>OY856409.1:1889734864-1890342364 GCA_963693085.1 Alisma plantago-aquatica
CAGAATTTGGATGCATTGAAACCATGCATCCAAAAGATGTATCATAATTGATATCAGGGAATAGTTCAATTCTCATGTTGCAATCTACACAACATTAATCATTTAGTTGGTGTAACGACCTCAGTTTCTGTGTCCCCCAATTAAGAAAATACCTTCAAGTTGAGAGCCATTACCTATATTTCTAAGGATTCATATTTAGTAAATAATAAATAATAGAAAAACAATTTCATTTATTCCAAATATTGTTCACTTGTTCAATGGTATTCCTCATAAAACTAATATATGTTGAGAAGAAGTAACTAACTATCTAATCCTCATTTAACTTATCTTTAATACCTTCAGGTAATTTTCACCTGGTTCATCACATGTTGACATCTTCATAATTAGCAGGCACCTAAAACGCCGACAAACAAAATGTGAATCAGTATAACAAGTTATATTGTGTACGTGGGGTGCAACCATAATGTGTGCAACTAAAATAATCACATACAAACATCAAGTATTACACATAAGAACTCGCATATTCTTTACATATACTAACCCTTGCTAGATATATTATCTTGGATATGATCATTATCTCCTCTAGGGCTCATGTGCATCACCCCTTGATATACGTCAACATAGGGTTTAGAATATTATTATTTACTTAATGTGATACTCATAAGGGCTTGATATTTTACATGAAATAAATAAACACCCAACAAATATCATTCATACAATCTTCAAGAAACTTCGGCAAACATCAGAAGTCGATACATGTAATCATATATGTAACCACATACCTACATAATTAAAACTAACTAACAAACTAGAAATTAAAATATATAATTTAATCTCAACCCTAGAGGATGTACAACCTATATGTTTGGCACACAAAACAAGTCATCCTAGGATGGTAGCCAATATGAAACTAAAACCCACTGACTTAACCTAATGAACGGCCAACATAAATAAATAAATAAAAACTAAAAAAATTGTCCTGATGCTAAAATCTAAAAAGTAGTTCAAGGGTTTGTGCACTGACGTCTGGGTACGTAGGTATGTAGAGGTGGTACTTGTCCTGCATGAACGATGTTATTAGAATGGTGTTAAGCTAGACCATCTAAACTATTCCTTATGTTCTATGGTTATAATTTTTAATTCTCACTTACTGAGGTGATATCTTGACATGTAAACAAGTTGAAAATGCAGTGCTTCCAATAGATATATCGTGATGGGCCATCCTGCTCTCAATATATTCATGTGTTACTTTGTAGTATTTGTTTCAGCACCAATTGTGTTTGCATATTATAGTTGTACACTAAACAATTTTGTCTTACACATTGAGCTAGTAGCCTTTTACATAGCTAATGAATGTAAAGAGAATTGTAGACTATATGGCCAAATAAATCTAAAGAAAATTGCAGCCCATATAGCCAAATGTGGGTCGGTTCCGTTCAACACTTGATTGAAAAATTAGATTTACCTACAAGTGAAATCAAGCATTAGGAATAAGGGTATCAAACCCTAATCCCACAACATCATTATTCTTAAGGGTCATAAACCCTATTCGAGCCCAAGGTAAAACCATAAACATCATTATAGGTTGATTATCACATTATGATTCTAACAAATCGAATCATGTAGTTTTAAGATCTATACATATCAAGATGTATCATCATTTGTCCCTAATCATCTTAATTGATAACTTAAAAAGCATAAGAGATCATCATTATTAATCTTATCTAATTTAGAATCTAGATCAACATCATATTTCACAATATTAGATTAGGTCAGGAAATAAAAATATTCAATGTACTTAGCATATTATCTCTCAGATCTAGGGTTTCCATAAGATCAACACATTAGATCCATGTATCAACTACACTTTTATATCTAGGAGCATATTTAGGTATGAACTTTTTCATGTGTATTCCTCTCATTTTTCCGATTAAAACGATATATAATTTTGTGATATTCGGACATTCCTAGCTATTTTCATGATTTAATTATATAAACATATATACCTTGATACTAACGCCACATGGCGTCTCCTTACTGGTCAGCTCATGTCCACACTGGTTTAGTGTGGGAGGCGTGGTTCATCCCGATTCTCCCTTCTGGACCGAACATCCGCTGGTTCATTGGATTGAACCGTCAGCTAGAACCGATCCTTTTCTTCCTCGTGAGTCTGCGTCCTCCGACGTGTGTTTCCCCATTCACGACTCTGACCAGCGCCTCACCAGTGCCCTAATGGCATTCTGTCACCTCACACCTCCTTACCACCTGTGATGCTTCTTGGGTAAAGCTAGGACACCTCCGAGTCGGCCTATTCCAGTGATCCCTAGTTGTGATTGCATGCCCCAATCTGCTAGCTGTGCTCGCCATCGCTGCCCTACGTGACCAGATTTGGCCGATTGCAGACAGTGCCCTCTCTCAGTCGTGGACAGCGCTGTAGTGATTCTTGATGCCATGCTTCTCAACTGAGGGCACTATTCCCAGGGCTCCTTCCTCATCGCCGTACGACTGCACATCTGTCATTGCCAACTTCATACATATGCCTACGAGACTATTACATCTGCCAACATCTACTCCATTTCCCTCAACCTTGTCTGCCCTGATGCAACCAAGGGGTGTCTACTCTGCCAACCCCACCGACCTCTACAACTGCCGGTAGGGTGCACTTCTTTCCTGGTTGCCAGTGTGCACTAGAGATGAGATTGTCGCAGAGTAGTAGCATCCTAATCCCGACCTCCTCAGAGTCATACTTAGATCTATATGTGGATAACGATCCTCCCTAATGCCGTTGTATCCTAGCGTCTCTGTTCTATCCTTTTTGGTGTAGAAGAAAACTCCCATGATCCTTGCTTATATAGAGGATATGGGGACATATCACAATGCAAAGAGATAGGAAGGGTCATAGTCATCAGGTTCTTATTTCCTTCTCGGGGCATCATGTGTATAACCTATGAAAAGGAATTTAATCTTTTCAATGACAATGTACAATAGTCACAATATGTGGTAGTCACTTATGATAACGTGCCTCCCAAAGGCTATCTACCTCTTTCCCATTATAATTATGAAAAAAAACTCACAATATTCATTGTCTTTCCAAAATTATTTCAAGATATCATCTTTATTCGATAATTGATACCATCTAATATTATGGAAAAACAAGGAATCATCTTAAGAAACAATACATTCCTTCACTCTTTTCTATAAAACTTTCTACGTTTACTCTTATTAATCCAAAGGTCATGAAAAGACACCATTATTTTCTTACTAAGACTCTAGATTTGGCTAACAAAAGCCATTAAGGAAAAGCATGACGTCTCATAGGATTATTGATCAATAATTCTAGATTATTCTTCAACCTTTCAATTTTTTTGAATTCCCTTATTGTTCGGAAGTATACTAAAAGTGAAATCCGAAATAATATTATTTGTTTCCTCAAACATTTCATTTCCACTCTTGACTAGATAATTATTCTTTTAATTATCTAAAAACCATGCATTTTATTTTCTTTCAAAAACTTACATATTGTTCCATATTTTTGTTATACAATATTTTAAAATCCATTCTATTTATTTATGTGCAAAACCTTTTATTTATCTAACTTGTGCCACAAGCACTCATGTCGTAAAGATGATTAGTATTATTATTCCACCAACAATACCATTAGGGAGAATTATTTATCAAACCATGATTTATTTTTATACCATTCAATTTCATCAAAATTGAGGATATAACATTCACCCCTCCTTAAAAGGAATTTTTCCCCAAAATTCAAACTTGGTAAGCTTAAGGTGAATGATAATGTATCTCATCCTCAATCCTTAGGGTTAGCAACCTTACTTAAGTAACTTCAACATCTTTTATTGATATGCCAATTCCTCATATTATTACTAAGATTGGTACTTGAATTCAATTTGAGGTATATCTACATCCATAGTATCTACATGATATCATCTCGTGGTGATTACATTTTTTCATTTATGATTTCAACTCCACTTGGTGACTGTCTTTTCACCTTGGTTTCCAACCTGTTATTCATTTTATTTTCACTTAAGGGTGAGGTAATGCCTCCAACCCTAGATCATGTTATTAAGATCAACTTTCATTCTCCTATGTTAATTGTAAGCACAAAATGTGTCTACCCCATCTCTCTCACTCATAATGAGATGAAATAAGCACTTGGTTGCAACACAAAAACAAAGTTCATCCCATTCCAAGAGCAGAGATGGTATTCCCACACATTATCTTAAAATTTCACATTTTAAGTTGAACCATTCTCAACATGACTCTAAACCATGCTTATGCAACATTCTTATATTTCATGAAGTCATATGCCTTTCTCAGTCTTGAGTTTGTACAATCTTCCATTTAAGATCTCATTTTTACATGACTTCTTTGTATTTCTTACTTTTACACCTCAGGTATTATGATCCTTAGCCTCTTCCTTGAGGTCTCTAGGGGTATTGGTACTTTTAGAGTGATTTCCTCTTAATTCATCTAGGGTGTGCCTCTCACATTCACCTCTTGGGCCACATGAACATCACGAAGGTGGCCAACCTCCTCAAACATGGGCCTCAAGAAAACGTAGTTGTTACCTCCCGACCACATGGTCTTATGCATTCAGGGCACAACAAACTCCTATGTACCTTTACTAGACCCTACTTGACCTTAGGATTGACTTAGGATTTTACCCTTCCCAAGGGTTTCTTACATATGTCACAACTTTAACTATTTTCAAGCACATTATTTTAATATACGATTCTATAAGCCAGATTTCCTCCATCTCTTATAATGCTCATTATTCACTTTATGTCCCCTCATTGGACTCATGGCAACATTCTATGCCAATATTTCTTTTCCAGACTTGATCTCTTACTGTGAGTCACATCCATAGTGACGTTTCTTCATGTTCCTCAGATATGGCATACTTGGGTTCAAAAAATCATACTTAATATTTGTACTTTCATCTTTTATATATCACGACTACCTTAATCTTTAAATCGATTTGGTCAACTTACCTTTCTAGGGAAGGTCCTAACCTAGGGTGTCACCTTGGCTCATAGGAGGAAGTTAGGCTCTCTAGCCACAACTTTACCCCATGGTCTAAGGTTTTGCCTCCCCCATAGGTCATCTTTCCACTCTTGGGTTGACCCACCCAGGGTTGGCACACTAGCCCTAAAGGTTTCACATTTTCATCTGTATGTATTGCTTTTAATATTATAACTTCTCAACCCTTGTTTACTCAATCTCTGGGATACCCTCTCATGGGGTTTATCCATGGGGTGGACTTGGTCACCTTCCCCTCTAAGGGCTTGGTGCCTATGATGGCGTTCCCCTATAGGGCTTGACCTTTCTTGAGCTTCCCCTCCAAGGGCTTGGTACTATGTCAGCCTCCCCCTCCAGTGGCTTGACCTTTTGCGATCTTCCCCTATAGGGGATTGATCTTTTCTAACCATCCCCTTTAGGGGGTTGACAATAGTCATTCAAAATTCCAGAGATAGTATGAGGGGTTCAAGCATATTATATTCAGACTTTCATTTTTCATATATATAACCACTAGCTACTTATGTTTCTCATGCATATACTCATGAATTTTCTTTCTAACTCCTCACTTATTCTCTGTGGGAACTCCCTCTTTGGAGTATTCATGTGGGGAACCCTCTCTATAGGGTAAGTCCATGCAGTGGACATAATACATAATCCTTGGCACAATCACCTATCACTATAGTGGCAATCATACATAGGCATTTGCCTGAGGTGATTATCTTTTTTGGGCCAAATGACTGACCACCATAGTGACCATACATAGGCCCCCTTGAGTCGAGGTGATTAGATAGGCCTAATCATACATCCCACATGTATTACATACATCCATCATAGTGAGTTGAGCAAGTTATATTATATCACATGTTGTTCATAAGTTTCCTAAAACTTTTCTTATTAATATCTTGTTCCTTATGCACACGTGGATGGGAGACTGAGTCACTTAACTCATTTATATTCATATTATATTATAACTTCTCACCCTTTATTTTCTCAATCTCTACGATATACTCATTCTCTGGGGTATTCATACTCACTCATTGGAAGTATTCTCAATGATCTACCCACTCTCTGGGGGTGATCTCCATTCATACCCACCCACTGGGATATTCTATATCCATTCATTCCTCCATAGATAGCCTTAGGGTAATGAGAAAGTTATGTTCCTATTTTCATTTTCACATATAACCCTTGGTCTTTTGTGTCTCTCTAGAAAAATCCAATCTCTCTCTTTTTTAAACTGAAACATGCATACATTTCTCCACATTCATACATGGACATCTAGGTTACATAGACTTATTTACATTTTCCTTAATTCTAATTACTCATATCCTAATTAGGGTTCATATGGGTAGGGTTTCCATCTTACCCATTTTTCTCCCATTTTCCAGGGTTAGAGTTTTATGTAAGGGTTAGAGACTACACCCTACCTCTTAGGGTTTCTATGTCCCATGACCCAATAGGGTTTTCCCAAACCAACCCTAGTTCTATCTAGGTTTTACCCTTGTAACTCACAAAACTATTTTTCTTCACTTTATCCACATTTAATGTAAATTATTATTTCCACATTTACATGTACATTATTTGGCAGAGGATGTCTTATTCCTACCCCTTCTCAAAACTCTAACTTGAGATGAGGAGGAAAGTTCCTTTTAGGGTTCATTAAGAAAGAGTATGAGAAATGGATGAATCAAGATGAGAAGAAATCCTTCAGGTATTTTACTTCAGACTAAAACTTCTAACTTTAGCCAGGCAGGATGCACGGGTCCAAGAGTTCTCATAAGCCGACTAGCGGTGCAGAGGAAAATTTTGCCAGCTCCCGATCGTGATCCCTTCTAGACACCATCATCTTTCGAAATGCCCTAATAATTCCCTCATATTTCTACATATTACTTGAAATTATAAACTATTAAATATTATTTGACAAAATCTTAGGCTCTTATACCAAATGTAAATACATAACTTTCCGCATCCCCCATTTAAGAAAACACCTTCAACTTGAGAACCATTACCTATATTCCCAAGGATCTAGATTTAGCAAATAATAAATAATAGAAAACAATTTCATTTATTCAAAATATTGTTTACAAATTGTTCAATGATATTCCTCTTAAAACTAATACTCGTTGAGAAGAAGTAACTAGCTATCTAATCCTCCTTTAACTTATCTTTAATACCTTTAGGTAATTTTTATCTAGTTCATCACATGTTGACATCTTCATAATTAGAAGGTACCTAAAACACTGACAAATAAAACGTGAATAAGTATAACAAGTTATATTGTGTGCGTGGGTGCAACCATAATGTGTTCAACTAAAGATAATCACATACAAACATCAAGTATTGCACATAAGAACTAGCATATTCATTACATATTCTAACCCATACTGGATATATTATCTTGGGTATGATCATTTTCCCCTCCAGGGCTTATGTGCATCACTCCTTAATATACGTCAGCCTAGGGTTTAGAATATTATTATTTACTATATGTGATACTCGTAGGGGCTTAATAATATTCATGAAATAAATAAACACCCAACATATATCATTCATGCAATCTTTGAGAAACCACAAAAAACATTGGAAGTCGATACATGTAATCATAAGTGTAACTACGTACCTTTTCCATGCAATATATTGTAGGTGTACTTTATGTAATCCAATCGGCAAGTACAGTCAGTAAGAAATCATACATCCAATCAAACAACATGATCTATAATTATATACAACCCTAAAGTGTCACCATACAATCATAATATACTAAAGCGACCTAATTTAGGTCTTAGACTGGGGTTTAGAGTTATATCAGGTTTAGGTTAGGAATTAACCCAACTAAGGCAAGAATGGGAATTAGTTGATGACCCCCTATGCACTGCTCTCACCATCCCCACTGAATGTGATTTTGATAATGAACCATCAAATCAACTTAAGATTCATTTGGACAACTTTGAGGAAATCCCATGTGCTGAGATTGAAGACCTTAAAATGATCTCCACCACAGAAGAACAACCTGAACCACTAAGGGCCCCGGAAATGAAGGCTCTCCCCATAGGCCTGAAATATGTCTTTTTGGATGAACAACAATTATGCCATGTCATTATCAATTCTGACCTCACCATTGAACAGGAAAACATGCTCTTGGGAGAACTTAGGAAAAGGAAAACAGATCTAGGGTACAAAATGACATATTTGGTTGGGATAGATCAATCCATTTGCATCCACAAAATCCCAATGATTGAAAATAGTAAACCTTCCCGAGACCCACAAAGGAAACTCAACCCAAACATGAAGGAAGTTGTCCGTCTTGAAGTTATTAAACTTTTGACTGCAGGAATCATCTACCCCATCTCTGACTCTCCTTGGGACAGCCCTGTCCATGTCATCCCCAAAAAGGGTGGGACCACAGTCGTTAGGAATGAGAAGAATGAGCTCATCTCCACTCTACTGTCACAGGGTGGAGGATGTGCATTGACTATAGGAAACTCAACAAAGAAACTAGGAAAGACCACTTCCCTCTTCCCTTCCTCAATCAAGTTCTTGAACGTTTAGCTCATCAACAATACTTTTGCTATTTAGATGGCTACTCGTGTTTTTATCAGATTCCCATTCATCCTGAAGACCAAGAGAAGACCACCTTCATATGCCCTTTTGGTACATACGCTTTTAGATGAATGCCCTTTGGCCTGTGCAATGCACCAGCCACTTTTCAAAGATGTATGTCTGCCATTTTTTTAGGGTTAACTGAGACTGTCATGGAAGTGTGCATGGACGATTTCTCTGTCTATGGAGACAATTTCACTTCTTGCCTTGGGAACCTCTCCCTTATTCTTGATAGATGCATCGAGTCACATTTAGTCCTTAATTGGGAAAAGTGTCACTTCATGGTTAAGTAGGGCATTGTTCTAGGCCATAAGGTGAGCAACCAGGGCATTGAAGTTGACCAAGCCAAGATTGAGGTTATCACCAAGCTTCCCCCCCCAACCTCAGTCAAAGACATCTGAGCTTTCCTAGGACATGCCGGTTTCTATAAACGATTCATCTGTGATTTTTCTAAAATCACAAAACCTCTCATAAATCTTCTTCAAAAGGAGGTGCCTTTCCATTTTGATACGGCATGCATGGAGATCTTTCTATGTTTGAAAAAGGCTCTCACCACCACTCCTATCATTCGTGCTCCTGACTGGGCCTTCCCCTTTGAAATCATGTGCGATGCTAGTGATTTTGCTGTAGGTGCCATTTTAGGACAAAAAGTTGACAAAAAACACCATGTCATTTATTATGCATCAAAGACCTTAGATGAAGCTCAGTGAAATTACACAGTCACCGAAAAAGAAATGCTAGCCATTGTTTATGCATTCGATAAATTTCGCTCATATCTTGTTGGTTCAAAGGTTATTGTGTACACTGATCATGCAGCTATTCGCTACCTCATGACCAAAAAGGATGCCAAGCCTAGACTCATAAGATGGATTTTGTTATTGCAGGAATTTGATCTAGAAATCCTAGACAAAAAGGGCTCTGAAAATGTCGTGGATGACCACCTCAGTAGACTTAGCTATAGCCCCATTGATGAACATCCCATCAATGAATCCTTACCCGATGACCAATTACTCAAGGTTGACTCCCAATTTCCTTGGTTTGCTGATTTTGTAAACTATTTAGTTGCAGGTGTATTGCATCCCGAGTATATGGGACATTCTAAAGCTAAATTTTTACATGATGTCAAAAATTATTATTGGGATGAACCTTATTTGTTTCGACTTTGTGCCGATGGGTTATATCATCGTTGTGTGTCCCACGAAGAAAGCATCACCATTTTGGAATAATGTCACTTTGGCCCCTATGGTGGTCACATGAGTTCTCAAAAATGGCTAGGAAAGTCCTACAATGCAGATTCTTTTGGCCTACCATCTTCAAAGACTCGTATGATTATGTGCTTTCATGTGACCAATGTCAAAGGATGGGTAATATTTCCAAACGTGACCAAATGCCTCTCACCTCTTGGCAGGAATTAGAGATTTTTGATGTTTGGGGGATCGACTATATGGGCCCATTTCCTTCTTCTTATGGGTTTACTTACATTTTAGTCACAGTCGATTACGTATCAAAGTGGGTTGAAGCCATACCTACTAAAACATGTGACTCTAAACCCGTTAAGAAACTTTTTAAAGATGTCATTTTTCCTAGATTTGGAGTCCCTCACACCGTCATTTCTGATGGGGGATCACATTTTTTGGAAAAAAGTTTTGAGGCTCTTTTGAAAAAATACGGGGTTTATCACAAAGTCGCCACTCCATACCATCCTCAGACCAGTGGGTAGGTAGAAGTCTCTAACAGACAAATCAAATCCATTTTAGAAAAAATTGTTGGACGAACTAGGAAAGATTGGGCGTTAAAAATCAATGATGCCCTGTGGGCATATCGTACTGCCTACAAAACACCCATCGGCACCACCCCTTTCAAACTGATCTACGGTAAGTCATGTCACTTACCAATCGAACTCGAGCACAAAGCAAGCTGGGCCATCAAAAGTTTGAATTTTGACCTTTCCATGGCCGGAGCGAAACATTTTCTCCAAATGAATGAGCTTGATGAACTTAGGATGAGTGCCTACGAAAACGCAATAATCTACAAAGAACGAACCAAAATGTGGCATGATGGTCACATCAAGCGCAAAGACATTAGAGAAGGGGATCAAGTTTTAGTTTTTAATTCAAGATTATGACTTTTTCCTGGAAAACTCAAGTCGAGATGGTATGGCCCCTACATTGTCAAGTGTGCTTATCCACATGACGCTTTTCTTCTCTAAGATAAAGTTCTGGGCGAGTTTAAAGTCAATGGGCACCGCCTTAAAAGATATATCACCACTGAAGATGTTGTCGCTTCTGACTCTACCAAATTTCCACCTTTGCAGGACCTGAACCTCACTGACCCTTCACCTCCCCCGGATTCCAATTAATCTCATCTTGGTCGAGCCACGACGTAAAATAAGGCGCTAGTTTGTAGGCAACCAAAAACTATCTTCCCTTCTCGTTGTTTCATTTTTTTGTTTTTCTGTCGAGCCGATCGGTTCAAACGTCCAGGCGCTCGTTTCACACAGCTAGCCGATCGTTACATTTTTCCAGACGCTTGACTCGTCCGCCGACCGTTCCAAGAACCTTCCATGCAGCCGCTGTCCTTTCAGTTTTGTGTTGACGCCGGAGGCAGACCAACCGATCGTTTGGGTATCCAACCGATCGGCTCGGGGATCCATTGTTCTATATAACACTCCAGACGCACGGTTTTTCTTCCATCTCTTCACAAACCCAAGCCGCCCTCTGCTCGTAGCTCCGCCCGTACTTCAACCGCCCACCTTGATCCTCAGTCGGACGACCAAGGTCCGCTCTTCGGCCGATCGGTTTTCCCCCAGCCAGCCATTTGGCCTTTTCATAAAAGTCAGTTCCGCCGCACGTCTGCTGCTTCAGTCGCCGCGCTGACGGAGATGCCGCCCATCTCGATTGGCAGACGGCCGACGGAGCCTCCATCGCCACCGCCTCTCTGTTTCTAGTTCTCAGCCGGACGTCTCACCTGAGTCGGCCGTCTGGCGTTCGGACCGCCCGCTCCCACCTGAGCCAGCCACATGCCTGGTTTGACTGTCGCCCGCCTGAATCCACCACCGCCCGTCTCGCTCTCCAGATGACCAACGATAGTCGCGATCCCAGTCGTCCGTCTTCGGGGCCGAAACGCCCGATTCAGCTTCCTGACGATCGATTGGGTCCTCCAGATGATCGACGTCGTCCGCGTCGCCACCTCCTCCATAGACGGCTGAAGCCAGATCCGCCGAGTGCTCAGGTCGACTCAGCCGACTGTTTGGTCATTCCAGCCGCCCGTCTCAGCCACCCAAATGACCATTTTTGCTCTCCAGACGATCGGTTGAATCCCCAAACGACCGGTTGGCTTTTTCAGACGATCAGTTTCTCCCAGCAACAGTGATGTTCAGCCGCTTCCGCAAGGGCAAGGCCCCTGCATCCTCTTCCAGAGATCCTCCTCACCGTTCCAGTTCGCATCCCGAAATCCATTTCCGCACACCCTCTCCTACGGGTGAGTCATCTCCCGAGCTAGTCGAGGAGATGCTTCAGGACATCGACGAGTAGGATGAACTTCTCCGCGAGATGGAGTGAACTCAGAAGGCGGCCAATGATCCAGACACAACCGCCCCCCATTCACCCCGTATAGCACCTATTTTGGGTAGCTATGACCAGTTCACTAGCGCTGACCACCACCAGCGTTATGAGGAGATGTTCGCAATTGGTGTTTCTTTGCCTCGTTGGGCGTGCGGCACAACACTTGATGCTTTGGGCATCCGCGACGCCGTCGACGATATCCTCCGCAAAAACCACATTCTTTTCTTTCCCTACCATGTCACTTCTGTCTACTGTGATCTCACCCTCGAGTTTTTGAGCACTTTCTGCAGGTTACACGGTTCTTTTGGAAACTCGAGTTGTAAATACCAGATTTTTGGGGAAAATTTGGAATCATCCGCCAGGCAAATCACTTCGTTCATCCTCGACGGCAGGGATGACTATTGGCTAGACCAATTTATGGTGCGGTCTCATGACTCCTACCCAGACCATTACGAAAGAGATAAGTTTTGGGCAGAGATCACCGGGCTTCTTCCCTGTCTTCCTAGTGGGCCCAAGGCCTCCTGCATGCACAACCCGGTGTTCCGTTACCTTCACCGTATTTTGGCTTGCACCATTTTCAGTCGGGAAGGTACTCAGGGTGCAATTACCCAGGTTGAACTTTATACTCTTTGGTGTCTTTTACATGAAGAACCTTTTAACTGGGGCAATGCTATCATTGAGCATTTTAATACCCAAGCTAGCCGAGCCACTTCCTCTTCTTTTCACATTGGCCACTATGTTACTCAACTCGCCATCTTTTTGGGTTACACCCACATCGCCTTCCCTCCACTTGAGCTCAAAAATCACCTCATCAACACCCACTATTTAAAGAACAATAGGTTTATACGTTTGGGCACCGAAGGCGTTTATTGCCATTTGTTCAAAGACACTCAGGTGGCCCTCCAGCTCCCGTTACATTTGCAGTTTGTAGCAGCAAACTATGTCTACGATTTGACTGATTTACCGAGCCATATCCAGAGATTCTACCTAGAGCATCCAGATCCAGACACCTTCCCCGAGCCACATCCTCACAGGAGGAGCCTCTCTTTAGAGGCACACGACGATGACACTGGACCACCACCGCCACCTTCTAGACGTCGCACCCGGCGGCGACCAAATGACGACTTTGGTCCTTACGGCTTCTACGAGATCCAAACTCAGCTAGATGAGATTCAGAACGAGCAGCAGAGACAGGGCCACCAGCTCAATCACATGTACCTGATGCAGCGTTCGTAGTAGTCTTGGCATGTGGATTGCGGTCACTATGCCCCTAGTCGACCTACTTATGACAAGTATGGAGCACACCAGAGTTATCCAGGCCCTGATTCTTCTTATTAGGCAAACTACTACTCCTCCCACCAGTAGCAACCTCCACCGCAGTGACTCTTCCCTCCATCTCTCTCTTAGCGTTTGCTCAGGTCGAGCAAATTTTTAAGTCCGGGGTGGGGGTGGGGGTGGGGGTGGGTGGTACGTGATCCACCCTTTATCTTCCCTTTTCAACATTTTTTTCTACATTTTTATTTGTTTGCATTGTTAATTTCAAACATAAGGCCTTTATCTAGTCGTCCGAATGTTGTTCTTTATCTTAAAAAAAAATCAATTGCATTATCAAATTTATTTCAAAAAAAACTTTGTAATATCAAGTTCCCTATGATCATGATAGCAATTTTTGGAAACGGTGGAAAGCCTTAGAGTATCAAATACAATCAATTGCAGATTTTCTTAATTTTAGCATTAGATTAACTTATTCTTTTTACTCTCATATAATGTAGCTACATGTCCATTTCTATCTTACGCAATGACAACTCAAAAAAAAAGTTTTTTGTTGCACGGGAAAAATAAATCACGCGCCAAACCCTAAGTCCGGGGTGGAATGCCCTTCTTCCATACCCCACAAAGGGGCGTACCATCAAAAGATGCCAAAAAGAGCACACAAAAAAATTGTGGTCAATGTAATCACAAGTCCATGAAAAAAATTATATCCCAAGTCGAATAGAGGAGGTATTTTTCCGTCACACCTCAAATTCTCTATTCCCGTGCAACAATGAGCCCAACGAAAAAAAATGAAAAATGAAAAAATGATGAGCGCCGAAGCGCAAGTTAGATCAAGATTGTCTTTACAAAGTATGAGTTTAAAAAAAAAGTTATGAAAAATGTTTTCTTGAGAAACATGGTGCTTGCAATTTGTGATTCTAGGAGATGGGTCGCTTGGCCATGAAAAGGATAGAAAAATTGCTAATCTAGGGAGGATGAACTTGTTATTCCAAAATTCTTGAAATCTTTGTGATTTTTCAATTGCTTGAGGACAAGAAAAACTTTAAGTCCGTGGTATTTTGATGTGTGCTATTTTAGCACATCTTTTCTGTGAATTATTAAGCTTATCACACAGAAATGCTCCATTCATCTCTTAAAAATTGCACAAATTGATATTTTCTCATTTTATCACAAATTTGACAATCATGTGCATTTTAATACAGTTTCAGGACCTGATTCGATCGACTGGTATCTTCAATCGATCGTCTCACTGCATCAAACCGATCGTCTGACTATCTAAAATGCTCAATTCGCCTTCAAGCGTCGATCATTCATCTCATCATATGACGGCTGAGATCGCCCGATTCCAGCTACCAGACGCCCGGCTGATGCCCATTGCTGAGCAACACCGAGCGATTTCAACTGTGCCGCCACCCTAATTAGGGTTGGCAACCGATTGATGGGTTGCGCATTCCAGAACCTTCCAGACAACAAAATTGGTTCCTGAACCGGTCAGTTGGCGGTGCGTAGACAACAAAAGTCCCACCCGCCAACCTCAAAATAACCCTAAACCTAAATGTATAGCCCCCTCCCCCTCTTTCTCCTATAAAAGGAGGGGCACCTCCTCCTCTTTGGGGGCATCTTGGATTTCTTGTATTGGGATTATGAAGCAATTAGTCTTGTAATCATTCCCATATTATGCAATAAAGTAGATCTTAGTTCAAGCATAACTCTTTCATTCTTATTCTTGTCTTTTCTCTCCACCTTAGTTTTAATCTTCTTCTTTCCGTTCTTTAATTCTGGAGCAAGGAACAAAGAACTAAGCCATTTCATCGTCTCTAGCATAAGGATTAATCTCTTGATTTCTGGGCTAGACTATGGCTTCATTTCTTTCTTCCTCCGTCTCCCCTTTCCCCTTGTGTGAGTAGACTTTTATCGAGGCAAGGGGAATAACCCCTTAGCCATGGTTTTAACGATTTCTTCTTAAATGATTAGATGGTAATCGATCTTAATTGAATGGTTGATCTTCGGATCACTTGTTAATCTGGATGGAAATGACCATGGAAATATGGATTTAGAACAATAAAATCGATTACATAGACATTTTGATATGACCGTGGATTTTCGTCTTTTAGGATGATAAACTAGGAAGCATGAGCACCAAGACCAATGGGTTCATGTGGAGTTTCTCTCTTGTGAGTTTTTAAATTTGCAAACCTTCATCGAATCGTCGTTTAAGATTTAGTTGTTATCACCTAGGCTAAGGTGGTGAAAACCCCTACGAGCCTCGATTTCCTTCTCTTGATTTAATCACCGCATCCTTTGTTTTCTTTAATTCTTAGTCTTTCATTCATATAGTTTTTCTTGTGTTAACAATCTTCTTACTTTTTCCCTTGTGCATGTTTATTCTTGTTAAGTGCATTTCTTCTTGCATTAGTGTAATCACTCAAACCCCCAACTGGACTTTACTTTCTGCTTTAATAAAAAGAAAAATACCAAAAATAAATAATAAAGTTCTTCAATCTTTGGGTTCTAAGAACAATCTCTAAATAGTTGTCCTGTGGGATCGACCCTTCTATACTACCCTTAAAACTGGAAGTAAAAAAGGTTTAAACTCTAGGATTAACCATCTTAGTGATTGATATTGCAAAATGACGAGTATCAGGAACTATTCCCAAGGCTCCTTCTTTGTCATCGTATGACTATATAAGTATTGTTTACAACTTCATACGTATGCCTACGAGACTACTGCCATTGCCAACATCTACCCCATCTCCCTCAGCCCCGTCTGCCCTGATGCAACCAAGAGGTGTCTGCTCTACCAACCCCATTGAACTCTGCAACTGCCGGTAGGGTGTACTTCTTTCCTGGTTGCCAACGTGCACTAGAGATGAGATCGCTATAGAGTGGCAACGTCATGATCTTGACCTTCTTAGGGTCATACTTTGGTCCGTTCATGGATAATGATCCTCCCTAAAGTAGTTGTATCTAAGCATCTCTTGGCTATCCTTTATGGTGTAGAAGAAAACTCCCACGATCCCTACTTATATAGAGGGCATCAGACAGATCGCAATGTAAAAAGATAGGAAGGCTCATAGTTATTAGGTTCTTGTTTCCTTGTCAGGGCATCATGATTATAACCTATGGAAAGGAATTTAATCTTTTCAATTATAATGTATAATAGCCACAATATGTGGTAATCACTTGTGGTAACATGCCTCCCAATGGCTATCTACCTCTTTCCCATTATAATTATGACAAAAACTCACAATATTCATTGTCTTTCCAAAATTATTTCAATATATCTTCTTTATTCGATAATGGACTCCATCTAATATTATGAAAAAACAAGGAATAATCTTAAGAAAGAATACATTCCTTCTTCACTCTTTTCTATAAAACTTTTGTCTTTTACTCTTATTAATCCAGAGGTCATGAAAAGACACCATTACTTTCTTATTAAGACTCTGGATTTGGCTAACATAAGTCATTAAGGAAAATCATGATGTCTCATAGGATTATTGATCAAGAACTCAAGATTATTCTTTTACCTTTCATTTTTTTTTTTGAATTCCCTTATTATTGGCAAGTATACTAAAAGTTAAATCTGACATACTATTATTTGTTGCCTCAAGCATTGCATTACCACTCTTGGCTAGATAATTATTCTTTTGATTATCTAAACACCATGCATTTTATTTTCCTTTGAAAACTTACATATTGTTCCATATTACGGCTATGCAATATTTTAAAAGTTGTTCTATTTATTTATGTGCAAAAGCTCTTATTTATCTAACTTGTGTCACAAGCACTCATGCCGCAAAGAAGATTATTATTATTATTCCACCAATAATACCATTGGGGAGAATTATTCATCAAATCATGCTTTATTTTTAAACCATTCAATTTCATTAAAATTGAGGAGATAACAGTTGGAGTATCCAAGGATGTACTGCTAACATCTTGTCCTAAGACTTGACACCATTCACACACTAATCTCTTACTAACTTGTAGTCATGACACTAACAAGTTTCCCAGGGGATAGACAAACTGATGCAAAAAAACATTAAAAGAAAAACATAGTGTCATCTGAGTTACCCAATAGCTTGTTATTACCACTTTGAACCCAATTTGTGGGATCTCCACTCTTTTGGGTTGGTTTGCTACTGCTTGCAAATCTAAAGGGTTTTAAGTCCCATCTCCAACTTGGATTTCTCCACGAAGGCCATGGTAAGACTTTTAGTGAAAGGATCATATATAGTATCGACATAATGTATAGCCACAACCCCATTAGACACTAATTACCTTATAGACTTGAGTCTAACTTGAATGTCTCTACGCTATTTTTTATTGTACTTGGAACTCTTTATATTGGCAATGGTTGTAGTGCTATTAGAGTGAACTAAAATTGTCAGAAGTGACTTCTTTACCATATGTAAACTAGACATAAGTCCATGTAGCCATTCAGCCTCTAAACAGTTTCATCTAAAGCATACAATTCTACCTCAAAAGTAGACTGATACAATATGGTCTATTTCTTAGACCTTCATGAAACAACACCTCCTCCAACTAGGAATACATATCCTGAGACACTATTACTCCTGGAGTTCATGGAAATCCAACTTGCATCACTATATCCTTTGAATATAAAACGATATTTGCTATAATGCAGTCTAAGAGAACAAGTTCCCTTGATATACCTCAACACTCTATCAAGAGATTCCCGATCAGTCTTTCCAGGACAACTAGGGTATCTACTTGACTTATTCACAACAAACACAATGTCTGGATGTGTGCAGTTCATAAGGTACATCACATTCTAATAATCTGAGAGTATCGTAATTGAGACATTGGAACCCCAATATCATTCTTGAACAAGGCCTAAGATGAATCATATGGAGTCTTAACAAGTTTACATAATGTGTTCCCAAACTTCTCCAAAATCTTCTCAGCATATTGAGACTGAGGGAGAGTTATACCATCAGTAGACCATATGATTTTAAGCCCTAAAATCACATCAGTGACACCCATGCCCTTCATTTGAAACTTTCTACATAGGAATGACTTCATCAGAACCAAAAAGCAGAATATCATTGACATATAAGAATAGAAAAATGAATCCCTCATGATGATTTTGTAGTAAAGACACTTATCAAATTCATTAGAAACAAAGACAAATGATGATATCACATAATCAAACTGCTCATGCCATTGCTTAGGGGCTTGTTTCAATCCATATAATGACTTAACAAATTTACACACTTTGGACTCCCATGACCCACAAATCCCTTGGGTTGTTCCATATATATCTCTTCCTAAATATCACCTTGTAAGAATGTGGTCTTGACATCCATTTGATGGATACAAAGATTATAAATAGAATTCAATCCCATAAGCACTCAGATTGTGGTCATACCAGAAATAGGACAGTAGGTATCAAGATAATTTATTCATTCTCTTTGTGTATAACCCTTATCAATTAACCTAGCTTTATACTTATTGATCGCCCCATATGCATTAAGTTTCTTCTTAAAAATTCATTTGCATCCAATTGTAGAATAACCAGGAGGCAAGTCCATTAATTCCCAACTACCATTCAAGAGAATTGATTGGATTTCATCATTAACAACTTCTTTCTAAAAGTTAGATTCAGGAGAATCCATAGCTTGTTTGAAAGATATGAGATCATCATCAATGTTCTAAGTGAGAAACTCACTTCCAAAATCTTTAGATGTCCTAAGTTGTTTACTTCTCTTTGGTTCAACCACTTCTACATAATCATCAAATTTAGAAATAATATGTTCTGAGTCTCCCCTACCTTTGTCATCCTTTCCACATGCTCAGGAATAGAACTTGAGGTGAATGGATCTTCTTGAAATACTTCATCATGAACACTACTTTTCATAGGAAAACTATAATGTCCTAGGATTTGAGGCCTTGGATAAATGATATTAAATGGAATGATTGGACTACCCATATCACCAATGTGCACCTCCTTTTCAGGGAGCTCATCACTAAATAACTCCATAGTTAAGCACGCTCATCTTGGAGTAGTACTAGGATGGGTGACCAGACGGAAAGTTGATCCTGGCTTGCGTGTGAGTGAGGAAAAAGTGCATAGTTAAGGCTAGTGGTGGTCTGTAGGGCCAGTTTTCATTCATGAAACTCTACTAGATCCTTGGGAAGTGGGCCCGGGCATTACAAATGGTATCAGAGCCAATTCCCCTCCAGTAGGTGGGGCCCACATGGGTATGTGGCATGTCAGTCTTGAGTTGTGCGGTTTAGGCATGTAGGAAAGGGGTGTCCATGGGTGAGTCCTCAGATAAAATGATCTTAAATGGAATGATTGGACTACCCATATCTCCAAGGTGCACCTACTTTTCAAGGAGCCCATCACTAAAGAACTCCATAGTTAAGCGTACTCATCTTGGGTTAGTACTAGAATGGGTGAACAGTTGGTAAGTTGATCCTGGTTTGCACGTGAGTGAGGAAAAAGTGTGTATTAAAGGCTAGTGGTGGTCTATGGGGCTATTTATTGTTATTAAAACTCTACTAGATCCTCGAGTAGTGGGCCCAGGTGTTACAAAAATCATCTTCAAAGACTGTAGCATCACGTAACTCAACAATTGTATTGACCTCAATGCTTGAGATATTAGATTTAACAATCAAGAATCTATATGCATAACTTTTTTGGGAAAGCAAGTGTGAAACTTTATTCATAACCAACTATAGTTACAAGAGATTAACACCATGTTCCCTTATATCTCATAAAACCAACATAAAATAGAAAAAAAAAACCATGTATTCCTCGCAGGGAACTCCACCCACAATAAAGGAAAAAGAAAACCCCTAAAAAAAGAATAAGCCCTACTTTCCACACTATCCTTGGAAATAGACCTATCAAAAAAACACCAGAAACCATATGCATAACAGAGAGAGAAAGGCATCCAAACCAGACTAAAGAGTTAAACCTTGTTCAATCCCTTATGTCTCATGTAGAGTAGCCTTAGCCATATCAAATATGACCTGTTTGATTCGTTAACAGCAACCTGCAACTCAGATTCTAGAACTACTATGTCAAACACACTAACCTCAACCATGCATCAACTCATCGTCAAACATATATGACACCCCAAAACATCTCATTTGGACTTTTTCTTGTTAGACTTTGAACTTCCACCCCAATCACCATACATTTCCCATGGTTGTAAGATAAGCTCAACCTCCTCATCAGAGTCTTCAAACTCTTCCATAACCTAAGACCTATTCTCAGGTGAAGTATTCTTCCACAATCTCCCTGAGGGACGATTATTAACATTTTTATTCAACATAAAATTCCCCATCATCTTAACAAGAGATGGCTTTTTGCCAGCAAGAACTTCCTTACTGCATGTATGTTCCACAACATCAAGGATACTTCCAGATGGAGTAGATATAAACTCTAATTCTTAAGAAAGAATAGGAATAAAGCTTTGAGGAACACCCCTATTACATGTAACTCCTTCATGTATAGTATCCCTTTTCTTACACGTGTTCTCCATTATCTTTATGCAATCATCTCCCAGAATAGATAGGCCAACAGTCTCCTGAAGAGTAATATCTACATCATTCCTTTGATCTATCTGACTCTCTTCAACATTCCTGCAACATCTCTCCTATGCTTACCATTTTCCAACTGAAGGTCACATTTACTTGTAATCTCTCTATTCCTTTGAGGACAAGATGTCACTCTATGTCCAAATAATTTACAGCCTCACAAGAATTCAGTTTAGCCTAGACCTTAAGCTTCAGGATGGACACTACACCATCTATCATGACTGCTGCCACTTTGGGAAATGGCAGGGATGCTTGCACCTCTACAGAGGCCTTTGCATCACCCAGGAAACCTTCATATAGATCAGAGTCTTTGTAATCAATAGGCCAGTCTACCATGCTCATAACCCTTGCAATATAGTTAGTAGTCCATGGAATTTCTGGATTTTCATTTTTTTAACCAGATAGAAGAGTAGGGAAGGAAAGAGGAGAAAGGAGGGAACTAGGATAACACTTTTGGAAAATGATTAGAAAACCATCCATCATCCATGGAGTTGCATACAAAATCCTCTCACATTTCTTTTTTGTCAATAGCTTGATAATGAATCCTTCTCGCTCGCCAGCTACTATCACAAAGTTGCTGCTTGGATTCCATTGCCTATGGATCCAACCATCTAATAGGTTCTATAAGGGTTTTGTACCAATGAACCTGATCGATAGATGATCTTCCCATGTCAACAACTCAGAGTTCGACTTAACAATCTCAAAAGACTTAACTATGTTTATCACCACCTTCACAAAGAGAATAGAAACAACATCAACATCACCCTTACTTGGATGAGAATCCCTAATCCAATTACCTTCTCGAAATAAGGACTCTCCTGACATGATAGATTCTACTTGATCTTGGTGCATTGGCGAGCTACCTGAGCCAATATTGAAATTAGCCCTAGATTCCTGACCCAAAGATGGCTCACTCACCTTCTCCCATAGCGTCTTTCGGACACCCTTCACAGTTAGACCACAACCGATGTTTTCCGCATGATCTTGAGACTCTGGCAAGGTCTTTGATTCAAGGAGGGGCTCTTCGTTAGCATCCTTTCCAGAATTTGGAGCTTGTAGATCCTGAACATTAGTAGATTCTAGGGTCGGGGAACACAACCTGCTCCACTCCACTAGCAACACATTTCCTAGATAGATTTTTCATTTCTGACAGACATAAGTCTCCAATCCCTTAACCACTTCCTCCCCCGGGAAGCTCCCTCTTCCTCGCCCCCGACCTCGCCCTTTCCCCCTTCCTTTCCCACCCATCCCTCAAAGGGGGAAGCAAACCTAGAGAGAAGGAAAATTTTTCTCTCTAAACCTAACAACAAGTGGCCTCCAATTTCCGTACCCCCATGTAATATCCCTGACCTGGGTTATGCCTTAACCCTAGGTGTTTTTTTTAAGAAAGATAATTATATGTGTTTGATTTTATCTTTTGAAAAGTAATTAAGGCTCAATAGGAACTTATGTTTCAATTTTAGTCCTTTTTGAACAATGTTCAAATAATGTTTTACCTGTTTTGGACTAAAGTGCAAATTATCCAAGTTGAGGGGTTAAATTGCAAATGTTGCATGATAAGATGTTACTCAAGTGTTGAAGCATAATAAGGATGAAAATGATGCAGTGGCATGGCCTGTGGTAGCCTGAGTACCACGAAAGAGTTGATAAAGCAATGGTTGTGCATTAAAACCTAGTTTTGGTGTAATGTGCAATTTACAAAAACATAGGGTTCAATATACAAATTACTATTTCAAAATAGTCCCTAATGTTTCTTGGCATCATTTAGAGAAAATAAAATGAGAGGGGCGTCTCATTTGTATCTCTTTGGAGGAGAGAGAATCTTGATATTAAAATAATAAAGATATAAGCATAATTGGAACTTTACTTCAATTTAATGCAAAAATAAAAATATTAATTAAAGATCCCTTCAACCAAAAGGTTAGGGATGAATTTTCACGAGAATGGACGACCATGTACCTTGCAAAGGCACAAAAATATCTAAAGGAAGTGGATAACTCACTCACCTTATTATAAGAAAAAGAAATATCCACTCACTTATGGATATTATTATAAAATGATTTAAGGTGCTTAATTTGATTTTCTTTAAATCATGGATAATTGAGAGGAATAAGATGCAAGGAAGATATCCTCGTATCTAAGGAAGATAAGGGGGAAAATGGCAAGGATATGGAGGAGTTATCCCCTACTTTCACTCTCTTGAAATGAATTTAATAAAAATGAATATAAGTTCATTTATCCATAGCTTGAAAGGGGAATTTCGAACCCGCTTTCACTTCTTGCTTTCAAAAACGACCAAGGGAGCTTGGATAAATAGGAGGACGACCCCCAACCTGTTGGTAAGCTTCTTGACCTTCGTTTACCTTGATTCCATGGTGGAAATCGAAAATCAATGCATGATTTCTTCATATCTCGATCCCATCTTCAATTCTAACCATTCCTTTTTGCTCAAAGTTTGAGGACGATCCTTGGGATGGTGAAAGGAGTTGCATCCACCATTTTGTACGTGATCTTGGAGCTTTGAAGCGCAATTGTAGGTGGGTTTTATAACTTGAACCCTTAATATTGTTATTGCATTCTATTCCTTATCAATTGTTGATCCTTTCTTCATTCTTGAAATTTTATTTGGTTGATTGATGCAATCACCATGAAAATCACAGAAAGTTTCGTGGGTTTAGAGATTGATGATGATGACATCATCATAAGCACACACCTACCGAAATATCTAATGCAAACAGTTTCAACATATGGTCCAATCGGTTTCACCAAACCGTTTGGTGACTGAACGGTTTGCAAACCATTTGGAGGTTTGGACACCAAACCGTTTAGATGAGTTGACCATTTGGAAGGGTTTAGCATTTGAGGTCAGGACCCTAGTACATGTTGGATGATGATCTAATGGATCCAATTGATTAATTCAATGTATGTACAATCCTCCAATTAGAAACCCTAATCGGGTTAAGTGCTGAAATTTCAATTGATTGATCTAATTTTGGATTGATTAACCCCAAATGGTTTCAAGACCGTTTGGAGGTCACCCAAATGGTATAAAGACCGTTTAGAGGTCAACAAAGACCGTTTGGAGGATTAGGGTTGAGTATGGTTGAGTAATTGATGGACCAAAGATGGTAAATTGAAATGCAATCAATTGTTCAATTGGTGATCAACCTAATGAGCTAAACCCTAATTGAATTTCACAATTTCAATGATGGATGGGGCAAACGGTCTCAAGACCATTTGGAGGTCATTCAAATGACCTCAAGACTATTTGAGGTGAAGTCATATCATGGTTTGATGATGATCCAACGATTTCAATTGAATTAATTCCACAATGTCAACCATTGATGTTTCCTCGATTTCAATACCCTAATTGATGGTGTATTGATTATAAAACCTAGTTCAATTGGGTTTAAAACCCTAATTGAAGGTCCAATTGAAGGGTGATTCAATGGTTTAAATGAAGAATAAATCAGTAGTTGAATTGATAGGGGGTTTATTGATTGAAACCCTAAATTGATAAAGTGTTGAAAGACCTTGATTGGTTCATTCGGTTTTGAGAAGGTTTGAACCAAATGGTCTTAAGACTGTTTGAGTCCAAACGGTCTCAAACCGTTTGGAGACCCAAGTCCATTCAGTTTCAAAACCATTTGGAGCATCAATGGTCAAGAACGTTTGGATGTTTCAATGTGGTTATGTCAATTGGAAACCTAGGGTGATGAAAGATAAAATAACCCTATGGTTGTTACTGATCTATCTCAAAGATAATCACTAGTATTATACCATTAGGAAACTAAGTGATTGATAATCCTTAGATGAGTTGATCCTTGAAGCTTAAGTAAGCAATAACTCAGTACACTATGTCAATCATAAGTGTATATACTTGTTTGAAGGGTTGATGTAAACCTAATCAAGTTAAAAGAATGATAGAAAGGAATTCTTACATGAGTATTGATCATGTGGTAATTAGGTTATGATCCTTAGTAAAGAGATCATGAAACCCTAATCCAGAATGTTAATGAACCCTAACCCTAATTCAAGGTAATATATGTAAAACCCCTATTATGGGAATGGAGAGTGAAACCCTAATTGGGATGAGTATCTCTAATTGATATGAAATGAGAAACCCTAATTGAGGGTGATTCCATGTGAAACCCTAATTGAGGGTGATTCCATGTGAAACCCTAATTGAGGGTGATTCCATGTGAAACCCTAATCGAGGGTGATTCCATGTGAAACCCTAATTGGGGTTGATTCCATGTGAAACTCTAATTGAGGTTGATTCCATGAGAAACCCTATTTGAGGGTGATGCCATGAGAAACCCTAGTTGGGATGAATAGTAAACCCTAAGTATAGGCAATGTGATGTGAAAGCCTAATGAAGGGTGATGCTATATGCAATCCTAACCCTAATGAAGTATGATAGTATGTGAAAACCTAAACCCTAATAAAGGGTTATGGTATGGGAGACCCTAATCCTAATAATGGAATGGTAACTAATACATTGGTGGGGAAATTACCTAAAGTAATTGAGTATAGATAACCTTATAGAAAGTAATGCATTAACCTAAATGAGTCCATATCATTAAAGATAGTTGGTCCATTCTTGTGAGTAATCTATGAAGTTCACAGTAAGAGTGATAGGTTAGTGGATGGAAGTATTAAGATGGGAAATACCTTAATACAAGATAAGCTGATAACTCAAGAAAGTTGGAAGTGATGAGGAAAGTGATACATCAAGATGTGATAGATATCACTTTTATCATTCCAGGATTGATATACCTTGAGGCACCTCAAATCCAATATACTTGGACAAGAAACACATGAAGTGTGTTATGTAAATTATTACAATGAAATGTAATGAGTTTGATATACCTTGATAAGCATAGGCTAATATACCTTGAGAATAAGGTTAAAGCCAAACTAATGAGTATGATGTAATTATGCCATAATAAGGATGAGAAATGAACCCATACCTTATACTGATAATCATTTAATGATAAATGTTAAGAGTAATAAACATGATTGAATACTAAAGATGTGTAATGGCCCTGTGAGCCATATGGTTAGATGTTGCCTAGTGAGAGGTGACAAGGTGTTTTATGGGCCTTATGAGCCATAAGAATGGTTGTTGCCTAGTGAGAGGTAACAAGATGTTTTAATCAACTTTGAGAATCACATGAGTATGTTGATACCTAGTGAAAGGTATCAAGATGATTATAAAAGTCTCTTATAAGGGATGATAATGTTCATAATAAACCAAGGAATGGAAACTTAGTAATATAATAATAATAACAAAAGGATACAATTATAATAATCGAACCTGGATCATACATATGTGGAGAAAAGAGGAATACTTGTAACACATAAAGTATGTGTTCAGCATGATTGGCATGGCCAAAGTTTAATGCTAGTAAAAGAATAAGGTGCCTTGTGCTGTGTAAACGGACATGGGATGTAATCAGGTTTGGAGATGTTCGATACCTGGCAGAGGTGTAATGCCTGTAATCAGGATTGGTTAAAGTCTAATGCTTGGCGGTGTAATCAGGATTGGTTAACATCCAATGCCTGGCGGTGTAATCAGGTTTGGAGATGTCCAATACCTGGCAGAGGTGTAATTCCTATAATCAGGATTGGTTAAAGTCCAATGCCTGGCGGTGTAATCAGGATTGGTTAAAGTCCAATGCCTGACAGTGTAATCAGGTTTGGAGATGTCCAATACCTGGTAGAGGTGTAATTCCTGTAACCAGGATTGGGTAAAGTCCAATGCCTGGCGGTGTAATCAGGATTGGTTAAAGTCCAATGCCTGGCGGTGTAATCAGGTTTGGAGATGTCTAATACTTGGCAGAGGTGTAATGCATGTAATCAGGATTGGTTAAAGTCCAATGCCTGGTGGTGTAATTAGGTTTGGAGATGTCCAATACCTGGTAGAGGTCTAATGCCTATAATCAGGATTGGTTAAAGTCCAATACCTGGCTGTGAAATCAGGATTGATAGTGTCCAATGCATGGTGGTGTAATCAGGTTTGGAAGAGTCCAATATCTGGAAGAGGCTTAATTCCTGCAATGATGACATAGGATTGGTAATAACTCAATGCTTGTAATAATGACACATGATTGGTAATAACCCAATGCCTGTAATGATGACACATGATTGGGAATAACCTAATACATGTATTAATGATATATGAGAACATGATAGATATAATCCCATAATTGGTTAGCAGATTGGCTAAGGCCAACAGATTTAAATAAGAATGTCTCATGGGTGACATATTAAGAGAATGAGTGTCACAAGAAAAGTTTGACATAATGGCATAATGTGATGGGTAAATGATATGCATGTTCTTCCTATTCCTTATAAAAATAATAGATGATCTATTGTTTTATCATAAATAGTTGCAATGCTTTCAAAGATGAGAATGCTTTAAACTTCTTATCCTCTATCCAATATTATACTATTAATCTGCAATAATAATGTTTTTGGCGGAGAGTTATATCTCCCGTTGGGGCAATTACAATTGTCTCACCTCCGTGGGATCCAACATTTTTAGGTATACAAGCACGGAGGAGAGTGAGAACATCTTGAAGAGGAGGAACTTCAGCAGCAGCAGGGACAACAGTGACAGCTCAGGTTGAGTGTACTATCTGTCGTGTCTTGTAGATAGAAGTCCTATGTGTCATCTCTGTACTCTCAGGTCCTCATAGTTAATAGTTAGTGATTTTAATAAATCATTTTGAAATTCTGGCTCGATGCCTCGAGGTTCTTATACTGTCTGTGTTTAGTTTTTAACAAGGCAGTTGATGTTGTAAACCTCGAGAAGAAATGGTACAAGATATGTACTTATGAACCAGGTTGTAATTGTAATACATTGGTTCTTGTTGAAAGAGTTTTCCTATTATTGGATCTCCTTGAAAAAGGTTTTAATTTTTAGTGATTTTTAGTAATCCGTTGTTAGTAATCACTTTCTCTTAAAATAATTCTGTTTTTGTGAGTTGTTCGCCATAATTTAGTGGTATCAGATCCCTAGGTTCGTTGAGTCTACAGAGACATAGGACTAAGGTCTCAAGTTTGTTCTAAGTGTACCTAGTGTATCTTATAGTGCCTTCTACTTATGTAGAAGAAGATTTATAACTCAAAGATGTCTGGAGGACTTGAGGAATACGTTGTTGAGAGCAATGTCGATGCACCAGTAAAAGATGCCAGGGATCAAGCAAGAGAAGAAACAGTGTCTGAGAATCCCCATGTTGATGAAGTCATGATGAGAAACCCAGCTTTTTCTACACTTTTTGGACAATTCATGACTACAGTGATGCATATGACAGACCGAATGCCAGCACCAGCACCCAGGGCACCAGCTCCCAATGAGGGATATGGGTCTGGTAAGACCTATGAACGACTATGTCGTGTAGGAGCCATAGAATATGCTGGGTCATCTGACCCAACAGATGTTGATCTCTGGCTCACTAAGTTAGAAAAGGCTTTTAGGATCCTTAGTATCCCAGATGTTGACAAAGTTAATCATGCTGTGTACCTTTTGAAGGGTAGTGTTGGACATTGGTGGGCTATAGAAGAAATAAAAAGGAATGATGAAGAGGTTGGATGGGAGGAATTTAGTCGAGAATTCGTCAATAAGTATTATTCAAAGATTTATTTAGATGAAAAGATCTCACAATTTGTGAAGATACGATAGGGAGTCATGTCAATAAGTGAATATGAGGTTAAGTTCATGGAACTTTTATGATTTTGTCCTCAGATGGCTTCTACTGAGGAGGAAAAGATTCGACATTTTGAGAAAGGATTGAATGCTGAGATGTCTATTCCGGCTTCTGCCCTAAAAAGTAGAGAGAGGTTTGCCACATTTGTCAAGTCAATTCGAAGGATAGAAGGGTCTATGACAAAGAAACATGAGATATACCTTAAAGGGAAGTCTAAACAGTTACAAGAATAAGGAATTAGTGGTACTAAACAATCAAAGATTCCAGTAGTACCGACTCAAGTACAATATAGTGCACCTGAGCAACAGTCATGTAAAAAGCTTCGAGCTTGCTATAGATGTGGACAGAGAGGACATCTGAGGTGGCAATGTCCAAATAGAAAGTGATGAGGTGACTCAACGGATAAGACACTAAATAACTTGTAATAAGTAGAAATATCAAGATAGAACTTTCTATTTTGAATTATCTTACACTCTCTACTATAAGAAGGGTAGTTGTTGTTTAGTTCATCTGTATAATCCTTTGAGAATATGAGGAAGAGATAAGTAGGATGAAAACTTGTATTCAGTTTAATATTCTTTCATGTGTTTTTAAATTTCTCTTTCTTCATCAAGGAAGGGAAGAAATGAAAGAGGAACTCAGAGAAAATCTGAGATATTAAGTATATTAAATTTAAAGAAATGAAAACATAAAATAAAATAAAAGCATACTACCTAAATTCAGTTCTTGAATGCCCTGTCCAGGTATACATTTACTGAAGGCAAGGTAAGTTTGACATACCTAGATTGTTATCTTTTTTATTACTGTGATCAAGTAATCATTCTGAAACAATCCAAAGAAGCCTAATTAAGAAGGAGATGTGGCATGGATATTTCTACCACATTCTAATTAATATACAAAGGAATATGATTTAGTTATAAATCAACTTATAAACAAAAGAAGAATATGATTCTTTGTTTTCCTTCCTTTCAGGGACATGACAATCAAGTGGGTCTTAGGACGCTTGATGTGCACAATTAAAAATGTTTATTTGATGGATACTTGTAGAAAAAGATGTGTGTAACTAGTAATGTCCCAGGATAAAACAAATAAGAATATGTGATGTGTTTCCAGCACATGTAATGGATACCAAGGTAAGGGATTCTGGTATCTGATAAAGTATGTTGACTATCTGGAGTGGTTAACTATGAAATTAGATCAGTTATATAATATAGCATGGACATCATATGTTAGGGGTTTATGCCTTGCATAAACATGACATTGAGATGTTATGAGACTTGATGAGATGATGTATGAATAATATATGTTTCCCTTTATCTGGGATTTCGAGGACGAAATCCTTATTAGGGTTTATGATTTGTAACATCCCTGACCTGGGTTATGCCTTAACCCTAGGTGTTTTGTTTAAGAAGATAATTATATGTTTGATTTTATCTTTTGAAAAGTAATTATGGCTCAATAGGAACTTATGTTTCAATTTTAGTCCTTTTTTAACAATGTTGAAATAATGTTTTACCTATTTTTGACTAAAGTGCAAATTACCCAAGTTGAGGGGTTAAATTGCAAATGTTGCATGATAAGATGTTCCTCAAGTGTTGAAGCATCATAAGGATGAAAATGATGCAGTGTCATGGCCTGTGGTAGCCTGAGTACCAAGAAAGAGCTGATAAAGCAATGGTTGTGCATTAAAACCTAGTTTTGGTGTAATGTGCAATTTACCCAAAACATAGGGTTAAATATATAAATTACCATTTTAAAATAGTCCCTAATGTTTCTTGGAATCATGTAGAGCAAATAAAATGAGAGGGGCATCTCATTTGTATCTCTTTGGAGGAGAGAGAATCTTGATATTAAAATAATCAAGATTTAAGCATAATTGGAACTTTACTTCAATTTAATGTAAAAATAAATATATTAATTAAAGACCCCTTCAACCAAAAGGTGAGGGATGAGATTGCAAGAGAATGGAAGACCATGTGCCTTGCAAAGGCACGAAAATATCTAAAGGAAGTGGATAACTCACTCACCTTATTATAAGAAAAAGAAATATCCACTCACTTATGGATATTATTATAAAATGATTTAAGGTGCTTAATTTGATTTTCTTTAAATCATGGATAATTGAGGCGAAAAAGAGGCAATGAATATAGCCTCGTATCTAAGGAAGAGAAGAGGGCAAATGGCAAGGATATGGAGGAGTTATCCCCTACTTTCTCTCTTGAAATGAATTTAATAAAAATGAATATAAGCTCATTTATCCATAGCTTGAAAGGGGAATTTCGAACCCACTTTCACTTCTTGCTTGCAAAAACTTCCAAGGGAGCTTGGAGCAACAGGAGGACGACCCCCAACCTGTTGTTAAGCTTCTTGACCTTCGTTTACCTTGATTCCTTGGTGGAAATTGAAAATCAATGCATGAATTCTTCAAATCTGGATCCCATCTTCAATTCTAACCATTCCTTTTCACTCAAAGCTTGAGGATGAGCCTTGGGATGGTGAATGGAGTTTCATCCACCATTTTTGACGTGAGATTGGAGCTTTGAAGCTCAATTGGAGGCGGGTTTTATAACTTGAACCCTTAATATAGTTATTGCATTCAATTCCTTATCAATTGTTGATCCTTTCTTCATTCTCAAAATTTTATTTGGTTGATTGATGCAATCACCATGCAAAATCACAGGAAGATTCGTGGGTTTAGAGATTGAAGATGATGATATCATCATAAGCACACACCTCCCCAAATATCTAATATAAACGGTTTCAACATATGGTCCAATCGGTTTCCCCAAACCGTTTGGTGACTGAACGGTTTGAACCCCAAACCGTTTAGATGAGTTGACCATTTTTATGGGTTGACCATTTGAGGTAAGGACCCTAGTACATGTTGGATTATGATTTAATGGATCCAATTGATTAATTCAATGTATGGACAATCCTCCAATTAGAAACCCTAATCGGGTTAAGTGCTGAAATTTCAATTGATTGGTCTAATTTTGGATTGATTAACCCCAAACGGGTTCAAGACCATTTGGAGGTCACCCAAACGGTCTCAAGACTGTTTGGAGGTCAACCAAGACCGTTTGGAGGATTAGGGTTGAGTATGGTTGAGTAATTGAAGGAACATAGATGGTAAATTGAAATGCAATCAATTGTTCAATTGGTGATCAACCTAATGAGCTAAACCCTAATTGAATTTCACAATTTCAATGATGGATGGGGAAAACGGTCTCAAGACCATTTGGAGGTCATCCAAATGACCTCAAGACCGTTTCAGGTCAGGTCATATCATGGTTTGATGATGATCCAATGATTTCAATTGAATTAATTCCACAATGTCAACCATTGATGTTTCCTCGATTTCAATACCCTAATTGATGGTGTATTGATTATAAACCCTAGTTCAATTGGGTTAAAAACCCTAATTGAAGGTCCAATTGAAGGGTGATTCAATGGTTCAAATGAATAATAAATCAGTAGTTCAATTGATTGGGGGTTTGTTGATTGAAACCCTAAATTGATAAAGTGTTGAAAGACCTTGATTGGTCCATTCGGTTTTGAGAAGGTCTGGACCAAATGGTCTTAAGACCGTTTGAGTCAAAACGGCTTCAGTCCAAACGGTCTCAAACCGTTTGAGACCAAACGGTCTCAAACCATTTGGAGACCCAAGTCCATTCGGTTTCAAAACCGTTTGGAGCATCAATGGTCAAGAACGTTTGGATATTTCAATGTGGTTATGTCAATTGGAAACCTAGGGTGATGAAAGATAAAATAACCCTATGGTTGTTACTGATCGATCTCAAAGATAATCACTAGGATTGTACCTTTAGGAAACTAAGTGATTGATAATCCTTAGATGAGTTGATCCTTGAAGCTTAAGTAAGCAATAACTCAATACACTATGTCAATCATAGATGTATATACTTGTTTGAAGGGTTGATGCAAACCTAATCAAGTTAAAAGGATGATAGAAAGGAATTCTTACATGAGTATTGATCATGTGGTAATTAGGTTATGATTCTTAGTAAAGAGATCATGAAACCCTAATCCAGAAGGTTAATGAACCCTAACCCTAATAAAGGGTAATATATGTGAAACCCCAATTATGGGAATGGAGAGTGAAACCCTAATTGGGATGAGTATCTCCAATTGATATGAAATGAGAAACCCTAATTGTGGGTGATTCCATGTGAAACCCTAATCGAGGGTGATTCCATGTGAAACTGAAACGACACGATTCATAAACCACGATATAAACTCAGCGGAAGCATTCGATTAAAAGCGTAATACGAAAATTCACGAAAAATTAAAACTTTTCGAGACAAGATCTTGAAGACATGAAACTTCTTTCATAAAACCAAGGTAACCGTTTACATCTCTGTTAAACCACTTCTCAAGTGATTACATACAACAAAATACAAAATCTCAGATTAACAAACTCCAAGGACCTGAGAGTACAGAGACGACATAAGACTATCTAACTACATGACTTAGTAGTCAGTATCTCCACCTGAGATTCACTGCTGCCCCTGGTGCTCTTGCTGCTGATACTGATCACCTGCAGACTGGTTCCTTCGTCCTTAGAGACCACCTAAAAAGTTGAAATCTACGGGGTGAGACAATTTTAAATAATTGTCCCAGTGAGAGTTATAACTCTCTGCCAGAAGCTTTATTATAGCAATCACAGATCAAAATAAGCAATAAAGCTTTAAGGTAATCAACAGCAGATTGTTATCAAGTAGAACAACAAAATTTAAGGAATATGAAGAACATGTATACTAAACAGTGTAACCATCAATCATTGTATCTCGTAGTTCAACCTAAGCAGATATGCTACGCGGTTGGTTATGTTTTACAAACATTATTATTATTATTATGCCCTGCGGAGATGATGTATACCGCTCATACTCCAACCGATCACTATTAAGTCACATCGGTATCATACATAGGTCATCAAAAGAGCCGGATTCTTATGACCTCATCTTCCTCAGTCAGTATGAGGATCAACATGCAGGACATCTAGTGTCTCTGCTACTATAGCTTACCAGGGTATTCTGGTACTTCGCTATTAGAGTCACAGTGGCATTCTGTACTCTCTTTGCCATCGAAACATTTCTTGTTTATCTCTCATCGATGCGGTACAAAAGAATTCCTCGGGAGATTAGTGTTATATCACCCCAGCATAAACACATAGTGAAGGATTGATATATTAAGATACATCTACATCAATTCCTACACTAGGATGTAAGGGTATTCACATCCATATTCCCCCACATACTCAAAAGTATGTGATCCAGGAGTTCCCTTAGGAAAACCTGTTTCACCATCATTTAACTCCTGACAATGATGGATCTATGATCAGGGCTCTACATGGTATGATTATACTTGATTAGTTAGGTACATTTCAGTATTCTTTTTATCATCATACATGTTCTCAAACATTAATCATTAGAACAACAGATATGAAAGTAGAATACTAAATGTATCAAGTCTAACTCTCATCAATTATCATTTCTCAATCATCTCATCACAAGTCTTATGACAAGCATGACCTTGATGATACTCATGGCTCTCACAGCCTATCATTCTCATAAGATGCCACTTACTAGGCATCAGCATATGTCATTATTCATAAAGCTAATAACATGCTTTCAATGAATATGAAATCATAATCCTTACCGGGATATGATCATCATGATGTATAAGAACCTGCATGGTTAATTCAAATGATAATAGTAAGCAATTCATATCAAAAGTTGTATCGGTTAGGTTCCCTGATTTTCACCAATTAGGGTTTACTATTCACATTACATGTCATCATCCTAGAATTAGGGTTTACTATTCACCTCATGGTGAATTGATCTCATAATATCACCATGTATGAGGAACGTCATCATTAAAGCCCTCAGATAAGATTAAGATTCACAATTATCATATTTAGGGTTTCCATGATCTCACATAAGTGGATCATACCTAATCTTGCATATTCGGGTACATTGAAGGTATTTTACTTGAGTTTTGAACATAAACGGTATTTTCTCTCTCCTCTCACTAGTAGATGGTGATTACACCACTCTAGATAGGTTGGGTCAAGTCATCCTTGATTAATATAAACCAAATCATCACTATCAAGTGATTAGGGTTTGATTATAACAAGGTATCATTCAAATTAACCCCTCAAGGGCATTTTGGTAATTTACCCATTGATCATCATCATGGGTTAATTTATTAGTCACTTAGTCCCTTAATTTCTTAAGTTACCATTAGAGTTTAGATTAGATCATCATTGAACCATTTACACCTTCAAGTGATTAAGTATACATAAACTTGAAAGTCTCCAATTGGTTTAGGGTTTAACCTTCAACCTTCAACCCATTTAGGTTTTAAACGACCTTGAACTCATTTAATCTCAAACGACTTTGAACCCATTTGAGCCTTAAACGAGTGTGGACCCACTTGACCTTAAACGGGTGTGAACCCATTTGACCTTAAACGGGTGTGAACCCATTTGACCTTAAACGAGTGTGAACCCGTTTGGCCTTAAACGAGTGTGAACCCGTTTGGCCTTAAACGAGTGTGAACCCGTTTGGCCTAAATGAGTGTCAACCTATTTGAGACTTAATGAGTGTCAACCTGTTTGAGCCTAAATGAGTGTCAACCTGTTTGCCCAAAGTTTGACCAAAGACCAAGTCGGTTGGATAAGGGTTGAACCCTATATAGATCTAAAATCAGCAATTTTATCAATTCATCAACCTATTGAAATTGGAACCTCAAACCATCAATTTTCCTTAACCCTAGACCTCCAAACGATCTTGGGGTGTCACTAAACGAGTGTGAGACCGTTTGGATGAACCCCCAAATGGTTTTGAACCCGTTTGGGTCCTTCAACCCAAAACTCAGCAAGATCAATACTTGAAATCAGCAATTTCAACCCGATTAGGGTTAGGGTGTTGAAGTGCCTTCAACTCTCAATTGGTTAGGAATTAGTTTATAATTCTTTGTAGAATTGAAATTCAATATATTATCAACAGACCCTCAAACGGTCGTCCCTTGGTCAACCCTATCAAACGGTCTTGAGACCGTTTTGATCCAAATGATCTTGCAAGATCGTTTCAGATCAAACGGGTTGAACCCATTTGACCTTAAACGGTTTGCAACCATTTGGACCAAAAGGGTCCAAGGTCATTTGATAAAGTTACCTAGGAATCCACGCCCATCATTCTCAACCTCTGTTCAGGTCGGTTACACCACCGTTTTGCTTGCAATAGTGCAAGGAAGAAGGGAGGTAGAAGAAGAACTAAGCACTAAAAATAAGAACAAAGACATGCATAATAAAGCTAAGAGTTTAGAGTTATAAAACCCGCCTTAAACGTGGTTCCTAGAGCTACAAGCTTCCAAGCTTCAAGCCTTTGATGGTTTCTTGAGCTCCACAGGTCATGCAAGGTTGTTTCTTCAAGGAAAAGATGGGAATGGTCGGCTAAAACAAAGAATCTAAGTGAGTTAACCATAGAACCAACCTTTTAAGAAGACTTCCTCCATGAATTCGAGCTTGAAGATGGTTCCTACTCACCTTAGAACTAGTTGGTCATCTCCCTGAGGTCCAGAGCTCTGCCTTGGCCGTTTTGAGAAAGATGAGAAATGAATAGGATAAAGGATACGTTCACTTGGTTTGCAAGGGTGAAGGCTTATATACTTCAGGCTATTTTCCACCATAAGGACCTCTAAATCATGGAATTCTCATCTAAGTCCCTCCTTGTTTCAAAGGCACGCCCAAGCTATGAAAATTATGTAAAGCTCATCAAAACTCTAGATTTAAGGGTAAAGAAAACCAACTTTCAACTAGAGTTCATATATGACAAGTCTCCATCCTCATACTTAGTGAATTTTATGCACAAAGATCATTTTTCTTATCTGATCACTCATTCATGTGTCCCTTTCATCATTTTTACTCTGAATGATGTCAAGAGTCATAAAAGATGTTCTAGATGGTGTATTTTATAAGTTGCACCCCACATTTGGGTAAATTGCACTTTAATCCAAATTAGGGTTTTTAAGCATAAAGATCATTCCACAAGCTGCATCTTGATGCCCAAGCTTGGGAAATCCATCTTACCTCATCATATCCACTCATATGATATATAATCATCAGAGGAACATCTTAACTTGTGAAATTTGCAAGTTAAACCCCTTACTAGATAATTTTTACATAGGTCCCTGTATTACCACACAATACTACAATCATTGTTTAAAAGGGACAGAAATGAAAATGTATGTTCCTTAGGAACTTAATTACATGCCAAAAGATAATTACAAGAGTTTAATTACATATTTAGGAAAAACACCTAGGGTTAGTTTATAACCCAGGTCAGGGATGTTACAAATTATCCCCCCCTTACAAGGATTTCGTCCCCGAAATCGATAAAACGTATTAAGAGAAAAGAGCAGGGTATTTCCTTCTCATCTCATCCTCTAGTTTCCAAGTGGCTTCTTCAACACCACGGTGGTTCCAGAGGACTTTCACAAGGCTTATATTTTTCTTCTTTAGCTTTTTAATTCTGTTATCAAGGATTGACACTGGTCCTTCCTCATAAGTTATATCTTCATTCAATTCTATTTCCATAGGTTGTATAACTGACTCGGTATCAGGATGACATTTCCTTAACATATAAATGTGAAACACAGGGTGTAACCTCTGCAACTTAGGTGGTAACTCTAGTCTATAGGCTACCTTTCCAACCCATTCAATGATTGGATAAGGCCCCATAAATCTAGGAGCTAACTTTCCTTTCCTTCCAAAGCGAAGGACTCCTCTCCAAGGCGAGACCTTGAGATACACTATGTCTCCAACCTGGAATTCTAACGGTCTACGACGCTTATCAGCATAAGATTTTTGCCTATCCTGTGCAGTCTTAATCTGTTGTTGTATCACTTTAATCTTCTCTGTGGTCTGCTGCACAAGATCAGGACCTAACAACTGATGCTCACCAGTCTCATACCAACACAAGGGTGATCTACAATGTCTACCATACAAAGCTTCATAAGGTGCCATATCAATACTTTGCTGATAGCTATTGTTATAGGCAAACTCTATTAGGCTTAGGTGTAGATCCCAACTCCCGGTAAACTGGATAACACATGCTCTCAACAGGTCTTCCAAGGTCTGTATAGTCCTTTCCGACTGTCCATCAGTCTGTGGATGAAAGGTTGTACTAAACCTTAACTGGGTGCCTAAAGCTCTGTGCAACTGCTCCCAAAAACGACTTGTGAACTGGGGACCTCTGTCAGAAACTATAGTGATAGGAACTCCGTGCAAATGCACTATCTCTTGAACATATAACTGGGATAACCTTTCAGCAGAATAGGTTGTTTTGACAGGTAAGAAATGAGCTGTCTTTGTCAACCTATCAACTATTACCCAGATGGAATCATGTCCTTTGCTTGTCCTAGGTAGGCCAACAACAAAGTCCATGGTCACATGGTCCCACTTCCACTGTGGTATGGGTAAAGGTTGCATTATCCCTGCAGGCTTATGGTGTTCAGCTTTAACTTGCTGACACACAGGACACATCATCACAAACTCTGCAACATCCTTCTTCATCCCGGGCCACCAATACATATCCTTCAAGTTCCGATACATCTTGGTGCTTCCTGGATGCATAGCATACATTGAAGAATGAGCTTCTTCCAGGACTAATTTCCTCAAGTTGTCTTTATCTGGCACTATCATCCTCCCATGATAACATGCTACTTGATCATCTGAGTCATGGAAACCATCTCGCTTCTCATCACCATACTCTGACCTAATCTGCTGAACTGTAGTATCAACCTGTTGTGCCTCTTTGATCTGCTCTCTAAGGGTAGGTTTGATATGCATCTCAGCCAACAACCTGACTAACAATGACACCTTCAACTGTACATTGTCTTGACTTAAAGAGATAAGCATATCTCTCTTAGAGCATACTAAAGAGTTTAGTTGTGCTCTATCCATGGTTGATGTTGCTGATTTCCTACTCAAGGCATCTGCAACCACATTGGCCTTCCCTGGATGGTAATCAATTGTATAATCATAGTCCTTGATTAACTCCATCCAGCGACGTTGTCTCATGTTAAGTTCATGCTGAGAAAAGATATACTTTAAGTTCTTGTGATCTGTGAAAATCTGGAATGTCTCTCCGTAGAGATAATGTCTCCAGATCTTCAAGGCATGAACCACCGCAGCTAACTCCAAATCATGTGTCGGATAATTCTCTTCGTGTTTCTTAAGCTGTCGGGAAGCAAAAGAAATCACTTGTTTATCCTGCATCAACACGCATCCGAGTCCATTCTTGGAGGCATCACAGAAAACTATGTATCCTTTGCCTTGCTCAGGTAGCACAAGTATAGGTGCACTTGTCAACCTCTCTTTTAGTAATTGAAAAGATTGCTGGCACTTATCGCTCCAGTCAAAAGGAACTTTCTTCCGGGTCAACTTAGTCAAGGGTAAGGCTATGGAACTAAAGTTCTTAATGAACCTTCGATAATAGCCGGCCAACCCCAAGAAACTACGAATCTCCGTCGGTGTCTTCAGTTGTTCCCATTGTAGAACAGATTCTACCTTTTTAGGGTCAACACGAATACCCAAAGCAGATATCACATGTCCAAGAAAAGATACTTCTGGTAGCCAAAACTCACACTTGCTAAACTTAGCATATAGTTTATGTTCCCTTAGCAAAGTTAGAGCCTGACAAAGATGCTGTTCATGCTGCTGAGCATCTTTACTATAAATCAGAATGTCATCTATGAAGACAACAACACACTGATCAAGGAAAGGTCGGAAGATTCTATTCATGAGTTCCATAAATGCAGCCAGTTCATTAGTTAGTCCAAACCACATAACTGTGAACTCGTAGTAACTATACCTTGTTCTGAAAGCAGACTTGGGTATGTCACTGTCCTTAATACGAAGTTGATGATATCCAGACCTCAAATCTATCTTTGAGAAGACGGTTGCACCACGCAACTGGTCAAAGAGATCATCAATCCTCGGCAGAGGGTACTTATTCTTTATTGTTACTTTATTTAATTATCTGTAATCAATGCACAATCGCATTGACCCATCTTTCTTTTTAACAAACAAAACCGGAGCACCCCAGGGTGAAGTGCTCAGTCGGATGAAACCCTTCTCAAGCAACTCTTGAAGCTGCTTTTTGAGTTCTGCCATCTCAGCAAGCGCCATCCTATACGGTGTCCGGGCTATAGGTTGGGTATCTGGGATCAAATTGATTTCAAAATCAATTTCCCGAGGTGGTGGCACACCTGGAAGTTCTTCAGGAAACACGTCTTCGAATTCCCTGACTATAGGAACTTCAACAGGGTTAGGACTCTCCATGGTAGTATCTACCACATGGGCCAAGAATGCATAACATCCTTGCCTCATCAACTTATTAGCAACCATATTTGTTACAAGACAGGTGGGTATAATCTTTCTCTCTCCTTGAAAGATCCATGTGTTGCTTTCATCAGCAAACACAGCCTGCTTGGATTCACAATCCAAGACAACCCTATACCTTTCCAAGGTATCCATCCCAAGGATTATATCAAATCCTTGCATCTCAAGTGGTATAAGATCCACTTGAATGCGATGATCAGAAAAGAAGAGGATGCAGGGAGAGCATACCTCTTGCAACACAGCAGACCCTCTCAACAGAGTCTCTAGCAACAAGCTATCTGCCCTATGAATGACCGTCATATTGCAGTTACGAATCACTCTTCGAGTGATAAAGGAGTGCGTAGCACCCGGATCAATCAAAACAGATACAATACATGATTTAGACATATCAGAATATAAAAGTTCCATCTGACCTGCCACAACTCGTGGATTAACCACTGCATATGGTGGGTTTATAGCATAGAACCTTGCTGTCACCTGAGGTTGAGTTGGTGCTGAAGACCCAGCTTGGGATGCTTGTTCACGTCCTCTAGCTGCTCCTTGAGACTGCCTTCTCTGTGATTCCTGTTGATTCTGCCTCTGAGGCTGTGTCACACTGACATGCCTAGACCTGCAGTCCTTCATCAAGTGTCCCACCTTCCCACAGTTGTAGCAGCTTCTTTCCAGTTGTTGTGGTCTGGGTGGTCATGTGACTGACATTGATGCTGAACTGTGAGTCTCTTGTAGTGGTAGGCTTCGTCCTCTACCTCTACTTGGGGACCACTGTGTCTGAGAACTAGATCTGGGTGGTGGAGGTGTAGGTGCAGAGAATCTAGGCTTCTTAAAGTCTCTAGATGAAGATCCCTGGAACTGTGGATATCTCTTTTGGGTTTGCCTTTTCTCGACTACGGATCTCTCTATCCTTCAGACTGACTCAACGAAGGTAGAGAATCTCTCCCGGTTTTCTAGTGCAGACACGGGAGTAGTCATGTCGGCATTCAAACCCTTCTCAAACCTCCTAATCCTTTCTTCATCTGTGGTAGCCATATGCGGACAGAATCGCAACAACTCCATGAACTTAGCCTCATATTCGCTAATGTTCGTCATACCTTGCCTCAGTCTCTCAAACTGAGAGATCTTCTCATCCAGAAAGGTCTTTGGAAAATATCTGTGGACAAATTCCCGACGAAAGTCTTCCCACAAGATCTCTATTCCAGGCCTCTTCTGCTCTTCCATGGTCCACTAGTGACCAGAACTACCTTTGAGAAGATAGACAACATGTTATACCTTCTCACCTTCGGGGATGTTAAGGATTCTGAAAGATTTCTCCAACTCAGTTAACCACAGATCGGAATCTGCAGGGTCAGCTGTTCCAAAGTATTCGGTTGCTCCGACACGATGAAGTCGCTCGAATGTCTTACCGATACCTTGTCCTCCAGGCTGGACAGGTGCCCTAGGTGCAGACATGGGCATCCTGTCGGTGATGTGTGTCATGGAAGTCATAAACTGCCCGAATATGGTTTGAACAGCTGGGTTTCCCATGTCAGCTGGGTCAAACTGAGGTGGCTCTCTGGGTGGCTCAGGTACAGGTTGTTCTATCTCCGGGTTCCTTGCACCTCCTTGGGGTGCAGCGATACTACTTTCTGCTATGTACTCCTCATGGGGTTCAGACATCCTTAATTATCTTCTTCTCCTAAGGAGTAGAAGACTCTATTAGATGTAAAAGAAACACTAAGGATAGACTCGACATCCTAAGTCCTATGTCTCTGTAGACTCAGCGAACCTAGAGCTCTGATACCACTCTGAAATGACATGATTCATAAACCACGATATAAACTCAGCGGAAGCATTCAATTAACAGCGGAATACGAAAATTCACAAAAAAATAAAACTTTTCGAGACAAGATCTTGAAGACATGAAACTTCTTTCATAAAAGCAAGGTAACAGTTTACATCTCTGTTAAACCACTTCTCAAGTGATTACATACAACAAAATACAAAATCTCAGATTAACAAACTCCAAGGACCTGAGAGTACAAAGACAACATAAGACTATCTAACTACATGACTTAGCAGTCAGTATCTCCACCTGAGATTCACTGCTGCCCCTGGTGCTCTTACTGCTGATACTGATCACCTGCAGACCGGTTCCTTCGTCCTCGACGACCACCTAAAAAGTTGAAATCTACGGGGTGAGACAATTTTAAATAATTGTCCCAGTGAGAGTTATAACTCTCCGCCAGAAGCTTTATTATAGCAATCACAGATCAACATAAGCAATAAAGCTTTAAGGTAATCAACAACAGATTGTTATCAAGTAGAACAACAACATTTAAGGAATATGAAGAACATGTATACTAAACATTGTAACCATCAATCATTGTATCTCGTAGTTCAACCTAAGCAGATATGCTACACGGTTGGTTATGTTTTACAAACATTATTATTATTATTATGCCCTGTGGAGATGAGGTATACTTCTCATACTCCAACCGATCACTATTAAGTCGCATCGGTATCATACATAGGTCATCAAAAGAGCCGGATTCTTATGACCTCATCTTCCTCAGTCAGTACGAGGATCAACATGCAGGACATCTAGTGTCTCTGCTACTATAGCTTACCAGGGTATTCTGGTACTTCGCTATTAGAGTCACAGTGGCATTCTGTACTCTCTTCTCCATCGAAAGATTTCTTGTTTATCTCTCATCGATGCGGTACAAAAGAATTCCTCGGGAGATTAGTGTTATATCACCCCGGCATAAACACATAGTAAAGGATTGATAGATAAGATACATCTACATCAATTCCTACACTAGGATGTAAGGGTATTCACATCCATATTCCCCCACATACTCAAAAGTATGTGATCCAGGAGTTCCCTTAGGAAAACCTGTTTCACCATCATTTAACTCCTGACAATGATGGATCTATGATCGGGGCTCTACATGGTATGATTATACTTGATTAGTTAGGTACATTTCGGTATTCTTTTTATCATCATACATGTTCTCAAACATTAATCATTAGAACAGCAGCTATGAAAGTAGAATACTAAATGTATCAAGTCTACCTCTCATCAATTATCATTTCTCAATCATCTCATCACAAGTCATCTCACAAACATGACCTTGATGATACTCATGGCTCTCACAACCTATCATTCTCATAAGATGCCACTTACTAGGCATCAGCATATGTCATTATTCATAAAGGTAATAACATGCTTTCAATGAATATGAAATCATAATCCTTACATGGATATGATCATCATCATGTATAAGAACCTGCATGGTTAATTCAACTGATAATAGTAAGCAATTCATATCAAAAGTTGTACCGGTTAGGTTCAATGATTTTCACCAATTAGGGTTTACTATTCACATTACATGTCATCATCCTAGAATTAGGGTTTACTATTCACCTCATGGTGAATTGATCTCATAATATCACCATGTATGAGGAACGTCATCATTAAAGCCCTCACATAATATTAAGATTCACCAATTATCATATTTAGGGTTTCCATGATCTCACATAAGTGGATCATACCTAATCTTGCATATTCAGGTACATTGAAGGTATTTTACTTGAGTTTTGAACATAAACGGTATTTTCTCTCTCCTCTCACTAGTAGGTGGTGATTACACCACTCTAGATAGGTTGGGTCAAGTCATCCTTGATTAAAATAAACCAAATCATCACTATCAAGTGATTAGGGTTTGATTAGAACAAGGTATCATTCAAATTAACCCCTCAAGGGCATTTTGGTAATTTACCCATTGATCATCATCATGGGTCAATTTATTAGTCACTTAGTCCCTTAATGTCTTAAGTTACCATTAGAGTTTAGATTAGATCTTCATTGAACCATTTACACCTTCAAGTGATTAAGTATACATAAACTTGAAAGTCTCCAATTGGTTTAGGGTTTAACCTTCAACCTTCAACCCATTTAGGTTTTAAACGACCTTGAACTCGTTTAATCTCAAACGACTTTGAACCCATTTGAGCCTTAAACGAGTGTGGACCCACTTGAACTTAAACGGGTGTGAACCCATTTGACCTTAAATGGGTGTGAACCCATTTGACCTTAAACGAGTGTGAACCCGTTTGGCCTTAAACGAGTGTGAACCCGTTTGGCCTTAAACGAGTGTGAACCCATTTGGCGTTAAACGAGTGTGAACCCATTTGGCCTAAACGAGTGTCAACCTGTTTGAGCCTTAACGAGTGCCAACCTGTTTGAGCCTAAATGAGTGTCAACCTGTTTGCCCAAAGTTTGACCAAAGACCAAGTCGGTTGGATAAGGGTTGAACCCTAAATAGATCTAAAATCAACAATTTTATCAATTCATCAACCTATTGAAATTGGACCCTCAAACCATCAATTTTACTTAACCCTAGACCTCCAAACGATCTTGGGGTGTCATTAAACGAGTGTGAGACCGTTTGGATGAACCCCCAAACGGTTTTGAACCCGTTTGGGTCCTTCAACCCAAAACTCAACAAGATCAATACTTGAAATCAGCAATTTCAACCCGATTAGGGTTAGGGTGTTGAAGTGCCTTCAAATCTCAATTGGTTAGGAATTAGTTTATAATTCTTTGTAGAATTGAAATTCAATATATTATCAATAGACCCTCAAACAGTCGTCCCTTGGTCAACCCTATCAAACGGTCTTGAGACCGTTTTGATCCAAATGATCTTACAAGATCGTTTGAGATCAAACGGGTTGAACCCGTTTGACCTTAAATAGTTTACAACCGTTTGGACAAAAAGGGTCCAAGGTCGTTTGATAAAGTTACCTAGGAATCCACGCCCATCATCCTCAACCTATGTTCAGGTCGGTTACACCACCGTTTTGCTTGCAAAAGTGCAAGGAAGAAGGGAGGTAGAACAAGAACTAAGCACTAAAAATAAGAACAAAGATATGCATAAGAAAGCTAGGAGTTTAGAGTTATAAAACCCGCCTTAAATGTGGTTCCTAGAGCTCCAAGCTTCCAAGCTTCAAGCCTTTAATGGCGTCTTGAGCTCCACACGTCATCCAAGGTTGTTTCTTCCAGGAAAAGATGGGAATGGTCGGCTAAAACAAAGAATCTAAGTGAGTTAACCATAGAACCAACCTTTTAAGAAGACTTCCTCCATGAATTCGAGCTTGAAGATGGTTCCTACTCACCTTAGCACTAGTTGGTCGTCTCCCTGAGGTCCAGAGCTCTGCCTTGGCCGTTTTGAGAAAGATGAGAAATGAAGAGGATAAAGGATACATTCACTTGGTTTGCAAGGGTGAATGCTTATATACTTCAGGCTATTTTCCACCATAAGGACCTCTAAATCATGGAATTCTCATCTAAGTCCCTCCTTGTTTCTAAGGCACGCCCAAGCTATGAAACTTATGTAAAGCTCATCAAAACTCTAGATTTAAGGGTAAAGAAAACCAACTTTCAACTAGAGTTCATATATGACAAGTCTCCATCCTCATACTTAGTGAATTTTATGCACAAAGATCATTTTTCTTATCTGATCACTCATTCATGTGTCCCTTTCATCATTTTTACTCTGAATGATGTCAAGAGTCATAAAATATGTTCTATATGGTGTATTTTATAAGTTGCACCCCACATTTGGGTAAATTGCTCTTTAATCCAAATTAGGGTTTTAAGCATAAAGATCATTCCACAAGCTGCATCTTGATGCCCAAGCTTGGGAAATCCATCTTACCTCATCATATCCACTCATATGATATCTCATCATCAGAGGAACATCTTAACTTGTGAAATTTGCAAGTTAAACCCCTTAACTGGATAATTTGCGCATAGGTCCCTGATTACCACACAATACTACAATCATTGTTTAAAAGGGACAGAAATGAAAATGTATGTTCCTTAGGAACTTAATTACATGCCAAAAGATAATTACAAGATTTTAATTACATATTTAGGAAAAACACCTAGGGTTAGTTTATAACACAGGTTAGGGATGTTACAGAAACCCTAATTGAGGTTGATTCCATGTGAAACTCTATTTGAGGTTGATTCCATGAGAAACCTTAATTGAGGTGATGCCATGAGAAACCCTAGTTGGGATGAATAGTAAACCCTAAGTATAGGCAATGTGATGTGAAAGCCTAATGAAGGGTGATTCTATATGCAATCCTAACCCTAATGAAGTATGATAGTATGTGAAACCCTAAACCCTAATAAAGGGTTATGGTATGGGAGACCCTAATCCTAATAATGGAATGGTAACTAATACATTGGTGGGGAAATTACCTAAAGTAATTGAGAATAGATAACCTTATAGCAAGTAATGCATTAACCTAAATGAGTCCATATCATTAAAGATAGTTGGACCATTCTTGTGAGTAATCTATGCACTTCACGGTAAGAGTGATAGGTTAGTGGATGGAAGTATTAAGATGGGAAATACCTTAATACAAGATAAGCTGATAACTCAAGAAAGTTGGAAGTGATGAGGAAAGTGATACATCAAGATGTGATAGATTATCACTTTTAGCATTCCAGGATTGATATACCTTAATGCACCTCAAATCCAATATACTTGGACAAGAAACACATGAAGTGTGTTATGTAAATTATTACAATGAAATGTAATGAGTTTGGTATACCTTGATAAGAATAGGCTAATATACCTTGAGAATAAGGTTAAAGACAAACTAATGAGTATGATGTAATTATGCCATGATAAGGATGAGAAATGAACTCATACCTTGTACTGATAATCATTTAATGATAAATGTTAAGAGTAATAAACATGATTGAATACTTAAGATGTGTAATGGCCCTGTGAGCCATATGGTTACATGTTGCCTAGTGAGAGGTGACAAGGTGTTTTATGGGCCTTATGAGCCATAAGAATGGTTGTTGCCTAGTGAGAGGTAACAATATGTTTTAACCAGGCTTTGAGAATCACATGAGTAAGTTGATACCTAGTGAAATGTATCAAGATGATTATAAAAGTCTCTTGTAAGGGATGATAATGTTCATAATAAACCAAGGAATGGAAACTTAGTAATATAATAATAATAACAAAAGGATAAAATTATAATAATGGAACCTGGATCATACATGTGTGGAGAAAAGAGGAATACTTGTAACACAAAGAATGTGTTGAGAATGATTGGCATGGACAAAGTTTAATGCTAGTAAAAGAATAAGGTACCCTATGCTGTGTAAACAGACATGGGATGTAATCAAGTTTGGAGATGTTCAATACCTAGTAGAGGTGTAATGCCTGTAATCAGGATTGGTTAAAGTCCAATACCTAGTGATGTAATCAAGATTGGTTAAAGTCCAATGCCTGCAGTGTAATCAGGTTTGGAGATGTCCAATACCTGGTAGAGGTGTAATACCAGTAATCAAGATTGGTTAAAGTCCAATGTCTGGCGGTGTAATCAGGATTGGTTAAATTCCAATGCCTGGCGGTGTAATCAGGTTTGGAGATGTCCAATACCTGGCAGAGATGTAATTCCTGTAATCAGGATTGGTTAAAGTCCAATGCCTGGCGGTGTAATCAGGATTGGTTAAAGTCCAATGCCTGGCGGTGTAATCAGGTTTGGAGATGTCCAATACCTGGCAGAGGTGTAATGCCTATAATTAGGATTGGTTAAAGTCCAATGTCTGGCGGTGTAATCAGGTTTGGAGATGTCCAATACCTGGTAGAGGTGTAATGACTGTAATCAGGATTGGTTAATGTCCAATGCCTGGCTGTGAAATCAGGATTGGTAGTGTCCAATGCCTGGCGGTGTAATCAGGTTTGGAAGAGTCCAATACCTGGAAGTGGCTTAATGCCTACAATGATGACACATGATTGGTAATAACTCAATGCATGTAATGATGACATAGGATTGGTAATAACCCAATGCCTGTAATGATGACATAGGATTGGGAATAACCCAATACCTATATTAATGATATATGAGAACATGGTAGATATAATCCCATAATTGGTTAGGAGATTGGCTAAGGCCAACAGATTAAAACAGGAATGTCTCATGGGTGAGAAATTAAGAGAATGAGTGTCACAAGAAAAGTTTGACATAATGGAATAATGTGATGGGTAAATGATATGCATGTTCTTCCTATTCCTTATAAAAAGAATAGATGATCTATTGTTTTATCATAAATAGTTGCAATGCTTTAAAATATGAGAATGCTTTAAACTTCTTATCCTCTATCCAGTGTTATACTATTAATCTGCAATAATAATGTTTTTGGCGGAGAGTTCTATTTCCCGCTGGGGAAATTACAATTGTCTCCTCTTTGTGCGATCCAACATTTTTAGGTATACTAGCATGAAGGAGAGTGAGAACATCTTGTAGAGGAGGAACTTCAGCAGCAGCAGGGACAACAGTGACAGCTCAGGTTGAGTGTACTGTCTGTCGTGTCTTGTAGATAGAAGTCCTATGTGCCGTATCTGTACTCTCAGGTCCTCGGAGTTAATAGTTAGTGCTTTTAATAAATCATTTTGAAATTCTGGCTCGATGCCTCGAGGTTCTTATACTGTCTGTGTTTAGTTTTTAACAAGGCAGTTGATGTTATAAACCTCGAGAAGAAATGGTATAAGATATGTACTTATGAACCAGGTTGTAATTGTAATACATTGGTTCTTGTTGACCTAGAAACATGTTCGAGTTATATTCTCCTCCCTTATCAGACCTTAATCATTTAAGTACTTTGTTAGTTTGAGTTTCAGCTTATTTCTTATCAATTTTAAATTTATGCAAACCCTCATCTTTACTTTCAAGTAATTGTACATAACAGTACATGCTGGTGTTGTCAATAAAAGTTATGAAACAACACTATTGATCCCTAGTAGCAGTTCCATTAAATTTGCAGATATTGGTGTGTATTAAATCAAGAATTTTTGAATTCCTATTCGTAGAATGAAAAGATTTCCTAGGAAACTTAACTTTCTCACAGTTTTCACGTCTACTAAGATTAATTTTAGACTTAGGAATTACATCAATATTCATCATTATTTTCATTGAGCTAAAATTTACGTGTACCAAATGAGAATGTCATACATCAGATGATACAAGATTCAAGCAAACAACACTATTACCATTCAAATTAAAAGCTAAATTTAAATGGGTTCAACAAGAATCTTAAACAAGTTCTCCATATCATATAAATGACCCTTATCAAATAAATTAAGAATCACTAAGGTATGTAATAATAGCCTTATTACATTTGTAATCTATTCTAAACCCATCCCTAACTAAATTACACCGTTAAAAAATATTGCGTTGAATAGTTGGAAAATTTCTAACTCTATAAAGTACTAGAACCTTCTTCGAAGGGAATTTCAAGTCCACCCATCCTTTGCCTTTGATTTTTACAGAGTCGAAATAGTCCAAAGTCACAAAATGACCTCTAGAGGCCTGGTAAGACACAAATAGGGACTTATCAGCACAAACATGTACATTATCTCCAGTTTCAATTATCTAATAAAGTGGTTCAAAAATAGAAAAGATTTCATATTTTATAGAAACATACGTATCATTAAGGTTCAAGGATGCAGTCATCATGTTGACCACAACCTCCTCAGTTAGCAACTTTTTTTGCTTCTTTGAAGGGCAATCCTTATTCAGTGGCCAACATGTCTACAATCCCAACAAGCTTTGTTCTTGGGTTTCTTCTGGATCTTGACCTTAGGTTTATGCATATTATTTATTTTCTTATCTTTGGTTTTAGAAGTATTAAAATTGACATTAGGGTTTGCATCAGTTGAAAACTTGGCAGTCTTCTCTTGGTGTTCTTTTTGTATGTTGATATCCCTCATTTGACCATTTATTGACAAGTCTCCTTTGCAATTCTTAAGAATCATGTCAAACGATTCTCAGGACTTAGGAATTTTTTCTATGATGGACACAACAACGAACATCTCAGGAAATTCTATCTTTTCATTTGAGAATTCATGACACAAGAGATGAAAGTCGTTTGTTTGATCATAAACGGACTTACCCTCAACCATCTAAAATTTAGAAATTTAGACATGCAACACTTTTCAGCACCTTGGTTTTCAGTACTAAAATTCTTCACTAGTACCTCCCACAAAAATTTAGAAGTAGTAACAAGTAGATTCGAGTATGAATCATATATATTATTATTTAAAGCAAACATAACAACCTTCAACATGTCTTATCACCCTTCTTCTGTTAGTAATTATATTTGCATTATTAGGGACACACTCATTAGATTTAGGTTCATCCTCTTCTATGTACTGATTGTAACTCACCATGTTAAGCCAAATTTGTATCTGACTCTGCTAGTGGGAAAAGTTGGTACCAATAAATTTCTCAGGCATATTAGCAGTATAAGTTTTATATGTAGAACCAACATGACCGATTATTGTTCATTAATGACATATAGTGATTTTTTTAATACTATTGTAAGTTTTTAGTTTACGCTGTTGTATGCAACAACATCAGATATAATTTAATTAACAGTTTCTGGCCAGATCCTAATAAGAAGTAAAAGAATAAACAATACAGGAGAAAATAAAAATAAAGTTAAGAACTTAGACCAAATTGTTCACTGAAAAATGAACGTGTTACATAAAGAAATAAGTTGTTTGTAATCCTTCTAGATATGTGTCATTCCTCTAGTCGACTCGGTCATGAACCTGTAGTAGGTTCTTGTCACACTCACACTCGATAACGATCAGAGTGCACTGCCACTATAGCTCAGAGGTCCCAGGTACCGCCACCCGTATAGACCACGTCAGGAAGGAAAGAAACGAAGATGACACTTCTCACATGAGACAATTCTCTAGAAGTGGCAGGGAGCAACTATAGCTAAGGAACATATCGCTATAGTTCGCAAAAGGCAGTCACAAACGGTTGATGGTTGTGCGTTCGCATGTTGAGAGAGAGATCTTTAACCCTAATAATCAAACGTATTTAGAGCCTAACATGCTCCCTGATCCTATTCTCATTAGACGTGATCACTCAATCGCCCTTGTAAAAATGCAGAAAAATATGTGAGGCAAACACTTTTCAATTAAGATTAATAATTATATTTTGAAAGAAATAATTAATTAAATTAATAATTATTTTAATTATATAGTTGTAGTGTAAAAAAGACGGAAGACGTTTCCACAATCCACAACCCACAACCCACAACCCACAACCCACAACCCACAAACATGTGCCCGACCGGGCTAGGCCAGGCTAGGCGAGGTGTGGCGTACGTGTGTGAGTGTTGTTGTGGTCATACCAACCAAGAAGGTGAGCAGACTTTCCCCTGAGACCCTTTAGACACTAGTGTCACATGTGATTCTACAAATAAGGACCACAAAAGTTCAAGGAGTAAGCAATATGGGATAAAATTCTTCCTTATTTACACTAGACACAAAACTATATTTCTTCCATGTGCTAGATGCACTACATTGGGCTTAACCCATACTAAATAGATGGCTAATAGCCATATATCTAGCAGAATATCCTAGATCAAAATTTTCTAGCAAAAGTTCTCGTAGGCATGCATGTAATTCTGAGCAGCAAATAATTAGTACGTTGAAGTAGACATGACAAACAACAAATATATGATATTAATAACAAATGCAAGTTCTTAGAACACATCAACAAATGATTTGAAGGGCACAAAGGTGTATACCCTCGTCAACAAAGACTAGCTCCCCTTAAACCACACGCTGAACCTTAGAATCTGTCACCGCTATAACTAGCTTACAATGATAAACGACAATGATATACTCACATGCTAGTTGGTTTCGGCAAGTAAGGTTAGGTAGGACTTAGCACTTGGTCAATCGTACTGAGGAAGGGGGAAGACAAGTAAGCAATCACATGATGACACTAAGTTGGTCGTTTTCTTAGGCAACAATATCAATGAAAGGGCTACTAACTAGTTTGGTCGAGTGAGGCTGAGAGGCACACGAAGGAGAGAGGTGGAGAAGAGAGGAGAGAAGGAGGGAGAAGACCGGAGACGACAGATGGGTGGGCTCTTCTAGTAACCCAGAGACCTTTAGTGCGACTATGTGTGGGGTGTGAGAGGATTTTTTGTGTGACCCCATTTAAATCTAATGGCTAATAAATTGAGTGTGTTGGTCGTTGAATACACTCGAATGTATTATACTCTCTCTCTCTCTCTCTCTCTCTATATATATATATATATATATATATATATATATATATATATATATATATATATATATATATATATAGTCAGGCTAGAATACACTCGAGTGTATCCGGAGCGGAATACGCTCAAGTAGTTTTTCATGATGTAATATTTTTTTTGAAAATCTAATCCGTTGATCTTCTTAAACATCTCGTGAACAACTCATACGCAAAATTTGAGCACATTTGGATATGTATAGCTCATGTTATGAAGACCGCAAAAATTATGAATTTTAAATTAGTTTCGCGCGTTGATTTTGTTGCCCTTGGATGAGTGGCTTACACTCATCCAAATGGGCTCAAAATTTATATGTAGCCTAGTTATAGTATGACGGTGAAGATCAACGATTTACATTTTGCAAAAACTAGTCATGATATACAAACACACTTGAGTGTATTCGTGCGATCCGTACACTCGAGTGTATTCTAGCCTGACTCTATATATATATATATATATATATATATATATATAATCTTATGGTCGGAACCCATCAACCCATCAATACCATTGGACTAATAACCACACATCTATTCTCAAACCTCATTTTATAATATTTATTTAAACAATAATTTTATTAAGATATCCATTTATATTATTTGTTAACAAAACCAAGAATCTGTATTTTCAACTAGATGTTTGTCTTAAGAGTTGATCATGTAATGACTTAGAAATACAAATAACTATCAGAACTTTATGTTCATAAATGATTTGTTCTTTGTACCTTGCAAGAGTTTTCACCTAGTGACTACTGCATGAGTTTATACCTAGTGACCATCAGTAGGACGCATATCCTTCCATAACATGAAATAACAATCCTTGCAGATCCAAGATTAAAGTGATTATCACTTGTAATCAAAATAAAAACAAAACTAGAGCGCGATAGCTTTCAACGTCTCTTCGCGGGGCCTGCACATGGCTTCTAAGGGGACGGCTTTGGGCATTGTGAGTCCCATTCCTTCCTGCAGGTCCACCTTCTCCTCCCCTACTCTCTTCCAATCGAAGCACTGCACAAGCGCCGCCACCGTCAGCCCAACCACCTTCATCGCCATGGCCTCACCAGGACACCTTCGTCTCCCGGACCCGAAAGGCATCGTCCTAGCGGCGCTCTCACCGTGGAGAAATCTCTCGGGCCTGAATTCCAGGGGGTCACTCCATACCTCAGCACTCCGATGGATTTCCCACGCGTTAATTAGCAGCATGGTCCCTCGCGGAACATGGTAGCCGGCGATGGTACAATCTTCACTCGACTCGTGCGGAACAAGCAGTGGAGCGACGGGGAACAGCCGGAGGGTCTCGTCAATGACTGCCTGGAGGTAGGGGAGACGATGGAGGTCCGACTCGTCCACCAGCCTCCTGGATAAGACCACCGAGCCGATCTCGGTATCCAAGGCATGGAGTGCCTTTGGATGGTTTAGCAGCAGCGCCATGACCCATTCAATTGTCAGAGTCGACGTGTCGGAGCCTGCCGAAATCATTGACTGCGTGGAAAAGCCAACAAACAGAAGTCCACAACCATTAGAATCGTATGGTGCGTTAGTTACGGCATTCAACAACAACTGTATTAAGATATGCGCACACGTCTTCTCGAAAGTCAGAAGTTACAACCAATAGCTAGCCCCCAGATATTTTGAAGGAAGCATAGATAACAACACTAAATAAAAGCAAACATTAATAATAATTAGTACCAGTCACGGAGACAATGACAGCTACACCGTAAAAAATAAATGACAGATACGCCGTAGGAGTAAACCAAATCAATAATAAATTCTAAAAATTCCTACAACAGTTACAATAAAAATACGTCTGCACCATAAAGTAGGCGATGCAAAATTGCAAATCCACATCTTGTGCCATGTACATGTACATCGTTTTTCCTTCTTTGTTGTTAGTTCTCAACACGCAACCAAAACGTAAGCGTTTGATTATTACAGAAAGTCGACATTTTCCCTGATCAATACATACTAATAGCATCAACCCAACTTAGCATGACAGCTTTTCGCCATCTTTTATCCGACCCCAATTAAAAGAAAGCTACAGTGCTTGTTGATACATCCATAGCATCACACACGCATCTATAGCTAGGGATCAACATCAAGCCAAGTTTTAGCAAGTTATAATTACAACTTAAGCCCAAACATTACTAACTATATCAGGCCTTGCACCATGGCCAGTGAATTATCAGCATCGCGTCATGGCCAGTGTGTAATTAAAATGAAGAACCACAATCCACCCACTTTATGGACGTTGGTTCACGTGGGTTCTGATCCCATCCATGTTACGAGTTTATCGTAAAACAAATTATTAACAACAACACTGAACAATACTAACACGGGGAAAAAGATAGCTTAGACTTTAAATACAACTATGAATAGATCAAATAAATATCAAAATTGCATGCATTTAGAAATATTACATAAAGAATAAAGAATACATACATATAGCTAAGTATATATGGATTAACTATAACTAAAGAATATACTCATATAGAGACGATATTTAAAACATATATTGATTGTAACGACAATAATTATTTCATAAATAGTAAAATTTTGAATCAACTTTCAGAAATTTCATAACGAAACTTACATGCACTACATTTATTTTACGAGTTTTGTTAGGTTCTTAGGGTCAAGGTATGAAGTTTGACTTTACTTCAACCCTAACCTATCTATGCAAGTGTGTGGAAATTGCATGTTGAAGTTGGGTTATGTGTATTTGGTTGCAATTTGGGTTAGGTACAACTTAGTTAATGCTTAATCTTAACTCAAATATCTAAGAGCATCACCCCTTCATATCCATGGGAAAACCTAGTGTATCAAGAGGAGTGTGGGAGGAGGGTTAGCGGGGATGCTACAAGAGGAATTTACTATATGATGGAAATAACTCAAGGGAAAACGAATTACAACTGGATTATCATAAGGAATATGTTATGAATTTGGTATGAATTCGGGTGCGTGTAATTCTATTCATATATTTAGATAGAAACTCAAAAGACATCTCATATTCTTTCACTCTTCTCCTCACTTCCTCTTGATACATCCTCTCACTCCAAGGAGAATCATGTACTCATGTGAACTAGGCCGACCGACCTCTTAATGTCTATTTTCACCAATAACAACTTTGATTCCATATCCTTGTACATATGAAACCCACAATACATTATATTTAGGACCACCACCTCTCTAATTCTAGTTCAAAAAGGACATTGTAATCTGCCACCAACTTTTCAATTATCATCTCTAATTATATTCCATTTATACTCTTTCTCCTTATATTAAAACTAAGCTTTAAAGTGTTCGTGTTTGGACTCCACTAGCTAGTTGCCTCAATGGTTACTAGATTTACGTCTAAGATAAAATCCCTAATTAGTAGCTTCACAATAGTAGGAGTTAGTTATCTATCACCATGTAATTATCATAATTCAAAGACTTACATTTGAACTTTCTTACCGCATATATTTGTTTTCATCTAGAATGCCAAATGTGATAACTAACCACCAACAGTGGTATACCCTAAGCAAATGTAGTTGAGCAATTTTGTTTTCTTCACACTATACACTATATAAAATTTCCTTTTATTAGAACACTAATAAGCATCTTCTTCTTTATAATAACCTACACATAGACCAACTGAGGGTTTTATCCACCCTTGTCCTAACCGACAACATGTGCTACCTTTCACTCTGCAATATCCAACACATTACGTTACAAAGTGCACCTCTGTCATCAAGCCAAACTCTACAATCATAATGTATTCATCACTAGTGCATCACGCTCTACATACTTTTTCCTTTATCTTCTCACTTCCATATCCCTTTCCTATATTGCATCCTCATCCATCTTGACGTAGAAATTAGAAAGGAGATATAAGTACTGGTGATGGGGAGTGACATGGAGAGGAATGCTGATGAGGATGTAGACGGTGGATTTTTGTGTAGATCTTGGCCAAAGGCGATGTTGAATGGTGCATTGTTGAATTGTTAAGTGACTTTGATATTAGCCAAGTAGGCTAGAGAAAAAGAAAGGCAAGTTGGGTTAAGTATTCTTAAACTAGATAGTATGGGTACAATAAAAAAGGCTTAACTAGTCATTATAGCTACATTGGGCTCTCTTTTAGATCAAACACAACAATAACAATTTTTATCATCACATATAGATACATCAATGTATCAAATTTCAATCAAAAGTTGCCACACAATCAAAGAAATAACTTGTTTTCTTAACTTGGTGATACTCAAAGACTCCTACTTATGTATAGCTATCGTAAAATTTATTATAATTTTTTTAAATGCTTTATTAGAAACAATATATACTTTCTAATCTCACACCTAATTCAATATAGAAAATATTTAATTAAAATGCTTAACTTATTAGCATAGGTAGAAAAACTAAAAATAAATAAATAAAACTCTAAAAAAAGATAGAAAAACTTTGAAAACATAGTTGATCAACCACTCTCGGATTGAAAAGAAGTTTTGCATTGAAATTATAGTTTGAATTTATGAATTTCCCAAGATATAGACGAATGTGATCCTCACTTTCAAAAAAGGTGTAGTAAGGCCCCAATAAATCCAAACTAAGTGGATTGGGCCTCCAAGAACATATGATTAAATCTTTGTGAAAAAAAGATGATAAATAAAGTGTGACAAAGAAATATACAATTAAAACCAATACATGAAATATTAGGGAAAATGGTGAAAAAATACTTTTGTGACATTTGTAATTGGTTAATTAAATAAATGACTGACATGTGTTATTGACAAACATCATAAAACAATTTTATAGTTTACTTAAAAGCCTTCCTTCATTACACATTTCGAGCATTTCAAAAATATACTATCCCGATATCGGGGTGCTAGAAAGACAATTACTTCGGTCAATATATGTTTTACTGGTTTTTTCCCATTAAATATATGGATGCCCTGTGTTCGTCTTTTTCGTATAAGGTTTTATTAGCACATGCGGACAAGGTTTGGACCGATTCAATCTAATAAACGTTGAAGGGGAAAAAGAACAGAATATGCTTACCACAATGACCCCTTTGATGATATCGTCAGTGTAATACTTTGGGTCTTCCTCCTGCAGGGACAACATAACGTCCACCACCGGCAGCCGTCGCCGCTCCCCAGAGATGATGCCTCTATCTTCGTTTTCTTGCTCCTTCAAACTCCTTTTCCTCCTCTGTTGATCGACCATTCCCTGCAGAAAACCGTCCCTTTTCTTTTGCAAGGCCTTGATACGTTTCTCCACTCCAGTAAAACCTAGCCAGCGCAGAAACGGCACAAAGTCCGTGATATTGGTTGCGCCGCCTAAGAGCAGGAAGGTCTCCTCGACGATCTTGCGGAACATGTCGATCTCGGCGTCCTCCTTGGCCTCCCCGCTATACCTTGTCCCAACCATCATTCGCATTAAGTTGTTGAAGACTAATCTGAATACCAAGGGCCTTAGAGTCACCTTCCTGAAATCCGGCCGCCGCAAGAGAGTAACGGCACTAGATTCTGGAGACGCCTCACCGTCACCTCGAGCGAGCGATGCTATCAAGAATCTGATCTCTTCCAAGCGAACGCTATAGAACTCGCCTAGGCGGTGGTTGGATAAGACTTCTATGGCGGTTAGTCGACGGAGGTTGCGCCAGTGGGGGCCGTATTCCGCAGCTACAACAGCGGTATAGTTGTAGTTGAAGTATTTGCCACTGGCGAAGCGAGGACGATTCGCGAAGGCCAGATCGTGCGTGCTCAGGCACTCCTCCGCCACGGCGAGGGAGGACACGACAAGCACAGGGCGGAAGCCCAAAAGGAGGAGTACAGGGGAGCCGTGTGTGGCACAGAGGTGGGCCAGAGTGCGGTGGAGCGGCTTACCTTTTTTGAGGAGGTGGAGGTGGCCGATGATGGGGAAACGCCATGGTGGGCTTGGTGGTTCCTCTAAGCCGCTTCTGCGTTTCTTCCTGCAAGAGAAGCACTGGCGAGATGCGAAGGTTAGGAAGAGGACAATTATTGTTGCAGGTAGAAAGTAGGAGAACGTGGCGTCCATTGGTGCCGGAAGCTGTGTGGGGACCAAGGTATGTTGATCTATGGTAGTAATATACAGACCTCGAAATGTAAACGAGAAGAAATAGCAGAATTTTGAGGCGTGCCGCTATCCTTCAGAGGAGGAATTTCCTCCTTACTCGACGACGAACTATCAATGCAACAATAAAGCACGACGGGCATCCTGAGGACCAAAGCGAGTACTGACAAATCCCTTCTCATGTGGCGAAAGGTCTTTAATCGTTCATGCAATCATCGGAATTGGCGGCTGCGGCAAACGGTTGCCAACTGCACCGCTAAGAGATGCGACACATTTGGATAAAACCCCAGTGTAGCATACAACAAACTTTTGTCGGGGCCGACGCGTCCGATTTAACGGTTCCCGAACTGAACCGACCCAAACCCACTTGGGTTGCCCCACCATGCGCGTGCGAAGCCAACATCCTATTTTATTCCTCAAATATTACATGGACTAGCAGCCATATATGAATAGGAGGGAAGTCTCCAAAACAAACAATGTGAGACTAAAGGCTTTTGCTTTGAAATACCCTCCACTATTTTAAAACAAAACCAAACTAAAAATCGACTTGACCACTGGAAGAACTTAAACAAATAGCATACATAAGCTTTGGTAGAACTTGAGTTCTTTAAACTAAAGTATAGAGTAGAAGTATGTAATCTGTAGAAGATTGGTGAAACTATGTTCTTGAACCAATTCCTCCCTTGTCAAATTAGAGATACACTACTCTCACATGATATACATAAAATCAAATATCTTTCTTACGGATTGACGCCTTTAGGCCATGCACCTACTGGAAAAATTTATGAATGCTCTAGAGATCTGCCCAAATCTCAACAGGAGCGGCCCCACTCCACACACATATAGTTGGACTTTCATCAAGCATATATTGCAGTATATACACCACCATTAATGGCTATGAAATCCATTTAGAAATATATTCAACTGAATCATTGCAAATTGTTGTTTACATCATAAGAATGAGATACATTTATTACAATACATTGAGTCATCCAGTGACTTCATTTTTCCCATTGAACCTTCTTCCTGGGATCACCGTTCATGAAGGTTGGGTATCCATCACTTCGACATCTGGCATGGGCATAATCCCATTCTCTTTGATGTATCACTCACTAGTCTTTGTCTTAATGGCTTTGTCATAGGATCAGCCAAATTTAATTCTGACTTTACATAATCCATAGAGATTATGCTATCACATACAAGCTACCTCACAATATTGTGACCAATGTTCTGAAATGCGTTATGCGGTATGCATTCGGTCAGGGTACCACATAGAGTATAAGCGGAATGCGGTAGCATAAGTGGGGCATATGCATTTTTGGATTTTTTTTAAATAAATTCTATATTTTATACATATATGAAATAAAATATATAATCATAATCATAAATTTCATACTATCTAGTTTTGTAGCCTAATAGCCCAAAATGTACTGATTGATCATTACATCATGGAAGAAGAAACACATATTTTCCTATCATCAATAAGGAAAATCAATCAACAAAATCCTAAGTTTATATAATGTACTAGAATATACAAGTAACAAAACACACTAATACATACAGTTCATAGTAGAACATTTATTGAATGAACTATAAGAAAAACCACGGTAACATAACACATGGTACTTCAAAGTAGAAATAGAAAAAGAAAATAAAAAACAAAATCAAAATATCAAAATGATATGAAGAAATCAAGTCACTAATAAATAGAGAAGAAAAAGTCATAGGGAATATAAATTACTCCCTAGACAGCACATAAATTTGATACTTTGTAAAAGAAAATATCATATCCAATTAATATCTGCAATAGGTTCCCATTTTATACAAGACAAAATTAGAACTGTTGCAAGTGCAACATTTTCTAATCTTAGAGAAAAATAGAAGAGAAAAAAAAGAGCAAAGGAAAGAGCATAATGAAACATTAACAATTGTAAAATATAATAATATATTTTGCACCACTCATTCAAAATAGAATTATTTCCGAGGTAGCAAAATTTCAATATCTGATCTTAAACCAACTATATAGAAGAAGTTGTCATTTAATTTGGTTGATTTTATTTGAGGTTTTTTTTTACTTAAGTCGCCAAATGAAATGCGGGGCCTAAGCGGCCGCATATGCGGACCGCATGCCGCATATTTGGTCCATGCCCAAAAATAGCATTGCATAGCTATATGCGGAGCGGCTGAGGGCCGCATACGCATATGCGGCCGCATAAGCGGCCTCATGCGAGGCATATGAGAATACAGATTGTGACGTAGACGAATATGTCTACTCTTCCCATTGTAAACTTTGTTTTTAGCCCTTGCTATGGAAGCTTAATTATCACAGTGTATAAACACTGGTGGAGAAGGTTTCTCCCAAATGGGAAGATCCATTAGAACATGTCTTAGCCATTCAGCTTCAGTTCCAGCCTTTTCTAAGGCAATAAACTTAGATTCCATAGTGGAACGAGCTATACAAGTTTGCTTGGAAGATTTCCAAGTCACAGCACCTCCACCCATAGTGAAGATGTAACCACTTGTAGATTTCAATTCATCGGAATTAGAAATCCAATTGGCATCACAACATCCTTCTAGCACAGTTGGAGATCCACAAAAAATCAATCCATGATTAATTGTGCCTTTAAGGTATCTTAAAACCTTATGTAGAGCATCCCAATGATCCTTGTTAGGATTTTCGGTATATCTACTTAATCTCCCCACTGCATATGCTAGATCTGGACGAGTGCAATTTATTAAGTACATTAGACTTCCAATTACTTGTGCATATTTGACTTGTTGAACACTATGACTTTTATTTTTCTTATGATTACAATTAGAATTAAAAGGTGTACTTACCGGTTTACAGTCAAATATTAAAAAACTTTTGAGGATTTTCTCAACATAATGTTCTTGGGATAGCATGATGCAATCATCCTTTTTAAGGAGTTTAATTCCTAAAATTACATCTGCCTCACCCATATCTTTCATGTCAAAATTAGAAGCCAAGAAGCCTTTTGTACTATTTATAATATCAATATTAGTACCAAAAATAAGCATGTCATCTACATAGAGACATATAATAACACAACCTTGGTTATCAACTTTAGAATATATACATTAATCTCCTTCATTTATATGGAATCCATATGATACAATTACCTTATCAAATTTCTCATGCCACTGTTTAGGTGCTTGTTTCAAGCCATAGAAAGATTTGATTAGTCTACATACCATACGTTCTTTTCCCAAAACTACATAACTTTCGGGTTGATCCATATAAATTTATGCATCCAAATCTTCTTTCAAGAAAGTAGTTTTAACATCCATTTGATGTATAATTAATTTCTTAATAGATACCAAAACAATTAAAATCCTGATTGAAGAGATTCTAGTTACAGGAGTAAAAGTATCAAAATAGTCAATATTCTTTTGTTGTTTATATCCTTTGGCAACCAAACGAGCTTTGTATTTATCTACAGTCCCATCTGTTTTCAATTTTCTTTTAAATATCCATTTACATCCTATGGGTTTTATACCTGGTGGAAGTTCCACTAGTTCCCATGTATGATTAGATAATATAGATTCAATCTCACTATTAATTGCTTCCTTCCATAAAGAGGAATCAGTTGAACTAATAGCATCATTATAAGATTGAGGGTCATTATCCACTATAAAGGAATAGAAATCATTACCAAGATTCTTTTCCTTCCTCATCCTAGTGGATCTCCTAGGTTCTATATCATCAGGTTCTAAAACATCATTAGAATTGGATGTACTTGGGATATTCTCTAAAATTTCATTTGAAGGATTGGATAAACTTTCTAGGGGAGTTTTCATAGGAAAGATATGCTCAAAAAATTCAGCACTTTTAGATTCAACAATAGTATTAGGTTCTACAACATTGTTGCTACTTCTAATAACCAAGAATCTATATGCGGCACTATTTTGAGCATAACCTATAAAAATACCATCTAGAGTTCTAGATCCCAATTTTCATTTCTTAGGCTCAGTTAGTAGGACTTTAGCTAAACACCCCCACACTTTGAGATATTTCAAATTAAGAGGATATCCTTTCCATAATTCATATTGTGTCTTATTTGTCTTCCTACTAGGGATGCGATTTTGAAGAAAATAAGATGAAAAAATCACTTCCCCCCACAAGTTGTTGGGTGCGCCTGAATTGATTAAAATAGAATTCATCATCTCCTTTAGAGTTCTATTTTTACGTTCAACAATTCTATTTGATTGAGGTGAATATGGAGGTATATATTCATGTATAATACCATGATTTAGACAAAATTTATTAAATGGAAAACAATCATATTCACCACCTCTATCTGAGCGAAGACATTTTATTTTCTTATTAAGTTGATTCTCTACTTCTATTTTATATTTAACAAACATTCCAAAAGCTTCATCTTTAGAATGTATTAAATATAATTTTGTATATCGAGAGAAATCATCTACAAAAATAATATAAAAACATTTTCCACCTCTAGATATATTTCCTTTTAAATCTCCAAGATCTGTGTGTACTAAATCTAGTAATTCAGAATTTTTATGTGAAATTTGGACACAGTTTCTTGGTAGATTTAGTTTCAGCACATATTTGACATTTATTATTTAAATTAACAACACCATTAATATCTTTTAGTAAACCTAAATATTTCATGTGTTGTAAATATTTAAAATTAACATGTCCTAATCTATTGTGCCATGTATCAAAAGAATCAATGATATAAGCAGAATGACTTATTTCATTATCAGCAGAGTTTGGTACATTCAACATAAAAAGTCCATTTGAGCAGTATCCCATGCCTATGTAGTCTCCAGACTTGGAGAGAATGACCTTGTTTGATTCAAAGGACACTTTCACCCCAAACTTCACAAGTTGAGAGGCGGAAATTAAATTCACACGAATATCTGGGAAAAACAACACATCTTTGATTAGCAGAATTTTTCCAGAAGTCATCTTGATCATGACATTGCCCTTTCCAGTCATAGGAGAAGCAGTGGAGTTTCCCATGACAACCCGGTGTTCCTCCTGTCCCACTTCAGTAAAAGTCACGAAGGCATCTCTATTTCTAGTGATGTGGCGACTAGCCCCCGAGTCAATGATCCAATCATTATGGTGGAATGATCCCATGTTGTCAATGCTGACAAATGCCACAAACATGTCCTCAGTAACAGGGTTGGTTGAAGGATCCTTTGAATCCTGGATTATTTCTTTCTTCCTATGCCTGTATTTAGGAGAAGTATGACTAGGTTTGCCACATACATAACAAAAAATATTATTTTTATCTATGTCTTTGTGGCCTTTGTTTTTATGGTTATTTCTTTTATCCTTTTTCTTCTTCCAACGATTTTAGCATGATCAGAAGATTTATTATTTTATTTGACATCAGTGTTAATAAAGTTCGCGGAAGAAAGTAGTTCCTTATTCATATCAGATTTTTCTCTTATACGATTTTTATCTTATACAATTTTATCTTCCACTCAGATGTGTATGATCACATCATCCGGAGACATTGTCTTTCATTTATGTTTTAAATTGTTCTTATAATTCTTCCAAGAACTGGGAAGTTTTTTAATTAAATTACCAATGATAAATGATTCAGGAAGATCTATCTTTTCATTTTTCAAATCATCGAGTAAAATCTAAAAATTATGAATTTGAATGATTATATCTTTGTCATCAGACATGCAAAATTCCAAAAAATTTGCAACTGTGAACTTTTGTGTAGAAGCCTCTTCTAAAACATATTTCTTGTTTATATTTTCCCATATTTCAGAAGCAATTTTAACAGGGAAGTATTGGCACGATTTTACCGTGCGTATAACACAAGTGCACACATTAGAGTAATATAGGCCTTTGTGAGGCCCGAGTCAAACATAGGGACACTGAATTGTCGGTAGACTACTTACTAACTACTCACGATCAGCTAGACCAATTAAAAAGGTTTGAGAGTTGATTGAAAAAGAAAATAAAAATAAAAGAAAACAACGCAATCGATTAAATGTTTGGTTTAATCAATTTAAACTGGAGTCTTTAGGATTGCAGTTTCACCGCAGGCTCTCGTCAAAATAATTTCTACATAATTACCCTAATTCGTCTGCTATTCTGGGTAGTGGCCTGTAGTCAGAATTGTTCGCTTTCACGATACAATTCACTACCTAAATCTAGGTCGGTTCTACGGTAGTAGCAACCTATACCCTAAACTAGGTGCATTAAGATCCTACTTTGGGTTTCCACCATTAACTGTACATCGCTTTGTTCAAAGGATTTATTAGTTAATGTGATTTTCGTCACTTTTCAACCTTTGATTCTTCTTTCAAAGTAATTAAAGGCATTAGATTATCATTAGGGTGATCAATCATAATAATATAAGGGAGAAAATGAAATCATACTACAGATTTGAGAGACAAATTATGATGAACTATATAAAATTGTCATAAAACGATTACCCGGGCTACTCCCGGTCCTAAAGACAAAGGGGATTAGCCCCGCATGTCCATCTCAATGAAAAACAACATGAGGGAAAAAGAAGACATGGAGAAAACATGGATAGATATTGTGTAACCCCTAAACGGAGGATATTTGGGCATTCCTCGGCGTAGGGTGAGCGTTCTACTGCCTTCGGGCGGTGGAAAACTCCTTCGACAGCCTTTGGAACGGTCGGGGTGTGGTTCCCGTCTCCTTTCTCTTCTCCTCTCCTCCTTGATACTTGTGCAACAGCTAATGACGTGATTGATTGCTTAGGGCCACCTTAATTAGGTATATGTACCACTTTAGGTCACCCAAAAATCACCACTGTATGATTAGACACGATTTTTAGCAAAACCTGATCTGACGGTGTCGATACCATCGACGCGGGTCGATGGTATCGACCCCCTGGGGTAGCAAAACTCCTTCTATTTGTAGTGTCCTCTCTGAAGATGGCTCGATACCATTGACGTGATGTCAATGGTATCGACTTGTTGATACCTGGCACACTGTTGTCATCTCGATAGCATCGACAATTAGTCGATGGTATTGACTCTTTAAATGTCACTTTTTCTATGAAATCCTTCGCTAGAGCTCATCCCGCTGAGGCAAGTTCGATACCATTGACAGTGTGTCGATGGTATCGACAGGCTCTTCTTCTTCTCTGGAAAAGTCACTATGGTTAGGTCGATGGTATCGACGGATCCAGATATGCGAACTACCTAAAACAAATAGAAGAATACTTATCAAATGTGATAAATATGATCATTAATACAAAATCAGGTGAAACAAGGTAAATTTGATGTGTTATGAGATTATAGGCTAAAAGAAGTGAATCATGTGAAATTAATCAAAATTATGAAAAGAACACGCATAAAACCAATATAAACAAGCCTATGAAAACGATTCAAAATCCTCGCATCAAACTCCCCTAAGCTTGAACTTGCTCGTCCTCGAGCAACAAAACTCTAGAATAAAATTGCGAGAGTCAACTAAAGAACACGTTAGCATCAAAGACATTTCACTATGATTCCCACCTGTCATCTGCATACCGGCCATCATTAACCACAGAACAGTAACTACCCTGAAGGCGACAATGATCATCCATAAGAGATGCCCACCCCAAGACCACGAACACTATCAAATAAGGTAGTTAAAATAATAAATTCCTCCGGTTCAGGCTTGGTGCATCTTGTGATCTTCTATCTACATTGCTCAATTCCTAACTACCATCTACATGGAAGCAGATCTCCTGATATACAATCATGAGGAAATGATCATGGTGGCCTACCATTTTTTGAGCAATGGGTGGATGAAATGGGCGACAGTGGAAGAAAAGGAAGCACAAGACAATTTTAACATGCACAATTAACAAGAATGACCTAAATGATGCATATGCATATGAAAATGACCTAAATGATGCATATGCATATGAAAATGACCTAATGCCTACATTTTGGGTGGAATGATGCATGTTCCTGCTATTCCATCTCCATGCGAGATAGAATGTCTACAAACTACATTATGTGCTTATTCTTCCTATTATACAAGTGAGACAAGCTCTTTTCTCCCTCTAGTATCACTTTTTTTCTTTTTTTTTCAAGCCCTTCTTTCTCTCAATTTGGCTAATGCGAAATGTATAATATATTTTTTTCAGAATTTTTTTTGGGTTTATTTTCACATAACTGCTATCATTGAAGCATTACAACTTAATTTCCATAGAGTATAGAACGAGTTACCTACTTTTCTTATTTTTCAGAAGAAATAAGGCACATACTGTTCTATATGCTCAAAAATATGTAAAGTGCAACTACATGAGAGTAATTATGCAACTGTAATGATGTGCACTCAAGAATGTGTGCATGCATGATTCATCTCAAAATTTCTTTTAATTTTTCATTTTTTTCATCTATGCAAAATCTAGCTATAATGCAATCCTATCTAAATGATATGTAATCAAAAGATGAAAACCGTAATGTGCTCCCAGTTCTTATGGTGGAGTATGAATACAATGGGGTGGATAGATCACAAGATTAATTGACAAAACCATTAGAAAATATTATATGTCCCTCCTTACTGACCTGTGTAACAATTAATCAAAGGGCTTCTCTCTCTCACTTCTGATTAAAGTCTCGTTACCGTTTGGTCAAACTAGACTCAACATCCATGTCCGTCCACATTTCTTGAATCATAAGGATGTACAGTTATGATTTTATGTTTTAAATTTTACAAACCCAATTATTTTCATAAGTAGGTGCTCAAGTTCAAACAACTCAAATTGCCAATTCTGAACAAAATTTTAATTATGCCCAATTTCAGATGATCACACACATAAAACATTGAGATGACACATTACATTAGACATCCACGGATTACACTAGATAGCATGTGGATCCTAAAAAGCTGCAAATAACAAAATTACTCAAAACTAAAAAACAATTGCCAAAGTGTGAGAAAAATACTAAAACAAAAGAAAGAAAAATTAAACTGAGATAGAAATTGTTCCATCTCCCCCCCAAGCTTGAATTTGACTATGGCCTCATAGTCAAAAACAATCTCAAAAGGTGGAACAGTGATACCCATTATTGTTCTGGTGGTGGAAATGGAGGCACAAGTTGAGGAGAGAAGCTCTGAAGGTGTGAAGAGAAAATGAAATCAACATCTCCTTTTATAGATGATCCCGCCACCACTGTTGACCCGTCAATACCATCAACGGGGTGTCGATGGTATCAACCCTTCCCACGGATCGTCTTCCTTGATTTGGCAGCCTCCGTTGATATCTTCTCACGGATTGGTGACGTGTCAAGTCGATACCATTGACGAGATGTCGATGGTATCGACACTTTATGTGTCATTAAACCTTGCGAGGCCCGAGCGACGCTTCGTTGCTGCTTCCGGGTCGATACCATCGACTACTCCGTCGATGGTATCCACTTTACTAAGACAAATTCGTCTGAAAATCTCCATAGATCTCACGAGTATCGACACTTGAGTCAATACTATCGACCTCCTTCAACATTTTTTATCATTCAACCTGATCGTGAGTCGATACTATGGATGAGGTTGTCGATAGTATCGACAGAGCAAATTTTCTGTAGATACCGCTCTGTACCATCGTCGCTACCATCGACACAAGGGTCGATGGTATCGACACTTTATCAGTACTACACACTTAACACATGCATCATGGCATCATTTTTACAAACTTAACTACAAAATTAAAGAACAATACTAAAATTTAACTAAATAGAAATGAAATACCAATGGTTGGGATGCCTCCCAACAAACACCCTACTTTAACGTCTTAGGCTAGATGAAATTAGCCTTTTTATTCTCCCTCGAGCGCCATGAATTTAACCTTATGTATCTTCTTTGTGAAATCTTCTCCATAATAGAGCTTTAATCGTTGCCCATTCACCAAGAATGTTTGCTCTTTGTCTCTCACCATAATAGCACCGTGGGGATGTACATCTTCCACCACAAACGGGCCACTCCACTGGGATTTCAATTTCCCGGGATGCAATTTCAATCTCGAGTTAAACAATAACACGCGATCACCCTTTTTGAAAACACGCAGTTGAATGTGACGATCGTTGATTTGTTTTGTTCTTTCTTTGTAGATCCTTGAGTTCTCATAAGTGTTCATCCTTAGCTCATCTAGCTCATTGAGCTCTAACATTCTCTTCTTCCCTGCATCATCATAACTCATATTAAGCTTCCTTAGTGCCCAGTGCGCTTTGTGTTCTAATTCCACCGGCAAATGACAGGCCCTCCCATAAACCAACCTAAAAGGCGTGGTGCCTATAGGTGTTTTAAATGCATTCATATATGCCCATAATGCATCCGGTAGGAGTGCACTCCAATTCTTCCTTGTCGAGGCCACTGTGCGTTCTAAAATCTTCTTAATTTCTCTATTCGACACTTTGACCTGCCCTTGTGTTTGCGGGTGGTATGGGGTACCCACATTGTGCTTCACCCCGTACTTGCTCAATAACGCAACAAATTTCTGATTTGTGAAATGGGTGCCTCCATCGCTAATGATCATCCGTGGCACACCAAACCTTTAGAAAATATGATCTTTCACAAACCTGCATGCTACAGCCGCGTCGTTAGTCCTTGTGGGTATTGCCTCTACCCACTTCGATACATAATCAACAACAAGCAAAATGTATAAATTTGAATTCGAAGACACAAAGGGTCCCATGAAATCGATGCCCCATAGATCAAATACCTCAACTTCTTGGAACACGTTGAGGGGCATCTCTTGCCACTTTGAGATGTTACCTGCCCTTTGACAAGAATCACATCTTCTCACATAGTCATAAGCATCCTGGAAGAGTGTAGGCCAATAAAGACCACTCTCTAATACCTTGGCCGCCGTCCTTGAGCTTGCATGATGACCACCAGTGGGAAGTGTATGATAGTGACTAAGCACACTATCATATTCAACCTCCGGTACACACCTGTGCAAAATGTCATTCCTGCATTGCCTCAACAAAATAGGATCATCCCAGAAATAATATCTTAACGAATTGAAAATTTTCTTTTTCTCTTGATAAGTCCAATCATCAGGGATTATTTTACATGCAAGATAATTAATAATGTATGAAAACCACGGATCCTTTGATTTTAGAGAGAGAATATGCTCATCAGGAAATGTCTCAGTAATCGGTATATTGATATCCCTCTCATCTATCCACTCTAACCGGGACAAGTGGTCCGCGAACACATTCTCTACGCCCGCCTTATCCTTAATTTCAATGTCAAATTCTTACAACAATAAGATCCACCTAATCAATCTAGGTTTGTCATCTTTCTTTTCCATTAAGTATTTTATGGTGGCGTGGTCCGTCCATACTACAACTTTGGACCCTACCAAGTATTTCCAAAAAAATTTGAATGCTAAAACCACAGCGAGAAGTTCCTTTTCAGTTGTGGTGTAATTAAGTTGTGCTTCATTTAAAGTCTTTGATGCATAAAAAATCACCGCGGGTTTGTTCTCAAAACGCTGCCCAAGAACAGCCCCTACTACAAAATCCGATGCATCACACATGAGCTCGAAAGGCTTAGTCCAGTCTGGCGTTTGAACAACCGGTGGAGAAATCAATTTTTCCTTAAGTACATTGAAAGCATCCAAACATTTTTCATTGAAATCAAACACTGCATCTTTCTCAAGCAATTCAGACAACAGTTTAGTGATTTTTGAGAAATCTTTAATGAAATGGCGATAGAACCCTGCATGACTGAGAAAACTCCTTACCCCTTTCACCGAATTCGGTGGGGGTAGTTTTGAAATAACCTCAATCTTGACTGGGTTCACCTCCAACCCATTGCTAGACACCTTGTGCCCCAGCACAATTCCTTCACTAACCATCATATGACACTTTTCCCAATTGAGAACTAGGTGCGTGTCCTCACATCTTTGCAAAACTTTATCTAAGTTGTACAGGAACTCATCAAACGATGCACCATAGATGGAAAAATCATCCATGAAAACCTCTAAACAACGCTAAACCATGTCAGAAAAAATGGCAAGCATGCAACGCTGAAAAGTGGCTGGTGCGTTACACAGACCAAAAGGCATGCAGCGGTATGCGAAGGTTCCATAAGGACAAGTGAAGGTAGACTTCTATTGGTCCTTAGGATCAATGGAGATCTGATTGTAGCCATCTAAAAATAAAAAATGAGAGCGGCCAACCAACCGCTCCAAAATTTGATGGATGAATGGGAGGGGAAAATGATCCTTTAAAGTAACAGAATTTAAACATCGATAGTCAATGCAAACATGCCACCTGGTTACCAATCGGGTAGTGACAGGCTCATTTAACAAGTTATGAGTAACAATGATTCCCCCCTTTTTAGGGACTACTTGTGTTGGGCTTACCCATGATGAATCAGAAATGGCATAGATGATTCCCACAAAAAGGAGCTTAATTACCTCCTTCTTGATGACCTCCATCATGCTTGGGTTAAGTCGACATTGTGGATGAATCACAAGCTTGGCTCCTTCCTTGAGCTGGATCTTGTGCTGCCAAAGAATAGGGGAAATCCCCTTAATATTAGAAATTGACCACCCGAATGTTCCACGGTGGTTCTTTAGCACGATCATTAATTGTTCTTCCTTATCAGCACTCAGATATGCTGATATAATCACCAGGAGCTTCTCATCATCCTCCAAGAAGACATACTTTAAGTGGGGGGTAACAACTTAAGTTCCAACTCAGGCAGGAAGATCAATGAAGACTGAAGCGGTGGTGGCAGTGGTCCAAGATCCTCATAGTGCTTAGCATAATAGCAAGGGAGCACCTGAAGCATTTTCACACATTCTCGTAAGGATGTGCTTCTTATCCAATCATCCATGATGTTGAATAGGCATGCTTCGAGGGGTAATTTCGGATATGAATCAATCATATAAACTGATATAGCATCATCCTTAGCAGATAGAGGAATTTCCTCTTCATCATTTGGGTAACCCATAGCTTTATAAAGAGACACTACTTTGGTTTGTTCCATAATGTCCACAGCCAACGTTCCCTTGTCTACCTTGGTCATAACGTGAGCCATATCCATAAATGGCTTTCCTAAACAGAGGGAAATGTTATGATCATAGTGCTTCACCTTGCGACATTGTTCCTTCGCCTGTGATTGTTTTGTATTTGGTGGCATGACCATCTCAAATTTGTCATCAGCTATTCCCAATGTCAAACGACTTCTACCCATTTCCAGTATCATATCGACAGTAGCCTGGAAGGGTCTTCCTAAGAGCAACTCATTCCCTTACTCATCCTGCATCTCCATGACTACAAAATCCACTGGGAACACAAATCTGTCAACTTTTACCAAGACATCCTCACAAATGCCATATGGCCTAACCACAGAATTATCTGCTAGTTGAATCGTCATGTTTCTTTGCCTAGATCCTTTAAGTCCTAGCTTCTTGAAAGTAGAAAGAGGCATCAAATTAATACTTGCCCCAGAGTCATACAATGCTTCGCCGAATTTCACCTTACCTATGTAACATGAAATATTGAAGCAGCCCGGATCTTGTCGTTTTGGTGGTAATGAGCCCAAAATGAATGTGCTAACCTGCTCTTTAAGAACTACCACCTCAGTATCAGGAATCTTCCTCTTCTTGTTGATTATATCTTTTAAGAATTTACCATACGAAGGTATCTCCTCAATTGTCTCTAGAAACAAAAAATTGTCCAGAAATTTCTTGAACTGAGCATCAACTTTCTTAGATTTAAGACTGTTGGGATAAGGGACAGGAACGACTTGTGCCCTCTGATGGGGTGGCACATAAGGTGTCATGGTATCCTTATCCTTCTCCACATTAGGCTCTTCAATGGGCTTCTCTGCAACATCATCCACTATTTCTGACACTGTGACTTCCTCGACGACCTCGCCCGTTGCTTCCGGCTGTGTTGTGCTTGGATCATCAGACTTAAAGTTTAAAACCTTTTTTCCACTTCTTAACAAAATTTCCTTAGCTTGCTGATTCCCTCATGGAATGTTGGTATTTCCTGAAAAACCTTGTTGTGTTCGCTTCTTCAGATTTTCTATCTCACCTGCCATATGTGCTAAAGATGTCTCAAGAGTCCTCATCTGAGCCCCATGACTCTGTAAAGTTTGCCCAAATTGATTCATAAATTCTCCTTGTTGCTTAATATGTTGGCCAAATGTGCTCATCAACTCCTGATTCTACTTTATCACCTGATTAAGTAGCTCATTGTTCTTTTCCTCTGCCGACGGTTGTGGTTTGGCATCGGGGTCCTATAGGAAATTGTTTGGGTCCTTCCATGATTTTTTTTATCTTTCCTCCAAGAATAGTCATTGTTTCTGTACCTCTATTGCTGGTGCATAAATTTCACTTGTGCCTCATCATTAGATTCTCCGTCTTCCTTTGCTAGAAATTTCTTGGCTAATAAGTCCATCTTCTCATTCAGCTCCTTGATGGCCTTTGACTCACCTACAACTCGAACCTGTTCTGGTGTGTCTCTGTCGCCCCATGATTGCTTTCTGGCCATATTTTTTAGGATTTCCCAACACCTAGTGCCAGTGTTGTTCAAGAAGAAACCAGAACCTGCTGAGTCTAGATTGCTCCTATCGTGCTCATTTAAAGCAAAGTAGAAGATCTTCACTTGTTTTTCTTTATCTAGCCCATGATGTGGACACTTCTGCAGCATTATCTAAAAGCGCTCCCACATCTCAGAATATGTCTCCCCAACTCTTTGACAGAAATTATGAATCTTTCGTACTAGGTCATTGGTTTTCTCTGGTGGAAAGAATCTCTTGAAGAAAACCTCGATCATTTGATCCAAAGTCTCGACGGTCTCATCATCAAGGTTATGCAGCCATTCCCGTACATTACCTGTAAGAGAGCTGGGAAACAGCTTCAAATACAATACCTCCTATGGAAACCTATCTATCTTGATCATATCACAATTTTCCACGAAAGTGCTGATGTGAGCAACAAGGTCTTCATTCTTCAGCCCGTGAAATGCTTGAAACTTGACCAAGTTTATCAGTGCCAGATCAATCTTATATGTTGGAATGTTAATTGCTTGCCTTTTTATCGACCCCTTTGACGTTGATTAGGAAGAAGCCTTTATCTTCTCCCATATTGTTTGTTCCTCAGCCATGGCTTCTGGTTCAGAGTCTGAATCTATATCCTCAGGTTGATCTTGAATGTTGCTCTCTTCATCATATGGTCCCAATGGTGGAACCTCTGGTGATGAGAGTGTGTAGTCTGTGCTACGCGTCTTCACCATGCACTTGTACCTACAAGGTAATAAATTTGATTCAGTACAGTTCTAGGCGATTACTAAATATGAAAGATAAACGATGAATTTCAAGAATAATAATAAAATGAAATGTTGCCTAGAATAGCTGCTTGCAACACTCGTAGTGCCGATAGTTGTCGTCTCCCCAGCAACGACGCCTAAAACTTGACACAGTTTTACCGTGCGTATAATGCAAGTGCACGCGTCAGAGGAATATGGGCCTTTATGAGGCCCGAGTCGAACACATGGACACTGAATTGTGGGTAGAGTACTTACTAACTACTCATGATCATCTAGACCAATTAAAAAGGTTTGAGAGTTGATTGAAAAAGAAAATAAAAATAAAAGAAAACAACGCAATCGATTAAATGTTTGGTTTAATCATTTTAAACTGGAGTCTTTAGGATTGCGGTTTCACCGCAGGCTCTCGTCAAAATAATTTCTACATAATTACCCTAATTTGTCTCCTATTTCAGGTAGTGGCCTGTAGTCAGAATTGTTCGCTTTCACGATACAATTCACTACCTAAATCTAGGTCGGTTCCACAGTAGTAGCAACCTATACCCTAAACTAGGTGCATTAAGATCCTACTCTAGGTTTCCACCATTAACTGTACATCGCCTTGTTCAAAGGATTTATTAGTTAATGTGATTTTTGTCTCTTTTCAGCTGTTAATTTTTCTTTCAAAGTAATTAAAGGCATTAGATTATCATTAGGGTGATCAATCATAATGATATAAGGGAGAAAATGAAATCATACCACGAATTTGAAAGACAAATTATGATGAACTATATAAAATTGTCATACAACGATTACCCGGGCTACTCCCGGTCCTAAAGACAAAGGGGATTAGCCTCGCATATTCATCTCAATGAAAAACAACATGAGGGAAAAAGAAGACATGGAGAAAATGTGGATAGATATTGTGTAACCCCTGAACAAGGGAGATCTGGGCATTCCTCGATGTAGGGTGAGCATTTTACAGCCTTCCAGCGGTAGAAAACTCCTTCGATAGCCTTTGGAACGATTGGGGCATGGTTCTCGGCTCCTTGCTCTTCTCCTCTCCTCCTTGAGACTTGTGCAGTGGATAATGACGTGATAGATTGCTTAGGGATACCTTAATTAGGTATATGCACCACTTTAGGTCGCCCAAAAATCACCATCGTATGATTAGACACGATTTTTAGCAAAACCTGATCTGACGACGTCGATACCATCGACGCGGGTCGATGGTATCGACCCCCTGGGGTAGCGAAACTCCTATTTCTGGTGTCCTCTCTGAAGATGGCTCGATACCATCGACGTGATGTCGATGGTATCGACTTCTTGATACCTGACACACTGTTGTCATCTCGATAGCATCGACATTTAGTTGATGGTATCGACTCTTTAAACGTCACTTTTGCTATGAAATCCGTCGCTAGATCTCATCCTGCTGAGGCAAGCTTGATACCATCGACAGTGTGTCAATGGTATCGATGGGCTCTTCTTCTTCTCTGGAAAAGTCACTGTGGTCAGGTCGATGGTATCGACCTCCCGTCGATCGTATCGATGGATCCATATATGTGAACTGCCTAAAACAAAGAGAAGAATACCAATCAAATTTGATAAATATGATCATTAATACAAAATCAGGTGAAACAAGGTAAATTTGATGCGTTACGAGATTATAGGCTAAAAGAAGTGAATCCTGTGAAATTAATCAAAAATATGACAAGAACACGCATAAAACCAATATAAACAAGCCTATGAAAATGACTCAAAATCCTGACATCAAGTATGCATCAAATAGTTGGTTAGAAATAGTACTTAGAATAACATGATGACAAATACAATTTGCCTTTTCCGAATCAACATAATCAGATTCAGGTTTCGGTTGGGTTAAGAAAATGCAACATTTGATACTTCTAATGCAGTGAAAACCTTTTCTTGCCATCGTCTGTAATGAACATCGTCAAACGTTTCAATTTTGAAAACATCAGGAAGAGGAGTTTGCGACACTGTCGAAACAATAACAACTTAGTTGTTTGACATAGACGGCGTTACCAGTGTGAAAGGAGTTTCGAATCCTTCCATGTTGTTAACCATCGTAGTAGAAACAGTAAATACTCTTAAGATTGTTGATCTATGGTGGTAATATACAGACGAAATGTAAACAAGAAGAAATACCAGACTATTGAGGCGTGTAGAAATGCACTATCCTTAAGAGTATTTCCACCTTACTCAACAATGAATGTCAGTGCAGCAGTAATCTACGACGGGTACCCTCCCAGGATACAACAACAAGAGGAGCGAAACGTGCACTCACAAATCCCTCCTCAGGCGGCGAAAGGTCTTTGATTGTTCTTCCTGCGATCAGCGGAGTTGGCGGCAGTGGCAAAACAACGAATGGAAAGACGACATTTGGTGTTTCTATTGTGCGTACAAAAAACAAAGGAAGGTGTTTGGTTTTATAGAAACACAGAGACGGATCATTGGATGCAAGCAATTGCTAATCGAAGAGACATCGACCAGCGGTTGCCACACAACTGCAACGCCAAGAGATGCGACACATGTGGATAAAACCCGAGTGTAGCATACAACAAAACTTTGTCGGGGCTGCACAAGGGGCTCCGGGAGGCCGGATTTGCACCCCCCTGCGTGCGGGATGCGACGTGCGCCGACGCGCCCAATTTAACGGTTTCCAGACCGGACCAGCCCAAACCCACTTGGGCTGCCACACCATGCGCGTGCGAAGCCCACATCCTATTTTATTCCTCAAATATTACATGGATTAGCAGCCATATATGAATAGGAGGGAAGTCTCCAAAGAAAGTAATGTGGGACTAAAGGCTTTTGCTTTGAAATACAACAGTAGCCACAACAAGGTATTGAGGTTGGTAAAGTGTTTGGTTAGACAGATTATACCAGTTTTCGGCCAACACGGATTCAATACAGATCAGGATTTCAAGCTGACGCTTGCTCTCCTTAATCGTCTATTGTCTCCAACATACTGTAATGAAAGGCCAACCATTTCAATCCAATGATGCAACACATCTGTTGTTCAAGGACTTAACTTCAAAGCAGATAGTTGATCTATTTTTTTATAAAGGACAAGACACTAGCAACGCCACCTAGGGCACCCATTCCTAATACAGAATTTTCGAGTTCTGGTAAACCCTCTAAACAACTATGTTATGATAAAACAATGAGAATGTGGAAAAGACTAAAGTATGGCAAGAAAACAGAGTCTTCCACAAGTGTGGACAGATAGGACATCTGAGATGGTAGTGTCCAAGAAGGGGCAATAAAATGAGTATTAAGGAAAAGTCTGCACAATCTCATGGACAATTGACTAATAGCTTTAAAAAGCTCAAGTTTTCTATGCCACTAGTACGAAAAAACCCCAGTGCACCAGGGCAGAGATTGTCAAGTAAGGACAAAGGTCCTAACTTTCCACTTGTAAAGGCTACTGACTTAGCCTCTACATCAGTAACAAGACCAACCAGACGAGGGTGTGAGATCAGGACATATTTTAGATGTGGACAGATTGGGCATATTAGACCCTTTTGTCTAAGGAGAGAGGTTGAGATGGTTCAACAGTCTAGGCCAACTCAGCAGGATTTATAGAAGTCACAGTCCAATAGTACCAAAAGGAAAAGACAATGAAGGGAAATGATTAGACTTCATGTTACAAGTCAACCAGAGATGATAGATGACCCAAAAGGGTTGGCAGATCAGACAAGACCTTTTTATTTTGAATTGTTTTCTCTTTACTTAATCATAAGAGGAATAGTTGTTGTTTGAATTTCTTTTGGTTAATACATGGAGACATGAGAAAAGATGAAGATGATTAGAATTTGTATTTTGTCCAATATTCTCTAATTTTTTTTATAATTTCTTCTGCCTATATAAATAGTAAGAGGTATGAAAGAGATGTCTGGAAAGAACCAGAGATACTAAGTTTGACAACTTAAAAGAGATGTTTAAGACAAGAGACATGGTATAAAATGAAGTGCTTGCTACCAAATCTCAATATTTAAATACCTCGGTCAGGTATTCAATTACTGAAGATAAGATAAGTATGAAACCCTTAGATTACTATCTTTCTGATTACTCTGATCAAGTAGTCATTTTGATGTAATATAAAGACAAATATGATATCGTAAATGTGACAAAGAGATTTTTATCACATTCTAAATGATAAGAAAGTGAAACATGAGTAATCTCAGACTAACATATGCATATAAGAAAGTATGAAATGTAATCATCATGAGATATGAAAAGGAAACAAGGAAGATAATCCATGCTCAATAAAGAAAAAGAAGAGAATATTGAATCCTTGTGGTAAGACCAGGAAATGTTCAAAGAAGGAGTAATGACATATATTCATCTTTATAGTTCCTATGCTAATGACAAGAAAATCATATGAAAACAAATTAAATGATAATCAAGTAGTGAAAACTTGTATAATAATCAAGGTAGATTTTTAATCTCCTTCTCCCTATTGAGAATTCTTGGATGATGTTGCGGTAATAAGAGAAAACATGTTTCCTTTATACTTCCTTTCTAGGGATATAATGTTCGAGTGAAGTCTCATATCACTTGATATACATGGTTTTGAAGTAACCATGAGATGGATACTTGATAAGTATCAGCTAGGGCTTGGACTTTAGTTCTAAGATTATGGCATTTGAGAATAGTGATCTTCATTGAACCTGATGGAAATGTTTATCTGATATGTTTAGGTCTGATAAAGATGTAATGTATCTTTGGCATGTGTGATAGATACCAAGGTGAGGAATCCTAGTATCTAATAAATGGTAGTTGTGTATGAACCTGAGAATGTAAGATGATTAAGTGTTTGATTACCTAAGAAGGATTGACTTTGAGATCAATCTAGCTACAAGTACTCTAAGTTTAACTATAGTATAAGTATTACTTGTTAGGGGTTTATGCACTGCATAAGACCACGACAAGGATGCTTCAATTGAAGAAATAGTTGCAAGATCTGCTTGGATAAAGTTAATTAGGTTGAGTGCAAACCCTTGGAGTACACCTATTAGGTTTGAATGTAAGGAGGATTCTGAAGGGATATACACTAATGAGTATAATTTCTAATCTCTATCTAGATTAGTTGAAAAGAAAAGTACAACTGGAAGTGTACATAATAGCAAGCCAGTTGGTACAAATCTTAAGTGTGCTTTGTGTTGAATCAGTAGATCAGAGTAGCACAACGGAAGCATGGTAGGTCTTCTAATCTCAAGTAAGTAACATATACATCTCTAGTCTTTCTTTGGAAGAAAATATAATGAGGTTTGAAAAGGATATGGTAAACCTTCAAGTTTGAGAATCTTAACATATGATATGGATAATTATGTATAGTGCTTTTACTGCTAAGAAAGGATCATTTAGCATAGGGTTGATTTTACAGCCGGTAATGGAGAAGATAAGTTGAGAATGTGCCTTGTGCAATAGATCCTATGATTAACCTTGGATGGAGGAACAATATGTTGATCGAGTCTTATGGCATAACCCTGACATCAAGGAACTATGTGAATGTTTGAAGGTGCAATGCATAAGTAACATATATCTCCTTTCGCCTGGGATTTTGGGGGAGAAATACTTGTTAGGGGTTTACAACTTGTAATGACCGTGACCTGGGTTTCGGGATAATCTTGGATGTTTTGCCTAAGTAAGATTATGAGAACCGTGTCTTAATCTTTTGAAAAGTAATTTAGACTTAAGGGGAGCTCAAGTTTCAAGTTTGGTTCTATTTGAATGTTGTTTGAGCAATGTTTGCTTGTTTTGGACCAAAGTGCAATTTACCCAAGATAAGGGGTTATCTTGCAATATGTACATGATGGGTGTTCCCTTAGTAATTTAACATCATAAGAGAGAGAGACATGATGCTAAGAGGCACCTTTTGGAAAGCCTAAATTCCAAGTTGAGCTTGTATGGTTGATGTGTGTGCTTTATGTGCTAGTTTTGGTGTAACTTGCAATTTACCCAATATATGGGATTGAAGTGCAGTTTACCACATCTAGAGTGTTCCTATTCTCTATTGATATATTCTAGAGGAGATATAGATAAGGGGATGCCTTTTCTGAATCTTGGTTAAGTGATAACACTCCTGGTGATGTTAGAACCATAGAAAGTTGAGTACCTTGAACCATAGAAGAGGTTGTGTCGAGTTGTGAAGGGCATATGTGGGTTCCTATCAATTTATAAATGATAGGATATGTCCCCTATAGGTTTGGAAACTTGTAGAAGAATTCATGTCGGGCTAAGAACATTAAATAGGTGAAGACTATCGGTTTGAGACTTCCTTACAAAAGTGGTATCAGTTTGTACACAAAGTGATGACAAGTTGTGACATCTTATCAAGGAAGCTACCCAATGGACAATACCTTACCATTGGATTATCCACAAGAGTTTTGCATGCCAATATAAACGAAGTTGCATGTTGTCACCATGAATGGACATGTTTCACCCATGTACATATGGTGATGACACCTTGCATATACTCTCTTTCATGAGCCTCAACTATATATACTCCTCTTTTCACCTCCTAGTAAACCTTTCTACTTCTTCACCCTCTCTTTATTGGTGGACGACCCTAGGAGCTCAAGGAGGAATAGGAAGGATGAGAAATTTTCCCAAGGTAAAGACATTGTTATCTCCTACCTTGGATGGACTATGCTTCTTAAACCATGATTCTTTATTTCTTTCCTTCTTCATCAAGTTCCTTACTATGGTGTCTTCCTTTCGAGTTGAGGTGTTATTATCAAGACTTGGACTCTTGATAAGTCATCTTCAACCTTGGGAACATGGATCTTGGAAGCTTGAAGCTTTAATGGTGACCTTGAGGCAGGTTATATAACTTGAACCCAATTTTATTATTATTCACGTTCTATCATGCAATACTTGGTGATTCCTTTCCTACTTCAACTTCTCTTATTTGAATGATGGATCTATGAGTTCTAATGAATATATAGGGTTGTTGTACATGAACTAGAGTAGTTATTAATGAAGAGTTTGAGCTTGAAGATGATGAAACTGATATGCACAAACTGATATTGGTTTGTGGGAAACCCTAACCCGATACAAGAGTATAAGTATGGGAACTGATACATATGAATTCCTATGCTTTTAGTTTGATTTCATGTAGAACTACTACCATCTCTATTGTTTAACTTATCACCTAAGTGTTAAGAATATGGCAGGCTGATATCTATTAGATATCCAAGTTGACACATGTGTTTGCACCATAACATTGATGGTCGATATGACTTGTAATGATTTAAAGCAATATGTTGTTGTTAGGCCAATATGTTAGTTGTTCTAAAAATGATATGCCTCAAAGGCATTAACTTGTCATGACCAAGAAATTTCTAGTAAAGATAGAATATCAAATGGTGATACTTTGCTTGAGTGTAGAGGCTGACATGGTCAAATCTAACCCTAGCAATATGATACACTCATAATCTGACACCCTCTTGATCGATACATCATGTGAATATGGGGGCAATATACTCTTTGAAACCTTGTTCGATACACCAATTAATGGTAAGGTCAGTAGGTGAGAGAACTAAAGTATTAAACAAGGGTTCGTCCATTACAACTCAAACCCTAGCGGTCGATATCCCACGATGTGCTATGTGGTCGATACACTAGCTAATGGTCTAGTCGATATCTTAGTAGATTGAGTGGCTAATTCTCAAAGGGATAAGCTAGGTCTATACCCTAGTAGATGATGAGGATGACACACTAATTGGTTGAGTGGTCGATACCCTAAGTATATGGTGTGGCCGATAGGTTGATATGGCCAATACATAATGAGATGTTATGACCGATACATAATAAGATGTTATGGTCGATACATAAATAATATAGGGTGGCTGATACCCTAAAGCACCTCTAAATCGATACCTATTAATGGTTTGGCCGATACAAGTAATGGTACTTTGGCTGACACAAACACATGTGTCTAGGCTGACCTAAGGTGTAACATGTAGGCCGATACACCTAGGTCGACACACCTTGATGAGTGTAGGCCGATACACCTTGAATATAATCAATGAATACACTGGAAATTAATGAGAAGGTTATACTTTGAAAATTGTAGGCTAGTATACCCTAAAGAGGGTCAAGTCAATACAACAAGTTAAAGTTGAATCTAATATCCTTGTAAGGATGAAAGTGGAACTTGTACTACTTATATGAAAAAGGTAATACCTTATGTTGATAATCAATTAATGATAATTGATGAGAGTTATCACGTATAATTAAATACTTATAGAAATAAATTAAACTCCTAGATGTGAGGGGTTATGAATTAAGGTTTGGTTGTTGAATAAAACCCTAAAGACCCTAATTGGTTACAATAGAAGTGCTAACCCTAATTATGAAAGGGTTGTAACTTGATTGATAGATTATCCGTGATACAATTGAATGTAAAGTTAATAATACAAGCTCCTAGAAATGAGGAGTTATGATCTAGGGATGATAATTGAATATAACCCTGGAAAACCCTAATCAGTTGAAAAGAGAAACCCTAGCCCTAATCACAAAAGGGAATGTAACTTGAAATGGTATGATAATGATATTCATTGGTTACCATGAATGTCTTATGATTATAGCCAAGTGAGGACTATAGTGGTTATAATCTATTATAGCTTGATTGTGCCTCATGAGACCTATGGAATAATAGTTTCACAGAAAGAATGTATATAGGTCTGATGATCTGGAAAAAACATAAATTCCTAAAAGGTGATGTGTCATTCAAATGGTGAGTTTAAGGGATTAATATCCCATGATGAAAATGATAAGGTAACACAGAGGTATTCTAACTGTTAAAGAATCTTAGACAAAATTATATACCTTTCATTTTATTATATTGGCAAATTGACTAAGGGATTATTCTTTTATAGCATGGTGCTGACATTTAATTGATATCTCTTTAATCACGAGACCCTAATCATGCAAATGTTTTGAGATAATAAGCATAACCAACTATGGGCTATGGTGATGTCACATTATATAGATTGAATGGCCTTGTGATCCATGCGAAATACTTGAGTAACATATATAATGTTTTTATGGGTCTAATGATTTGGTGCTGGTTGTTGCCTATTGAGAGGTGACATTGTTCAATAATGAACTAAAAGATTGAAACCCCGTAGTATGTAATAATCAAGTATATGGGTCTATTGACCTAGAGATGATTGTTTCCTGGTAAGAGGTGACACTGTTCAAAGATGAATTGAGGGTTTGATACCAAAAAAATGTGATCATGATGAAAATATTTAAGGGATGAGATTCCCATTAATATGATCAAGGGATTGAGATCTCCGGATAAGTGTAACAAGATATGTTCCAATTGATACAAGATTTTTTGAAAAGATATGTTACACCTTTCTATGTAGTCTTTATTTACAATTTATGCTTGTAACTTGATTGATGCTAAAATTGTTGTAATGCACTTAATCTATCAAGTAAACTAAAAATGTAGTTTTCCTGTCCATAGATCCATTCAGTGTCAGGATTTGTTGAATGGTGAAACAAGTTTAACTCAGAGAGCATATTGTTGAATATGCGGGGTACAAATTGTATCCTGAATCCACATGATTGGCTGAGAGACATTTCCTAAAAGAGTGCAGTCGAGGCCATAGATCTAATAGAAAAAAAGAGTATGGCTATAGGCTATGACTATATATATATGTATATATATATATATATATATATATATATATATAAGCAGGATTGACTGAAGGTCATACCCTAAATAGAGAACATCCTACACGTTGTATCTCTATAGTGAAGAGCCTCTATACACTAGGCTAGCTAAAATGCAGATTGAATCAATTGTCACTGCAACTCTTGTACTGACTGAGGAAGATGAGGTCACTGACTTTGGCTCTTCCATAGATCTATATGACACTGATGCTAGATTCACAATGGTAAGTTGGAGATGAAAGGTATATTCCCATCTCCACAAGGAATAAGATGGATTGTTTAAAGATATAATCAGTTGTGGTGTATTTGTTTAAGGATCAAATACAAAAACATTGGTTGAAGCCTTGCTTTGTTTTTATATTGTTTAGTTTGCAACAGTTATACATGTTCTTCATATTCCTTTTAAAAGTAATTAAATGATCTATTGCTCAGTTAGAGATAATCAAACTAATGAGATATTGAGATTGTTCTGTCCTGTATATGATCAGTATTTATACATGTTTAATTCAATAAAAGTTTCTTTTGCTCTCTTTTATCACTTGTACAAATATCACCTTTGACGTCGGTTAAATAAACCTTTTGGCATCAGTTTCCAAACAACACCCATGTGGGCGACACTAAAAGTAGATGTATTAAGCATCAGTTACAAAACTGATGACCTAGAGCCATCTCCGATTGCAACCAAAAAAAGAACCTCCAGCAATGGCACCATAGGCGTCGATTCTTCATCCAAAAGTGACACCATTATCCATCCTAAACAAAAAAAATTAGGCCCTAGTTAGACCATAGTTGTCAGTTGCTTATAAATAACTGACTCCGTTGTCCACCTATATTGATGGTTTTTTTGTAACTAAAAAAAATCGACAGCATTAGTACAAAAGATGATGGTTTTTTGTAGTTAACTTACGATCTGGACATTTGTTGTCGGTTTTTTACTTTTAATCGACGACGATGTTTTGCTTTTTCTTCTTATCAGCTTGCAGGCCTGCTGTCCGACTGGTCAGTAGGATGTAGAACCTATAGTTTTGAACTACAGGCTACAACATCGTATGATTTCATCCAACATCAGGCCACAAACCTGCAATATTAACAAGATGGATAATATATATATATATATATATATATATATGTATATCATGTGATTCACACATGTATAAGCACATTTAATTCATTCATATGATTCACACATGTAGCAACCTACAATTCCATTCATTCATCTCTTTTCACATTCACACACATGTAGTGTAGAAGCACATCCATTCATTCATCTCTTTTCACATTCACACACATGTCGAAGCATATTCACACACATTAATATATATAAGACAATTCAAAATTCATTCAGACATATATATATAAGTGTGTCTTTCAAAGTTTAACATGTCATCAAATATAGAAAAATATTATGACATCAAAGTTTAGAAATGTCATTCTTTATGATCATCATTGTCATCATCAGTACTCCAGTGATAATAAAAAATTCCCACCGCTTCTAAAGCTTTTGCCCATTGTTCTCTTATATCATCTAATTATTCCATCATACAGTGACTATGTACATCTAATGACATGTAATGAAGTCACTAGTTTTAAGCATCTGCAAAGAGAATGACGTATATATACATATAATTAGTAAGATTGATATATTTCATATTATCTAATGAGACTATATTATATATATATATAATTAATAAGATTTATATATTTCATATTATCTAGTGAAACTATAATATACACAAATACAGAGCCGACCTTTGGTGTCAGTTATTTAATCCTTTGGTGACGGTTTCAAAGAGACACATATGTGGGCGACACTAAAAGGCAAACCCTTAGGCGTCAGTTTGAAAATTGACGCCATATCCCTTCGCGCCAGCAAGGGCCACTATAGGCATCAGTTATAAGTAGGAAAATCAACGCCAGAACCCTTCGTGCCACTGAAAACGTGCTAGCAGGGGCCACTATAGGCATCGGTTATAAGTAGGAAAATCGACGCCAGAACCCTTCACGCCACCCAAAACACACCAGCAATGGCTCTATAGGCGTTGGTTATCAGTATCAAAACCGACACCATAATCATTAGCACCACAAAAACGGCGCCATCTAGGACACCATCAGATTCGGTTTCTTAGTAATAACTGACGCCATATCCCTGGTGCCATGAAGACCCCACCACGGCCGTGATTCCTAGCACGACCGTGGCACCTAGCCACATAGACGTTGGTTTTTTGCTAATAACCGACGATGTATGTCTTTGTTGGCAGTTTTATACAAATAACCGACGCTTATGTTTTGATTTTTTTTTCTTGTTAGTTTGTAGGCCTGTTGTGGCTGGTCAGCAGGATGCAGAAACCTACAGTTTATATCTGAACTGTGGGTTTACATCATCCATTGATATCAGCCAACAACAGACCACAAATCTGCAAAATTAACAAGATTCATTTTTACACATTTAGGTCAAGCATTAGTATTCAATTCTGAACTGTGTGTTTTAATATCTTATTTCAACATGCATCCAAATTTATAGAATTAGGTCAAGCATTAGTATTCAATTGTGAATGTATCTTCTTCTTCCTGCTCCCTCCTTACCAAATGGATAAAAGCAAGGCCACGACCGTGTGGGATGACCACGGCCATGGCCAGCCCACACGGTCGTGGCCTTGCTTTTACCCATTTGGTAAGGAGGGAGCAAGAAGAAGAAGAAGAGGTGGCATATTTCAACCACCTCTGGCGTCCCTATAGGATGACTATACATGTCAGCGGGGAAAACAAAACAAGCAAGCAAGGGCAGCGGCAGAGCCTACCTGTCAGCGGCGTGGAGGAAGAAGAGAGCAACTACCAGCGTCCCTGTCGGTGATGGCGGTGGTGTGAGGAGTAGCGGGCAGGAGGAAGAAGAGAGCAGGGGGCGGTGGTGGTGGTGGCCACAGGAGAAGGCAGTGTCAACCACAGGAGCAGGCTGGAGTGTGACCACAGGTGTGGCGACGATGGCCATAGGAGCAGGCAGTGTCAACCACAGGAGCAGGCTGGAGCGTAACCACAGGCACGATGACGTCGAGAGGGGAACAACAACTTCACGATGAAATAGGGAATGGGGAAGAGTCTGTTTCTCACGGGGGCTATTAAGTTAACAAAGGCGTCAGTTTTCTCAGAAACCGACACCTAATATCCATCAACGTCAGTTGCCAGACAAAACTGACATCCATTGGAAAATCTTAACCCTAAAAATTTTTACGGGGACGACACGCGAAACCTTATCGGCGTCGGTTTTTCCACAAAAATCGATGACCATATTGAAACTTTTGGAGGTAATTTTTTTCATCGTTAGGTGTCGGTGATTAGGTAAAAAACCGACGCCGTATGTAGGGTAATTTTTTTTCACTCGAAAAAATAGATTTGGCGGGAAATTTTAGGCATCGGTTCATGTTAGGGAGCCGACGCTAAATAAAAAGTGATACCTATATCTGGCCGGTCTTCAAATATAGATGTCGGTCTTTGTAATTAGTCGACGCTGTAGGGTTTAGGCATCAATTTTCGATAATAACTTATGTCTCCAAATGTGACGTTATAAGCTATTTCTGTTGTAGTGATATCTATTGTATGTTATCGATATCCAGTGTAGCATATCTGGTAATCAAGTCCATATATCACATCACATAGTATGCACATATCCAGCCGTTGTCTTGTTTATCACACTGTAAAATTCAACATACAAAATGTAATAAATAAAAACAAGCATAGTTCACATAAATAATATATACATTGGAGTCAGGAAATTACTTTCACATTCTCCCAAACTAACGGTTTATCCTTTATCTTCAACACATTTCCTCCAGCTCTTTTGAAATATTTTAAAGCCCTACATGTTAATGCAACACATTAAATTGCATTACCAAATAGTAATGTAATAATAGATGTTGACGGATATAAATATGAAAAATTTCTCACGTGAATAATGGTCTTTTCATTACGTGTCCATGTATGTCTAATTGCTTCCCCTCAGGATCTAGATAATAAATAGTGAACATCTTGGGGACAATAACCAGTAAATCCCAATGCTTACAACTAGTGATAAGAAAGTTAAAAATATATAACTCAAAATCAATAATAAAATGTAATTTTCTTAATATTAAATGGAGCTATTATATAAGAAAAGTAAACTTACTTAACATTGAATGGAGCTATTATCACACTCTTCTTTTTTTACCAAAATATTTAAAAGCGATAGAGCAATATAAGGTAACTGCTGGAGGGTCTTTATCTATAAGACTGATCAAAGATGGAATTAGAAATCCCACAAGGGTAAATGAAAAATCTTCACAGATCTTGTATAGGTGGCTACAAAATATATATAATGTATGCATTAATATATAAGAAACTAGATCACCATATATAAAACAAGGTATATAGATATATAAACAAGATCTCACCATATCCATAGCTCTATCATAGATGTATTCAACCAATCATACCTAAACAACTCCAAAATATCTTGTATAAATATAGTGTTATAGTATGATTGTCTTGCAGCATCCTCCAAAATATAAACATTTATAGGACATAGTTTTTTATATTCACCTATCCATATTGTCATACCCCTACAATTAGGACCTATCAAGTCATATAGGTCCTTTGGAAGCCAACTAGGTACTGCATGAGGAGGTCGAGGTGGAGGCGGAGCTGTAGCGAGTTTCTTCCTTTTCTCCTATATTTATAATTTCATATCAATTGACTTGTATATACATGCTAAAAAATTAACATATTGTTAAATTTATCATACATGATCAATATAGATGATATCCGTTTTGGGCCACAATATCACTCCGCCTTCTGCTTCACCAAGCGTGTCAGCATCAGGGTGGGCATATGGCAATGGATGTTGCCTCCAATGAGGGAACACAAGCCTCGAGCTCACACGAACATAACCATTAGGTATTGGAGTGCCATGAATCGTGTGCCCTAGAAGGTTTGGGTAGGCCTCGACATCTACAACAACGAATTCTTTGACTCCTAGATGGCATGACCTCAACCCCTATGAATTTACATAGAGTATGTTATATACATATATACATAAATATATCATCATGAAAAGACTAGCTACTATGTCATTAAAATACTTACATGGGACGTTCTAGGTGGTGGGTCTACAAGATTACTCCCAACCACCTCTATTGTAGGGGAAGAGCGACATGGCACATGTACTGTCTCAGTGGCAGCCTAAGATGCCTGCTACTTGCTCATTGCTTCATGGAGTCTCTTATCAAGTGATTCCTTGACTCTCCTATCAATTAACTCATCTACCTATACATGGATAAAATAAATGACAAATTTTGATTATTGAATTCCCTTTGAAATAAAATTCTAAAAAAAGAATAGGTTACCTCAGCTTTTGAAAATCCCTCTTTTGGGACATGTTTGCACTGTGATAGCCCAAAGAACGCTTTTATGCCCACACCAGTGCTTGCAGCCCTAACACGTCCAGGATGCTCTGGGTTACCAAGAGAAACTATCAATTCATCCCTTGTGCCCTCAGGGATGAACTTGGCTTCCTTCCTCTTCTCGAGAAGCTCCCACTAATTGCCATCTATAGAAATTGCTAAGTAAACATAACAATCATCAATCTCGAATGCTCTGAGATTTGAATTTTACAATTTTTGTATCTGCCTTAGCAGTTGCGGGCTTGGTTATATCTCCTTTCTTGTTTTGTCTCCCAACTATCCACACAACATGGCAAGGCAGTTGTGTGGGAGTAAAAATAGAGGACTCACTAGTCTCCTGAGTAGCAGTAGACTCAGAAGTAGTAGCAGCCAATAGTTTTTGGCGAATGCTTGCATAGCCACTTGGACCCATCGTGTGTTCATGCACATTCAGTGCACGCCTTACTCTTTAAGCATCATTGATAGCCTTGTTAGTAATCACATTGAATTGGCTAGTAACACTAAAGGTCAATCATGAATAGGTGAATTCATAAGAATTGGTTAATACCTTGAATTCATTGATATTTCTCCTGGCAATAAATGCCTCCCAGTCCTTTGGTTCTAGGTAGTTCAATTGCTCAGTGGCTGACTTATTCCTATTCTCAACATCTCAAATGTATAGTCGGGTGAGATTTGTCTTATATCTCCTTAGGACCCTCCGACAACATTCCATCAACTTTTTACAATGTAGGCTTTCATCCAGTTGAAATATACTATGCAAAATGTCATATTTTTAATAGAATAGTATATCCTATAAATTAGTATTCTACAAAATAGAATTGCAAATGATAATAACTCACATATAGTTCTTTCCATATTAAGTCTTTCTTCACTTTAGGAACATTATGCGAAGAACATTCTAAATGAGGACTAGAATGGATACAAGTAAGAACCCCAAGATATGAAATAAACGAGTTGCGGTTCACTCCAGCTGGATTTCCTGCATGATCAAAATCCATAGCCAGTTTTGGTCCATTGCCCCTTTGTTGTATTAACTTTTTCATCATAGTGATGCCCCTCGATTTTTCAATTTTTTTTCTTCTCAACAAGTTTTTCAAGGTTTTCAGCAGGTACATCCTCAACCTAAAAATTGGTATGTTAAAAAAACACTTATAGGATATAACTTATAAATGGACATATAGATAGATATATATGATATATTTTAAAACTTACATTGTGAGGCGACGCCTCATTGATATGCTTACCCTCACGGTAATCATCATTATGATCATCATACTCATGGTCAACCATCTAAAAATTATAGCATTGTAACATTTAACATTTAACATAACTAGAAGATAATATAACATTGTAAAGTTCACATCGATATAAAAATATATAAAAAATAAAAACATGCCTCTAATACTGTAATCTATTATCAATTAACATTCCTTCAGTGTAATCTCCACACACATATAAGTCATCATTAGCATCAATATTTGGTGTTGGCAACCTAACTAAGAATGGACTCGAGTAATCATACTTATCATAGTCCTCTTCTTCATCTATATGATCTTCAATGAACTGTCTTTTATCATGAAAAACAACTGACCATTTTTCATTTGCAGGATCATCGATATAAAATACTTATTTTGCCTATGATGCTAATAAAATGGTTCACCCTTCGTGCCAATCTTTTCAAAGTTCACTAATGTGAAACCCAATTCATCCACTATAACTCATTTGGTGTTATCAACCCAATTACATTTAAAGAATGGAATTTTGAAATCTATGTAGTCAAACTCCCATATGTCTTCAATGACACCATAATATGACATTTTAGCTTCACGTGGACTCTTATCCTTTACACTGGAAAAAAAAATGAAGACGCTTGAAGGTTGACATCACTATTTTTGACGACGCTCTTATCATCTTGACGCTTTGTGTAATATGAGTACCCATTTATGTCAAACCCTTCATAAGACATAACATTCATTTTTGGTTTAAAGGTGATGCATATGATATTTTTAGCAATATTATTTGGGGCTAATTTAGTTCTCTAGACTATTTTATTGTTTTACTCATTCACTGAGCGAGTAGGCTCACCCCTCTACTCACAAATTTTAGGGAAACCATGTGGATTGAAAATGTCAATGTATTAGAGTAGATATTCCACAAGAGTAAGTATGAGATTAGTCAAGTTCAGTCTGTCCCTTTCACTCTAGGTCCTTGTAAGGAAATGAAAGAGTTGTACATGATGATGTGTAACATTATTTGTTTATTAACAAAGTGTTTATTTAATATCAAGACTTGTGGAAGTGTGAAGATTAGAAAACTATTTTCATATGTGCCATCATGTTTGAAATAAGATTAGAGGAATCAAAGTTTAATTTGAGATTGTTGATGTAAGACTTTATCTTCAAACCACTTAATAAATGTCTTATTATGCTCTCAAGCAAGCCACATTGAATTGGCTTGAGGATATTGTTTCTTAATGAAATTGGTATGTTCCTCGATATAAACACTCACTTCATCGATGTTGTGTAAAATATACAAGTGAGCTTGTTCCAACATCTCACAACTAATTACTTTCATCCGTGATCCTAAATTTCCTTTTCCTGCAGAATACTCATCAATATTCTTATCATTTATAGGAGCATCATTACCACTCAGAAAGTCATTACAAAAATCCGTAACCTCTCTCTCCACGTAACCCTCAATAATACTCCCTTCAGGCCGATAACGGTTTCGAACATCACCTTTAAAAGGCTCATGTATCATTTAAAAGGATACATCCAATGCAAGAAAATTGGTCCCAACATTTTCACTTACCTAGTCAAGTGGACAACAACATGAATCATGATATCAAAGAACAGAGGAGGAAAATACATCTCAAGCTGACATAGGGTAACAACCACTTCTCTTTGCAACTTATTGAGAGTCTCAAGATCAATAACTTTGCTGCACAGACTGTTGAAGAAGAAATAAAGTTTGGTGATTGCAAACCTTACATGATTTGACAGTATAGATCAAATTTCCATGGGCAATGTTTGTTGCATTAGAGTGTGACAATCATGAGATTTAAGACCTATCAACTTCAGATCTTTCATTAATACCAATCTATGGATGTTGGATGAGTAACCCTATGGCACCTTAACATTAACCAAGCACTCGCAAAAAGCTTTCTTCTCCTTTCTAGATAATGTGTAACAAGCAGGAGGTAAATATGTTCTCCGATCACTACTAACTACTTCTGTTAATTCTGTCCTTATTTCAATTTCACGTAGGTCCATTCTGGATTTGATCCCATCTTTAGTCTTATCTGGTATATTCAATAGAGTACCAATGATGCTATCACAAACATTTTTCTCAACATGCATGACATCGATACAATGCCTGACTGCCAAAGAACTCCAATAAGGAAGATCCCAAAATATTGACTTCTTCTTAAATAAAGATTTATCACTCTGTGTGGCCATGGTACATTGTGATCTCTTACCAAATTCATTGACAAAGTATTTTACTCTGTCATAAACAACCTCCCCTGGTATAGGTTTAGGCACACTCTGTTCCTCATTCCATCCATTGAACGCTTTGTGCAACCTTCTCTACGGATGGAATTTTGGAAGAAACCTTCAATGAACAAGATATAAAGTCTTGCCGCCATGTTTTAGTCATATTGAATCAATGTTCTCTTCACATATAGGACACACTTTAGATCCTTTGACACTGTATCTAGATAAATTCCCATATACTGGAAAGTCATTAACATTGAAAAATAACATAGCATGCAAATGAAATGTCTCTCTACGTAAAGCAACATAGGTCATCAAACCTTCACCCTAGAGTTTTTTTAAGTCATCAATCAGAGGTTCAAGATAAATTTCGATATCATTTCCAGGTTGTTTAGGGCCCGATATCAACAAAGATATCATAACGTACTAATTTTGCATACACAACCAGGGAGGAAGATTGTATATAACAAGCATAACATGCAAAGTGCTATGTTGGCTGCTCAATGTCCCATATGGATTCAACCCATCAGTACAAAGCCCATGTCTTAGATTCCGGACTTCTTCACCAAGTTCAGAGTACAATAAATCAATCTTCTTCCACTGTGGGGAATCGGACGCATGTCGTAGGATCCCATCATTATTTTTCTTAACCTCTGCATGCCACCTCAAATTCTTCGCATCTAATGGATTGACAAACAAGCGTTGAAACTGTGGTATTATAGGTAGAGACCACATCACCTTGCTAAGAGAACCAATTTTGGACTTCCCCAAAGTCATCATTTTATACCTTGACGTACCACATTTTGGACAATCTTTCAAATCCACATAGTTCTTTTGAAATAATGCACAATCATTTGGGCATGCATGTATATTCTTAGCCTCCATTCCCATTGAGCATAACAATTTTTTTAACTCGTATGTTGAGATTGGCAGCTTGTTTCCTTTAGGAAGAATTTCTTTCAACAAAGACAACAATGACGTGAAGGTTTTTTCGCTCGATCTATTGTTATCCTTCAACTTATACAATCTCAACACAGTGCTATGCTTCATAAACTTAGTACAACATGTATATAACGGTCTCTCAGCATCATGCACAATGTTCCTAAACATGGGAGGTGGATCGGTGTTCTCTACCCCACAACTATCCATCATCTCATCAATGATGTCTACTGGAACTGGTCCGTTCACATCTACATCATCGGAGGCAATTTCTTCTTCCACACAAGCACTGCTATCAACATCTACTGATTTTAGGTTTGAAATCTCTCCATGCTAGTATCATTCTGTATAGCCTTGTACAATCCCATTTCACATGACATGACTTTTGATTTCGTCACCAGTGCTGACTTTCAAGTTGTTACTGCAATGCCTACATGGACAGTAGAATCTATCTCCAGGTTGTTTCCTATGTTCCTCCACAAATCTAATAAACTGATCAAGACCAGAAATAAACTCTGGGGTGTAGTGATTTCGAATGGACATCCATGATCTATCCATCCTGATCAAAGTGAAAACAAGTATATATCAGGGTTAAAAGATTAGGGTTTAGGGTTAAAAGATAAGGGTTTAGGGTCTTCTATAAAATAAATGTGTACCACCTATCCCATTCTTGATCACCTAATCTCACTAGTAAGTGTATAATGTGTATTTGTTTTTCAAGAAATTTCAGCATCATTTCCCCCAAGTTCTCCAAGTACACCGATGTACATGGGCAAATGCCCACCGACATATGTACTTAGAGAACAAACGGGAAAGTGCTGACGAAACATCATGAAAACCAAATATACATTATACACTTACATCCTTAGTGAGATTAAGTGTTTAAGAATAGTCCCAAACTGGGGACAATCCAAGTTTTACTCTTAATGTGTAAATCTTAGATGGGCTTCTAAGCCAATAAAATACATGTATGTTGTCATCATCATCATCATCATCATCATCATCTACAATCCTAGTTTCGTCGTTCATATCCTAGGTTTTTTGTAACATCATTTAATTCAATTCATTCTTCCATTTTGTGTTCATTCATTCATCATTAACCCCAATTAATCATTATTAATCAACTTCACAAGCTAGAAGAACAATTATTGAACTAAGTTAAATATTTTACTAACAAGAGAGAGAGAAAGCAATATCAATTAATTAAATTCATTCATGCATCATTAACCATTATTAATCAATATTAATCAACTACACAATCTTAGAGAAACTAAGTGCAAATCTAATTAATTAAGTTCATTAATGTATCATTGACCCTAATTAATCAATAGTAATGACATCATTAACCCTAATTAATAATATTAATCAAATATTCTTCCATTTTGTATTCACTCACCACACTAGTGGATTGAGAAGGATATGGTGGTGGCGGTCAGAGGTGGAGGTGGCTGGGATGGAGGTGATGGTGGTCGGGATGGAGGTGAAGCAGAGGAGGTGCGGGTGGTGGCCGGTGGCGGTGAATGGAGTAGCTGAAGTCGGGTAGAGGAAGTCTCCTCGCTCCATCTGGAGCAGGTGGCGGTGGCGACAGGAGTAGGTGGTGGCGGTGATTGGCGACAACTGGGTAGCAGTGGCAGCTCTAACGTGAGCAGCTTGAAGCTCCTTGTGGAGGCGTGCAGAGGCTGTGAGCAGCTTCAAGCTCCTCATGGCGGTAGGCGATGAGAAGAGGCGGCGCGCGGAGGCAGAGGCGGTGTGTGGAGGCAGAGGAAGAAATCGCGAGACCGGGAGCTTGAAGAATCGGGAATGAAACAAAGAAGGGGAAGAGTCTAGCTCACGCGGTTGCTATTAAGTTAACTATTGATGTCGGTTAAAACAAAAATCTGACGCTTAAAATTAATAGACGCCAGTGGTAAATAAGAACTGACACCTATCACCAACTTTAATAATAATAAAATTGCACCCGGTTGGGGTGTTAGTCGTCAGTTTCTAGATACAAAACCTATGTCTATACACATAATATGACAAAAAAATTGTTCATTAGTTACGATCATAATTTTCGGTTTCCAGGAAAAAATCGACGCCAAATAGGAAAATTGGGAGGAAAATATTTTCACTGGGACAACGTGCGAAGACACATCCGCATCGGTTCTTTAAAGAAAACCAACGCCACATGAGGGGATGAATTTTGACTCATGAAGGATGTTTAGTCGTCGATTCCTTGTCAAAATCTGATGACTACATGGGGATAAAAAAATTTGCGGGGGCTTGGCGTGAAACATATGTCGTCAGTTTTTGTACCACTGACACCGAATTGAAATTTTTTGGAGGCAATTTTTTTCCCTAGAAAATTGTATTTCGTGGTGATTTTGGACGTCGGTTGTGGTTTTAACGGACGTTAAATAAAAAGTGATGCCCATGTCTTTTTTAAATCGGCCGACCTTCACATATAGGTGACAGTTGTCCTTCTTAGCCGATGTCGTAGTGTATTGGTGTCAGTTTTTGGAATACAACCGACGTTGTCAAATGTGACATGATATGTTATTTCTGTAGTATTGTATAGAAGTTTAACTATGATAATAATAATGTTGATGGAGAGTTATATCTCTCGCTGGGGACTTGTTGTTTCACCCCTTGGGTTCCACAACTTTTTAGGTGGATGTGCACAAGAAGATAATGATCGTACAACCGAGAGAGAGCAACATCAGCAGGAACAGTAGTAACAACTCAGGTTGAGTGTGTTGTTATGTGTCTAGTAGAATAGAGTCCTACGGGTCTTCCATGTACTCTTAGGTCCTTGGGAGATAGTTTTTATATCTAGTTTCACGAACAATATGAGATTTTTGCAAATGCCTTGATATATGATGTTTCTTTTGTGAACGCTTTTGGTAATGAAACTACTGTGTCATATCCTTGCTATATGAAGGAATGATGTATGTATGAGCTGACAATGATGCATATGTAAATATGGCCTTGGGCCTTTTGTGAAAAGTTTTTGGCTGTGGTTCTTTGTGGAAAAATGGTTTTAGTTTTTAGTGATTTTTGGTAACTCATAGTTAATGGTTGTTTCCGTGAGGTTTTGCATGATGATTTATATCATTGGATAGTGGTTGTCACAGGCACCTTCTCTTATCTTCAGGTTGAACAAACGATGCATTAAATATACCTTATTTGTAGTAGTTGGCTTCTTGAACATATTTGATAACATCTTCAGAAGTCCCACTATCCTCTTCTCATTAGCAATGTTGAATGCAACATTCTGTACCAATGTCAAGCTAACCACCCCAAGTGCCTGACGATCAAGGAGATCCCAATCCCCATTCTTCATCTATTCAGTATACATCCTTGCCAGAGTTTGATGCAATTTCTTCTAGTACAAATGATCTTCAATCTGCATCTTCCAGAAGTCAAAAATCTTGCTATCAAACTTGTCAATACGCACTTTCCCATCTTCAGACGCCATTATTTCTTCCACTTCAACCTTCCAACCTCACTCTGATACCACTCGTTAGGAATTATAGTGGGAAAGTGACGTGTTCTACAAAATTTAAAGCGCAAGATTTCACATGGAAAACTCTCCCCAAGATGAGAAGAGAAAAACCACAGGGCAATACCATCAACAAACACTATGTAATTAAGATTACATCTCAAATTATCCAGATTTAATTACCCATAATTCTGGATAGCTCTCCCTACACGAGAACAAAGATAGGAAGAAAAAAATTACAGCCAACGTGTACAAAATATCCCACTTATCTTTTTTTCCTCATGACACCTCTATTATTGTAGGGATCAGAGACATGATTTTTCCCTTACTTGTTGCCAATGTGACCGCTGATCAGGCTACCTCTCCTCCTTACGAGGTCACCTACCTTGCCACCAACCAGAAGCTTTCTCCGTCTGAGAGAGAAGATTTGCGTCCTCCTCCAAATGGACAGATTGTTGTCATATTCGAAGCTACAACACCAATGTAGTGTCACCAACTAATGTGCATCTTCCACTGACCAGATACGCCGCCATTGTTGATGCACCACCAACGTGTCACTGACTATCAACTGCTACTTCTCTTCAAGGAAAATTTACTAACCCTCTCTTACCACAAGAGAGAACCTCTAGTTGTTCTTGTTTTCTAGCTCTTCTACCACAGAAGGCACCAACAACAAACAACTGATGGAATGATCTTAATGGCCTCCCCCAGGGCCTCTATTTATAGGCATCCATGACATGTGGTAGCAACTAGGAATCCCACTCCAATTCGTAGTCCAATTCCAAATCCAATTCTAGTGTTACAAATAAAGAGCCATATTCTCTCCTATTGGGTCTAACTCCTATTAGGATTGACAACACAAGCCAACTCCTAATCAAGCCCAAATCAAATTAGGACATGGGCCGAAACAATCCTTTTTTCAACAAATTGAACCGTGGAGATAAGAAAAAAGAAAGTGAACAAGGAGTTTAAGGGCATGAAGGCCCTAAACAAACAAAATGTCGGATAAAAGAAACCTGAACCAAGTTGTAACCATCAAAATAGATAGTTATTAGCATAGTAGCATAATACAAGAGTGGTCTTCCTCTAATATAATTTACAAGGGAGAAGAAAAGAATACACCATTTAATCTTTTTTAGATTGCATCTATACATTGCCATACACATCAAGTGATTCTCTTTGCACTGTTGGCGTGTTTTTGATGTTTCATATCTCATTGTTCATTGTTATCATATATAAAACTACACATTACTTTATTCGAATATAAAGACTAATTTCTAATTAAAATATATAAATAAATAATTATATGGAATCCTCTCATTCATTTCTATATGACATGGAATTGTGATGAGTGTTTCCAAATGGATTGTATATGAATCCATTCGGCACATCATTAAAGGCATGTTTGAAAGGATGTAATTAGAGTAAAAAGTGTGAATTGGAATGTAGAAATACTAAAAGTACATAATTTGAACTACTAGCAAGTCATTTTTTTGTGGTTAAGCCAGGAGATAGTATTATTCATCCCACTCTCCTCGTGCAGGCTAAAGCATGGTTACAACTACTGTTGGTGTTGCACAAATTAAACTGAGAAGTACTACTGCTCTTACATTTGGAATTGAGAGTTCTCCTTTCAGTAGGAGGTTGGTTGTACTCCTTAAAGGAGTGAGGTTGTTTGAGGTGTCTTTTGGCCAGGTCGTCAGCAATGCAATTGCCGGATCTGTCGATATGAACAATGGAAGCCTTCGTCATCACCTGCAGGTGCTTCCTGATTCTGGAAGTCCACGGTGCCCAAGCAGGGCACCCCTCGTCCCCCTTTGCCGTAGCCTCCTTCACAGTCGTCACACAGTCCATATCAATTTCATTTGATAGGATGTAATTAGATTTTATTGGCTTTATTTTCTTATGTTTAGTATCACATAATATCTATAAATAAATTTACTTGAAATAGTTGTACTAAAATCATTAGTGTTACATATGTGTGTTGATAATTTTATATATGTCATTACATGCAGCAACAACAGTTGTATGAATAAACATATTCAAGTTAGATCCAGATAAAAACCACACCGAATAAATAGAGTAGGAGAACAAAAATAAAGCAAAGTTAGAATCTTACAGTAGATCGTTTATTGGAAAACAAACTTGATACTTAAAGAAATTAGTGGTTCGCTATCGTTAGAGATGGTCATCATTTTTCTAGTCAATCTCGTAATGAATTTGTAGCATAAAATATATTGCTTGTGCTTGAGGATGATCATCATACACTATTAGTGTAGCCCAACAATCACAGATATCACCACCCAGACAAATCACACCTTTTGGGAGAGGAAAGAAGAACTTCTCATAGGAGAAAAATCTTCAAAAGCAAAGCAGGAGCAACGACAAATGAAAAAGAAGTCTAGAATAGAAGTTCGCACACAAAACGACTAGAAATTGTATGTTTTAAAGTTGTTATTAACCCTAATAATTAGAGACTTGTTTATAGGCATTTCACGCCCCCACGCCCTATTGCTAGTAAGACACTATCACTCGATCACTCTTACACATGTAATGAAAAAAGTGCAAGTCAAACACTGTCTAATTAGGATTAATAAATCTATTTCAAAAAGAAATAATTAATTATATTAGTAATTATCTATGTAGTTGTATCCTTATGAAAAAACAAGATGGAAGACGAAATCCAATTTCCACAACCTACAAGCTCCAACCTTGTGCCCAACTTGAGCAGGAGGCTTGGCTAGGTGAGGCACAGAGTAGTGCGCACCAATGTGTGTTCGTATATGTTGTGGTCACCATACCCTCCAAGGAGGTGAACATACTGTGAGAACCCGTTACAATGAACAAGATTACTCAAAAAATAAAGCACAATCGATCACTAATTAATCACATACCCAAAAATATGGGTAAATTAAAAATGATTTCAACGTCAGCACCCTCTTAGAAACATTTGCATAAGAGCCCAACATCTTTCTTATATCCATACTATGCCAAGAATTTGATACAAATTGTTCTATAATGTTAGCCACAACATATATACATAGGAGAAAAATATTTGTATATTCCACACAACAAACATTAACACGCTAACAAAATTTCGATTCATTTGAAACACCATATACAAACTTTTCCAGCCCAGACTTGAGAGTACAAGGATGACTCTAGGACACACTAGACATCTAATCAACTTTCTCAAAGATTCATTACTATATCTACTCTTTGTAGCCACATGTTTGTTTTCATCACTTTTGATTACCTAAAAAAAATGTGGCGAACCACAAGGGTGAGACCCATGTCCCAACAAGAGAGATAACCTCCAACAACATTTATTGATTACAACATTCTAAAGTAATTAAATAGTTAAGCAGTTTGATCAGATATAACAAATAGGGTCAATAGTATGGATGATTGACAGAATACATACAGGAGCAGATAATAATTATCATCATTAGCCAGACTATCACTCTTTATCTTGTTGACAATATAAGCAATTCAGTAGCATATGCATGTCTAACATCATGAGCAAGTCTAGTAACATAGAATCTCTACCATTATGAATAAGTCTAGCCACATAAGCATAGCTAACAAAATTAGCATGTATAATAGGTCAAACATATTAACATCATAAGAAGAGCTAACAACATAAGCACAACTAACTGCATAAGAATGATTAGCAGTATTTGCATCTTTAGTAACAAAGGCATGGCTAGCATGCTAAACATAACTAACATCATGAGATATCTAGCATCATGATTATAATTAGTAGTAGCAGTATAGTTATCAACATAAGCATGGCTATTGTATGTACACATCTAAAATCATAAGCATATCTACAACATAAGTATATCTACTATCTCTTAATTGCACTAAGCATCATATTTATGTAAATATAACAAACAAGGGTTATCATCCAATGTGAAACGTTTGTGTATAACCCTAAACAAATATGCTACACTGCTGTATTACATCATTTATTATGCCCTGGGGAATTTGAATCACATCATTCAAAGTCCAACCGACCCCTGCATATGATTATTTGGTTTCGTACAAGGTCTAGGAATGCTGGTATCCTAAGATCTCTTCCCCTCAATATGTACAAGTAAAAAGGCAGTGACATATCAATCAAAGCTGCCACCATAGTGACATATAATCAAGCTTCTAACCACTAGTCTGCCCTTGGTACAGGTTATAGCACTAGAAACCAGGGTATACAAAACCTAATCACTGAGGTACAACAACAATTATCCTTTAATCACATCATGTTATAATCACTGAGACACAACCACAATCATTCTCAATCACATCATATGTATGAGGCATGACCATAGCCAACCTCCACAATATGCATTGTGGATGATAAGGATATATCCTCAACCTACCACCCCCACATACTCAATAGTATGCACTCTGAGTTTCCCTTAGGAATACTCATTTCACCCTCCAACAAGTTTTGACACTTAAGATGGCTCTACGGCACATGGCACTACATGATTAGAGTTGCACTTGATTAGTTATGCCATTTGGGTGAATTAAGGTCGCATCAAACAAGTGGACATACAAACCCTAATTCACTTCTAACAAGCATATAAATATCACAACTTTTAAAAGATATAAAATGTGTGAAACATAATTTATCATCTCATCATCACATGGTACTATTAACTTTCCATTCATGAGACCACACTAGTCATCATACTATCACAAGATATAAATCCTTTTCACAATATCACAGGGCGTCAACCCTTATCAACACAACATGATTACACCTCATTCAGGACTCCACCATGCCCAAAGGTCATTAAGACCATCATATTATTCCCTGCAAGATCATCATTATCTTTGCATGCCTTATAACAAGGCTCAACAACATCACTTACATATAATACACTGGATCAATACAATATTGCATTAATGAGCTAGGAGATATTCATAAACAATCATAGCAGGGTTGTATTAATGTTAATACATTTGTTTATTACATCAACATGCAAAGAATCTAGATATGATTAACCCTCATCCTATTCATAATGCACATGTTTAGCATAAGAATGTATCAACCATGCAAATATGGTAACCACCAATTAACATATTAATGTTATGCTCATATTAAGGAGGTTATTCCACCATCATTCCATCATATAAGAATGTTAAACATGAATACTCATCTTTATCTATTTGTATTAGAGTTAGGTTCAACATGATAAATTATATCAATGTTACTAATCTGCACTTATACCCAAACCCTAACTCACGGAATCCCCATTTGATCATGGATGAATAAGGTGAAGCATCACCATCACATTCAATACTATTCTCAAGTATGAACCCACACATAAATCCAGGTGTAACCATCGGGTTATAGCATACTAGGGTTTCAACAATAGTAACAGAGTACTCCATGATTGTATTAGTCATTCATAGACTATTCATACCCAACTACCATCATTTAGTTATATTAAAGCTACGTATAACAAGCTATACCTCATTAGGGTTACATATCCACACAATATGGTTATCATCCCTTCTATTCATATGAGTGAATAAATAAGACTACCTTATTAAGGGTAACCCTCCATTTGTTCCATCATCATTCAACCCATATCACCATACCACAATGTCACCCAAAACCATTGGATGTTTAAAAGGTAAGACCATTGGTTGTTTACATAAGTAAACACCTTGGATAAACCACCTATGAAGTCCTTGATTTTTTCTCTAGAAAGAGTAACCATTTAACCCTAGACATCCCTTGATTAACAACACAAAAAGTTCCATTGAAATTAGGGTAAAACCCACAATCGACTGTTCATTTAAAACAAACCATCCATTGTCAACAAGTAAGCTCCTTAAGTTGATCATATAAAGGAAACCATATAAATCAAATTATTAGGACCAACATATTACATTATGCATCATTCCAGTTTATTGGAGCGATAAACATTAGATCTTGATCATTGGGTCAAGTTCATATGTTAAAACCATCAATTAAAGTATAGGTCTGACCATTGCATCAAGTGACCCAAGAAACCAGTGGTATAAGGCTTAATTGATGCTGCAACTATAATGATTAACTCACCATAGGTTGTAGAGACCTGACCCACCATCATTAGTGACTATTAAGTCACCATAGGTTGTTAGATCAACACTATATTTATTAATCAGCATCAAATATTAAGCTAATGTCATCATTGATTGATAACATAAGTAGGGTACTTAATGATTGATCATTAAACTTCTAATTGATCCAAAACCTGACCTAAGGGGGTGACCATAGGTTGTCACCATCATCTGACACCTTTGATCCCCACCATAAGTTGCCATGAAGACAACACCATAGGGTTGTTGCAATGGTACCATCATTGGGTCATGGGTTTATAGAAGAAATAAGCTTTAAACCCTAAAATCAACAATTGGTTGATAGGTTCATAGCACCATAGGTTGTCAAACCAACCTGATCCAAGTCATATTATACCTTAGGAATAACATACACATGATCACAGGTTCATCTAGAACTAAACTCAGAACAAGGAACATTATAAAAATCGAAATCCAAGTCAAGCATAGCTTTTTAGTGCATGCATCATCATTTTCAAGCAAGAACATGATCTAGAAATATTATGGTAAGCAATAAGAAGATGAAATCCCAAAAAGAAGAAAATTGGAGTAGGTAGGGTAGAAAATCCAAGCATAATCTATGAACTCATTCATCTAGCACCTTTCTTCATCAAATGAGCAAACCCTAAGCATACGGAGCAAGAAAGGTAGGGTTTTAGAGCTTTAGAGCAATTTATACCATGGAACAACAAGGTTCCAATCCAGAGAAATTTAGGAGGAAGGATAAAAAAAAATGAATGGTGGAAAGAAGGGAATTCTTACTCTTTTAGGTCAAGATCACTAGAAGGAAGCTTTTTAAACCCTAAAAGGAAGTCAATTGCAACCCCCCATCCTTTTTCCAAGTGGGTCCCCCCTTTCTTATTCCTTGGATAGGAGAATTCAGAGAAGCACATAGGGATAATGAGTTTGGGATAAGGAGGGAAGTGGTGGAGAGAATATGGCTCGTTTTGGTACTTGGGGATAAGTATATGAAACTTTAAGATAAAGAAAAAGGAAAAGTTGAAGTTCTAGTATCTTTCGAAGTGTCCATGGCCTTAATCCATTAAGAATATATAAACACACACACAAGAAGATCACCCACCATCCATAGATACATCCTTATCCCTCATTTATTGAATTTCCAAGAAAAACAAATAACTCATTAGTTGATAGCTACTAAAGATAGCTCATCCATGAAGGGGTAAACCCTAAAATACCCTTGGTGCAAACACCTTCAAAACAAGGTTTAAATAGGTGAGTGATGAGAGAATATCCAGTGATAAATTGTAAAGAAAACCTCTCAATTGGGTAAATTGCATAAAAGTCCAAAATGTGCATAAAATTGCATAACTTGCTCAACCAGTGTCCAAATTGGACCAAATTTGAAACTTTATCTTGTCTTTTGATTAAAATCATATCAAAAGGTTATATTAGGATTATAATAATTCAATTATGATTATTAAGCTTATTAAACTCATTAAGCAAGTTTAGGGGCCTTACAACTATAAACCCTTAACAGGGATTTCGTCCCTAAAATCTAAGGTAAACAAAGATGGGTACTTCCTTTACACCTCATACTATAACCTTCACATGGTTACTTATATATCATGGTGATTTCACATCATTCATACATATCTCATCTTGGGTCAGCACAAAAATCCCCACCTAAGAAGACATTCTCAATATGGAATGTCGAAACTTGTTGTGTCATTTGTACAACTCTAGTAGTAATGTTCAACTTTAAATTCTAGCTATCATCCTAAAATTATATCTATTTTATCAACAAATTACTCAAAATTCATACTTGCTAGCTTTTTACCAATCATTCCATGTGTCCCATACCATTCCTTGAAGCATAATAAAAAGGCAATGTGTCCATTTTTTTGATACACTAACACTAGAACTCTTGTCAGTTCTTTTTCAACATCAAAAGAAATGTTGACGCTGGAACCTATCATTCCATATAAGGAAACATCATTCCTAGTAAACATTGTTAGGGGTGAAACAACAACACTATCTTCACCTTACTAGGATTTACACAACCTACTTAGAAGACATATCATGATCCCATAAAGACACTTAATCAACCCTATCTCACTCTTGTTCAACTTGTCTCATAGCTATTGCTGCTTCGGTAACCCTAAGGTTTTTGAAGAAATATTGATCATATTTTTGACCATATTTGAAATACTTTGACATGTCATCATTCAAAGCTTGATATAACTTGTATGACATGAGTGGAACACTTTGTTTCTCCTATTCATAAATTCTATTTATACATTGGTTAGTCTAAAGGACATAACTCTAAACTCATCACGGTCATGTGATCGTCCAATCTAAATATTATGCATTGATATTTGATCATAGGTTAATCTTAAAGGAACACATATCACATATCTATTAACCAACAAACCATCTATCCTTGATAGTGGTCTTTCCCAACTATCACTAAACCATACACAACATTATAGAATAACTTTTGTTTTTCCTTCCAAACAACATTTAGAGGGTCATCATCAACTCTCTCTCCCTCTCTTTAAGGGAAAGGAATACTTGATATGTTAATTTAGTAAACACCTCCAACCTTCACATATTTCTCATATTGTTGACACATCTTGGATACTAAGATTCATTACCTTGGTATCCACCTCATGTGCTATAAGGAACTCACATCCTTATATCATCTCCTTTTACCAAAATAAAAAATATCAAGACATATAAGAGGAGTCTTCCTAATTATTGGAAGGATCAAAAGAAAAATCATCACAAACTTTATGATCTTGGAACCATAGTCCAAACAACCTTATGCTATATTAAGCTATCTACCCTCATGTTTCCAATGAATCCACACATACCAAGTGGCAATGATCCCCTTGAAAGCTGTGCGTAGAAAGGAAAGACACAAAATGAAACACACTTCCCATACCATAGTAGTATTTTTCAAGGGTCACTAGCAAAAAGGTAACCAATTCTATTTTCATTATGCTAGTTATAGTTTCTTATGCATCATTTTACCTTCTTCATTTCAGGTTCCTTTCCGTTAGCATAGGAATCATCATGATTAACATATCTCATTACTCCTTCCTTGATGACTATTTATCCCACTAGTGTATGTTCTCTTATTTTATTATGTTTTTCAACCACTTATCAACAGGTAAATCATCATATTCTTCTTTTTCTTCATTAAATAGGGATCATCTCCCTTAATTTCTTTCACATGCCATGCTGATTTTACATTAACACTTCCTTACACACATAGGTTGGTATGAGATTAACTTAGGTTCCACCTTATTCCTTTGTCATTGTTCCCATTTATCTTCTCATTTTGTACTTGTTATAGGAGTTCTTTCCATCTTATGTGGATTTCATACCTTGATTCACTTTATATGCATAGACTTATTTGTCTTTTACTTTATTATCTTATTGAATCACGTCTTCAAGAACTTCTCTTTTTCTTATTTGTATTCGGATTTAGATTTCTTGGTGTTGTGTCTTTCTCTTTAGCTACCAAACATTCAAGTTTTGATAGATTATGATGCAATTCTCATCTTCTTTAAGGTAGGATTGAGATATTCACACCATGATTTCTTATTCGTTATGCTCTTTAGATTGTCTCAAAATAACTACTTGATCAGAGTAATCATAAAGATAACAATCTAAGAGTTGCATACTTACCTTTCTTTAATAATTGAATACATGGCCAGGGCACCCAAATACTGAGATTAGGCAGTATGCACCATATTTTTATGTTATATTCCTAATTTTGACATCATCCTAGTCCTAAGTCCAAGTGTCGCTATAGACTCAATGAACTTAAATCTCAGATACCTACTTGTGAGAACCCATTACACTAAATGAGATTACTCAAACATAAAGAACAATCAATCATTAATTAATCACATACCCAAAAATATGGGTAAATTAAAACTGATTTCAACGTCAGCACCCGCTCAGAAACATTTTCATAAGAGCCCAACATCTTTATTATATCCATACTATGCAAAGAATTTGATTCAAATTGTTCTATTGTCTTAGCCACAACATATATACACAGGAGAACAATATTGGTATATTCCGCACAACAAAAATAAACATGCTAACAAAAATTTGATTTGTTTAAAACACCATATACAAACTTTTCCTGCCCGAACATGGGAGTACAAGGATGACTCTAGGACAAACTAGACATCTAATCAACTTTCTCAAAGATTCATTACTATAGCTCCTCTTTGCTGCCACATGTTTTTTTTCGTCACTTCTGATTACTAAACAAAATGTGGCGAACCACAAGGGTGAGACCCATGTCCCAATAAGAGATATAACCTCCAACAACTTTTATTGATTACACCATTTTTAAGTAATTAAATAGTTAAGCAGTTTAATCAGATATAAAAAATTGGCTCAATAGAAGGGATGAATGACAGAATACATAAAGGAGTAGATAATAATTATCATCATTAGCCAGACTATCACCCTTTATCTTGTTGACAATATAAGCAATTCAGTAGCATATGCATATCTAACATCATGAGCAAGTCTAGTAACATAGAATCTCTATCATTATGTATAAGTCTAGCCGCATAAGCATAGATAACAACATTAGCATGTATAATAGGTCGAACATATTAACATCATAAGAAGAGCTAACAATATAAGCACAACTATCTGCATAAGCATGATTAGCAGTATATGCATCTCTAGTAACAAAGGCATGGCTAGCATGCTAAGCATAACTAACAACATGAGATATCTATCATCATGATTATAATTAGTAGAAGTATAGATATCAACATAAGCATGGCTACTGTATGTACGTATCTACAATCTTAAACATATCCACAACATAATTATATCTACTATCTCTTGATTGCACTAAGCATCATCTTTATGTAAATATAACAAACAAGGGTTATCATCCAATGTGAAACGTTGTGTATAACCCTAAACAAATATGCTACATGGTTGTATTACATCTTTTATTATGCCCTGGAGAATTTGAATTGTACCATTCAAAGTCCAACCGACCCCTACGAAGGGCTATTTGGTTCTGTACAATTCTAGGAGTGTTGGTATCCTAAGATCTCTCCCCCTCGGTCAGTACGAGTAAAAAGGCAGTGACATATCAGTCAAAGCTGCCACCACATTGACATATAGTTAAGTTTCTAACCACTAGTCTGCCCTTGGTACATGTCACAAAATTAGAAACCAGGGTAAACAAAACACAGTCACTGAGGTACAACAACAGTTGTCCTCTAATCACATCATGTTATAATCACCGAGACACGACCACAGTCGTTCTTAATCACATCAAATGTATGAGGCAAGACCATAGCAAACCTCCACAATCTACATTGTGGAAGACAAGGATATATCCTCATCCTGCCACCCCCACATACTCAACAGTATGTGCTCCGAGTTTCCCTTAAGAATACTCATTTCACCATCCAGCAAGTTATGACACTAAAGATGTCTCTACAGCACAGGGCACTACATGATTAGAGTTGCACTTGATTAGTTATGCCAATTAGGTGAATTAAGTCTGCATCAAACAAGTGGATATACAAACCCTAATTCATTTCTAGCAAGCATATAAATATCACAAATTTTAAAAGATATTAAATGTGTGAAACATAATTTCTCATCTCATCATCACATGGTACTATTCACTTGCCATTCATGAGACCAACCTAGTCATCATACTATCACAAGATATGAATCCTTTTCATAATATCATAGGGAATCAACCCTTATCAACACAAGAGGATTATACCTCATTCAGGGCTCAACCATGCCCAAAGGTCATTCAGACCATCATATTATTCCCAGCAAGATCATCATTATCTTTATATGCCTTATAACAAGGCTCAACAACATCTTACATATAATACACTGGATCTATACAATATTGCATTAATGAACTAGGAGATATTCATAAACAATCATAGCAGGGTTATATTAATGTTAATAACATTCCTTTATTCATCAACATGCAAGGAATCTAGATATGATTAACCCACATCATATTCATAATGCACATGTTTAGCATAAGAAAGTATCAGCCATGCAGCTATGATAACCACCAATTAACAAATTAAGGTTATGATCCTATAAAGGAGGTTATTCCACCATCATTCCATCATATAAGAATGTTAAACATGAATACTCATCTTTATCTATTTGTATTAGAGTTATGTTCAACATGATAAATTATATCAATGTTACTAATCATCACATATACCCACACCCTAACTCACGACATCCCCATTGGATCATGGATGCATAAGGTGAAGCATCACAATCACATTCCATACTATTCTCAAGTATGAATCCACACATAAATCAAGGTGTAACCATTGGGTTATAGCATACTAGGGTTTCAACAACAGTAATAGAGTACTCCATGATTGTATTAGTCATTCAGGGACTATTCATACCCAATTACCATGATTTAGTTATATTAAAGCTAGGTATAACAAGCTATACCTCATTAGGTTTACATATCCACACAATATGGATATCATCCCTTCTATTCATATGAGTGAATAAATAAGACTACCTTGTTAAGGGTAACCCTCCATTTGTTCCATCATCATTAACCCATATCACCATACCACAATGTCACCCAGAACCATTGGATGTTTAAAAGGTAAGACAATTGGTTGTTTACATAAGTAAACACCTTGGATAAACCACCTATGAAGTACTTGATTTGTTCTCTAGAAAGATTCACCATTTAACCCTATAAATCCCTTGATTAACAACACAAAATGTTCCATTGAGAGTAGGGTAAAACTCACAATCGACTGTTCATTTAAAACAAGCCATCCATTGTCAACAAGTAAGCTCCTTAAGTTGATCATATAAAGGAAACCATGTAAATCACATTATTAGGACCAACATATTACATTAGAAATAATTCCACTTTATTGGAGAGATAAACATTAGATCTTGACCATTGGGTCAAGTTCATATGTTAAAACTATCAATTACAGTATAGGTCCGACCATTGCATCAAATGACCCAAGAAACCATTGGTCTAAGGCTTAATTGATGCTACACCTACAATTCTTAACTCACCATAGGTTGTAGAGACATGGCCCACCATCATTAGTGACCATTAAGTCACCATAGGTTGTTAGATCAACACTCAATTCATTAATCAACATCAAATATTAAGCTAATGTCATCATTGATTGATAACATAAGTAGGGTACTTAATGGTTGATCATTAAACTTCTAATTGATCCAAAACATGACCTAAGGGGCTGACCATAGGTTGTCACCATCATCTGAAACCTTTGATCCCGACCATAAGTTGTCATGAATACAACACCATAGGGTTGTTGCAATGGTACCATCATTGGGTCATCGGTTTATAGAAGAAATAAGCTTTAAACCCTAAAATTGACAATTGGTTGATAGGTGCTTAGCACCATAGGTTGTCAAACCAACATGATCCAAGTCATATTATACCTTAGGAATAATGTACACATGATCACATGTTCATATAGAACTAAAATCAGAACAGGGAACATTATAAAAATTGAAATCCAAGTCAAGCATAGCTTTTTAGTGCATGGATCATCATTTTCAAGCAAGAACATGATCTAGAAAGCTTATGGTAAGCAATAAACGTGGAGTAAGTTATAAAACTTGCCTCTAATGAGAATATGAAATCCAAAACATAAGAAAACTGGAGAAGATAGGGTATAAAGTCTAAGCATAAGCTATGAACTCGTTCATCTAGCACCTTTCTTCATCAAATGAGGAAACCCTAAGCATAAGGAGCAAGAAGGAAGGGTTTTAGAGCTTTAGAGCAATTTCTACCATGGAAAAACATGGTTCTGACCTGGAGAAAGCTAGGATGAATGATAAAAAAGAAATAAATGGAGGAAAGGGGAATTCTTACTATTTTAGGCCAAGATCACTAGAAGGAAGCTTTTTAAACCCTAAAAGGAAGTCAATTGCGACCCTAGATCCCTTTTCCAAGAAGATCCCCCCTTTCTTCTTCCTTGGATAGGAAAATTTGTAGAATCATAGAGGGAGAATGAGGTTGGGAGAATAAGGGATGTGGTGGAGATAAAATGGCTCATTTAGGTGCTTGGGGATAAGTATATGAAACTTTAAGATAAAGAAAAAAAAAGTTGAAGTTGTAGTATCTTTCCAAGTGTCCATGTCCTTAAACCATTAAGAATATACAAGAACACACACAAGCAGCTCCCCCATCATCCATAGAGACATGCTTATCCCTCGTTTCTTGAATTTCCAAGTAAAACAAATAACTCATTAGTTGATAGCTACTAATGGTAGCTCATCCATGAAGGGGTAAACCCTAAAATACCCTTGGCGCAAACACCTTCAAACCAAGGTTTAAATAGGTGCCCCATGGCTCAACAAGATCAATAATGATGGATAATATCCAAGGAAGATAATTCAAGTGATAAATCGCAAAGAAAACCTCTCAAGTGGGTAAATTGCATAAAAGTCCAAAATGTGCATAAAATTGCATAACTTGCTCAACCAGTGTCCAAATTGGATCGAATTTGAAAATTAAGATTGTCTTATGATTCAAAGAATATCACAAGATTATATTAGGGTTACAATAATTCAATTATGATGATTAAGCTTATTTAACTCATTAAACAACTTAGGGGCCTTACACAAACTCTCCTCTAAAGTCCTTAGGACACTAGTGTCACATGCGATCATACATAATAGGACCACTATATTTCTAGGACTAACCAATGTGGGACTAAAGCCTTTTCCCATTTTCACAAGACACCAAACTACTTTTTCTCTATGTACTAGATGTGTTATAACCCCAATTTTTGGGTTCAATTAGTGAGAAATGTAATTTCTCATATTAAAGATAATTGAACAAATAATGATATGATTTATTTTGAATAAATGGATTCCTTTCACAATAGCCTTGATTGGTTGCTTTGTGGGCTTTATTGGCTATTGAGCCCGATAACAAGGAAATTCAATTAGTAAATGGATAATTGAATTTTTAAGAAAAGAAATATGTAGAAACCTCTAGAAGGAAAATCCAAAGAGGATTTCGTGTCTCTTCGGTTCCTTGAGTACCAAGGAGTCCAAGGTTGCAAAAAAAAAGCAATAAGAAAAGAAAAGATTAATTAAGTATTTCTTTATTAAGAAATAAAAGGAAAATAATGATAAAATGTGGAAAACGAGTGGAAAGAGGCATAAATGAGTTTCCTTGGGGAAATTTCGTATCCCAAAGATTCCTAATGATAAAAAGGATATCAATGAGGAAAATAAAAGAGAAATGAAGAGAAATCCTCAAAAAGAACTATTTTTAATAAGAGATAAACAAGATAATGAGGAATAAGGTGAAATAATGCATTTAGATGCATCTAGAAGGATAATAAGTATCATTGAAAATGAATTTCGAAACCATAGAGTTTCTTGGGATCTAAGGAGTCTCAATAAGAAGGAAAGAAAGAGAAAATACTAAAAAGGAAAAATAAGGAGGAAATTAGGGAATATATTCAATCTCTTTCTAAAATAGATCTTTCATGATATTAGTGGAGTAGAAAGGAATATTATTTTGAGAAAAGCATTAAGTTATGGTGCAAGTGTTTTGCTTTTGGGAAAGAATTTCGAGAACATGTAGGATGAGAAGAAGCGGTTATCCAACAACCCTTCCATACATGTGTATCATGGTACTAGTTGGTCTTCCCGTCATCCTGTATATATATAGCAAAACCCATGCTTTCCTTCGATGTGGTGCTATCCCTCTCCTTCCTTCTTGTTCTTCCATTGTAGAGCCTATAAGAATGAGTCCTGGTGTGCCGCTTTGGAAAAAGGAACCTGAACCCTCGAAACCATCGCCCTCCTCCCCGGCCATGAACGTTGGCTGCCTTCAGCAGCAAAAGACTTGTTGATCGTCAGCCCTGAAGGAAACTCGGAGGCAGATGTCTTGGGTTTCTGGATTCACCTGGGTGGTCCTGCAACCTTGCCGGAGGCGTCTGTGCATGCGTGGAAGGAGATCGGGACGTCAAGAGGTGGCAGAGGTGAGAATCAGGTGCTGCAATACTAGTAAGGGTTCACACACAGCAAGGGGCCGCACCCCGGAGTCTCTCCTTCGGCGAGGTCGGTCTGGTCCGAGGAAGAAGGATAAACGGGGAGGGGTAGATGAAGACGGTGGCGCCTCGAGGAGAAGGACGCAGCCGTGGGCTCTGTTGCGGTCGTCCTGCGCGACGTAGAGACCTGCATCGCGAGGAAGGAGACGGGTCATAATGAAAAGACCCACCTACCCCTAGCACGCGTGCAAGAAGGAAAGGGCAGGGAGGTCATTCACCTCTTAATAGCCGGCCGCCTAAGTGATTATTTTTGGGGTAAGTTACTAATGTGTCGCCTAGCGATTGGTCCATAATTGATTTATCTTGCAATTTTCATAACTAGAGATCGGTAACTCAGATTAAAATGAGTTATATATGAAAATTTATCAGGAGAACGAGAGGAATCCAACAAAAATGATATAAAAACCTTATTCTGTTCCTATTTGAAAAAGTACATTAAGTTGGTTGTAAAGTGCATGAAACTTAGGTTAAAACCGGAATTGTGATTAAAGATCGATTCTATGATACCTAACTAGTTAAATTGAACATTATTAACCTGTTAGATGATAAAATAAGAATCGAATCTGTTTTAGGTGAGAAATTGCTTGTTTTAGGGTTTTAATCTATGAATCCATGTTTAAGCATTTAGAAACCCTAATTTAGGGTAAAAGAGGATAAGATCCTATTTAATTTGAAAATAGTGAAAATATATTGTGAAATAATGGTTCTAAGTTATTTAAATACAAAAGTCCTTAATTCGGGATAAATGCCCTAAATGTAGTAATTAGTGTTTTCTCATGAATAAAAGGTAGAAGTGATGGCAAATCGAGTTATACGTGAATTAGACCTTAATGAACTTTGAATTGTTGATCTATGCGTATAATGATCTTGTCGTGGATTTAAAGGATAAAAATAGTAGCTTTAATGTAAAATAAGCTTAATGAAAGTAATTAATGGTTAATGGTGCCTTTAAATCCAAAAATATGGTTATATGTTGTTAAGAAAACCTTAATATTAAAGAATAGATGAGATAATTAGGGTTTAGGAGTAATGGCATAAAATTATGGTTTAATATGGTAAAAGATGAAGGGAAACCCTAATTGCAAAATGAAACCCTAAAATGGATACAAAAACCCTAGAAAGTGAATCCAAGTAAATAAAATAGATTCTTTATAAAGTGTGTAATAAATAGAGTACATATTCTTTTCAGGAATTATGTGATGATTGAATTACTTGCTTGGATTTGTTGATTGGCTTGATGGTATATACATGAAGTATATGTTCAATAATCTGCATGACTCATCAAATCAGGTATGTGGTTACGCTTATGACTATACCGATTAGTTTTCCGAGGATTGAATCGACGTTTCCCTCGACGCATGAAATAACTGTTGGATGTTTTAATTCATGCAACTATAAAGTGACTATGGATATCACTATGAGTATACATGTATAAATAGCTAGATCCGAGTCCACCCCTGTGGCTATGCAAAGGCTAAGGATAACCTAGATCAAGGTCTAGGGTATCATGAGTTAGAAACTGGGCTACACATGAGTAGTGTCATGAGACTCTTAGCATACCATGAGTTAAGGAGTGGGCTACCTACGGGTAGTGCCATGTGACTCAGTCCTAGAAATTGATTCACCTATTAGGTGAAGTCATGAGGGGTAAAATGGGAATCTACCATAAGGGAGGTAGTATCCAGGTCCACTGCAGGGACGACACAGGGGATAGGGTACACATGGATCGCGTAGTTATACTTAAAACGTAATCTTGTTTGTTAAAATGATAATTGAATGTGATACATTGTTATAGATAATTACATGATTATTGTTTCCCCCACATACCAGCTTCAGCTGACCGACGTTTTGTTTGTCGGCATTTTAGGAAGAAGCCCAAAGGACAAACAGTAAATCGTCACATTGTGAAATACATGAAGAAAAATACAAGGAGGATTAGTTAGCATAGAATCCTTAAGTGGATAGAAGTTAGAAATCCAAAATTTCAAAAGGTATGCAAAGTTTATTTTCTTTTCTTACAGCTTTTCAGTATAGTATGTTAAAATTTGATAATTATTCTTGGTTAATTGTTGAACCTTTGATCCGGAAGTCATGGGTGCGGCTTCGACCTCTCGGTCTCCCTTAATTGGGGGTTATCAGGAGGTGGGGTCGTAACATTTGGTATCAGAGCGTAGGTTCCCCAGTTAACCATTAATAATTATTAAATCTTACAAACTCCGTAGAACCAAAGGGAGTTATTAGAGGATTATCCGAAAGACGGAGGTGTCTAGAAAAGGATCACGACCGGGGGCTGGCAATATTTTCCTCCGCACCGCTAGTCGGAATATGAGGACTCCCAGATCTGTGTGACTGCCTGGCCAAAGTCTTAGGGTATGAATCGAAATAAGATACCTTTATGACTTTCTCATCTTATTCATCCCTTCTCATCACAAATTCTGTTAAGGACCTTAAGGATTAGGATTTTCTCTCTTTTCCTCACCCTCTTGTGGTATGGGTAAGGTTAATAAGGTATAAGGAATCCTCCATCAAATTAATGAAAAGCATGTAAATAAGATGTCATGGACATAAGCTTAATAGATTAAGCACAAACTAAAGAATAGATACATGCTTAGGTCGTATGACATAAGTTGTCATGTCCTCAGAAGAAACCTGAGGCTAGACCTTCTTGTCAGGAGGATAAGTCAGTCTTGGAGATGGAGATCTCCATTGCAAGTAGAGACCTGGTACATCCTCTAAGGATGATGCTAACCCTAACCCTAAGTGATGGTTAGAGAGAGATGAATTAGACCTGGGTGTTTTGATGGACGTGCCCGGGATGCCATATGAGCCATGAGAGGTTGGATGACCGAGTACCTTTGGCCACCCAACCCTGGAAAGGGGTCGTGTAGGTCAGGACGAAGGATAGCTCCTTCCTTAATAAGGATAGAGAAGAACCCATGGAAACCCCACGAGATGATATGAGCATGGCATACCCAGTAGGCATCAGTGGTGCGAGCAATAGGTTTAAACCCTGGCTGAGGGAGTTTGATGGATAGCTTATGGGATAAGTATAAGGGGTTATGGATAACCTTGAGCAAACATAAGTTGACCATAGGCTTCATCTAGCTAGGGGCATGCTTTTGAGGTTGACCCTTCACAAAGATAGGACCTCTAATGGTGAGGTTAGTTATAGGATTAGCCCTAGAGAGAGAGTAGGAAACCCAGCAAGAAGGTCGTAAACCTAAACCTCGAGATATGAGGAACAATGGATGATAGTGGTTGCCTCATGATCGATCCCTGGAAGTTGATGATATCTTGGTTGCCTTTAGAGGGATAAAACCTTAGAGGGAGAATGAGGCTTCTGGCACCTATGAGCCTATGGTATAAGTGTTTACCTTCTGAGAAAGGAAGAAGATGTTTTGTATACCCTGAAGAGGATTTGTAACAGGTTATGAGGCCTTATACCTTATGGTTTGTCCTTGAGGAAGATCCAACTCTAAGTGTTGCTCGAGTTGAAGGATGACAGGTTGTGCACGTTATGCCTATTGCAAGCTTGATTCATGGTTAAGAGATAGAGCATGCGGCTGGGAACCTAAAAGTGAACCTAGGGTTCCTAGGCCTAAGAGGGGAAGTGGTATACCAAATGCTCATGACGAGAATTAAGTTGCTATAGTTTCGAGCATGGTACTCCTCAAGTATAGAGGAAAAAGGAAGTCCCTTAAGTTAAGGTATGCTTGATGAACCCCTCACTGCTAGGTTGATGATAAAGGAAGGTATGATCTTGATCCAACATTGAGGAAAGAGGACAAGTATGACCTAGCATGGTTCAGTAGGTGATCTGCTTGTGCCTTAATAGCTTACTAGGGTTAAGTAGGCTCATGTGGATGTAAACCCTAGACCTAAGAGATTTTGTGACCTTGCTGTAAAGAGATAGTTTTCCTCCCATCCTGGGAGAGGGACAACTTTTGTAAGGTGTATATCAGTTTTGTTAGTTTAGGGTAACCTAAAGAGGTCTCAGAGGATCTTGAGAAGCTAAGTGAAAAGTACATGGTATGAGAATGAACATGTAGACCCATAGATATCCATATCTAATTGCATATGAATGTGTTACCATGGAGGTAACCAATATGGGACTTGACCAAGGTAGGTAGGTTGCCATGATCCCTATGAAAGGATGAAAGCCAGCCCATAAATGCTGAAAGAGAGATGATGAGGACTTGGGTAAGGTTCTAAGTGAACATGTACTATAATGGAGAATCCTAAGTCTATCCTAGGGTCAGGTAGGGATAAGACCGATGAAGGTAGGAGTTTCCTAATTCTCCAGTTGCACATGACCATAGGGTCAGGAGGTAACAGCTATCACTGTCTGAGGGCCATGGGTTAGGAGATTGATCACCTTCATGAACTCATGGGACCCAAAGGGCAGATGAGTAGGGCACTCTCTTGATGCATGAGGGAAGAGGGATGACTCCAAAAGAGCCGGTACCCTATAGACCTAGAGGAGATGACCAAGGATATAAACCTCAGTAGGTTCAAGACTAGTATGATACCATGATGTCTGTGATGTAGAGACATATGTGGCATGTTGCAACTTAGATGTAAAGGTGTATTGGCAAGGTGGGATGTACCATCTCTACTCTTGGAATAGGAAGAACTCTGTATTTGGACTGCAGCCAAATGCTTATTTCCTCTTGTTATGGGGGTGAGAGATAGGACATTACGCATGCCATACATCAAGGATAACAGATGAGGTAGGTTGGAACGTTGCCACGAGAAATGGGGATAGAGAAGATAACCTACTCTGGTATAGTGAATGATACATGGATGGTTTACAAACACTAAGAGGGATGAGGTAGTCACCTTATGAGGATGTTTTTATCCTGAGCTAAGAGGAACTTACAAGTTATACCAGGTTGAGTTTGATCACCATGATGATGAAATCAGAGAGTGTTCGTGAAATACATGGAAGTGTATGTCTTCAATGTTACCTAATACCTAAGGATGTGAAGTAGTAATGGATGCTCTGGTTGAGATAAATCTGACTTGTTTGACTAGAAGATAGACGGGATTGTTTGGCTAACACTAAAATTTGGAAAGGAGAGGTGTTTGAGATAACACTCAGATGTAACAAGATACGTTGAAAAGATTAGAGTTGTTTGGTTAGCCAGTCCTGTCCTTGATACGATGAAAGGATGGTGGTAGCACCTCAAGTGCACTTCTTTGGAAAAGAAGGTGATGAAAACCCGACTAGATTGGTTTAGGGTTTCGGAGGAATCGATCTTTAGGAATCATGACATATAGGAAATCATGATTGAAGATCGCCATACACCTTGGTTCTACCAAGATAATAAGTGATAGTGGTACTTTAAATACCTACGATAAAGTTTCATGTGGTATATGGCCATGCAAGCCAAAGGTAAAGGAAGAACACCAGTACCATAGTGCATTGATATAAAGGATAAAAAGTCCCCGAGAGAGAAAGGGAGTTCATCACTATGGATGTTGTAAGTCTCCCCTGGACCAAGGAAGGTCAAGATGCAATATGGGTTATGGTAGATCACCTTACCTAGATGACATGAGAAAGAAAGAGTTCTATCAGGGGATAGATCTGGTTGAACTACCCATGAGAGAGATGGTTCAACTACACCGTGAAGCGAGTTCAAAGGTCCTTGAGTTTGACCTAAAGGCTCCCTTCCAAAAGATGGAAGTAGGTGCATAAAGGACTCGATGTTAGTATAGTTTATCACCCCTAACTACTGGTTAGTATGATCCAGACTAAAGGGTCTGATGAGAGCATATGTGCTCGTTCAGGGTGATGGCTAGAGACAGTTCTTTTCCTATAAAAGATGTAATAATGACCACCATAGCCAGTATTGGGATATAAAGAAGCTCTGTAAGGGGGGTTGTGTCGGTCACCACTTTAGTAAGGTGATGTTGGTGAAGGGACCACAATGGGTGTAGATGAGGTCACTTTGATCGTGCAAAGGCTGAAAGGAGACTAGAGACGACAAGAGTCGTGAGCAGATACAAGGTAGACTGACATACAGTTCACTGTGGGAGTATATGTGACATGAAAAATCCGACCCCTCTAGGTTATAGCTAAGAGAGCTGAGTCCCTGATGCATGGGTTCTTTTGACATGGTTTGGTGGAGAAGGTTAAGTTTGACCTTACCCCTCAGGATAAAGTAATTTGTGATGAGTTCCATGTGTCCAATTTAGAGCACTATGTGTGGTACCCAGACCATGTGCTGAGCAATGAACCTAGTGAGCCCCAAGGGAGGCTAAAATGACCTGGGTCACCTGTGCGGTTTATAGACGCCCAAGTGAAAGAACTCAGAGAAACGAATATGTGATGATAAAGGTTCTTTGGAAGCGCCATGGGTAAGGTAAAGCCACATAGGGGCCAATGATGGATACGGAAAGGTCTTATCCTGAATTGTTTGTTTGCTTGATAGAATTTTGAGGACAAAATTCCTATAAGAGGGGAAGGATGTTATAACCCCAATTTTTGGGTTCAATTAGTGAGAAATGTAATTTCTCATATTAAAGATAATTGAACAAATAATGATATGATTTATTTTGAATAAATGTATTCCTTTCACAATAGCCTTGATTGGTTGCTTTGTGGGCTTTCTTGGCTATTGAGCCCGATAACAAGGAAATTCAATTAGTAAATGGATAATTGAATTTTTAAGAAAAGAAATATGTAGAAACCTCTAGAAGGCAAATCCAAAGAGGATTTCGTGTCTCTTGGGTTCCTTGAGTACCAAGGAGTCCAAGGTTGCAAAAAAAAAAGCAATAAGAAAAGAAAAGATTAATGAAGTATTTCTTTATTAAGAAATAAATGGAAAATAATGATAAAATGTGGAAAATGAGTGGAAAGAGGCATAAATGAGTTTTCTTGGGGAAATTTCGTATCCCAAAGATTCCTAACGATAAAAAGGATATCAATGAGGAAAATAAAAGAGAAATGAAGAGAAATCCTCAAAAATAACTATTGTTAATAAGAGATAAACAAGATAATGAGGAATAAGGTGAAATAATGCATTTAGATGCATCTAGAAGGATAATAAGTATCCTTGAAAATGAATTTCGAAACCATAGAGTTTCTTGGGATCTAAGGAGTCCCAATAAGAAGGAAAGAAAGAGAAAATACTAAAACGGCAAAATAAGGAGGAAATTAGGGAATATATTCAATCTCTTTCTAAAATAGATCTTTCATGATATTAGTGGAGTAGAAAGGAATATTATTTTGAGAAAACATTAACTTATGGTGCAAGTGTTTTGCTTTTGGGAAAGAATTTCGAGAACATGTAGGATGAGAAGAAGCGGTTATCCAACAACCCTTCCATACATGTGTATCATGGTACTAGTTGGTCTTCCCGTCATCCTGTATATATATAGCAAAACCCATGCTTTCCTTCGATGTGGTGCTATCCCTCTCCTTCCTTCTTGTTCTTCCATTGTAGAGCCTATAAGAATGAGTCCTGGTGTGCCGCTTTGGAAAAAGGAACCTGAACCCTCGAAACCATCGCCCTCCTCCCCGGCCATGAACGTCGGCTGCCTTCAACAGCAAAAGACTTTTTGATCGTCAGCCCTGAAGGAAACTCGGAGGCAGATGTCTTGGGTTTCTGGATGCACCTGGGTGGTCCTGCAACCTTGCCGGAGGCGTCTGTGCATGCGTGGAAGGAGATCGGGACGTCAAGAGGTGGCGGAGGTGAGAATCAGGTGCTGCAATACTAGTAAGGGTTCGCACACAGCAAGGGGCCGCACCCCGGCGTCTCTCCTTCGGGGAGGTCAGTCTGGTCTAAGGAAGAAGGATAAACGGGGAGGGGTAGATGAAGACAGTGGCGCCTCGAGGAGAAGGATGCAGCCGCGGGCTCTGTTGCGGTCGTCCTGCGCGATGCAGAGACCTGCATCGCGAGGAAGGAGACGGGTCATAATGAAAAGACCCGCCTACCCCTAACACGCGTGCAAGAAGGAAAGGGCAGGGAGGTCATTCACCTCTTAATAGCCGGCCGCCTAAGTGATTATTTTTGGGGTAAGTTACTGACGTGTCGCCTAGCGATTGGTCCATAATTGATTTATCTTGCAATTTTCATAACTAGAGATCGGTAACTCAGATTAAAATGAGTTATATATGAAAATTTATTAGGAGAACGAGAGGAATCCAAAAAAAATGATATAAAAACCTTATTCTGTTCCTAATTGCAAAAGTACATTAAGTTGGTTGTAAAGTGCATGAAACTTAGGTTAAAACCCGAATTGTGATTAAAGATTGGTTCTATGATACCTAACTAGTTAAATTGAACATTATTAACGTGTTCGATGATAAAATAAGAATCGAATCTGTTTTAGGTGAGAAATTGCTTGTTTTAGGGTTTTAATCTATGAATCCATGTTTAAGAATTTAGAAACCCTAATTTAGGGTAAACGAGGATAAGATGCTATTTAATTTGAAAATAGTGAAAATATATTGTGAAATAATGGTTCTAAGTTATTTAAATACAAAAGTCCTTAATTCGGGATAAATGCCCTAAATGTAGTAATTAGTGTTTTCTCATGAATAAAAGGTAGAAGTGATGGCAAATCAAGTTATACGTGAATTAGACCTTAATGAACTTTGAATTGTTGATCAATGCGTATAATGATCTTGTCGTGGATTTAAAGGATAAAAATAGTAGCTTTAATGTAAAATAAGCTTAATGAAAGTAATTAATGGTTAATGGTGCCTTTAAATCCAAAAATATGGTTATATGTTGTTAAGAAAACCTTAATATTAAAGAATAGATGAGATAATTAGGGTTTATGAGTAATGGCTTAAAATTAGGGTTTAATATGGTAAAAGATGAAGAGAAACCCTAATTGCAAAATGAAACCCTAAAATGGATACAAAAACCCTAGAAAGTGAATCCAAGTAAATAAAATAGATTCTTGATAAAGTGTGTAATAAATAGAGTACATATTCTTTTCAGGAATTATGTGATGATTGAATTACTTGCTTGGATTTGTTGATTGGCTTGATGGTATATACATGAAGTATATGTTCAATAATCTGCATGACTCATCAAATCAGGTATGTGGTTACGCTTATGACTATACCGATTAGTTTTCCGAGGATTGAATCGACGTTTCCCTCGATGCATGAAATAACTGTTGGATGTTTTAATTCATGCAACTATAAAGTGACTATGGCTATCACTATGAGTATACATGTATAACTAGCTAGATCCGAGTCCACCCCTGTGGCTATGCAAAGGCTAAGGATAACCTAGAGCAAGGTCTAGGGTATCATGAGTTAGAAACTGGGCTACACATGAGTAGTGCCATGAGACTCTTAGCATACCATGAGTTAAGGAGTGGGCTACCTACGGCTAGTGCCATGTGACTCAGCCCTAGAAATTGATTCACCTATTAGGTGAAGTCATGAGGGGTAAAATGGGAATCTACCATAAGGGAGGTAGTATCCAAGTCCACTGCAGGGACAACACAGGGGATAGGGTACACATGGATCGCTTAGTTATACTTAAAACATAATCTTGTTTGTTAAAATGATAATTGAATGTGATACATTGTTATAGATAATTACATGATTATTGTTTCCCCCACATACCAGCTTCGGCTGACCGACGTTTTGTTTGTCGGCGTTTTAGGAACAAGCCAAAAGGACAAACAGTAAATCGTCACATTGTGAAATACATGAAGAAAAATACAAGGAGGATTAGTTAGCATAGAATCCTTAAGTGGATAGAAGTTAGAAATCCAAAATTTCAAAAGGTATGCAAAGTTTATTTTTTTTTCTTATAGCTTTTCAGTATAGTATGTTAAAATTTGATAATTATTCTTGGTTAATTGCTGAACCTTTGATCCAAAAGTCATGGGTGCGGCTTCGACCTCTCGGTCTCCCTTAATTGGGGGTTATCGGGAGGTGGGGTTGTAACAAGATGCATTACATTAGTCTTAACCCATGTAGATACATGGCTATAATATTCATATAATCACCAATATCCCACAAAGTCCAATGTGTAGTGTGATCTACCATTCAGTCCTCCACACTATGCTTTAAGTAGATACCTTTTGTGCTGAATCAACCTAACTTATCCAACTTTGACCTTCATAGGGACTATGTGAACAAAAGAGTTGAGTGTGAACTTTGTATGTAAGAGTATCAGTTGGTAACAATACAATAAAGACATGGAAAAAACTATGATGCATTAAGGTCATACAATACATGCCATGATTGATACTAGGGAAAAACCCAATTCTCCTATTGTGGTCTACACAACATCAATCATTTAGTTGGAGTCTCCAATGGTGTACTACTAACATATTTCCTAAAACTGAATACCATTCAAAAACCAATCTCTTAATAACTTGAAGTCTTGACATTACTAGAGTAACCAAGGGATAGACACACAGATGCAAGAAGCATCAATGGAAAACATAGTGTCATTTGATTCACCTGACAACTTATTATTACCACATTGAACCCAATTCATGGGATCTCCATTCTTTTGGGTTGGGTTGTTGCTGCCTGAGAATGTAAAGGGGTTTTAGGCCCATCCCCAACCTAAATTTCTCCACTAAGGCTCAATTAAGACCTTTAGTGATAGGATCAAATGTATTATCTTTAGTACTGATGTAGTCCACAACCACAAACCCATCATACACTATTTCCCTTACAAACTTGAGTCTAACTTGGATGTTTCTATGCTATTTTTTATTATACTTGGATCTCTTTATCTTAGAAATGATTGTAGTGATATCATAGTGAACTGAAATAGCATGAAGTATCTTCTTTACCATAGGGAAACTAGATATAAGTCCATATAGCCATTCAACTTCCAATCCAGTTTCATCTAAAGCACACAACTCTACCTTGAAAGTAGATTGAGACAACATGGTTTGTTTCTTAGACCTCCAGGAAACAACACCTCCTCCTAACAGAGACACCATTACTCCTAGAGTTCATGGAAATCCAACTTGCATAACTATATCCTTCAACTACAAAAGGATATTTCCCATAATGCAACTAAAGGGAATAAGTTCCCTTGATATACCTCAAAAATCTATAAAGAGCTTCCCAATGGGTCTTGTTGAGACAAGTTATCTATCTGCTTAACCTAATCATTAAAAATGAAATGTTTGGTCATGTACAATTCATAAGACACACATCAAACTTCTAATAATTTGAGAGTATCATAATTGAGACATTGGAACTCCAATATCATTCTTGAATAAGTCCTTTGATGAATTTTGTGGAGTCTTAACATGTTTATGTGATGTGTACTCAAACCTATTCAATATCTTCTCAACATTGTGAGACTGAGAGAGTTAAACAGTTAGTAGACCTTATGATTTTAAGCCCTAAAATCACATCAACGACACCAATATCCTTCATCTCAAACTTTCTACACAATAATGACTGTCTCATTTACTACTTTCATATTGGAAACAAAAAGAAGGATTTTATCAACATATAAGCATAAGAAAATGAATCCATCATTGATAATTTTATAGTAGTCACTTATCAAAATGATTAGAAATAAAGCTAAATGATGATATCTTGGAATCAAACTTCTCATGCCATTTCTTAGGGGCTTGTTTCAAGCCATATAATGACTTAATAAGTTTACACACTTTAGACTCATTCCCATAACCCAAAAATCCCTCAGGATGTTCTACATATATCTCCTCTTATAGATCAATGTGTAAGAACATGGTCTTTACATTCATTTGATTGATAGAGAGATTATAAATGGAAGCCAATTCTATAAGCACTCGGATTGTAGTCATATTGGAATTAGGAGCATAGGCATCAAAATAATCTATCATTCCCTCTCTATGTAACCCTTAGCAACTAACCTATATTTGTATTTATTGATGGTCCCATCTATATTAAATTTCTTAATGATCCATTTGCATATAGTTTCAAAACAAATATGAGGTAAATCCACTAATTCCCAAGTTCCATTATAGAGAATTGATTAGATTTCAATGGCTTCTTTCCAAAACATAGATTCTAGAGAATCCATAGATTGCTTGAAAAATAAAGGATCATCCTTAATAGTGTAAGTGAGAAACTCAATTCCAAAATTTGTGGATGTCCTAGGACACTTAATTCTCCTTGATTCAACCATTTCTTTAGAATCATTAGATTGAGAAATAACTTATTCAGAGTTGCCCCCCACGGTTCTCATCCTTTCTACATGCTCAGGAATGAAAGTTTTGGTGAATGAATACTCTTGAGATACTTCTTTGGGCACACTAGATTTCATTGGAAATACATTCTCATAGAGTGTAGAATCACATAGTTCTACAATTACATTGACATTAATGCCTGGCATTTCAAATTTTACAATCAAGAATCTATTGGTATAAATTGTCTCTATATAACGCAAGAAGATGGCATGAACCATTTTTGGTTCCGATTTATTTCTTTTGTGTTCAGGGACAAGTACCTTAGAAAGTCACCCCACACTCGGACATATTTGAGAACTCAGTTTTCTCCATTTTCAAATCTCAAATAGACTACTTTCTTTATATTTATGGGGAACTCTATGCAAAATTTGGCAAGTTATATGCAAAGCTTCCCCCAACATAAAGTTGGGTAGACCTAAGTTTTAGAGTAAGGTATTAACCATATCTAAGAGGATTCAACTCTTATGTTCTGCAATCCCATCATATTGTGGTGAATAAGGAGCATTAACCTCATGAACTACAACATGCAATTGACGAAAAAACTCAAGAACAAGTTTGAGGTGTACTCTCCTCCCCTATCAGGTCTTGATCTATTGAGTACTTTAATAGTTTGAGTTTTAGCTTCTTTCTTATATATTTTAAATTTATCTAGTGCCTTATCTTTACTTTTAAGTAAATATACATAACAATAGCTACTTGCATCTTTAATAAAGTTATGAAGTAACATTTTTTATCCCTAGTTGAAATCCCATTAAACTCACAGATAGTAGTGTGCACTAAATCAAGGATTTCCAATTTCCTATTCACATAATGAAAAGACTTTCTCAACAGTTTAGCTTGCACATAGATTTAACATATACTAACATTAATGTCGGATCTAGGAATTAATTCTAGATTCATCACTTGTTTCATTAAGACAAAAATAACATGTCCCAACTGACTAAGACATACATCAACTAATCCAACATTCATGCAAATATAACTATTATAATTTTGATTTAAAACTAAATTCAATATACTTTCAACAATAATCTTAAATAAGTCCCCTATATCACATAAATACCCCTTTCCAAGAAATAAAGAGCCATGAAGGTGAGTTAATAATAGCCTTATTACATTTACGTCTATTCTAAAAACATCCTAACAAGAATTTATCCATTAAGGATATTGCATTGAATGGATGGAACATGTACGACTCTATTAAGTGTTAAAACCTTCCCCAAAGGAAACTTCAAGTTCACCAATCCTTCCCTTTAACTTCTACAAAGTTGGAGTCACCCAAAGTTATGAACCAATCTCTAGAGTCCTGATAACACAAAGATATACATTATACTCAATGTCAATTATCCAACAAAATGGTTCAAAAATTGAAAGTATTTCATATTTTATAGACATGTAACCATCATTTCGGTTCAACGATACAATCACAATTATGACTACATCCTCCTCAGTTGTAGATGTGATAGCATTCTTTACCTTCTTCAAAGGATAATTCTTGTTCCAGTGGCCAACCTCTTCCACAAGTCCAGCAAGGTTTGTTTTCAGTTTTTATCTAAATGTTAGCCTTAGGCTTATGTATATTCTTCAATTTTCTATATATATATTCTTAGAAATACAAAATTTGAGAGTGGGGTTTACATTAGTAGATAACTTGACATTCTTCTCTTTCAAGTGATCTTCTTATATGTTAATATCCTGAGATTGTTAATTGTCAAGTCTCCTTTGTGATGCTTAAGAGTCATGCCAAACGACTCTCAAAATTTAGGGAATTTCTCTATTATGGACATATCTACAAACCTATCAAGAAATACCATCCTTGAATCTGAGAGCTCATGAACCAAGAGTTGAAAGTCATGAATTTAGTCAGAAATGGATTTACCCTCAACTACTTGAAACTTCAAAAATTTGGAAACATAGTAGTTTTTAGCATCCTAATTTTCCTTATTTTATTTCTTTTCTAACAACCCCAGAAAATTTCGGATGTAATAACATGTGACTTAGAGTATGAATCATATTGTTTGTTATTTAAGGCAAATAGTATTAACCCTCAGCACATCTTATCACCCTTCTTCCACAATAAAATTAATTTAGAATTATCAAGGACAGTTTCATTGGTTTTAGGTTCATCCTCTTTTATGAATTGATAATAACCTACTACATCCAGTAAAATTTACACCCTACTTTGATGACGAGCAAAGTTGGTACCAGTAGGTTTCCTAGGCATATTTGCAATGTCAAATAATTGCCAAAGATATGAGCGACCATTGTTATTTAACAGTAGGAAATGGGTTCTATAAGACTATTGATAATTTTATATATGTCATCACATGCAGCTACAACAGTTGTAGTGAATTAACATATTCATGTAAGATCTAGATAAGAAACATGTACAATAAACAAAGAAGGAGATAAAAAATAAATCAGAGCTAGAATCTCAGACTAGATCATTTTTTAAAAAAATGAACATGATAATTAAAGAAATCAATGGTTCACAATCCTTAGAGATGAGTGTCGTTCTTCTAGTCAACCTAGTTACAAACCTATTGTAGAAAATGTCTCACTTGTGTTTGATGAAGATCAATGTATACTACTAGTGCAACCCAACAATGGTAGGTACCACCATTCAAACAAAACACAACTTTTGAGAGACGAATAAAGAATCATCACATGAGAGAAATATCCATAAGAAAATTTAGAGTGTTGGAGGAAGAGAAAGAAGTCTGGAATAGGGTTTCACACATAAAGTGGCTGACGACTATATTTCTGGAGTTTTGATTAACCATAATGACTAGAGACTTATTTATAGCCCTTAACATCCCACCTCCTATTCCTAGTAAGATCTTATCACTCGATTGTTATTGTACATGTAATGAAAAAGGAGCAAGTCAACACTTTCCAATTAGGATTGATAGATTGATTCTAAAAATAAACAATTATTAAATCAAAATTACATTTGTGTAACCTTGTATAAAAGAAGACGGAAGACAATTCCCACAAGCCACAACTCACAACTCCCTATACGGCCCAGCCAGGCATGGTGTGGCATGACATGCACAAATGCATGTGTGTTGTGGTCACCATACCCACCAAGGAGATGAGCATACTCTCCTCTAGAGTCCTTTGGATTCTAGTGTCACATGTGATCTTATATATAAGGACCACAAAAGTTCTAGGAGTGAGTAATGTGGCACTAAATTCTCTTCTCATTTGCACAATATACAAAGCAACATTTTCTCTAAGTAATAGTTGTACTACATTAGGCTTAACTCATGTAGATAATGTAGAAACCATATATCCAACAATGTGTTAAATAAAATATAAATCATAGTAATACTGCTTGATTATCATGGTTATCGAAAATAAGGTTGACTTGTCCCATGTTTTTTTATGCTCTCTGAAAAATGGGGCAACAGAGAGCATGGAGAGAGATAGAGAGTGTGGAGAGAGATAAGCCATTAGGGGGAGAGAAGGTGTGATTGGGAGAGAGGGAGAGAGTCAAGGATGGGAGTGGGGTGACATGATTTTTACGTGCGTAGAAATGCAAGTGTATGCGTCAATGTAATATAGGCCTTTGTGAGGCCCAAGTCGAACTCAGGGATACATGAATTGTCGGAGATTGCTACTAACTACTCGCAATCAGCTAGACCGATTAAAGAGTTGAGAGTTGTTGTTAAAATGAAAAGAAAATAAAAATAAAACAAAACAAAGCAATTGATTAAATGTTTGGTTTAATCAATTCAAAATGAGATCTTTAGGATTGCGGTTTGACCGCGGGTTTTCATTGTATTAAATTCTATGTATTTACTCAATTTTTATCTCTCTATCCGGTTAGTGGACTGGAATCAGAATTGCCCACTGTCATGGTACAATTCACTACCTATTTCTAGGTCGGTTCCACCGTCGTAGTATCCTATACCCTAAACTAGGTGCATTAAAAACGATCTCTCGGTATCCACCATTAACCTTACACCACCTTGTTCAAGGGATTTGTCAATTAATGTAAACTCCATCTCTTTTCTACCATTAATTCTTCTTTCAAAGCAATTAAGGGCATTAGATTATTATTATGGTGATCAAGCATAACAATATAATTGAGAAAACAAAGTTATACCACGGATTTAAGAGATAAGATATGAATTACTATGATAAAATAGTCATACAATCCCAGTCCTAAAGACAAAGGGGATTAGCCCCGCATGTTCATCTCAAAGCAAAACATGGTAGAGAAAAGGGAAAACATGGAGAAAAACGTGATTGAGTGGTGAAACCCCTGAACGGAGAAGATCCATGCGATCCTTGGCATAAAATATACGTTCTCCCGCCTTTCAGTGGTGGAAATCATCTTCTTTGGCGTCTGGATTGGCTGGGGCGTGCTTCTGGGCTTCGTTCTTCTCTCCACACCTTCTCGGGATGTGTGCCGCGGCTAATGACGTGATCCTCCCCTCTTGGGCGCCGTCATTAGGTATAATTCCCGAGTTAGGTCGCCAATTAATCACAGCTGTTGGATTAAGATCAATCTGAAGAAAACTCATATCTGACGGTGTCGATACTATCGACGCGGGTCGATAGTATCGACCTTGCACTGTATCAGCTGATTTTCTTTTCTTTTCTCTATCGCGACTGATGCTATCTCGATACCATCGACGTAAGTCGATGGTATCGACATTCTTAGGCGTCGCTTTTGTCTTTTTCTGCCGCTGAAACTCTGCCTCGTCGATACTATCGACTGATGTGTCGATAGTATCGACCCACTTCTCACCAGCAACCTGATGGTCTCTCGATACCATCGACATCCCTGTCGATAGTATCGACTTTCTTCTGGTCCTTGCGGCTGGCACCCTATTGCGTGGTCGATGGTATCAACAGTAGCAGATACTTGTTTTTCCTAAAATTATAACACGAGACCACATAAGTCTACACAAAACGTATTCTTTTGACAAATTATACTAAAAATGCTGAAATAAGGGAAATTTGACATAGAGAAGTAGCATAGACCAAAGTAGGTGAATTATGCAACATTAACCACAAAAATGACTAATAAATGCATAAAACACATATCAAACAAGTCTATAAATGTGACTCAAAATCATCACATCAAACTCCCCTAAGCTTGAACATTGCTCGCCCTCGAGCAACTAAACCTTAGAATAGAATTGCCAGAGTCAACTAAAGAACAAAGCATCACAACTAACGTCCCATATGACTCCCACCGGACATCCTCATACCGGCCTTCGCTAACCACAGAATGATAATTACCCTAAAGGCGACAGTAATCATCCATAAAAGATATCTACCCCAAAACTGATGAACACTATCACAAAAGGCAGTTATCATAATAGAATTTGCCGGTCCAGACTTAGTGCATCTTGTGATCTCCTATACTACGTTGCTCGCCTTAACTACCATCTACATGGAAGCAGTTCTCCTGATATTCACAAGTGAGCAGAAAATTAAAGTGGCCTACGAATTCGAGCAACGGGTGGATGGAATGGGTGGCTAATGGAAGAAGTGGAAGCATTATACGGTTTCAACATGCATAAAACAAAAATACCCTAAATGATGAAAATGCACATGAAAAATGCCCTAATGCCTAAGATTGGGTGGAATGATGCATGCACTAACATCCCATCTCAAAATGAGATGGATATCTAATTGAGATACATCATGTACTTACTCATCTTAAAATGCAGGTGAGATTATGCTCCTTTCTCCTTCTTATTCTACTTGCTTCTTAATGACTTTCTCCTTTTTTTTCAATTTCATTTTATTTTCATATTTTTTTTCTTCAAGCCCTTATATCCATAATTAACAAGGAATACTTTATTGGGCTTACTTTTTCTGCATAACTCGAATATTTGAACTATTTAGAAGGTATGGACCAATTTAATTCACCATTAAAGAAGAAATGAGGTACACGATGTACTCTATGCATAAAAGTTATGAATGCAACTAAATGACATGCACCTAAGGGTAATGCACATGTATAACTGTTCTATTTTTTTATTTTCCATGCAAAACATATGAAAGTGGTTGCAATGCAAGTCCTATCTACATGACATGCAATCAAAAAGGTTAAAACCATACTTTACTTCCAAATCTTGTGGTGGATTGTGAAAAGCAATGAGGTGGAAAGATCACAAGATTAATTGACTGAACCTTTGAAAAGTATTATGTGTCCCTCCTTACTGACCTGTGTAGTAGTTAAGAGGTTTCTCTCTCTTACTTCAAATTAGAGTCTCATTATCATTTGGTTAATTTAGGCTCAAACAATGAGTTCTGTCCACTTTCATGAATCATTACGAATGTACAGTTGTGATTTTCTATTTTAATGTTGACAAAACCAATCATTTTCTTAAGTTAAGTGCTCAAAGTTGAATAACACTCAAGCTTGCGAACACTCAAAATTTTTTTAATTTTCCCTTAATTCCCATGTACACGCAACTGAGATGACACAAGACTTAAGACATCTACGATTACACTAGATAGAATGTGGATCCTACAAACAAACTAAGATTGCAAGAAATAAATGACAAGAACAAAAGCAATAAAACTAAAAATAGAGAAAATAAAAGATAGAGTTGTTCCAACTCCCCCCTAAGCTTTAATTCGACTATGGCCTCATAGTCAAAAACAATCTTAAAGGTTGGAACAGAGATACCGATTTACTCTTCAGGCGGAGGCGGGTACTGTGGAGCCGTGGGGTCCCATGATGGGTACTCCCCCTGTAAGCTCGGATCAAACTGGGCCCTAGGTGGAGGTTGTGAATAGCCTCCAAAGTAGTTCTGGCTCCAGTAGTGATCATAAAAGGGCTGCTGCTGCATCTCCATCCTATGCAACCGGTCATGAATATGTTGTTGGTTGTCGAGGAGGAGGCGCTCATTCTCAAAGATATGCCTCTGATTGTCAAGTAACCGGTTCGTCGTCTCATGAATACCGGTGTACACTGCGGTGTGGTGTTGCTGCATCTGTTGTATGTCTTGCAACATAGCATACATGCCTTGCATCGAATAGACATCCTCACTTTGCTGCGAGGGCGGTGGTGGTGTCAGAGGCTGTGAAGATGAAGATGCACCCGGATGCATACGAGGACGCTTCCGTGGTGCCACTCGTGTCCGAAGAGGAGTGTAGGTCTCCTCTTCCTCTTCAACCTCATCATCATTGTTGTTGTCGTCATCGCCGCCATCTTCATCAGAGTCAGCAATGGCTATGATAGGCCATCGGAAATGTTGCGCCCCTTCGATATTGAAGATAGGATCGGGAAGCGAGCATTCTTGGTATGCATGGTTGACGTGGCAGTGTGCATACGCCAAGCCATCTCGAAGAAGGATGAGGTTGGAGCGGTGCAGATGTTGCAGGTTTACCTTGCTCCTGTTGGAGAGAGGAGTAAGCTGCTGGAAATTCAACCCAAGGTAGGAGGCTAGCTTTGTGATAAGCCCTCTAAAGTGAATTGCAGCTTTCTGTGTACTCCTCTTTACCGCCAAAACGCACATTAAGAAAAATGCACCCCAGTTGCATTCTTGGCGCTTCAAAAGTTTGTTCAAGAAAAACAAGTTCGTCTCCTGGAACTTGCTGAGAGCCAGATCACCACGGCCGAATAAAGTGGTGCAGATCATGCGGTGTAAAACCCGCATGAACGGGTGCTTGAAATCTGCTACCGCCGCATTATGGTAGCTCACTGATTTGCCCAGCGGCACGGTCACAAGTTCAGCGAAGATCGCGTCGTAGTCAGTGCGGTTGTCCGGCCGCCGGTAGTCAGACCGTGAATGATTCCAGTTGAAGATCTTGTTGAACTGTCGGAGTGTAAGGGTGTATTCGTTGTTGTACAGCTGGAAAGACACTCGGCCCCTGATCCACTCACGGTCGGTGGCTATGACGTCATTGGGTACGACATAGACGTCCAGCGACGCCATAAACTCAGCCACCAGCTCCTTGTAAGTAGGCCACTCGCTGAAGAACGACTGGCCATCTGCATGGAACTCCAGCTCGTCAGGCCTTCTTCCCGTGTGTCGGGCCTGCCCCTTCAAAACATAGTCGAGGTTGGCTTTGAACCCCAAGTTGCGGATTGTGTCCTGTTCAACATAATGGGTCGGCTCGATCTTTCTCTTCAAGATCTCCTCGTAAATCTTCTTGACCTCCGCGGATGGATGAATCAGCCGCGGGTGTGAAATCGACGTGGTAGGTGGTGGCATGAATTCTGGGATTTCGATCAGGTCGGCGCGTGACAAAGATGCACCAGCAACATGCACCATGATCGTGACAGAAAGAGGAATAGAGAGAGAGCTCGGTGAAGATCAGAGAAAGAAATCTCCGGCTCGATGAAGAATGTGCTCGGTGTTGCTCGTCGTCGGCTTGGATCGCTCTGGAATACGCTCGACACAGGTGGAGGAGGATTGCTCTAGAGTTGTGATGTCATATGACGACAATCCTACTCATATATAGCCGTGGCCGGCGCTGTTGTATGCCCGTCGATACCATCGACGTGGGTCGATGGTATCGACACGGGTAGCACAATCCGTACTGTGCTAGTATTGACAGTCGTCGATGGCTAGATCTGCGGGGCCCAGATTGCTGACATGTCAATACTATCGACAGGTGTCGATGGTATCGACCCATCCCCTGGATCGGCTTCCTGGTTTCTACGATCGCCGTAGATATTTCCTCACATATTGTTGACGTTGTGCGTCGATAGTATCGACTCTCTGATTAGGGCAAACCCTCGCGAGGCCCGAACGCCGCCTTCTATGTGTGAATGTGTCGATACCATCGAAAGGCCCATCGATGGTATTGACTTTACTGAGACGATTTCTTCTGAATATCATCAGAGATCTCGATGGTATCGACCTTGACTTGGCAATCAACCTGTTGGTGTGTTGATAGTATCGACGCAGTGCGATTTCTGCAGTCGCCAACTTGTACCACGATCGATACCATCGACACAAGGGTCGATGGTATCGACTCTGCCTCAGTCCTGCACAATGAGCAAATGATCACAGTATCTTTTTTACACTAAAAACAAAGTCAAAACAAATCAAACTACAAATGTAAAAGAAACTAAACGAAAGTATCGATGGTTGGGTTGCCTCCCAACAAGCGCCCTTATTTAACGTCTTAGGCTAGACAACTTGAAGCTCATCATGCATCCGAAAGTGCAGTGAGTTTGACCTCATTCACCTTCCTCGTGTAATCTTCACCAAAATACAACTTCAACCTTTGTCCATTGACCAAAAATGTGGTCTTGCCATTGCGCACCATGATTGCGCCTTGCGGTCTGACCTCTTTGACTGTGAATGGTTCACCAAAGAGGGGAGGAATGTCCTCCTCCTCATCGTTCAAAAAACCTACAGCCTTGCAAAGGGATACCACCTTGGTCTGCTCCATGATGTCCACAGCCAAAGTCCCTTTTTCCACCTTGGTCATTACGTGGGCCATATCTAAAAATGGCTTCCCTAGACAAAGTGAGATATTGTTGTCAAAATGTTTTACCATGTGGCATTGCTCCTTGGATTTAGGTGAAGTGGCGCTGGAAGGCATGTCCATCTCAAATCGGTCATCGGCTATACCTAAGGTCAAACGACCTCTCCCCATCTCATGTATCATGTCATCTGTAGCTTGGAATGGTCGTCCGAGTAGTAGCTCATTTCCTTGTTCATCTTGCATCTCCATGACAACAAAATCTGCTGGAAAAACAAATTGATCCACTTTCACTAGCACATCTTCACAAATCCTGTATGGCTTTACCACTGAATTGTCCGCCAATTGGATTGTCATGTTGCTCGGCCGTGACTCTTTTAATCCCAGCTTCATGAATGTAGAGAGGGGCATCAAGTTAATGCTCGCCCCTGAGTCACATAGCGCTTCACCAAACTTAACTTTCCCAATGTAACATGAGATGTTGAAACAGCCTGGATCTTACCTCTTTGGTGGCAATGTGCCCATGATGAAGGCACTCACCTGCTCCTTAAGCACAACAACCTCTGTGTCTGGGATTTTTCTCTTCTTGGTGATGATGTCTTTCAAAAATTTCCCGTAAGAAGGGATTTGCTCAATAGCTTCCAATAAAGGGATGTTGACTGAAAGCTTTCTAAAATTGTCTAGAAACTTTTTAAATTGGGCATCCACTTTCCTTGCCTTAGCACTGTTCGGATATGGGGCCGGGACAGCCTGTGCCTTTTGCTGCGGTGGCACATAAGGTGTCCTTTTCTGTGGCTCCTCCTCCTCTGCAATAGGATCTTCAGTAGAATCCACTTCTATGTACGCAATTGGTTCTGTGACCGGTATGAGCAGTTCCTCAGTAGCCTCACCTTCAATTTCTGCTTGGGGATTGCTTGGTTCATCGACTCTAGGGTTTAATAGTTTCTTGCCACTCCTTAGCAAGATGGCCTTCGCCTGCTGGTTTCCTCCTGGAATATTAGTGTTACCCGGAAAACCTTGGTGCACTGGCTTCTTCAAATTGGCTATTTCCACTACCATTTGTGCCATGGACGTCTCTATTGTCCTCATTTGAGTCCCATGGCTCTACAGTGTCTGCCCAAATTGGTTTATAAACTCCCCTTGTTTCTTTATTTGCTGGCCAAAAGTAGTCATTAATTCTTGATTTTTCTTTATCACTTGATTGAGCAACTCCGTGCTCTTATCCTCCGCTACTAGCTGGGGTTTTGCATCTGGATCCTGTAGAAAGTTGTTTGGATCCTTCCAGGAGAACTTCTTGTCTTTCCTCCATGAATAGTCATTATTTCTGTAGCCTTGCTACTGCCTCATGAATTTGACTTGTGCCTCATCCTCGGATTCAGTATCCTCCTTTGCAAGAAGTTTCTTCATGAGAAGATCCATCTTCTCATTCAGCTCCTTAATTGCTTTAGACTCCCCTGCTACTCAGGACATGTTCAACAGCGTCCCTGTCACCCCATGATTGCTTCTTGGCCATGTTCTTAAGGATTTCCCAACACCTGGTGTCTGTGTTGTTCAAGAAGAATCCTGAGCCGGCTGAATCGAGGTTGCTTCTATCATGCTCGGAAAGAGCAAAATAGAAGATATGGACATGTGTCTCTTTGTCAAGCCCGTGATGCAGGCACCGCCTAAGCATGATCTGAAACCTTTCCCAGGTCTCAGAGTAGGTCTCTCCTGCTTTTTGGGTGAAGTTGTGGATCTTCCTGATCATGTCATTGGTCTTCTCGGGCGGGAAGAACCTTTCAAAGAAAACCTCCACCATGTGGTCCCAGGATTCCACATATTCATCGTCCAGGTTGTGTAACCACTCTCGTGCATTTCCCGCTAGAGAACTCAGGAAGAGCTTCAAGTAGAGCACATCTTATGGAAATCTGTCTATTTTTATCATATCACAATTCTCCACAAATTGACTTATATGCGTGACGGGGTCTTCATTCTTGAGCTCATGGAAAGCATTCGACTTCACCATGTTGATTAATGCTGGATCAATCTTATATGTCAGAATATTAACCGCCTGACTCTTGATCGGCCCCTTAGAAGCGGATGAGGAAGAAGCTTTGATCTTCTCCCATATTGTCTGTGGCTCTGCCATCTCTTCTTGTTCGGGTTCAGAAACTATATCCTCTAGATGGTCTTGATTATGGCCTTCCTCGTCATCAGGTCCCGTCAGTGGAACCTCGAGTGCTTGTTGTGTGTAGTCGGTACTACGCGTCTACACCATGCACAATATCTGCAAAATAGTCAATTAAGTTCAGTACAGTACTAGACAACTACAATATGTGAAAAAACTAAGCTATGAATTTTTAAAATGATAAAAAAAATGTGGCCTAGAGTGGCCACTTGCAGCACTCGTAGTGCCGACAACTTTTCGTATCCCCGGAAACGGTGCCAAAAACTTGACACGATTTTTACGTGCGTAGAAACACAAGTGTACGCGTCAATGTAATACAGACCTTTGTGAGGCCCGAGTCGAACTCAGGGATACGTGAATTGTCGGAGACTACTACTAACTATTCACAATCAGCTAGACTGATTAATGAGTTGAGATTTGTTGTTAAAATTAAAAGAAAATAAAAATAAAACAAAACAAAGCAATCGATTCAATGTTTGGTTTAATCAATTCAAAATGAGATCTTTAGGATTGCGGTTTCACCGTGGGTTTTCATTGTATTAAATTCTATGTAGTTACTCAATTTTTATTTCTCTATCCAGGTAGTGGCCTGAAATCAGAATTGCCCACCGTCATGGTACAATTCACTACCTATGTCTAGGTCGGTTCCACCGTCGTAGTAACCTATACCCTAAACTAGGTGCATTAAAAATGATCTCTCGGTATCCACCATTAACCTTACACCACCTTGTTCAAGGGATTTGTCAATTAATGTTAATTCCGTCTCTTTTCAACCATTAATTCTTCTTTCAAAGTAGTTAAGGGCATTAGATTATTATTATGGTGATCAAGCATAACAATATAATTGAGAAAACGAAGTTATACCACGGATTTAAGATATAAGATATGAATTACTATGATAAAATAGTCATACAATGAATTCCCGGGCTACTCCCGGTCCTAAAGACAAAGGGGATTAGCCCCACATGTGCATCTCAAAGCAAAACATGGTAGAGAAAAGGGGAAACATGGAGAAAAACGTGATTGAGTGGTGAAACCCCTAAACAGAGAAGATCCAAGCGATCCTTGAAGTAGAATACGCGTTCTCCCGCCTTTCGGTGGTGGAATCGTCTTCTTCGGTGTCCGGATCGGATGGGGCGTGCTTCTGGGCTCCGTTCTTCTCTCCACACCTTCTCGGGATGTGTGTCGTGGCTAATGACGTGATCCTCCCCTCTTGGGCGTCGTCATTAGGTATAATTCCCAAGTTAGGTCGCCAATTAATCACAGCCGTCGGATTAAGATCAATCTGAAGAAAACTCATATCTAACGGTGTCGATACTATCGACGCGGGTCGATAGTATCGACCTTGCGATGTATCGGCTGATTTTCTTTTCTTTTCTCTATTGTAACGGATGCTATCTCGATACCATCGACGCGAGTCGATGGTATCGACATTCTTAGGCGTCGCTTTTGTCTTTTTCTATCGCTGAAACTCCACCTCGTCGATACTATCGACTGATGTGTCGATAGTATCGACCCACTTCTCGCCAGCAACCAGATGGTCTCTCGATACCATCGACATCCCTATCGATAGTATCGACTTTCTTCTGGTCCTTGCGGCTGGCACCCTGTTGTCTGATCGATGGTATCGACCACTGTCGATGGTATCGACCACTGTCGATGGTATCGAGAGTAGCAGATACTTGTTTTTCTTGAAATTATAACACGAGACCACATAAGTCTACACAAAACGTATTCTTTTGACAAATTATACTAAAAATGTTGAAATAAGGGAAATTTGACATAGAAAAGTAGCATAGACCAAAGTAGGTGAATTATGCAACACTAACCACGAAAATGACTAATAAATGCATAAAACACATATCAAACAAGTCTATAAATGCGACTCAAAATCATCGCATCATGGGGACAATAGACTGACTTTTTATAAGAAAACCAGTCAACAATTGTATATTTGTAGCATACATGGGTCAAAACTACATCCTACTACTTCCATTTTGAGCAAGAAACATTTTCCTTGAGGTTGGGCCACAATTAGAGCTGGTTTTAAATCTTCAAAATTTATCCTATTACACTCAATCAAACAAAAAAAAACATACAAATTCAGAAGTTCAAAACAAATAGTACACCCAACCAAACAGGCTCTTAGATTGAAAACATCATCAAGTTCCCACCAAGAGAATCTAAAACAGTGAAAATCCATGTAGGTTGTTCACTTCATGCTAAACTAATATTATAACAAGTAGAAAAAGTAGCTATAGAATAGTTTTTGTTTGAGTTTAACAATTAAAATTGTACATATGACTAATCACCTGTCTTGGTTGCTACACGTTCCACTGCCTTTTACAAACGGTGCATATAGGGACATTGGTTGGACTTTCTATCCTACTTGTGTCATATCTAAGAAACAAATAGATAGAAAAATGATATATGGACCACTCCACACTTCTAGGAGAAAACCGCCCACTTAAGAAGAGAAATCAATGTAGCAAAATAAAGGCATATATATGTGTACTCAATAAACAAATAAATATGAGAACCTACATTTTAATGAGTAAATGGATCAACACAAGACATTATTTGCTTGATGTGAGAGGGTAGATAAATTATAGTATATATTTGGTAAAATATCACAAAGTAAAAACCGATAAAATGCACCAAGTGTAAAGGTTTGTTGACCTTACAAGTGGATTTTCTAAAAGTTGTAAGGATAGTGTGTTCGTTCCCTATGCCATAGATGGTAGCTCAAATTTAGTTAAAAGCCTAATATGAGACAATTGATTGTTCTAATAAAGATGCATGCCTCATTATGAAGGATACATATCATATGATAAATGATATCTAGAAGAAATGATTAGAATTATACTTGTCTTTAACTTTTATGTATTGATTGTGACTTTACACATTGTAACTTACATAACAATTACATTTGACCATCAATTTGTTTTCCTAAGAATCATACCTTAGCATTGTGCAACACGTATTTAGTACTAAAGATAGATGTTCTCTCATTTTGAGGGATTGATATGCATAGAAGATGGTTGATCTTATATTTAGATATTACAAGAAAAACATGATTTAGTTTCATGATATGGACATCATCTCATTGGTCCAGGGACATAATAGACACTTATTTTTATGAATGAAATATTTCCTCATATTATTGCTTCTAATTATTCTATTCAAGTGTTTATAGGACACAAGTTAGAAAAATAATCTTAATGGACTAAAAATGTGATGAATTATAACTCATCTACAATTTATTTTTCAATGCATTGTAACGCAAGTGAAAGTCCTTTATCTTACTTATCCTTATTTAAGTACTTGTGGGGGAAACAAGTTCTATTACCTCTTTATCTAGTAGCAAAATGATATTCTAGTATTGTTTATGTGAGTAAATTCTTAGTAGACATTACTTTAAGTTGAGATGGATTCAACCAAATTTATTTTTCATTTGGGAGTTGATTATAGAATTAGTAGGCTTTTGGGTTAATATTAGTCAAACTTGTAGTCTGAATGGACAACTTATCAATCAAATTCACATTTTTAACAACATGTAGTCAAATCAACCATTTCTTGAATTCTTATCCATTTTACATATTGGTTGTGCCTTCCTATGATTTCAGTCGAAGTCACCAATTTGACTATAGTGTATCATGATTCTAATTAGTCAAATGCAAAATCGGTCTCTTAATTTCATTTAGATTGGATGCCAACTACTATATTGATCACTAATTCTCCTAGACACTCCTCCAGGCATACCCCCATAACATATTTCTATAAATAATACCATATAGAACCCTTCTACACACACTTGATCCACAATATCACACTAGAATTCTTGCATTGATTTATCATGTTAGAATTTCTTAGTTATCTAGTATAGATTCTCCCAAAACATTGAATCCTCAATGATTTTCAAAAGACCAATCAATAAGACATATTCTATCATTGTAACTTCATTTCTACCAATATTGTTCATTTTTTAAAGAATTGTTTTAGAGGTTCTTCAATGAGTGAAGTAGATACCTATCTAAAAGCATGTTGTAAGACCCTTAACCTGGCTTTTCATTGTTGTTGTTTTTTCATCCTTAAGTTGAATGGTTTATTGAACACATTATGTAGTTTTTCAATTTTTAAATATTAAAAGTGATGAATTCATAATGCACAAATATTTTCAAAATGAAATAAAGAATAGATATTTAAATTTTGGATGTGTCAAATCTCAAAAAATTTCATTCTTTTAGAAGATATACCTTATTGCTTGCATAGGTTGATTGAATCAAGCGATGAAAAGAGATTGATATTTGGACTATGAAGGAGCATGTGGTGGGCTTCTTTGGGCTGTGTGATGGGGCTTCTTTGGGTTATGTGATGGGGGCAATGAGGCAACATTGGATTGGGTTGGCTACCGGATGTGTAGTGTAAACACAATTGGTTAGGCTAGACAACTAATGTGTGTCATTATAAGGCTTATGGGCCGAATTTAGACTGTGAGATGGAATATTTGTGTTTTCGGAGGCCTAAGTAGGTGCTTCAGGCTATATTTGGGCCACTTCAGCCTATAGGGGCCATGAAGTGATTTTTTATGGACCAAAAATACAATTTTCATTCCCACATCCTACAAATATGTGATCTGTTGGTTTTTTACACTACCAAGTTTCAATCATAAGAAGGATCTTTTATTCAACTAGCCAATTCCCGAAAGTATACGGGAGTAGTTGTAGTTGAAATCGAACACAAGGAGCTTAGTAACCAATTAAAAACAATAGTGCTAAGTTTCAACAATCTAGATCCTTTTCAAGGATAATTTGGTTGATTAAACTAAATTTTCAAAATTAAACTAAACAGTAAAAGGATTACTAACAGGGGTTTGATTTCAGATATGAAACAACCTTGGACTTAGGATTTCACTATCACATCATAGCATTAGGAATAGAGCACGAAATTTAAACATACTAAGAACTTGATTTAAAGGATAGTTGTATGTTATACTTCACCTCTCGGTAAAAATACAATGATCCTAACTCCATACAACACTCTTGTGTATGTATTTCATTCTGGATCACAAAACTACTCCTCAACTCCATATCTTCCACTCTCATGGTAAAAGAGGAGTTGCCAAGAGAGTACCTCCTTGCTCTCCTACCTATCTTCTCTGATCAAGTAAGAAAACATAAAACATGCATACATAGTGGCCAACCATACATGCAAGAAGCAAGAAACTGATACTTACCAGGTAGAAAAACAAGCAACTTAGCACCTAGTACAAAATTATCATATTCCATACATGATATGACATGGGAGAGTAAAAAGCCTACTCATCCATGATAATGTACATAAGAAAAGATGCAAACTTTTTAGAGTTTAACATGGTTTAGAGAAGGAAAAGCTAAGAGAATCCAAAGATGTAACCTAGAAAAATGGAATTACATCTTGGGGACAAAATTCCACTCCTGTAGCTACTTCAAACCGGACAAGCTTCCCTCTCGAGAAGCTTGGTGGAGAGAAGAAGCTCTGCTACACCTTCAGAGAAGAAAATGGAGAAGAAGAGAAGAAGAATGGAGGTTCTTTGGCAAGAAACCACCTTCTTCCACCCAAAATCGCCCTCCTTTGCTCTAGACCTTCTCTTAGACAAAAGTCTTTCAAATTATGACCAATGATAACCGTTCCATAAGTTGGTTTTCTCTTTAAAATTGAGAGACATCATTTTAAAAAATTGCTAAAACTGATAGAGACACGACGTGTCTTCCTTTGGACACGTCGTGTTTCGGTCTTCGACAGTTGCTCCAAGTGTAAGGTACACGGTGTGTCTGAATTAAAACACACAGTGTATGTTACCAAAAATAAAAAAATCGGCTCTGAATTCCCAGGTACACACAGTGTACTTTTCCTCTTCGCCTGGAGTGTATGGCCAACTAGAAACGTGCACACCGTTTCTTAATTCAGACACACCGTGTGCATTGTTGTTTCAGCAAAAATGAAACTCTAAATGTCTAAAAACCATGGAGAAGCCCCAATGATGTCAGCTCTAAGTCGGGCTATCTCCAATTTGATCCTTTTTAAACATATCTACAATACACATCAGGCGATAAGTAAAATAACAAAGAGGTGGTAAGAATAATATGAATAGAGGAAAAATGAAAACAAAATGAACTGAATTTGCGTGTGAAATTATATAAGAAGTTGATGTGGAAAGCACACAACAAATCCCCCTAAGCTTGAACCATTGCTAGTCCTCAAGCAAAAAGAGCACAACCACACAAATGAAGGAATATTCAAGCTCATGCATAGATTAAATGAAATGAAAATATGCAATAAACTCAACCAACCATGTACATTAGGTTTATATTCATAGCCATCACCTCAATCTAAACATCCAAGAGACAAAGGTTTTAGTTCAGCATGGGCTGTCACAAACTAAGTGAATCAATCAACTAAACAACACTAAATAGAATTTGGATAGTAAAGCCAAACAACGAGTGGATGCACAACACAAAAAATTTATCTATTATGGATACAAATGATGAAATCTTAGCTAACTTTAACAATCTTAGTTGTTCTGTCTTCTCAAAAAAATATGACAATTGATTTTTGGAATTCCGGTACTTGGCTGCTAATTTAGGCTTATACACACGTGGAGTGTCGGTTGGGGTGTTATTTTTACTCTCTTTTGATTTCATACCACCTAACCATCATTGTCGGATCAGACTCACACTAGGCTAGCATGATATGTGGGCTAAAAGCCATCTTTTATTGGGTAAAGGGAGAAAAGGATAAAAGAGATTTTTGCACAACACAAGAGAGTTATAAACCCCTAAAAGGGATTTCACCCCCAAAATCCAAGGTAAACAAAGATGGGTACTTCCTTTACACCTCATCCTATTACCTTCACATGGTTACTTACATATCATGGTGATGTCACATCATTCATACATATCTCATCTTGGGTCAACACAAAAACCCCCACCTAAGAAGACATTCTCAATATGGAATGTAGAAACTTGTTGTGTCATCTGTACAACTTTAGTAGTAATGTTCAACTTTAAATTCTAGCTATCATCCTAAAATTATATCTATTGTAACACATTACTCAAAAGTCATACTTGCTAGCTTTTTACCAATCATGGCATGTGTCCCACACCATTCCTTGAAGCATGAAAAAAGGCAATGTATCCATCCCCCTTCTTTTTTTATATACTGACACTAGAACTCTTGTCAGTTCTTTTTCAGCATCGAAAGAAATGTTGATGTTGGAAGCTATCATTCCATACAAGGAAACATCATTCCTAGTCAACCTTGTTAGGGGTGAAACAACAACACTATCTTCACATTACTAGGATTTACAAAACCTACTTAGAAGACATATCACGATCCCATGAAGAAATTTAATCAACCCCATCTCACTCTTGTTCAACTTGTCTCATAGATATTGCTACTTTGGCAACCCTAAGGTTTTTGAAGAAATATTGATCATATTTTTTACCATATTTGAAATACTTTGACATGCCATCATTCAAAGTTTAATATAACTTGTATGACATGACTGGAACACTCTATTCCCCCTATTCATAAATTCTATTTGTACATTGGTTAGTCTATAGGACATAACTCTAAACTCATCATGGCCACGCGAATTATATCATCCCATCTAGCTAACTCTTATGCATTGATATTTGATCATAGGTTTATCTTAAAGGAACATGATATCACATATCTATTGACCAACAAACCATCGATACTTGATAGTGGTCTTGCCCAACTATCACTGAACCATACACAACATTATAGAATCACTTTTTTTTTCTTCCAAACAACATTTAGAGGGTCATCATCAACACTCTTTCTCTCTCTAAAGGAGAGAAACACTTGGAATGTTGGTTTAATAAACATATACAGACTTCACATATTTCTCATATTGTTGATACATCTTGGATAATAGGATTCATTACCTTGGTATCCACCTCATGTACTATAAGGAACTCACATCATTATCTCATCCACTTTTACCAGCATAACAAATATCAAGAAATATAAGAGGAGTCTTCCTAATTATTGGAAGGCTCAAAAGAAAACTCATCACAAACTTTATGATCTTGGAACCATAGTCTAAGAAACCTTATGCTATAATAAGCTATCCACCCTCATATTTACAAAGAATCCACACATACCAAGTGGCAATGATCCACTTGATTGTTGTGCCCTATAAAGGAAAGACACAAAGGGAAACATACTTCCCACATCATAGCAACATTGTTCAAGGGTCACTAGCAAAAAGGTAACCAATTCTATTTTCATTATGCATATTACAACTTCTTATGTATCATTTTACCTTTTTCATTTTTGGTTCATTGAAATTAGCATAGGAATCATCATGATTAACATATCTCATTACTCCTTCCTTGATGACTATTTATCACTCTTGGGTATGTCCTCTTATTTAATTATATTTTTCAGCCACTTATCTATATGTAAATACTCATATTCCACATTTGCTTCATTAAATTGGGATTGTCTCCCTTAATTTCTTTCACATGCCATGCTAATTTTTCATTAAAACTTTCTTACACACAAGTTTGTATGAGATTAACTCAGGTTCCACCTTATTTCTTTGCCATTGTTCCCATTCATCTTCTCATTTTGTACTTGTTATAGGAGTTATCTCTACCTTATGTGGATTGCATACCTTGATTCACTTTATAAGCACAGACTTATCCGTCTTTTACTTTATTATCTTCTTGATTCACGTCTTCAAGAACTCCTCTTTTCCTTATTTGTATTCAGATTTAGATTTCATGGTGTTCTATCTTTCTCTTATAGTTACCAAACATTCAAGTTTCGATAAATAATGATGCAATTCTCATCTTCTTTAAGGTAGGATTGAGATATTCACACCATGATTTCTTATTCGTTATGCTCTTTAGATTGTCTGAAAATGACTACTTGATCAGAGTAATAAGAAAGATAACAATCTAAGAGTTTCGTACTTACCATTTCTTCAATAATTGAATACCTTGCCAGGGCACCCAAATACTGAGATTAGGCAGTATGCACCATATTTTATGTCATATTCCTAATTTTGACCTCATCCTAGTCCTAAGTCCTAGTGTCCCTGTAGACTCAATGAACCTAAAGCTCTGATACCAACTTGTGAGAACCCATTACACTAAATGAGATTACTCAAAACATAAAATACAATCAATCACTAATTAATAGCATACCCAACAATATGAGTAAATTAAAACCGATTTCAACGTCAGCACCCGCTCATAAACATTTGCATAAGAGCCCAAAATCTTTCTTATATCCATACTATGCCAAGAATTTGATACAAATTGTTCTATCGTCTTGGCCACCACATATATACACAGGAGAACAATATTCATATATGCCACACAAACAAGCATTAATTTTCTAACAAAATTCTGATTCATTTGAAACACCATATACAAACTTTTTCTCGCCCGGACCTGAAAGTACAAGGATGACTCTAGGACACACTAGACATCTAATCAACTTTCACATAGATTCATTACTATAGCTCCTCTTTACTGCCACTTGTTTCTTTTTGTCACTTCAGATTACCTAAAACGATGTGGCAACTCACAAGGGTGAGACCCATGTCCCAGCAAGAGATATAACCTCCAACAATGATTATTGATTACAACATTTTAAAGTAATTAAACAGTAATAAGCTCATCAACACTGATGATTAACAAAATACATAAAAGAGCAGATAATAACTATCATCATTAGCCAGACTATCGTCCTTTATCTTATTGACAATATAAGAAATTCAGTAGCATATGCATATCTAGCATCATGAGCAAGTGTAGTAACATAGAATCTCTATCATTGTGAATAATTCTAGCCACATAAGCATAGCTAACAACATTATCATGTCTAATAGGTTGAATATATAAACATCATAAAAAGAGCTAACAACATAAGCAGAATTATCTGGATAAGCATGATTAGCATTATATGTATCTCTAGTTACAATGGCATGGCTAGCATGCTAAACATAACTAATAATATGAGATAGATAGCATCATGATTATAATCAGTAGTAGTAGTATAGTTATCAACATAATCATGGCTACTGTATGTACACATCTACAATCTTAAGCATACCCACAACATAAGTATATCTACTATCTCTTAATTTCACTAAGAATGATCTGTTTGTAAAGAGAAAAAACTAGGGTTATCATCCAATGTGAAGCATCGTGTATAACCCTAAATAGATATGCTATATAACTATATTACATCTTTTATTATGCTCTAAGGAAATTGAGGATACCACTCAAAATCCAACTGACCACTACTAAGTCAAAATCAATGCCATACAAGATCTAGGAAGAGTCAGACTCCTAAGATCTTCTCCGCCCCCGGTCAGTATGGGTCCGCCACAGTGACACATAAGGTCAAGCAGCTAACAACCTAGTTTGTCCTTGGTACATGTCATGACACTAGTGAAAGGAGGTGGGTACGCATACCCTACCATCTGAGGTACAACCGTAGTTGTCCTCCAATCTTGTCACATATATAATCACCAAGACACGACCGCAACCATTCTCAATCACATCAGATGTATGAGGCATGACCATAGACAACCTCCACAATCTGCATTGTGGATGACAAGGATATATCCTCAACTTGTGACCCCCACATACTCAATAGTATGCACTCTGAGTTTCCCTTAGGAATACTCGTTTCACCATCTGGAAAATTCTAACACTCATATGGATCTATGGTACAGGGCACTACATGATTAGAGTTTCACTTGATTAGTTATGCCAATTGGGTGAATTAAGGCTGCATCAAACAAGTGGACATAAAAACCCTAATTCACTTCTAACAAGCAAATAAATATCACAACTTCCAAAGATATAAAATGTGTGAAACATAATTTCTCATCTCATCATCACATAGTACTATTAATGTGCCATTCATGAGACCAACCTAGTCATCATACTATCACAAGATATAAATCCTTTTCAAAATATCACTGGGTATCAACCCGTATCAACACAAGAGGATTACACCTCATTCAGGGCTCAACCGTGGCTAAAGGTCATTAAGACCATCATACTATTCCCTGCAAGATCATCATTATCTTTCCATGCCTTATAATAAGGATCAACAATATCACTTACATATAATACACCAGATCAACACAATATTGCATTAATGAGCTAGGAGATATACATAAACAATCATAGCAGGGTTATATTAACATTAAGAACATTCCTTTATTACATCAACATGTAAGGAATCTAGATATGAGTAACACTCATCATATTCATAATGCACATGTTTAGCATAAGAAAGTATCAACCATGTGGCTATGATAACCACCAATTAACACATTAAGGTTATGATCATGTTAAGGAGGTTATTCCACCATCATTCCATCATATAAGAATGTTAAACATGAATACTCATATTTATCTATTTGCATTAGAGTTAGGTTCAACATGATAAATTATATCAATGTTACTAATCAACACTTATACCCAAACTCTAACTCACGACATCCCCATTGGATCATAAATGCATAAGGTGAAGCATTATCATCACATTCCATACTATTCTCAAGTATGAACCCACATATAAAGCAAGGTGTAACCATAGGGTTGTTGCATACTAGGGTTTCAACAACAGTAATAGAGTATTCCATGATTGTATTACTCATTCAAGGACTATCAATACCCAATTACCATCATTTAGTTATATTAAAGCTAGGTATAACAAGTTATACCTCATTAGGGTTACATATCAACACAATATGATTATCATCCCTTCTATTAAAATGATTTAATAGGTAAGACTACATTATAAAGGGTGACCCTCCATTTGTTCCATCATCATTCAACCAATATGACCATACAATAATGTCACCCAGAATCATTGGATGTTTAAAAGGAAAGACCATTGGTTGTTTACATAAGTAAACACCTTGGCTAAACCACCTATGAAGTCTTTGATTTGTTCTCTATAAAGAGTCACCATCTAACCCTAGACATCCCTTGATTAACAACACAAAAAGTTCCATTGAGAGTAGGGTAAAAACCATAATCGATTGTTCAGTTAAAATAAGCCATCCATTGTCAACAAGTAAGCTCCTTAAGTTGATCATATAAAGGAAACCATCTAAATCACATTATTAGGACCAGAATATTACATTATCCATCATTCCACTTTATGGGAGGAATAAACATTAGATCTTGACCATTGGGTCAAGTTCATATGTTAAAACCATCAATTTTAGTATAGGTCTGACCATCACATCAAGTGACCCAAGAAACATTGGTCTAAGGCTTAATTGATGCTAAAACTATATGATTAACTCACTATAGGTTGTGGAGACCTGATACACTATCATTAGTGACCATTAACTCACCATAGGTTTTTAGATTAGCACTATATTCATTAATCATCATCAAATATTATGCTAATGTCATCATTGATTGATAACATTATTATGGTACTTAATGGTTGATCATTAAACTTCTAATTGATCCAAAACCTGACCAAAGGGGGTGACCATAGGTTGTTACCATCATATAAAACCTTTGATCTTGACGATAAGTTATCATGAAGACAACACCATAGGGTTGTTGCAATGGTACCATCATCAGGTCATGGGTTTATAGAAGAAATCAGCATTAAACCCTAAAATTGACCATTGGTTGATAGGTGCTTAGCACCATAGGTTGTCAAACCAACCTGATCCAAGTCATATTATACCTTAGGAATAATTTACACATGATCATAGGTTCATCTAGAACTGCAATCAGAACAGGAAACATTATAAAAAATCGAAATCCAAGTCAAGCATAGCTTTTTAGTGCATGAATCATCATTTTCAAGCAAGAACATGAGCTAGCAAGATTATGGTAAGCAATAAACGTGGAGCAAGATATAAAACTTGCCTATAATGAAAACATGAAATCCCAAACATAAGAAAACTTGAGTAGGTAGGGTAGGAAATCCAATCATAAGTTGTAAACTCGTCCATCTAGCACCTTTCTTCATCAAATGAGCAAACCCTAAGCATAAGGAGCAAGAAAGGCAGGGTTTCAGAGATTTAGAGCAATTTCTACCATGGAAAAACAAGGTTCCGACCTGGATAAAGGTAGGAGGAAGGATAACAAAGAAATAAACGAAGGAAAGAAGGGGATTCTTACTCTTTTAGGTCAAGATCACTAGAAGGAAGCTTTTTAAACCCAAAAGGGAAGTCAATTGCAACCCTACATCCTTTTTCCAAGAAGGTTCCCACTTTCTTCTTCCTTGGATAGGAAAATTCTCAGTAGAATAGAGGGAGAATGAGGTTGGGAGAAGGAGGGAATTGGTGAAGAGCAAATGGCTCATTTTGGTTCTTAGGGATAAGTATATGAAACTTTAAAATAAAGAAAAAGAAAAAGTTGAAGTTCTAAGATCTTTCCAAGTGTCCATGGCCTTAAACCATTAAAAATATACAAGAACACACACAATAAGATCCCCCACCATCCATAGAGACATTATTATCCCTCGTTTCTTGAATTTCCAAGAAAAATAAATAACTCATTAGTTGATAGCTACTAAAGCTAGCTCATCCATGTAGGGGTAAACCCTAAAATACCCTTGGAGAAAACACCTTCAAACCAAGGTTTAAATAGGTGCCCCATGTCTCAACAAGCTCAATAACGATGATAGAATATCCATGGAATATAATGCAAGTGATAAAATGCAATGAAAACCTCTCAATTGGGTAAATTGTAGAAAAGTCCAAAATGTGCATAAAATTGCATAACTTGCTCAAACAATGTCCAAATTGGACAAAATTCGAAACATAAGCTTGTATTATGATTTCAAATCATGTCATAGGGTTATATTAGGCTTATAATAATTCAATTATTATAATTAAGCTTATTCAACTCATTAAGAAAGTTTAGGGGCCTTACAAGAGTCAACTAGAATGTTAAGTTAACAAGATCCCATTCATTATTTTGCAAATGTTTCACTAAACAATTGATAGTATATGCACTAAGGGTTTGGAAAGTATATCCCATATTCTAAATAGTGTTCTAGAGTTGATTTATTCGCTAAAATTTGAGACCGTTACATATATTGAGCAATCAAAGATGTGAAAATTGAAAGTTCAAGCTACAATTATAAACCAAGATTCTGTACATGGGGAATTTGTTTTTCATTTGATTCATGCATGCTCTTCACTATTCTTCCATATGTCTAAATGAAGTACAAGGGATGAGATGGTTCAAGCGTACAAGCTAAAAGAGTTCACTTCATCATAATAGCCTCATTTCATATTAAACTTTCCATGAAAAGAAATACAGAACATGAAATAAGATGAAATAAAAGACTGAAATGACTAACAAAAGCAAATGAAAGAAAAAACTACATTACGGGCCCATTGCGTACCCCCTAAGATTGAAATATGCAATGTCCTCACTGCATCAATCAAACTTCTGGAGGAAACAACTAGATACCTATCATGAAAAAAATAAAAAAGATGGGCCAGCGCCCCCTGGTCTAGTGAAAAGAACTGGTTGACAAACTCATCATCAGGGACATCCATTGGCGTGGGATGTGGGATGAACTCAGGCTGCTGAGGAAGTGGTGGCTGATACGACTGCAGGATGGAGTAGTGGCTCTATGAAATGTGCCATGAATCCATTCAGTGGACCATGTGATGCATCGCAGTATACTGCATACCCATATGATCTAGGTGGTCGTCAATGTGATCAAAATGTTGTTGTACATAGCCATAAAGATGACTGACATCAGACATCACCCAGGAGTACTCTGTCTATGTGTTGGTGGAGCAGTAGGGGGTGCCTCAGTATCATCAGCAGCTCTAGCTGCATCTACTTTTTCCTCAGTGTTCAGTATGACCTTCCAGTTGTCTTTGTTCTCTAATGCTATACGCTTAGGATCTAGAATGTCAGTGTATTGATCATCATCAAAGAATTGATGAAATTTGGTATCACTGTTGGCAACTCTTGAGATCAATCCTACAGAAAGAAGGTACTGAATGTCTACCAAGTTTCTACCTGGTGCAGCCTCAAGACCTGTCAGATTGACAACCAACTTATGTGCTATCAAAGTAATCAAACCACCACACATTATGTTGCTAGTGTCTCTCTTTTTCACTTTCTTAATGTCTAGGAAACACATAATAATATAGTAAGCAACATTGATTTGATAATCATACATCATTCCCCAAAAAAATAAAAGATCTTGCTTTGCAACAACCCCTTGGGTTTCTTTCTTAGCAAACACTCTGGTATTAAGAAGGAGATGAATATAATGGAAAATAGGGTTGTGGGTAGCAGATGCTCTGGTGTGTTTAGCTTCATGGTGTTTCTCATCTGATATCTCAAACCAAAATTCTTCACTGCGAAAAGCAGGCGGGTAACTAATTTCCCCATCGTAGTGGCATTCTAACATCTCACAAAAATGCCCAAAGGTAAGCTTCAAATCGCGACCCAAAATCTAGAATTGGATAATACCATAAGGTTCCAACTTCTTTTGTGGGTCTTTCTCTTTATTGAGTGTTGTCAAAAATTCATAAACTATGCGGGGGTAAGTATTTGATACCGTGCAACAAATGTAGCTTAGCCCCAAAGCTTGCAGGCGCATGAAGACTTCATCCTTGAAGTCGAGGGTCATGAGAGTCTGCTCATAAGGGAAATGCATAGGAAGCACACTCCTTGCAATAAGAAGCGGGTACGTCGGGTCTTCCTCAGGAGTGACCCGAAATTGGGTCGTAGATATGTATGCTGGTTCTTGGGTGGAACTAGCACCATGCTTACGATTGGAAGTTTGCTTAACATGTGCCATTGCTACTGACAGGCTGAGACACAACCTATGCGATAAGGAACACGACATGTGCGAATGTAGAAATTTGACTGAATCAGTGAAACACATGGTGTATGCTTTTCTTAACACGCCATGTGCCTGGAGAATTTCCACAGTCTGAAGATGGAGATGACAGAATTTTGGAGTGGGGGGATGGAGATCGAGTGAGGCAGTGTCTTGGCACAGTGTAGATGATGAGGAGCAATTGCGGTGTGAAGAGGATGACTCGGTGGCATCTTGAATGGTGGAGAACGACAGCTACTAGAGCAGGTCATCCTTGCTTGAGCTTGAAAAAGAAGACGGTGGCTAGCAGATGCTTGGAGGAAGACACCTCTGAAGAACACGTCAGCGGCTGCAAGGTGTGCTAAGGCACATGGCGGATAGGAAGCAAGGGGCAAAAGCGCTAGGGACATGGCGGTTGCGGAGGTCTCACACGGCTTGAATGAAGGTGAGAAAGAGAGAGGTGGCTCAGGTTTAGGTTAAAAACTCGTATTCTCATCAAAAGACATGGCATGTCTTTTAAAAGACACGACATGTCTCAATCTAGAAATGTGAATTGTACCCTTTTCACTAATAAATACACAACGTGTTCAAATAAAGACACATCGTGTTATATTCTAGATAACATATGCTTCCCGTTGCTGTTGTGGTACACGTCGTGTCTAAGTGAGGACACGACGTGTTCTTTTTCAGGTCGAGTAATGCCTTGTATCTGCTGGATAGTGACACATCGTGTTCTTTTCGGACACATCATGTACTTGGAGATATAGCTCGATTGTTGAGTATTTGTGAGTAGCGACACGTCGGGTCAAATAAAGACACGTCATGTCTTCTGTAGTTTCTATAGAAAATAGCTTCTCGTCGGCACAAAAATAATGATTGATATGGAAATAGAATTATCTAAGTTATTACATTCATCCATGACAAGCTTATTTATGAAACTAAAGAGTGTTCTTGACTCAAATAACTAAAAGGAAATCTATCCTAATGTGGGTTCAACTCACACGAGGTCCTCCATTTAGAGTCCAGAGTGAGACTCTTCATTCCTTTCATCAAGCATCTTGAAGGGAGAAAGAGGTTTCCTTGTCAACTTCTTCTCCAAAAGTGTATAACTTGCAACTTTGCCCATTGACTTTGAAAACTCCATCTTTGCCTTGTAGTTCAACAACTCCATATGGAAATATCTTCATTACAAGAAAAGGACCCGACCACTTGGACTTCAGTTTTCCTGGGAATAACTTGAGTCTAGAGTTAAACAACAACACATTGTCTCATTCCTTGAAATCTTTCCTGTAGATTCTTTTGTCATGCCGAACCTTTGTTCTCTCTCCATAGAGCTTTGTATTCTCATATGCATCTAGCCAGAGTTCTTCTAGCTCTTGCAGCTGTAATAGACGTTTCTCACCAGCCATCTTCATGTCAAAGTTTAGGAACTTAATAGCCCATAAAGCATGGTGTTCTAGCTCCAGTGGAAGGTGACAAGATTTACCATATATTAGCTTGAATGGAGTTGTGCCTATGATAGTTTTGTAAGCTGTCTGATATGCCCATAATGCATCGTCTATCTTCAAGACCCAATCCTTCCTTGAGCTAGATGTAGTCTTTTCTAGAATGCTCTTCAACTGCCAGTTGGAGACTTCTACTTGCCTAGAAGTTTGAGGATGGTAGGGCATAGAGACTTTATGAGTGACACCATACTTGGATAAGATTTTTGAACTACTTCTCAACAAAATGTGTGCCCCCATCAGAAATTACAACTCTAGGAACTCCAAACCAAGGGAAAATGATTTTCCAGAATAGCTTGATCATTGATTTTTCATATGGTGCTTGGGTTGGGATGGCCTCAACCCATTTAGAGACGTAATCACAAGCAAATAGGATATATTTATAGCCACAAGAAGATGGTAAGGATCCCATATAATCAACTCCCCACACATCAAATACCTCAATCTCTAAGATAGAGTTAAGAGACATATCATCATGTCTAGATATTCCTCTAGTCCTTTGGCATTTATCACAAGCTTAGACGAAATGGTTAACATCTTTAAACAAGGTTGGCCAATAGAAACCGACATGAAGAATCTTTATTGCAGTCTTATCTCCTCCAAAGTGATCTTCGTAAGGGGAAGCATGACATTCAGAAATGATTGTGGCAATTTCCTCTTCACCAACACACCTCCAGATGAGTCCATCACTCCCATGTTTGAAAAACATGGGATCATCCCAACAGTAGAACTTTACATCATGGAAGAACTTCTTCTTTTATTGATATGTCAAGTCAGGAGGAAGCTGCCCTGTAGTAAGAAAATTAGAAATGTCTACAAACCATGGTGCTTGTGTGGATGATAAGGCATAAAGTTTCTCAATTGCAATTGGTCTTCAATAGAAAATAAATCTCCAGTATTTGTAGTCAACCTAGATAGATGATCCGCAACATTGTTCTCTATCCCCTTCTTATCCCGGATTTCAAGATCAAATTCTTGTAGAAGCAATATCCAGTGGATGAGGCAAGGTTTAGCATCTTTCTTATTGAGCAAATACTTTATGGCAGCATGATCTGTATATACAATTACCTAGGATCCTACCAAGTATTGTCTAAATTTGTCAAAAGTGTATACTATAGCAAGCATCTCCTTCTCGGTGGTTGTATAATTGATTTGTGCCTCATCTAAATTTTTTCTTACATAGTATATGGCATGAAGCTTCTTATCTTTCTGCTGTCTAAGAACTGCTCCTATTGCATAGTCACTTGCATCACACATTAATTTGAAAGGAGCATTCCAGTCCGGTGGTTGGATGATTGGGGCTAAAACAAGAGCTTCTTTTATCTTGTTGAAAGTTGTGGCAGTCCTCATTAAATATGAATTCAACATCCTTTGCAAGTAAGGAACATAATGGTTTTGCAATCTTGGAGAAGTCCTTAATGAATCTTCTATAGAACCCTACATGTCCAAGGAAACTACAAATGTCCTTGACTGAAGAAGGAATATACATCTTCTCAATAGCTTCCACCTTAGCCCTGTCCACTTCAATACCTTTATTAGATACAACATGGCCTAGTACTACACCAGGTTGTACCACAAAATGCACTTCTCCCAATTTTGTACTAGGTTAAACTTTTTGCAACATGCTAAGACTAGTGACAAATTGTATATACATTGATCAAAGGAATCTCCATAAATGCTAAAATCATCCATGAATATTTCCATTATATTTTCAATAAAATTGGAGAAAATAGCCATCATGCATCATTGAAACGTTACTGGGGAGTTACAAAGACCAAAGGAAATGTGACGGTAAGCATAAGTTCCATAGGTGCATGTAAAAGTGGTTTTCTCTTGGTCATAAGGGTAGATAGGAATTTGGAAAAACCCAGAATACCCATCCAAGTAACAAAAGTAAGAATGTTTTGCAAGTCGTTCAAACATCAAGTCAATAAATAGCAAGGGAAAATGATCTTTGTGAGTAGCTTTGTTCAAACATTGGTAGTCAATACACATATACCAACTATACATGTTTGTATTAACTCATCAGTATCTCTCTTAATGACAGTTGCACCCCCTTCTTAGGTACCACATGAATGGCACTAACCCAAGGGTTGTCACTTATAGGATAAATGATACTAGCATCAACTAATTTAAAATTTTCCTTTTAAACCACTTCAAGCATGTTTTGATTTAAATGCCTAGGTGGTTCAATAGTAGGTTTAGCATCATCTTCCATGTTTATTCTATGCATGCAAATGCAGGGATGAATGTCTTTCAAATCATCAATAAAGTAACCAATGACATCTTTATACAAACACAATTCAGTAAGCAGTTTATTTTCTTGTTCATTAGTTAAATCATCATTGATTATGACAGGAGAAGTAGAATTGGAGTCAAGAAATGCATACCTCAGCCCTGGTGGAAGGGATTTGAGTTCTACCTTTCTCCCAACCGCATTTTCCTTATCTTTATTGACAAAAAGTGAAGTGTCTTCATTAATAGCATCTGATTGAGCAATAGAAAGTACACCCGAATTTTCAGATTCATTGTTTGTACCCTCATCATCATCACTGTAGTTTAGTATAAAATTAGAAAAATCATGATCTTCCTCCACAATAGAATCAATAGAGTCTATAAAACAAAGTTCTTCTACTCATGAAGGTGCCTTCATAGTATCATACACAGAAAACTCCATGGCTTCTTCACCAACCCAGAGTGTAAGTTTGCCTTCTCGAACATCAATAAGGCATCTAGCAGTTCTCAAGAAAGGTTTCCCAAAAAGAATGGGATTGGAAGAAACTTTTACCATATCTAACACAAATTTACCAATTTGAACTAACACATCCTCTACAATACCTTTGGGACATTTGATGGAATGATTTACTAGTTCAATGGCCATCTTTGTAGGTTTCAGATCTCCAAGATCTAGCTCTTGCCACTAGGTAGATGGAATGAGACTAATGCTAGCTCCAAGGTCTACAAGACATTTGTCAAACATGGTGTTGCTAATCTTACATGGTAGGGTGAAAGCTCCCAAGTCATCTAGCTTCTCAGGAAGTCTATTTCGAATGGTTGAACTTATTCTCTTAGAAAGCATAACGGTTTCAACCTGGTCCACCTTTCTCCTCTTGGTGAGGATGTCTTTCATAAACTTGGCGTATGATGGCATCTCAGCTATAACCTCAGCCAGTAGAAGGTTGACATGGATTTTGTTTAGGATATCCATGAATTTCCTAAACTTTGAATCCTCCTTCTTGCTTGCAAGTATTTGTGGAAATGGTGCATTTGCTTTGTAAGATGGTGGTACCTCAGTTCTACCTTTTCCTTTGTCACCGATAGGGGTGTCAAACTTCTCTTCAGCAGCGATCTCAACACTCTTCTCCTTGGATGGAGAAGGTCTTCGGATTTCAGCTCCACTCCTCAAGGTGATAGCATTTGCCTACTGTCTTGGGTTCACCTCTAATTATCTTGGAAGAGAATCGGATTGAGTGTTATTTTGTTGCGCCAAGGCCTATTGGGAAATTTGATTCTCTAACATCCTAGTATGGGTGGAAATGCCATCCAATTTTGTAGAGAGTTGGGCAATTGCAACCTTCAAAAGCTTGTCTTTGCCCCTAAACTTTTCATTTTGTTGCGCTTGAGTAGAAATAAATTTCTCCATCATGACCTCCAAGGAAGAACTTTGGGGTTGTTGTTGCTATTGGTAACCCCTATTGTTATTGAAACCCGGTAGATTCCCATTGTTTTTCTGGTTGAAGTGTTGTTGCTGTTGTGGTTGTTGTTGTCCTTGTTGAAAGTTATGAGCATTGCTTGTGTTCCGGTAAGAGAAATTAGGATGATCTCTCCATCCTGAATTATAGGAGTTGAAATAGGGATTGTATTGCTTGTTTCCCTGTATTCCAACGACATTCACTTGCTCTTGGTTGTCTTGATTCATATTAGGAGCAAAACAAGTAGAAGAAGTATGTCCATAAAATCTACATGCTTCACAAATTACCTCAGCTACTTGGACATGCATAGTAGTCATCTTCTCAAACTTTTGTGTAAGGACATCAAGCTAGGCTGCAATCAAATCAACTGCATCAACACTGTTCTTTCCTCCTTGCTTCTCGATTGAAGAACTTGGTGTAGAAGATGATTGTGCTTTTCTATCTGACCCCCATTGGCAGTGGTTGAGTTCTATATCTTCAATGATATCATAAGCCTCCCTGTAAGACTTATTCATTAAATCTCCATTAGCTGCGACATCTAATGTCATACGGGTATTGTAGAACAATCCATTATAAAATGCTTGAAGTAGCATCCAATTGGTCAATCTGTGGTGAGGGAAAAGGTGTTGCAGGTCTTTGAACCACTCCCATGTGTCATAAAAAATTTCTCCATCTGATTGAGAAAAGTTTGTGAGTTTATTCCTTAGTTGGGCTGTCTTGCTTGGAGGGAAATACTTTGCAAGGAAAGCTTTTAATATTTTGTCCCAGCTTTTGATGGAATTCTTAGGAAGATATAAAATCCATGCCTTAGTTCTATCTCCCAAGCTAAAAGGGAACATCAGTAGCCTTACTCCATCAGTAGATACACCATTGATTTTGAAAGTGTTCATGTACTCCCAAGAATTCAACTACATTAAGATTTGGATCTTCATTAATGGTACCCCCAAAACAGTTTTGCTAGATCATCAACATCATTGAAGGAGCAACATCGTACCTCCCCGACAATGGTGTCAAAAACTTGTTGGTTTTTTACACTAACGAGTTTCAATCATAAGAATGATCTTTTACTCAATTACCCAATTCCTACAAGTATACATGAGTAGTTGTAGTCGAGATCAACCACAAGGAGCTTAGTAACCAATTAAATGCAATATTGCTAAGTTTCAACAATTTAGATCCTTTTCAAGGATGATTTGGTTGATTAAACTAAATTTTCAGAATTAAACTAAATAGTAAAAGGATTACTAAAAGGGGTTTGATTTCATATATGAAACAATCTTGGACTTAGGATTTCACTAGCACATCATAGCATGAAGAATAGAGCACGACATTTAAACATACTAAGAACTTGATTTAAAGGACAGTTGTATGTTATACTTCACCTCCCGATGCAAATACAACGACCCTAACTCCATACAACACTCTCATGTATGTATTTTGTTCTCGATCACAAACCTACTCCTCAACTCCATACCTTCCACTCTTGTGGTAAAAGAGGAGTTGTCGAGAGAGTACCTCCTTACTCTCCTACCCATCTTCTCAGATCAAGCAAGAAAGCATAAAACATACATACATAGTGGCCCGCCATACATGCAAGAGGCAGGAAACTGGTACTCACAAGTTAGAAAAATAAGCAATTTAGCATTTAGTTCGAAATTATCATGTTCCATACATGCTATGATATGGGAGTTACTATCCCGTGTCTAAGAAAAAGAGCCTACTCGTCCATGAATGTACACCAGAAAAGATGTAGATTTTTTAGAGTTTAACATGGTTTAGAGAAGGAAAAGCTAAGAGAATCCAAAGATGTAACCAAGAAAAATTGAATTCCGGCTTGGGGACAAAATTCCACTCCTACAACTGCTTCAAACTAGACAAGCTTCCCTCCCGAGAAGCTTGGTGGAGAGAAGAAGCTCACCTTTGGAGAAGAAAATGGAGAAGAAGAGAAGAAGAATGGAGGTTCTTTGATAAGAAACCACCTTCTTCCACCCAAAATCACCCTCCTTTGCTCTAGAACTACTCTTGGATGAAAGACGTTTAAATTATGACAAGTGATAACTGTTCCATAAGTTGGTTTTCTCTTTAAAAATGAGAGACATCATTTTACAAATTTGCTGAAACTGACAGAGACACGACATGTCTTCCTTTGGACACATCGTGTTTCGGTCTTCGATAGTTGCTCCAAGTGTAAGGTACACGACGTGTCTGAATTAAAACACACCATGTATGTTACAAGAAATACAAAAATCGGCTCTGAATTCCCAGGTACATGTCATGTCTTTGGTGGACATGTCGTGTACTTTTCCTCTTTGTCTAGAGTGTATGGCCAATTGGAAATGCGCATGTCGTGTCTTAATTCAAACACACCATGTGCGTTGTTGTTTCAGCAGAAATGAAACTCTGAATGTCTGCAAAGTGTGGAGAAGCCCCAATGATGTCGGAGTTGAGTTAGGCTATCTCCAATTTGATCCTTTTTAAACATATCTGCAATACACATCAGACAATAAGTAAAATAACAAAGAGGTGGCAAGAATAATATGAATAGAGGTTGAATGAAAACAAAATGAAATGAATTTGTGTGTGAAATCATATAAGAAGTTGATGTGGAAAGCACACAACATGATCCCTTCATTCCAGGAACTCATTTATCTCCTTTGGGACCTATCAACGTTTGTTGGGGCTGGAGGAAGGAAAACCTAGGGATATATCTCATGCATGATGGTGCATGCTGATGATATTTCTTCATGTTTTGCAAGATCCAAGCTTTGAATCACCATCTTGGCCTAGTTTAGTAGGAAATCATGTAATTTATTCCTCTTATTCTTTATTTTGTTGTATTTTCTATCTTTTCCAATTCTTTATTGTGGGTTCTTCAAGTTACATCGTAGATTTTCCTTCACTTACCCAACAATCTCTTATTTTCACCTTCTTTGTTGTAGTTGAGTCTAGAGTTTGCTAGAGTGGACGTTTTGTGTTGCTTGTGGTGCTTTGAAGGTAGGCCTTGTGCATGTAACTGATGGAGTTCATGTTCTTCATAGAAATAAAGTGGTTTAGCTTTCATTTTGTAATATTTTTTCTACAATTCTTGCATGCAACTACTAAATCATACCAAATATATATTATGAAGGCTAAAGATGTCCCTTTGTTCGTGTTTTTGGCTATATTCAGGGGAACTTTGAGATTGTTTCCCTCTTGAAAATGAAAATGATCAAACTCTTTCTTGTAATATTGCTGGATTTTTTTTACATGTATCTTGCCTTAAAATTGTCTTTTCATAGATCTTTACTAGTATTTATATATTTTAGGCATGCAAAGGAATTCTTGGACAAAATAATTATTAGTGATTTCTTACTACTATAAGTGCAAGTTTACGTGGGATGAAATATAACTTGTGTTGTTCCAACCCATTGTGTTTTCTAAGTACTAATGTTTGGTTGGGTGTAAATATAAGAGGTGGTGGAAAATGAGTGGCACACCTAACTTTTGTTGTAGGGAAACGTGTGTAAATGAATTCTGCCATATTCTAGTGCAGTTTGTTTTTCATGAAAGGGAAGTCCTGTTATCTCTTTTTTTCATTTACCTACAACATCTAGAAGTTATTCCTCTTCTCTAGTAGGACAAGTCATTACCAAAGCCCCAAAGCCATAAAAAATAGAAGTGTGGTAAAAACAATTATGTATTACCAAACAAAGGAAAAGCAAGTGCATGCATTTGATTTTTGTCAAACTGATCATATTTTACGTAGTTCCAACTCTTGATAAATGGATTCATATTTTACAGGTATAAGTTTGGGTTGGTTCTACATCCAACCAAACAACCCTAAGAGGAAAAATCTAGAAATTAAAAGGGATTTTGAGCTCATAACAAAAAACAACAACATTTTTCCACGCTAAAAAATAAAAATTTCCACACTTAAAAGCACAGAAAATTTGAATACCCACACAGAGAAAAGGCGTGGAAAAATGGAGTGTTGAAAATCAACCACACTTCTATTCCTTCACTTTCTTGGGTGAATAATAAACATCCACGCTTGTTTCAGTTGAAAATAATTTTCTAATTTCTTTCTCATTTACTTGGCGCCAAAATAGTGTCTACTCTAAAAAGTGTGGTAAAAGTTGGGCAAATGTCAAAGGCATACACACTATAAAGCATTGAAAATATAACAAATCAGCATAGCTACATAATCCAGCCTGTATATCTATATAAGAGCTCTCAAAAGAACAAGTTTCACATTCGGTTACACATATAACAGTAACAACGTAGTCAAGCTATCACCGAAACTGTAAAGAACAAAGCACACAACATTCTGAATATAAAATAATAAATAATTGTATTTCATTTTCCAGTTGTATTACAAGGAGACCAACAAAACAAATGAGTTCAGACACACGAATGTACATTCCCATTCTAAGTACAACACACAAATGTGCAAGTTCAAAGCAAGTACATCCCATCTAGTATATTTATATTCTTTATCTGTACCATGTGCTTCCCATCAATAGCTTGCTCCATTGGTGCCCATCAATAGTTTACATTCTGCAGTATGTGCCTATGCTTCATCTTCCCATCATTCTTGAGCTCTTTGCATCTCTTCCCATATAATACGATGTGCATCTTTCTGTCAGCTTCTACCATCATCTCCAGTTATAAATCGGGTCTGATCAATATCACTACTAAAAGACAGGGCAAAGGTAATAGTAAAGCACGTCATGCTTAACCTAAAGGATGACATAGCTAGCTATCACCCATAAAATGAATGTCATCTATATAGCGTGCCCTTTGGGCTACGTAGCCTTTGTGAATGAATGTCACCTATACTTGATTCCTACTTGTGAAGGAGTGACCATAGGTGACAAGCTACCATGTAATCCAAAGTAGGAGATTGCATTTGCAGCTGTCATCCTTTCCAGAAAAAGTAGTAGCATGTGTTGTCATCTAATTAATATAAGGTGACATGCTTATTTATCACATGTATGATACTGATTTCAAAGATAAATGACAGCAGATATATTCACGTATTTTACCATCAGAAAGTAGAAATAAATTATTGCACATCTTGCTTACAAATAAGAAAAATAAAATGTAGGAGTCAATAGAGATGGATTGCAACTTCACTAGATCACAATATCATTATTTGAAATCTTATGTCTGCTGACATTGTACACATTTAGAACACACCTCTTACAACTTGTGGCCGTATCAAAGCCTCAGTTGCATCTATACATCAATTACAATATTGAAGAATAAAAACATAATAGACGATGACATTTAATTGAAGGTGTATGCCTACAAGACAAATTAAACATTCCACAAAATCAGATACTATAGCCGCTGCACCATCATGGCATCCCGAGCTACTTGTCCAACCCACAATGTTGTACTTGATTTGAGGTCGAATCCATATTTTCATATCTATTCTTGGAGAAATTTCTGTCCTAGTTTCAGTAGGAATACTTTTCGTAGGCATGTCATTTAGGTCCATGCTTATAGCTTGATGATTGATCTCACAAGTCAGGGAAGATCATTTGAACTTCTCACAACTATGCATGCCTTCAATTTTTCATACGACTTCCTAAAATGGCTCCTGGTAGCTTCATTCTCTTTGGACATCTTCCATGGAAGAACAAATGATTTCTTCAAACTTGAACTTTTATACTTTCTCACTACAAAATGCAACATATAATATTATATTAATGATAGGGAAATGATTGTTATACATGATATCTTATGCCAGGTTTATCAAACTTTGATGTTACTCCTTGTTCATAAATCTACAACAATGTTCTTATATCAGGAGGAGTAAAAGTTTGTTGGCTCCAATAGAACTTCATTGTCAACTGAACCCACAAACAAATATGAGTCATGTAGGTGAAGAAAACAAATATGTAAAAGGTTGCTGGTAATTACCAGTAAGTTATATTGTCATTTGTCCAATATTTCCTCTTCCAAAAACTCCCAAATCCATAAGAGATCTTCTGTGTAAATAATCTGAAAACAAGGTCAAAATTTCATTAGTAAGGTTAGCTCATGGGTTGAATAAAAAACTAGAATGAAAGATAAAAAAAGGGTATTCAGCCACCTTTTTAGTGATATCATACATTAGTTAACCTACTACATAATATGTTTGCTTTTAGGTTATCATTATATTGAGATCACCACGAAACGACCTATCCTTTTCCCTTTTAGGACATGGCAACCAAGAAGTAGGAAATGATTACCAACCTATATATATAGAATACTGGCTGAATGATCTTGTATGATGGAAGTAAATCCAATCGGCCCATTTGATGCACTACACCCACATTTGGTACAGAATAGTGTTAACAAACCCAACCCGAGATTAAAAAGAAAGCCAATAAAAAGGCTTATAATTGTCTTTTATTATTATGGTAGAACCATAAAAGATAGACTACAACATGATATATTTTTATTGTACACAAACAGAGAGCATGAAGATCTGAAGTTACAATATATTGATGCAAGTTAGTCAAGACAACATCTAAAGGACACTTAGATGATGAATATCTAATGTTGAGATATATGATGTTGGAGTCATTAAAACTCAAAATGTAATGTCAGACCATACTACTTTTTTTATCATTTATTTTCATTGAACAATGATGGTAAGGCAGTTCATACAAGTGTAAGAATGAGTAATGAATTATAATATATTACCCGGTCAGTGTAGTGCAGATGGTTCAGTCTGACCTATCCTTCCCGGGGGACTGGGGTTCGTAACCTCCTGTTGCGCATTGTATTTACAATCCCTTGGGTCATTCGGGCTCTGGCACCTGTTTGAGGGAGGAGGGGAGACGAAGTCTCTATTTCTAAAAAAATGAATTACAATATATTCTCCATAACGTTTTGACTTTAAAGTAGCTTTTCAAAGTTATTAAAAAGGTCAACTTTACAAAGAAGATGCAGCCAGTATTAAACCACCTGAATTGTTATGTTCTTCATTCTTGGACAGTTGGATGTGGATGATAAGGAATGATCCATCAGTATGGTCTAAAATAAGAACACGTTGGAAGTAAGAATAGATGTAGTTAGGACCAAAAAAATAATAGATGTAGTTGGTTGTAAATCATTAGAAGAAATTTCTACCAGGTTACAAATCATGAACAAAAGTTCTTCATTCCTTAAAAATAGCAAGCAAGGAACTACAAATCAAGAACAACAGTTCTTCGTTCCTCAAAAATAGCAAGCATGGAACTATGTCCAAGAGATCAATTACAAATGTACATTATACATCATCGAAGGTAGGAATTTCACATTTCAACAAACACGTTGTGTGCACGATTATTAAATCAACACTAGTGCTCACGAGTGTGGTCTATAGGGCATTGGGAATTGCGATTGAACCACTTATTTCTAATAAGTATATACATGAAGAACTATAGATGTGCCTGGAACAATCATCGGGGTCCCCGAAGGAAGAAAGCCACATGCATTGGACGTCGGTGCTAGGTACACAGTTGACATCCCTGAAGGAAACACAGAGGAAGTCACCGTGCTTCTCCTCGATGCCACCATCTGACTTGACCTCCAGAAGCTCTCCTCCACTGTCGAGTCGGATGCTAACTGCTCGGAGAACTCGATAACTACGTGCCTTGGTTTCGTCAAAAAAATTTGGCGGGAAAGCATCTCGAAAGATGTTGTGCTTTAGATGATGAGTTTAGGAGGGAGAGACTAGTCGGGAGTGGGGGTATGTACATGCGAATAATAGGGGAAGGAGGTTGGGCGGGGAGTCCATTGAGGGTGGGGGTTTTTTTGACTGAGTCGGGGATCAGGCGAGGAAAGCACAACCGTGCATGATAGAGAGGGGAAGCGTGCATTGATAGAGGTGACTAAAGAATTGTGCCACCACAATTGTATTTTAGTCATATTATATACTAGTGGCTAGATAAATGTTTCTACTGATACCCTAATAAGTTCAGGCTTTTTGCTTTCTTATATATAATAATACTTTGGGACATACAACTTCAAGAATTATGTGTTTTACTTTGAATTGCAACTTTAGCTTCTAAAAATATTTTACATCAAATGTAGCAGATATAATCATGAAATCTTCTTATTATTACCAAAAAAGCATCTACACATCATATTAATTCATAATGTTTAGTATGTATTACAATAAGCCAATTTTGCTTCATCTTCTGCACAATTATGTCCTATCTAGTTTTTATTTTATTTTAGTTGTTTATCTTGAAATTGTTATATTTTATGAACATATGTAAACATTGTTTCTTTTGTTTTCCATTTTTCGATCCAATTTATATAGTTAGCATCCATGTTGATTAAGTTAATATTACCTCTACAATAATGTATATATAGATATATAGAAACATGATAGAGAAATGATAGTTCAGTATGCATATACATAGAACTAGTTTGTGGTGAGTAATGAACATAAAGATGTTATCTTTATGGGTCTATGATGCCATGTGGTATGAAATATGAATCGTGATGTAGGAATGAATTGTCTATGAGATTTGTTATGACATCCTTGAGAGGATTGGTATCAAATATGGTCCATGAAGCATATTTTTTTAAGGTATCTAGTTCTTATTAAAGGGCCTTGATGTAGCCGAGAGACTTTATGGTGCACCCTGTTTAAAAATTTAGAGGTTAGTAATAATACATTATATATCTTATGAAGTTTTAATGCCTTAATTAACTTTTTAGACCACCTGTTGTTGATTTTATGTAACTTGATTCCTATTTTGGATGGTATATTAGTTTGAGTGGTTGACCAAGGGTCTTGGTCTATGGACAAATTTGAGGCGAGGTTTATGTATTTTTTTAGTGTAACCTATTAAGGGAATAGGGTGTGGTTGTTTGTTGGTTGGAGAGAATAGTTATGGGTCGATGTATATGATAAGGCATGTTGACCTAGAGGTTATACATTGTCCATATTTTGATAATAACTTAACCATTCCATTCATATGTATCTAATATGAGTATTAAATATTGATTTCAGGTATTAGATACATGAAAATGATCCAAAAATAAAAGCCCTAGCTTGGATCAAGTTCAAGTCAAAGAGCTACAAGTGTGTATTTGTGGAAATCTATGTAAATGACCTTAGAACATTTTTATAATCACTTATACTGATGAATTGACTTGTAACTTAGATGAGAAAAATAGTTGGGACATAAAACACCAAAGTTAGATCACTTTAGATGCATTTTCAAAGATTGACATCAGGTTGTCAATCAGTCGAGTTTTCCCCAGGACAAACTCAGTCGATCCATCTTGATTAATTTTCTGAAGATAGCATCGGTCGAGTTGTGTTTTCACAGAACTCGACCGATCGAGTACCTGACCATTTTGATTTTAAATGGTCGGTCGAGTTTTGTTATGACAAACTCGATCGATGATTTGAATATTGTCTTTGTCTTTTACTTGATCGGTAGAGTTAACTTTATTGAAACTCCTCGATCGATTGCACTGTACAGAAATTATAGAAAAAGTGATGTGACCGTTGGTGTGTGTTTTGGGCAAAAATAGAGTCGTTGCTTTGAGAAAAAAATGGCTATTTTCATATATAAGTGTCCCACAACTTAAAGGGGCACCCGCAACTATAAATAAGCCCTCTTGGAGTTCATTCCAAGGTTGCTCATTCATTGCAAGCTTGGTCCTAGCCTAGTAGAGAGTGTTCTAACCCTTTGAGCCCCTTTCACTCTCTACCTTCAAGTCAAATAAATGAGTATGAGTGAGATAGGTTCCTTTGTAAGAGAGCTACCCAATGTATTGATGTAAAGCTCTCCTCCATCATCTTCCTACCTCAATTCCCATTGAAGATAAGGTTGAAGATCTTCTCTGAGTGAAGGAGAAGGAATTGTTGTTCTTTAAGGTTGAAGAAAGCAAGGTGCTTCATATCTCCAAGTGAAGGAGATAGGTGCTTAAGATCTCCAAGTGAAGGAGATAGTCAAGGTGATTCTCAAGGAAGATAGGTAATCCCTTGAAGGTAGAAGATTTGAAGGAAGGAGTGGGTAAGTCCATGTTGATGGCTGAAGACTCCATGGTTCAACTGGGTAAGCTTCTTCTATAGGTTGAAGATCTTTTCTTCAGGTACTAAGCCCTTGGATGTCTGGTTGTTGTGTCTTGTAATCTTATTTTAGAATATAAGAGTACAAAGATTGCAAATCCTAGAGACTAACCCACTCTTGGTAGTGGACTGACATTGCTCCTAAGTTTAGTACATGGAACCACTCTAAACCACCTATCCAAGTGCTTGCTCTTCCTTGCCTCTCATCCTTGTTGTGCATGCTAGATTAAGACATCAAATTTTTGCTTGTTTAAGCTTTTATACTTAATATATTTTGGTGGTCTAATCTATCTTGTGAGATTTGTGAAGCTCTATTCACCCCCCCTCTAGAGCCCTTGATCCAACACGTGGTATCAGAGCAGGTCTTCTCCATGTTACTTCAACAAGTAGGAGAAGATGGGCGATTTCTCACTTGGATCCGTCAACCTAGAAGGGAGATTCTCCATGCAACCTTCGGTCTTCGACGACACCAATTTCCTATATTGGAAGAGAAGAATGCAGTTCTACCTTTAAGGTGTGAGGTATGAGATATGGAAAGTGGTGCACCTCAAGTATGAAGACCCAAAGGGGGAAATCTCCACTTAGACTGAAGCACAAATGAAGCAAGCTCAACTCAATGCAAAGGCGGTGAGCATCATCTACGCAGCCCTCACTCCATCTGAGTTCAACCAGAAATCTTCTTGGGACACTACACATGAAATTTGATATAAGCTATGTGTCACTTATGAAGGTACAGAGCAAGTAAAGGAAGCCAAGATCTACATGCTTGGAGGGCTTCTTGAGATCTTCAAGATGGGTAAGAATGAAAGAGTGGCTGATATGTACACTAGGCTCAATGTTATCATCAATGGATTGGCAGCCCTTGGGAGTGTGTTAGACAAAGGCACTATCAACTCCAAGATTTTGAGATCTCTTCCAAAGAGATGGGAGCCCAAGGTTACATCCATTGAAGATGTGTACAAGCTAAGTGAGTTGTCAACTGAGGAGCTGGTTGGTAACCTTCAAGCCCATGAACTAGGCTTGAAAAGCAAGAAGAGGAAGAGAAAAGAGAAGAGAAGGAGTCCAAGAATACCAAGGACACAACCTTCAAACCTCAAATTGAAGAAATGGTTCGACAACAACAACTTTCTATAAAGTCCCCTACTCCTTCATCAAGTGAAGATGAAGGCCCTAATGAGCATGAAGCAAATTACTCCAAGGGAAAGCACTTCAAGTGGAAGCCTTCTTCTTCAACTTCAAGGTTCTATGAGTGTGGCCAAAAGATCCATTACAAGTGTGATTGCCCAAAGGCCAAGAAGAGCCATCACAAGAGCAGCCACAAGAAGGACAAGGAGTACAAGAAAGAAGGAAAGTACACAAGGAAAGAAAAGAAAGAAAGAAGATCCAAAGATGCAGCTTATGTAGCGTGGGAGGAGTCTTCCTCAAGATCTGATGATGGAAAATGCCACCTTGCCCTCATGGCCTCTACTAGTGAATATGTTGGTGAGGTAAGTGAGGTAAGCAATGTCAACTTGCATGAGCTATCTAAGGAAACTCTCATTGATATGTTAAATGAATTCCAATCATCCTTTACTAAATGCAAGTCTAAAAGGAAAAGGTTAGGCAAGATAATTGATGATCTTTATGCTAAAATTGAAATTCTTGATGGAAATGAAAAATTGCTCCTTCATAGCATAGATTCTTTGCAAGGGCAATTTCTTGACCTTGAGCTTCAACATAATGGAGTAGAGGTTGAGAATTGGGTCTATCTTAAGACTATTGCAGATCTTAAGGAAGATAACCAAAAGTGCCTAGATGAGCTAGATGTTTTGAAAACTGAAAATGTAGAACTTAAGGCCATTGATTATGCTAGGAGAAATGAAGTTTATGCTTATCCAAAGGAAATTGTTTTTCTTAAATCTAAAAATGCTAATTTGCTTGCTCAAGTTAATGATTTATCTTCTAGACCTATATTGCCAAGTAATGAGGTAGCTAGTACTACTCTAGAGCGTGACTCTTATCTTACTAAAGCCCTCTATTTAGAGGCCGACCTTTTGCATGCTAGAGATGATCTTGCTAGTCTATCTTATATTGTTATTAACCTTAGTGATGATAATGCTAAGCTAAGAGCTTCTTTGCAAAAGTTTCTTTCAGGAAAGAAATCCTTAATGTAGTCCTAGAACACTCTACCAAACAAATGTGTACTAGTGGTTTGGGATATGATGGGACTACTCCCAAAGGTAAGAGCAAGAACAAAAGTAAGGGTAAGAATAAGAGTGTGGAACCTCCTATCTTCCATGGAGAGACTTCCGGCTCTAAGAACCCTATGGTATGTATTCATTGCAAATGCGATGACCATTACTCTACTTATTGTCCTTACAAGCCCAAGGGGACCAACCCAAAGATGAAATAGGTCCCCAAACTAACCCTGGATCCCAAAGTTTGAGTTGGATTATGACATCCTTCTTTCTTGCAGGTTGAAAAGAGATGGATTGTTGATAGTGGCTGTTCTAAGCACATGACAGGTGAAATCAACCACTTCAACAAATTCATGAAAAAGAAAGGAGGATTGGTAACCTTCGGAGACAACAAGAAGGGTAAGTTCATAGGTGAGGGTGATGTAGGCAATGAGCTTTGTATCAAAAATGTCTTGCTTGTTGATGGCCTACATCACAACTTGATTAGTGTAATTCCACGATGTGATAATGGTTATCTTGTGTTGTTTACATCTTTAGAATGTTTGCTTCTAGATTCCCTCACTTACAATGTCATATATGTGATAATGGTTATCTTGTGTTGTTTACATCTTTAGAATGTTTGGAGAAGACCTAGTTGTTTATGCTCTTCTACCCCCCCTAATTTTTGATAATGTCAAAAGGGGGAGAGATATTTTCAATGGTTTAAAACTCAATCATATTGTTATTCACTATTATACTATTTCTTATTTGCTTGTGAGGTCCTTTTCCTGTTCATTCACTATTTATCATGTGAACTTACAAACGACTACACACTACATGTATATTGTTATTACTATGTGCAGATAGACTAACCATGTAGGTTAGAGGAAGCATAGATTGAGGGGGAGGAATTCACATTTTTTGTATCATGTATCCCCCTAATTCACAAAGCAACAATATAACTTTCATATCTCTAATTCACAAGGCAAAGGTATAACTTCCATATCATTTGCAATATGTTTGAGGAATGGTTTGTCATTGTCAAAAAGGGGGAGAATGTTGACCTAGAGGTTATACATTGTCCAGATTTTGATAATGACTTAACCATTCCATTCATATGTATCTAATATGTGTATTAAAGATTGATTTCAGGTATTAGATACATGAAAAGGATCCAAAATCAAAAGCCCTAGCTTGGATCAAGTTCAAGTCAAAGATCTACAAGTGTGTATTTGTGGAAATCTATGTAAATGACCTTAGAACATTTTTGAAATCACTTGTAATGATGAATTGACTTGTAACTTAGATGTGAAAAATAGTTGGGACATAAAACACCAAAGTTAGATCACTTTAGATGCATTTTCAAAGATTGACATCAGGTTGTTCAATCGGTCGAGTTTTCCCTAGGGCAAAGGCGGTCGATCCATCTTGATCAATTTTCTGAAGATAGCATCGATCGAGTTGCGTTTTCATAGAACTTGACCGATCGAGTACCTAACCATTTCAATTTTAAACGGTCGGTCGAGTTTTGTCATGACAAACTCGACCGATGATTTGAATATCAACTTTGTCTTTTACTTGATCGGTCGAGTTAACTTTATTGAAACTCCTCGACCGATTGCACTATACAGAAATTGCAAAAAAAAAGTGATGGGACCATTGGTGTGTGTTTTGAGCAAAAATAGAGTCACTGCTTTGAGCAAAAAATGGTTATTTTCATATCTAAGTGTCCCACAACTTAAAGGGGCACCCTCAACTATAAATAGGCCCTCTTGGAGTTCATTCCAAGGCTGCTCATTCATTCCAAGCTTAGTCCTAGCCTAGTTGAGAGTGTTCTAATTATTTGAGCCCCTTTCTCTCTCTACCTTCAAGTCAAATTCGTGAGTATGAGTGAGATATGTTCCTTTGTAAGAGAGCTGCCCCATGTATTGATGTAAATCTATCCTCCATCATCTTCCTACCTCAATTCCCATTGAAGAAAAGGTTGAAGATCTTCTCCGAGTGAAGGAGAAGGAGTTGATATTCTTCAAGGTTGAAGAAAGCAAGGTGCTCCAGATCTCCAAGTGAAGGAGAAAGGTGCTTAAGATCTCCAAGTGAAGGAGATAGTCAAGGCGACACTCAAGGAAGATAGATAATCCCTTGAAGGTAGAAAACTTTAAGGAAGGAGTGGGTAAGTTCATGTTGATGGCTGAAGACTCCATGGTTCAAGTGGGTAAGCTCCTTCTATAGGTTGAAGATCTTTGCTTGAGGTACTAAGCCTTTGGATGTGTGTTTTTTGTGTCTTGTAATCTTATTGTGGAATATAAGAGTACCAAGATTGTAAATCCTATAGACTAACCCACTCTAGGTAGTAGACTGACATTGCTCCTAAGTTTAGCACATGGAACCACTCTAAACCACCTGTCCAAGTGCTTGCTCTTCCTTGCCTCTCATCCTTGTTGTGCATGCTAGATTAAGACATCAAATTTATGCTTGTTTAAGCTTTTACACTTAATATATTTTGGTGGTCTAATTTGTCTTGTGAGATTTATGAAGCTCTATTCACCCCCCCTCTTGAGCCCTTGATCCAATAGGGCCATCTAGGCCACAATATGATACAAGGACTTATTACAAGTGTGAATAAGTTGGACTTTTAAAGTGGTCTTGCCCCCTGAGGAACTAAGAGGCTACACAACAAGTAAGGTAGAGCCAGAAGGGCTCCTAATAGTTATATAGTGGTGGTCGTCAAAGAGGATGTGGCCAGAAATCTCAAGTAGGGTCCTCTGGCCAGTAGGAAGAGGACAAGGCTAAGGACATTAATGTGAAACATTGAGATAGGAGTGAACCCAACATACAATCTTTTTACGAATTTTTAATTAAATCCAATGGATTGAGACCAATATTTAAATGAATGATTGATTGGTTGAATTAAAATAATTTCAAGCAATGGAAAAAATGAAGTATCCAATGTAGATGCTTATACTGTAAAGAGTGGGACCCAAAAAGAGATCCATTCCCTACTAAATGTTGGGAAATACATCCATCTAATCCAAACACACTAATGAGTATGTTAGAATAGTTGTATTTTTTATTTCTCAACTGAATGGTAAAAGAGTATACTATAGAAGTGGGCTTTAAATATCATGACAATAAATAAGATTACATAATAATCCCCCACTTGGGATTTACATGAAAGAAATATTTACTTCACTAATAAAAGGGATGTACAAGATATTTTAAGTTTATTTCTTATGAGCCAGCTCCGCTAAGTCAAGTTTAGGTCATCATAAAGCCCTCCATGTCATTCACCTAAGGGGATTGGAAGCATACCCCACAAGAAATGAAAAATTGGAAGTTTTCAATAATAAAAGGTTGTATGTGCATAAATATGAATCGAGAAATATTAGGAAAAAAAGATATAAAAAATCATAAAGGCTTCTGAAAACAAGAGGAAAAAAGAAAATCAAAATGGATATCAAAGAGAACATTTAAATAAGATAAATCATAAAAGAGATTCTTGCCTTATATCATGAGAATGACTAAGGTCCATATCATGACAGAGTCCTATGACATCAAGTCCCTAAAATGCATTTTTGGGTATTTAGGGCCTTAATAAGGAGAATATACTCTCATGAAAAGTCCCCCAAAATGCATTCACGAGGATCTAGGACCCATACCATGACAATGTCATCTCACAACAACTCTATGAAAGTACTTTTAGGAGGAGCTAAGACCCATATTATGATAGTGTCCTCTCATAGAAAGTCCCTAGAGATGCTTTGTTCAGAATCACATAGGAAACATGTATGAGTTTGGAGATGATCAAAGCATGGTATGTCGAGTGCTTGTGGTAGCCACCCCACCTGTGTGCACCAATTGTCATTGGGGTGGGTTTCTTATGTAAGCCATTGTAAAGAAGTAGTTTGCCTATAAAGACAAAGACCCATTATCCTTATAATGGTCACAAAAGAGATGTCTATGAGTTTGGGAATGATCATTATTCTAACATACATTCATGAATGCATCTTATTATGACCTAGAATGACTTTTAGCAGATATTTCTCTGACATGTCACCTTCAAGAATTGTCAAATAAATGTATTGATATATCCCCACAAAAATGCATTTAGGAGGTTCCATAGCCCTTATCATGATAGTTTCCTCTCATAACAAGTCCGTTGAAATGCATTTCTGAGGAGTTGGGGATCATATCATGATAGTGTACATTACAGCAAGTTACTGAAAATGCATTTGTCAGGATCCATGGCTAATATCATGAGAATATTCTCTGATAAAAATTCCCTCAAAATGGATATGTTAGGATCTAGGGACCATATCATGATAGTGTCCTCTCATAGCAGGTCCATGAAAATACTTTTGTTTGATTATGCTTTGATTGCAAGTAATTTACAACAAGAAGGAAACTACATTTCACAACACAACATCACAACTACCTCCACAACGCATGTCGTGACCGCGATAGAACGTGATTCAATAACATTAAATCAAGGTGTCACAACCAGCATTACACATAGGCTCTGCGACCAACCCACAACACAATGTCGCGACCCACCCTCACAACACAACATTGTGACCACAACAAATACAATGTCATGACTAGACCAAAACGAAGTGTCATGTCCAAAAGCATAACAGACCATCGCGATTGAGAAAAGGCCAAACATCACAACCAAAACCATCCCAAGTCCTTAAAAATACATTTGGGAAGTTCCATGGCACATATGATGATAATTTCATCTCACAATAAGTCCTTAAAAATGCATCTAGGAGGTGTCAGGTCCCATATCATGACAACATCCTCACACAAGTCCATGAACATGCATTTGGGAGGTGTCATGGCCCATTTCAAGACAAATGTTGTCTCACATCAAGTCCCTAAAAATGCATTTGGGAGGTGCCACGACCCATATGATGATAGTGTCCTTTGACAACATTTCCTTTCAAATGCATTAAGAAGGAGACATGGCCCATATATCATGTCAATGTCTTCTCACAACAAGTCCCTAAATATGCATTTGGGAGTTTCCACGGCCCATATAATGACAAATGTCATCTCACACAAAGCCCTTAAAATGCATTTGGGAGTATCTAGGGGCCATATCATGACAAATGTCATCTCACAACAAGTCACTAAAAATGTATTTGGGAGGAGCCACAACCAATATCATGATAGTGTCTTCTCACAATAAATCCCTACAAATCCAATAAGGAGGATCAAGGGCACATATATTGACAATGCACTCTCACAACAAGTACCTAAAAATGCATTTGGGAGGTTCTAGATCCCATATATTAATAATGTCCTCTCACAATAAGTCCCTAAAAATGCAAATGGGTGAAGTTTGGGCCCATATCATGACTGTGTCCTCTCACCCAAGTCCTTAAAAATACATTTGGGAGGTGTCATGGCACATATAATGTCAATGTCATCTCATAGTAAGTCCATATAAATGCATTTGGGAGGTGTGGGGTCTCATATAATGAAAATGTCCTCTCATAACAAGTCTCTAAAAAGCATTTGGGAGGTGCCATGCCCCATATCATGACAAATGGCATCTCATAACAAGTCCCTAAAAATGCATTTGGGAGGATCCATGACCCATATCATGATAGTGTCCTCTCACAATAAGTCTCTACAAATGCATTAGTGAGAATCCATGACCCATATATTGGCAGTGTCCTCTAAGAGTAAGTCCTTAAAAATGCATTTGGGTGACATTTGGACCCTTATAACGACAGTGTCCTCTCACACTAAATCCTTGAACATTTTAGAGGTGTCATGGCAAATAGAATGATAGTTTCATCTCACGAAAAGATCTTAAAAATACATTTGGGAGGCATCATGGCCCATATCATGACTGTGACCTCCCACAATAAGTCCCTTAAAATACATTAGGGAGGATCTTGGGTCCATTTTTGGACATTATCCTCTACAACAAATACCTACAAATGCATTTAGGAGGAGTCGGGGACCATATCATGACCACCTAAAAACTATTTTCATGTCCCCAAAAATGTATTTGGGAGGATCTATAGCCCATATAATGACAATTTCTAACATAGAAAGTCCTTCACATGCATTTAGTAAGGACATGGAGCCGATATTATGACAATGTCCTCTCACAACAAGTCCTCAAAAATGCATTATTGAGGAATGGAGGCTCATATCAGGAGAATGTCATCTCATAACATGTTCCCTAAAATGAAATTGTGAGGAGCCTGGGCCCATATCAGGTGATACATAAGAAAGAGTTGACACCTAATTTGGATAAGTATGTATAGTGCTTCTCAGCTCATGGTGCATGTTGTAAAATGGTTTTAATTTCCTGTGATTTTTGGTAATCCGTTGTTTATGATTGATCATGGTTTAAGTTTTGAGAAATCTCACATTGTCTGACAAAGGGTGTCACAATAGCTGACAAGGTTGGAAATGTTGCTGGTGGTCCTTTTGTTGTTAGAGTCCTAGAGTCATCCTTGTACACACAGGTCTTTGGGGTGGTTTTTGGGTGTGTTTTGTAGATATGCTTTCAATACATGGCTTGGCTTGGGTTTTCTTTTTATATAAAGTTACAGTGGATATGTATATATATATTTGGGACATGTTTTCTTATAACAGGATGATGCCATACCTGGTAAGCACCTTGTGACATGAAAGGACTCACATGTAAATGTTTTTTCTATTTGGGGGCTTAATGAAAATGGTTTTAATTTCTAGTGTTTTTCGGTAATTTGTATGTTTAAGTTTTGTTTTTGCAGTTAGTTTTGAGTTATCTTATGGTTTGCGGCATGGGGCATCACACACTCTCTAGCTAGCCTTGCCGCTCTCATTTTTTGGGCTTGGATCTCGCACATGGGGTGCTTACTGCACTCTCTAGTAGGTCTTGCAACACTCACTTGTGGGTCTTGCTGCCTTGCTTGTGGGGGTTGCAACTCTTACTATCTAGGCTTCTAGAACTCACTTTCAAGGCTTATAACTCTCACTTGATTAAGTTGATGCACTTGCCAGTCTATTTCATTCATGACAATGTCCTCTCACAACAAATCCTTCAAAATGTATTTGTGAGAAGTTGGTGGCCCATATCATGAGAGTGCCCTCTCACAACAACACCTTGGAAATGCATTTATGAGGAGCCATGTCCCATATCATGAAATTTCCTCTCACAATAAGTCACTAAAAATGCATTATTGAGGTGGCATGTCCCATATCATGGTAGTGTCCTCTCATAATAAGTACTTGAAAGCACATCTGTAAGGAATATCGTGAAAGTGTCCTCTCACAACAAGTCCCTAGAAATGTATATGGGACCCATATCATGAGATTATTCTCTCACAGGAAGTCCCTTGAAATGCATTTATGAGGATTTGGATCCCATATCATGACAATGCCCTCTCGCAGTAAATCTCTAAAAATGCATTTATGAGGGGTTGGAGGTCATATCATGAAAATGCATTTGGGAGATGTCAAGGCCCACTTTAAGAAAATTTGTTATCTCACATCAAGTCCCTAAAAATGCATTTGGCAGGTTCCATGACCCATATCATGATAGTGTCATTTCACAACATGTCCCTATAAATGCATTTAGGCAGTGTCAGGGCTCATTTCAAGATAAATGTTACCTCACATCAAGTCCCTAAAAATGCATTTGGGAGGTGCTACGACTCATATCTCACAACACAACATTGCGACAGTCTCCACGATGCATGTTGTGACCGTGGTAGAACGTGAAACAACAACGTTAAAGTAAGGTGTCATGACCAACATTACACATAGGCTTTACAAACAACGAACAATACAACATCATGACCCACCCTCACAACACAACATTGCAACCGCAACAAATGTAGTGTCACAACCAGACCAAAACAAAGTGTCACGTCCAAAAGCAGAACGGACCATCACGACTGAAACAAGGCCAACCATCACAACCAAATCCATCCCAAGTCCTTGAATATACATTTGGGACATGCCATTTCACATATGATGATAATGTCATCTCACAGTAAGTCCTCAAAAATGCATTTGGGAGGTGTCAGGTCCCATATCATGACAACGTCCTCTCATAACAAGTCCATGAAAATGCATTTAGGAGGTGTCAGGGCCCATTTCAAGACAAATGTTATCTCGCATCAAGTTCCTAAAAATACATTTGGGAGGTTCCACGACCCATATCATGATAGTGTCCTTTCACAACATGTCCCTCCAAATGCATTTGGGTGGTGTCAGGGCCCATTTCAAGACAAATGTTATCACACATAAAGTCCCAAAAAATGTATTTGGGAGGTTCCATGGCCCATATCTCATAACACAACATCACATTTATCTCCGCAATGCACATCGTGACCACAATAGAACATGATACAACATCGTTAAAGCAAGGCATCACGACCAGTGTTGCATATAGGCTTTGCGACCAACCCACAACACAATGTCGCGACCCACCTTCATAGCACAATGTCATGACCGCATCAAACATAGTGTCATGATCAAACCAAAATGAAGTGTCACATCCAGAAGCAGAACAGACCATCACAAATGAAACAAGGCCAACCATCACAACCAAAACAACACCAACTATCTCAACCTCAAACGCACATTGTACACATCTTTCTCGGCCTAAAACACAAGAGAAATGAGAAATCTTGACCAAAATAAGACCTAACAACCCATATCATGATAGTGTTCTATCATAATATGTCCCTCCAAATGCATTTGGGATTGTCATAGCCCATTTCAAGACAAATGTTATCTCAAATCAAGTCCCTAAACATGTATTTGGGAGGTGCCACGACCCATATCTCACAACACAACATTGCAACTGTCTCCACGACGCACATCGTGACCGTGATAGAATGTGATACAACAATGTTAAATCAAGGCTTCACGACCAATGTTACACATAGGTTTCGTGACCAATCCATGACACAATGTCATGACCCGCCCTCACAGCACAACATTGCAACCATATCAAATGTAGTGTCACGATCAGACCAAAACAAATTGTCATGTCCAGAAGCAGAACATACCATTACGAATGAAACAAGGCCAACCATCACAACCTCTCAGAATAAGTCTTTGAAAATGCATTTGGGTGAAGTTTGGGCCCATATCATGACAGTGCCCTCTTACGCAAAGTCCTTGAAAATACATTTGAGAGGTGCCATCACACATATGATGACAATGTCATCTCAAAGTAAGTCCTTAAAAATGCATTTGGGTGGTGTCAAGTCCCATATCATGACAAAATCCTCTCATACAGGTCCATTAAAATGCATTTGGGAGGTGTCAGGGCCTATATCATGACAAATGTTATCTCACATCAAGTCCGTAAAAATGTTTTGGGAGGTGCCACGAACAATATTATGATTGTGTCCTTTCACAACATGTCCCTTCAAATGCATTAAGGAGGATACATAGCCCATATATTGGTAGTGTCTTCTCATAATAAGTCCCTAAAAATGCATTTCGGTGAAGTTTGGGCCATATCAGGACAATGTCCTCTCACACCAAGTCCTTGAAAATACATTTGGGAGGTGCCATTACACATATGATGACAATGTCATCTCACAGTAAGTACTTAGAAATGCATTTGGGTGGTGTCAGGTCCCATTTCATGACAACGTCCTCTCATAACAAGTCCATCAAAATGCATTTGGGAGGTGGCAGGGCCCATATCATGACAAATGTCATCTCACATCAAGTCCCTAGAAATGCATTTGGGAGGTTCTGCGACCCATATCATGATAATGTCCCTTCACAACATGTCTCTTCAAATACATTAAGGAGGATATATGGCCCATATATTGATAGTGTCCTCTCATAATAAGTCCCTAAAAATACATTTTGGTGAAGTTTGGGCCCATATCATGACAGTGTCCTCTCACGCCAAGTCCTTGAAAATACATTTGGGAGGTGTTAGGTCCCATATCATGACAATGTCCTCTCACACCAAGTCCATGAAAATGCATTTGGTAGGTGTTAGGGTCCATATCATAACAAATGTTATCTCACATCAACTCCTAAAAATGCAATTGGGAGGTGTCATTACCCAGATCATGATAATGTCCTTTCACAATATGTCCCTTCAAATGCATTAAAGAGGAGCCAAGGCCCATATATTGACAATGTCCTCTCATAATAAGTCCCTAAAAATGCATTTCGATGAAGTTTAGGCCCATATATGACAACGTCCTCTCATTAAAGTCCTTGCAAATATATTTGGAAGGTGCCATAGAGCATATGATCACAATGTCATCTCACAATCAGTCCTTAAAAATGCATTTATGAGGTATTAGGTCCCATATCATGACAACGTCCTCTCACAACAAGTCTATGAAAATGCATTTGGGTAGTGTCAGGTCCCATATCATTACAACGTCCTCTCATAACAAGTCCATCAAAATGCATTAGGGAGATGTCAGGGCCCATATCATGACAAATGTTGTCTCACAGCTAGCCCCGAAAAATACATTTGGGAGGTTCCACGACCCATATGATGATAGTGTCCGTTCACAACATGCCCTTTCAAATGCATTAAGGAGGAGACAAGACCCATATATTAACAGTTTCCTCTCATAATAAGCCCCTAAAAATACATTTGGGTGAAGTTTGGGCCCATATCATGACAAGCTCCTCTCACGCCAAGTCCTTAAAAATACATTTGGGAGGTGCCATGACACATATGATGACAATGTCATCTCACAGTAATTCCTTAAAATTACAATTGAGAGGTGTCATGTCTCATATCATGAGAACATACTCTTACAACAAGTCTATGAAAATGCATTTGGGAGGTGTCAGGGCCCATATCATGACAAATGTTATCTCACAACGTGTCCCTAAAAATGAATTCAGGAGGTGCCACGACCCATATCATTATAGTGTCCTTTCACAACACGTTCCTTCAAATGCATTAAGGAGGTGTTAGGGCCCATATATTGATAATGTCCCTAAATGCATTTAGAAGGAGCCATGGACCATATCATGACAATATCATCTCACAACAAGTCCCTTGAAATGTATTTGTGAGGATCTTGGGCCCATGTCATGGCAGTATGATCTCACAAAAGGTCCCTTGAAATGCATTTGTGAGGATCTTGGTCCATATCATGATAGTGGTCTCTCACAATAAGTCCTTGAAACTACATTTGTGAGTATCCAGGCCCATACCATGAGAATCCTCTAAGGAAAGTCCTCCAAAATGCATGTGCGAGGAGCTACGACCCATAACATGACAATGTCCTCTAATACAAGTCCATTAAAATGTTTCGAGGAGGGGCTTGGGCCTATGTTATGACATTGTCTTCTCACAAAAAAGTCCTTGAGATGTGCATATATGTATTGTCCGCTTAACTATATATAAATGAACATCTATGAGTTTGGGGACAATTGAAGCCTGGTTGATTGGGTGCTTATGGTAGCTACCTCCCATTTGCAGGAATCGTTGCTGGGGGTGAGAGGTCTATGTAATATGTTTACCAGGATAAATTTGCCTCATAATAAAAAGGCTCATTGGCCTTAGAATGATCACCAAAGAGACATATATGCGTTTGGTGATTATTTTCATGCCAATATCCCTTTATGAATCACTTAGAATGACTCTCAACAACATTTTCTCTCACAAATCTCCTTTACAAGGTGTCAAATAAATATACTGATATATCCCCATGAAAATGCATTTGGGAGGATCCATGAACCATGCCATGATAGTGCTCACTCACAACAAGTTCCTTAAAATGCAGCTTTGAGGACTTGTGGCCTATATCTTGATATTGTCCTCTCACAACAAGTTCCTAAAATGTATTTGTGAGGAGACTGGCCCATATCATGAGAATGTATGCTCATGAAAATCTCCCAAAAGGTATTAGTGAGGAGCCATGGTCCATATCATGAGAATGTGTCTTGGTAGAAAGTCTGTGAAAATACTTCTGGGTGGAGCTAGGGGTTATATCATGATAGTGTCCTCTCATAGGAAGTCCTTGAAAATGCTTTGATTTGAGACATGTATATATGTATTGTCCTCTTAACTATTCATAAAAGAGATGTGTAAGAATTTGGGGATGATGGGAGCAAGGTCGTTCGAGTGCTTTCGACAACCACCACTCTTTTGCAACAATTGGAGTTGGGGGTGGGTGGTCTACGCAAGACGCTTTCAAGGAGCAATTTGCCTCGCAAGACAAACGCCCATTAGACTTAGAATGTACAAAAAGAGACATATATGAGTTTAGAGGAAGATCTTTATACCAATATCCCTCTATGATTGACCCTCCTGATTACTTAGAAAGACTCTCAGCAACAATTTCTCTCACATTTCTTCCTTTATAAATTGTCAATAAATGTATTGATATATCGCCATGAAGCTAGTTGATGCTTATTATTGGTTGGGAGATATTGGATGCCTGACATGTCTATCACCTAAGTTTAGGTGACAAGTACACGTGTCACCTAAAAGTTTGGTGACATGCATGTGTGTCACCTAAATATATACCCCCTTATAGATCACATGTGACTCATATACATGTCACCTATATGGAAAACCCACATTAGAGAATAGGTGATTCAAATGCATGTCACCTATTCGGTGTAACCCTTTCATGTATGATAAAATGTATGTCATCTATATTAGGCATGATTATACAGATTATAGATGATTTACATGTATGTCACCTAAAGTATGTAACCTTTTCAAAATGCTAAAATTTATGTCATCTATTTCACATAGGTCTATACAGATTATAAGTGATGGACAAGCATGTCACCTAAAATGTGTAACCTTTTACAAGACTATCACCTATACTATGTTTTTTGGTAGTAATATATCTAGTACATATGGAAATACATTCCTTGTTGAAAAAAATCTATGCTGCATTTGTCACACAAAAAAAGAGATGAAACTTTGTTACTTGTAAAATTGCATCATTTTGAGATCAATTTTCTAGCTATCTTACCATTGTTTTGTTCCCTTCAATCATCCATCCCTTTTTATAGGATAGAGATTCTTCTGGAGAAGCAGCATTTATCTTACTCATGATGGTTCAATCAAGAGCCCCAGAAGGTTACCATAGCTTTGTCCGCATTCTCAAGTTCACTTGCGCATATCCCACCAAGATTGTCAGTTATTAATGGAAAAGAACAAGTATATTGGACAGTTAGTCTATTTCTTATTTTCTACAAGCAATGGTGTTCTTTGCCTACTATTTTCTATCTTCCATGCTGACCTTTTTACTTTTATAGAATAGCAGATGACAACTCTCTAAAAGTTTTCCTATATAGCTTTCTCTTCACCACATCAGCTGAAAACCTGACTATATACATCGCTCCTTTCATCAACTATAAACTCAACCACAAACGTCAACACATGCATTAACTAAAGAGTGATGATATACAACACACTGTTTACACCAAAATATACACCCTGGCCTCGGGAACCCACAATTGGCATCCTGTACACATGCATTTTTTTGGGTTTCACGTGCTCCCAATACTCTGTCTGCATTATGCTAATTTCACAATTGAGCCGTACCAGAAGATGAACAGACAGACTAATATTGAGGCTATAAAATTCTCCATACCCCCACTCTCTCCCTCTTTATAGAGATGCTCCCTGTTTCTCCCGTCTGACCAAGCTCTACACGCTAGTTGTCTCCTCCTCTCCTCCGCGTCGTGTCCAGACCGCCGCCGTCCCACCCAGACGCGTCATCATCTTACATGTCGTCGCACTGCCCGTTGGCTGCCTACTCCTCTCCTTGATCACATCAAGTCTACCGTTGTTCTACTGGTCATTGTCCTACCCTGATACCACCGCCATCTAGCTCACCACCGTCCCAGCCCGTCATCGTGACCAAGACAAGGTCACATCCAGCTAGCCGTCTGGACCTATCTCGCCGTCGTCTTGTCTGCCCGCTATCACGCTAGGCCGCTGCCATACCAAGGTTTCTTCTCTAACTGGACCCTCTCCCGTCGTGCCTCCTCCTCCGTTACCATGGAAACAACAACATGTCACTTATGTGGCTACACTACATCCTTGTAATATATTGTGCCTTGTAAACATTGTAAATTTTTTCTAATTGTAAAGATTATCTTAATTTTGTATCTAGTCTCATTGAGGATGTCTTTTGGTACTGCAATGATGAATGGTCACTATGTTATAATATATATTTGTAATCATAAAATTTCTTTGACTGTAAGCACTATTTTGGTTTATATCATGTCTGATTATTAATGGATTTTGGTACTGTTTTGAACATATTTAAGTATGATTTTTTGATTCATACATCAAATGTGTACAGATAGTACTGTGGGCAGCTGAAAAGAAAAATTAGGGGGAAAATGATTTTTTTTTTAATTTGAAATGAGTTATTCGTGTCGCTCTGAGTTATAGACTTTTTGGTAGTGTGTTGTTATATTCTTAGTACTGTTTTAAATTCATTTAAGTACTTCTTTTTAACTTATCCTCAAAATATACAGTAACATAATTTTGGTAGTGCAATGATGAATTGTCACTATGTCTTATAATATATTTTTGTAATCATAGAATTTCTCTTACTGTAAGCATTGTTAAGGTTTATATCAGGTCTGGTTGTAAATAGTTTTTGGTACTTCTTGAACATATTTAAGTATGTATTTCTACTTTATACGTCAAATGTGTACAAATAGAACTGTGGGCAGTCGAAAAGAAAAATTAGAGGGAAAATATTTTTTTAAATTTGAAATGAGTTATTAATTGTTTGTGGATGGGAATTAAATGTATTGGTTGGTTGGTGGTTGGTAGTGAGTGTCTAGGGAGCAATATTGATTTATTGTAGCAGTGGCATACATGCAGTCATGCAGTCGCATCAGCAAACTAATCACCTAATTATTCATGTCGCTCTGCACTATAGACTTTTTGGTAGTGTATCGTTATATTCTAAGTACTCTTTTAAATCCATTTAAATACTTATTTTTAACTTATCATCAAAATATGCAGAAACATTATTTTGGTTGTGCAATGATAATTGGTTACTATGTCTTATAATATGTTTATGTAATCATAGAATTTCACTGACTGTAAGCACTATTTTTTCTTATATCAGGTCTAGTTGTTAATAGATTTTGGTACGCTTTGGAAATATTTTTGGCATGGTGTTGTGGTTTTGTTAAATTTTCATTCTTAGGTAAAATAAAATGATAATTTTTACATGTGTACAATGAATAATAAAATTTATATAAGCATAATATACAACTAATTCTGTATTTAATTTTTCTACTCAAATCAACCTCAGACTGTACGCACTGTGTTAGTTTATATTTAGTATATTTATTAATATATTTTGGTACTACGTTGAGTATATTCAAGTATTGATTCTGGACTTAGCTGTAAAATAAATATAAATGTGTACATAGTTTTATCAAATAGTATATCCTACAAATAAATAGAGGGAGTTCGAAAGAAAAATATATTCAAATGTGTTCTTTTGTGTGTAAGAGGAGTAATGAATGCTAATAGTGGTGTAGAGGTTGCATGCACGCAATAATGTTGCATGCATTTCTTTATTGTCCACTGAAGTGCTTTAATGCAGCGGCTGGATGTACGTAATAATGTTGCATGCATTGCTTTATTGACTGCTTTATTACAGTGCATGAACAACATACCCACTATCTCTTCACGCTCTCGCGGTTCGTGTCGTATAGTGTGAAAAATTGGGTCACACAATGCAAAAATTGGCTAGAACGTGTATTCCCGAGGCTGGGGTGTGATTGTTGGTGGAACATGTGTGCTACGAATAATTTCCCGTAACTAGACAGATATGTTAGAGGTGATACTTTATGAAAGAAGATGAGTAATAACTCCTAAATGCCAATCATAATTGGATACTCCTAATGTAAAATACATGAAAGGATAGTGTCACTGGAAGATATATAAATTTATTAAGATTGTGAGATGAAAATCACAGGAATAATAGTTGACATGTGAAATAGAACATTGAGAGTAGTGTTCTACCACCGTAACATGTCTAATATATAAAAAAATCAATAGAAAAATAACATGAATGTACCAACATGTTACACAATAAGAAGTTAAAAACTAAAAAATCATTGATGTTAAATTGTCCATTCATTAAAGGAAATGTGAAACTAACCATCGTGCCTTTTGATGTTAATAATGAACATAACTTATTAACAAACAAAAAGCATCAGTTATGTAAATTGGAATTTTAAATCCACATCTCAAAGAAATAATTAGTCACAAAATGGCATTAAGAAATCATCTACATTTTAGATCATCATTTATCACAATATAGAGTAAGTTCCCAAATTTACAAATAGAATCAGGTCGTGCATTAAGCAACAGAAAAATTAACTTATAGAGTTGAGGGGTGGAACCTTCTAGGGTCACCTTCAAGCTTTCTCCCCCCACCCCATTCTTCCAACACCACCTCCACCACCAATATCATCCTAAACCCTTACGTCCCAGTCGTAACCTCATCTAACTCATCAACTGTTGGTGGCCCTAGAACTTGGTCTGATCTGGCCATGGATGCTACCACAGGGAGAGTTTGAGCAGATTCAATTTGCACACAGAATCTGGTAAAACTATAGAAGTTGATGTAGATCAAAAAGCTCCTTCCTTCAAGGTGAGGATCATCAATCTTGGACAAGATTCCCAAAACCTATCATCAAGAAGATGGATAACTTCCCTAAGTTTTTTGTTATTGTCTAGATCCTTGGAAAGAAGATGTTCTTCAAACACATGTATGGGTAGATGATGAGGACTCGATATCCTAAAGGAGAAATCAAACTTTCGTCTCTCAAAGATGGCTTCTTCCTAGTGAGGTTTCAAAATGAACAAGACATGAAGTGCTCACTAGTTTTTCAATATCTAGTAGGTCCTTGCTGGGAGATGGATGTCGAGGTTGTCGTGTGGCATGCTAACCCAAAGTAGATGTTCGTCTTTCGCTTCTCGATGTGAGGAAACACTGTCATAGAAGGTAAATCCATCATAGCTTATGCTATTGGCACCCTTAAGGCATTCAACAACGGGATGGTAGGTAACTCACTGGGGGGTGGCACATATGTGTATGAAGGTATCAGTACACCACCCATCTCCATTGGTTGTCATGGTCAAACTACCCAATGGTGAGAAGCTAGAGATCAAAGTATCATATGACACACTACTTGACTGTTGTGTATCATGTTGTATTTTCAGACATGTGGATGGGGGTGTGTCCTGGAAATAGCACTACTACAAAAAATGGTTTTTACAACAGTTCATTTTTCCATTTTACAATGGGTGTCAACTGTTGTATTAGATCACGTGGTCTTATGGGGGGGTTCTTTATACAACATGTGTTGCTCATGTTGTAATATATGTGTTTTATACAATAGTTAATACATGTTGTAGATCATTGAACACACCTGTTGTAATAGGGGTGTTGTATATAACATGTTGAGAGAAAAGGAAAATACATCTAGACACAAGGTTTCGAACTTTAGACCACTTCAAAGTAAACACATCTCAAACCGCTGAACTAGTTTCATTTTATGCAACACATATATTCTTTGTTGTACATATACAACAAATGACGTGCAAACATGTTGTGTGATTGTGGTCTATTACAATGGGTAACTATTACAATAGGTGAAAGCCTGTTGTGTAATTATAGTATACTACAATGGGTTATAGTATGTTTTGTAATGATGGTCTATTACAACGGGTTAACATATGTGACTATTACAACGGGTAGAGCATGTTGTGTAATTATGGTCTTTTACAATGGGTTAGAGTATGTTGTGTAATGATGGTCTATTACAACGGGTTAACATACATGACTATTACAATGGGTTAGAGCATGTTGTATAATTATGATCTCTTACAATGGTTTAGAGTATGTTGTGTAATGATGATCTATTACAACAAGTTAGCATACGTGACTATTACAACGGGTTAGAGCATGTTGTGTAATTATGGTCTTTTACAATGGGTTTGAGTATGTTGTGATATTACAGTCTATTACAACAATTTAGCACATGTTGTAGTATCACATATACTACAACGAGTTTGGCCCGTTGTATATAACTTGTGTTGTATAAAATATAAATTCACAACAAACAAATAGACTTGTTGTAAAAGATATGCTAACTACAACACAACAAATAGAACTATTGTGTTTTTCCTATTGTAAAAAGCATTTTCTGTAGTAGTGTAGGTCACCAACCCAACAGGAGCCCCATACAAGAAGTAGTTCATCTACAAGAAGAACTGGAAGGACATACAAAAATATTTAGAGAACTACTCAGCCAAATGGGAACACAACGATCAGCGGATGGGACAAGTGTGGATGGGTTATAGACTGAGGCAACACATTATGAACCTCAGACTATACAAACCATTAGGAAAGATCTTCAATGGATTCAACTAATCCTAGTGTGGAGGAAGGTGAGATTGATGGAACATCCAATGCACTAAACCACACTGAGCAAGGGCTAGTAGTGAGGATTCCTCGACCATGAACACCACAGGTAAGGAGATTGGATGAAAGAATATGTTCTCGGTTCTGGAGGTCTTAGACAAAGATGACCAACAATTGGAGAGCGATACAATTACCAGAAGTGTAGCCAATGGGTGCAAGTTGGAACATGTAGGAGGAACCTTTGGGAGGCTTTGAAGTCCTACATCGCCTGCTATGGCTACTATTGCAGTCAGGATTGTGGCGCCTACAGTACACCAAAGTTAGTAGGAAAAAGTGTGTTGGAACCGTGGGAAGATGGAGGATGCAACCAGACCTGTCTCGACCGCCCATGCACCGTATCTGCATTTTCAACCATTGCCCCTCCATACCACCAAAGATGATGGGAAGTGTGTTGGTGACATCAACAGTCCACACAATCTACCACCACCAATGACGTTTTCTCAACTTTGTCATGCGATGATGAAGTCCTTAGAACTGCAAAAACTCTCCTATATGAAGCCTCCACCCCACCCTAGACCTTACCAAACATGGCTACCGAATATGATGTTTTGACGTTGATAACATTATGTAAAGCCTTCATGACGAAGGAAATGTGTCCTATTCATTCCTCTTATGCTCAGGAAGATAGTAAAGCATGAAGAGTTGCTTATACAATCCCATAACCGATGAGGACCAGAAGATCGAGATGGATATGTTGTGTTATGTTTGAATCTGGATCGTATCCTTAGGATGGTTAAGGGAGAAGGAATATCCTTTCCATTACACCTACCCAACTTGGGGACAACCCAAGGGTTGTTGGTCTATGAGATAGATAATCAAAGGTTGTGTATAACCACAACAAAGAGACAACAACTGCACTAGGCCCAGACCATGGAGTGTTATGGTCTATAAACCAATCCCACCTCTAGGACAGAGCACAGGCTGCAGGACTACCCTTCAAGTAGGCATTGAATCAGGGGCCTACAAATCACGCCAACTATGTGCGGTGGGACAAAGGAAGTTGTGAGGGTAGAAATAGCACATGTGATGCTGATGTCTATGTGACAAGGTAGTGTGCAATGTAAATATGTCATATGCTTATTTATGGTCTATATGACCTTAGTTGTGGTTGTAGGCCACGAGCTGGATCTATAAAGCTTGGTCAGGATATTTTCCTTAATTAAGATCAACCTGGGTGGCCATCCTAACAACAATCATGTATGGATGACCGTTGATTTGATCCTAATTGAAAGGAGGGAAGACCTCTCTGATTCCTTACTTATGTGGTGACCAAGAAATTGAGAATAACAAAGGCTAGCTTCAACACGTGGTCAAAGGGCCTGATTGACCTTCCATGCTTTATTGCTAAGACTAAGAAATGTGTTATTACATAACTTTTAAAAAACAAATTGGGAAATTACATTAATATTGTACTCCTTTAAATAAAACCAAACATGTGTAAGTTTAGTGTTTGAACTATACAAAAAGGATCAATACACAACATGGCCCTAAATTCCATTGTGTTACTCTACAAGAATCTCTATCTATGAATTTGACATGTGCGGTGTAGGACAAGTTGATGGTCTTAAATCTTTAGACCCCTACTACAGATGGAAGGAAGCTTCTCTATTTGATGACATTCCCAACTTAGGATGTCCTTTTGTCATTTTTTTGACGAGGGTTGGAATGAGTCTGTTCCTAGTAGAGGGTGGTTGTGAGTAAAGGGTGGTTGATGATCTACTTTATGTTGCTTTGCCTTTATTTTTCTTGAGTGATTGATCTATTGATGCATTGTGTGATGAATATGTCGGAACCCATTAAAGAGGGAACAAAGGAGTTGGATGAGGATGCAGTTAGATCTATAAAGTGAATTATTTTGACATAGTTCATTGACAAGTATCCTTGATTTGGGGTTTTGATTGGGGTTCACAGTGGCAAGAAAATAAACTAGTGCAGTTTCTAGGGATCGAAAGTTTGTCCTAAATAAGTGGGAGAAAAGTCCCACCCACAATTTTCCTTGAAACAACATAAGAAAGCAATCATGTCTTGTAAGGTGTATGAGTAGAAAATGACTATCACACTTTAAAAGAATGAGACTAATACATTTTATTCACCTTCATTAGTTGTAACATGAGCATGTCAAGAAATAGTATGATCACCTATTTATTGATGTCCACTTGTAATTCAATGATTAAACTCAAGTTGAGTGCAACAACAACAAGATCAACTAAGAAAAAAATTTAAATAAAGCACACTAAGAAATACATTATCTAATTAATATAAACAGAAGGTCATAATAAATTGGATGTTATAAATAATATAAGATGCCTGTAGTAACCAAAAAACTACTTGTGATTAATTGGAAATAAGGAAAATATTAGTAAATCATTTTGACATGTAAAATGAGAGATAAAAAACAACTAGACAATGAAAGTGAACTAGGTAAAAAAGATAAGTACCTAGTTGGAGCAATTATGACACCATGTGTATGGATTTTGGAAACTTTGATCACTCCATCCTAATGAATCCCAACCACATAAAACAAGTATACATGATAATCACAATTTATGCCAGCATCTCCTTTTAGAGAATGGTCCCATAAAAATAGAACACACATATAAGGACTCTTTTGAAGCATATCTTGCTCCCGTGTCCTATTGGGTGTTGTGGGGTAGTGTGAGCTTGGATGCTAGTCTCTTACCAAATAATTCCAACATCTTCTAGCCGACACTCCTGCAAAATTTGGATCCAATTTTGGTGGCCCTTTCAAGGAAAATTGTTATTCAACACATATGTCATCAAAATATATTTCATGATATAGAATGCAACAAAACAAGGATGAATCACTCATTTGTATAAACCTCATCTCAAAATACATTGGAAATGGAAATATACTTAACTAAAACAACATCGGTTAGTCTCTTTATAGATCCGATGTACATATATCCATATACACTCATGTAAACCTTATACCATGAAACCATGTTTTGTAGTTTGGTTGGAATAAATGTTTAACAACATCGTCATATCACCAAACAAATTAAACATATAAAACAAAAAGTAGTCACAAGCATTTATAAACACACAGAATAACACAATAAAACATTATACATATGTTATGTGTATATATTCTAATATTTATGCTTGGATTGGCTAAATAGAAGATACATTAAGAACAACATGCAATATAAATTTACATTGATATAGTTTTGCAAACCAAACATTACAAAGACACCTAACTAAACAAGCATATTAAGGTTTGTGATGGTTTGAAGTGATAAAACAGTTACAAAGTAAACTGATATTGCCTAAAGATGAGCTACCAACATGATAGTCATAAAAAAAATAAGAAAAGCCTTAGAGAAGGTTGAAATAAGGGTAATTTTCTTGATGTTTATAGGAAAAAAAGGTGTCACGTCATTATATATTAATACTAGTTTACCTTTCGTAGGGAGGAGCACGAGTTGGATCATACTAGTTTTTGGTAGTTCCGATCCTAAACTCATATTGTTAAGCAAAAATAGCAATGGTAAGCTAGGTCCAAATAGTGTTTGAATATCTTTGTCCATACCGGGCAAGCATATACGTCAGTCTCGAATGGGTATAATATTAAATAACAATGTTTTTTCATGTGTGTATGTAGATAAATATTTTGTTAATAAGGTCAAAGAACATATCATTTACAACCTATAACTTAGAAAGATTGTAGTTAAGTTTGTCAAAATACATAATCATATTAAATGATAGTTACATATAAATAAATATGTCACTAATATAAGTATTTGAATCTTTAGGTTTGGGTTTTCCTATGCCAAAAGCTTGTCTGTATAAAAACCTGGGTCAAATTCTTCAGCAAGTCCCATCCATATATGTTATATGAATTGGTATACAACCAAATATATATAGATTAAGATGTGGATTGGGTTGCCTATTACGCAGCCCTCACATTTTAGGGATTATTATTAGGATGTTAGCTTGAAGTCAACCTACACATTTAAGCTTATAAATTTGATGCAAATACATAAAGTTTGGTATAATTTTTCTGAATATATATATATATAGGGTGTTAAGACCAACATATATATCCACTTTAGACATTTATAGTACACATTTTACAAGTAACTGATGCAAGTAACCACAGTCATTGTGTTTAAAATAGACATTCATTGGCTCATACAATTCTGCAAACAGTTTATGTGCGTAACCAATCAGCTAAGAAGTCCAATGCATGACCAACATAAATTATGATTAAACCAAAGCAGGCTAGCAAGAATGTCACCCAAGAAAGATTATGTAATGAGGAGGGCACATGCAATAAAGTGATAATAGGACAACGAGGTATAAACCAGTATACTTAGAAATAAGAGAAACTAACCTTATAAGATGCAACTGGATGGAACATTGTTGGAACCCATAAATCCAAAGGAGAAGATGACAAATTAACTGTATGCATCTACTAATAGTTGGCAAGATGGTCTAAATGGAGTAGGACTTATAGATGTCAAGTTGTCAATAGAGTCTATTCTATGTACATGACGAAGGAAGAAGCAAATGTCAGATTTATGTATATTGTAAAATGATAAATGCCACAAACTCCAATCTTGTCTAAACTCTTGACTAGAAAAAAAATGCTTGGGAATAATCTTAATCACACGGATGCTCATCATTGCTCTAGCTTGTTAGAGAAAACTACATCTAGGAAAGGGATTACGAAGAAGGAATAAGAATAAAAGGATGGATGAGCAATAGATTACAACCAGGTTTAATTTATTGAAGAAAAAATAGGGGTAACTTATGCTAATCTCAGAATCAATAAGTACATCTCCCAAATAGGGAAGTTCAATTAGGCATATCTACCGCAACAACTGCAGAAAAGATAATGATGAATGTTTAGATCGTGAACGGAAGAAGTGGGGAGACAACATGGAAAAGAAAAGGGGGAGGGCTTAGGGCGCGGAGAGAGGAGGAAGTTGGGAGACGGCGTAGAGAGGGTAGATTGTGAAGAGTAATCGTGGGTTGGGCAATAAAAAGAAAACTAACACATTGTTTATGTCTCATTGTTTGTGCTTTCTAACGTGTGGAAATAAAAGTTTGACTAACTAATCTAATTTGTTGTTGTATGGAAGAAAATGGTGATTTGGTTAGTATGTATTTAACATTAACTAGGGTTTTAGTGCACTTAATGTTGTTGTGGTATTATATCATGGTATTAGGTTTGTATTTATACCTTTTTTGTCTATGAAAAACAAGTAATGTCTAAAATAATCAAGTGAAATCCCAATTCATGTAGTAACTTGTGACCTTATGACTTCCTAAATATTTAGTCGGAGAAGCAAAATGGGTATCCTTGTCGAAACTAAGGGGTTGTTAGAAGGTATTTAAAGTTGTATGTTGTTCATTTATTATGGGTTATTGAGAATTTATATGATTTGTGGTCCCCTTCACACCTTAAAACAATCCATTATTTGAGTACAATCGAGAACGTAACTCCAGTTGTATATGAGACTCCTATCAATGTGGTTGATAGATATGTGATATGATGTCATATTAAAAATACTATCTATGTGATATGATGATAGGTGACATCTCTTGAGTACCCCAGATGAGCCTGATGTTATTATGTATTCCTCAGGATAGCGAGCCCCTCTTGTTATACCCATACACGTTTGTGATGGGATCTTATGGAAACTAGATAAATTTAAGATAATTTGTGTATGTCTAGGGGGCTTAACAGTGATAAGCATTTAGTATCAGTGGTATATCCCAACTATATATCACTTGATCACAAAATATGTAACCAAGTCACAAATATCTACTTGTACAATATCGTATCTCTTTCACATTCTACTGTGTATGTTGCTTTAATAATCCTTAAAGTTTCTAGTTGCCATTATTGTATACCACATGTATTAATATGGTATGTTTTGAAGAAGTTGTTTCTTAATACAATTCGAATGACATTAGAATTTGCATACTTAGAACGCTATAGAAATTCCTTACCTCTCACAGGGACTTTAGACTCATGCTTTTAGTTCTCTGATGTGTTGTTGCTAGCACACAAATTCACCACAGAAAATGTCTCTGGAGTTTAACCTTTGATGGCTACTCAACACACTTGTAAAGAAATGTATTGATGTAGTACTGAAGGTATTGATCCCTAGAGATGATGTGTCATGAGTTAAATTGAATCAAAGGCAATGAACAATATTTAAATAAATTTATGGAGGATTATTAATAAAAAAGAAAGTAAATTGTTGAATTGAAATGGAATATTAAAAGGAACAAAATTACATTGCAAGAATTGAAACTAAGATTAAAAGTGAAGAGAGCATAGAGCAGAAGGAATCAAATGATTATCATTAGTTTAGATTTTATAGAATTGTAAGAAGTTTGGGTTTCACCACTACAAACTTCATAGTTAAATTAGCCATTTTTAAAATTTCCCTTTTTAGATATATTCAGATTAGGACCTTCGAGATCTGTCCTCTTCGAAATCATATCTCATGGATTAAACTTTCCATAGACCCATGATCATTAGTGTTTTGAGGGTTCTTGTTCAATCATCCAATGTATTCCCCTCATTAGTCTCTTCGAGGAATACATGAGTCTCATCTAATGTTATGATCCATAAGTCCAAGGTTATGTCATCATGGATCATAAACTTCATGGAGCATGACTGATCAGATCATGTTCCATGTTATTAAATAGATAAAAACACATCTTTTATATCTTTGAAGGGGGTTTACAACTTTCTAAAATAAGATACAGAGATTATGAGGGATGAAGCCAATAGAAATCCTATCTAAATACTAAAAATAAAAGGCAGTTTCATTATGGTAGTATACCAGCCACCAGTTGTTCCCCATGTCCTGACAAAGAGGAAACTACTTAGACATAATGAAAGTGGAACAAGGCTAGAGTATGAAAAAGTTGCATCCGTTTTTCTTTGGAGTCCCCCTTCCTTTTATAGGGAGAATGGAGGGGGTAAAACCCAAGAAATAAGGCTTGGTGGAGGATGTGGTACCCTATTTCGGGATTTGAGTGGACCGACTTAGAGGCTTGAATCGCTCGACTGGCATTATTTTGATGCTTCATGCTAAAGATTCGTGATCAAACTTTGACCACTTTAAAAACTTTCTTGTTTTGAGGCTTTGAGTGTGTCCTAGATGCAGGTTGATCAAATGGCATACATGATTCATGCGAATGACTTCAAATTCATAACTTGATACAAGTAATATTGATCTTTCCTGGAATGTTCAATATCAATGAGTCAAGCAACTGAAGAATGTGGGTCGCTCAATCAGAATGATGGGAAATGAGATCTACTGTAGTTGAATCAATCGACTGAGAAAGTGAAGTTCGGGATCAAAAGTCCCTGAGTCTTGGGCATTTTGGGGCTTTGAATTCACTAAGATCACCCTTTTATTCTTTAGGCCTTTCAAGAAATAAATGAATCTTGGACTTGAGTTGAAGGAGTGAAAAAATGCATCAAAACCTTAAAAATAAGAAAAAATTAATGGGATTTATAATAAAGGAGGAAAACAAAGGATCTTGCAATTAAATCATAAAAATGTACAAAAAGAGATAGAAAAGCCTAAATAAATGACCTAAACAATTTGATAAAAGGTGATGAATATGTATTCATCAAAATACCTTAAACTTATTTGTTGCTAGTCCTGAGCAACACAAACTCATAGAATCTAACCAATTCATACTAACATATTTTTCACCTCACTCTAATAGCACTACATTGTTCTCACCACCTTTTCAAGGCCAAGAACCCTAATTTCCTAGAACCATGAATACACAATTTTCTAACATTCTTCACTTAAAATTACTTCCAAACTTGCTTCTATTTTGAAACATGGAAAGGAATTAGATGTCATATTTCTTTGATTATTAGTACTCCCACATATCCGTACAAACATTTGCACAAAACCAATGTTCAAGGATTTGATGGGGTTATGTAGTTTCCCCTGGGAATGAAAGCAGAGTGAAGGGAGGTATGAGGGGAATTTGTCTCGCCTCTATTCGACTTGAGACCTTTTTATTTCTTTGTTTGCAGTTACACTTAATTCATGTTTTGATATGTAGTTTGGCATCTTTTTTTGGTGATAAACCCCTATTAAATTTATGAGGGGTTTGGAAGAAGCAAAAGAGGGGAAATAGGGAGGTGTGCCACCCCAAACTTGGAGTTTGTAAGGCCCCTGACTTAGTTTTAGGGCTAAACCTACTTCTTTGGCCTAAGAGAATGATTAGAATCCTAATCTAGACCCTTAAGACGTTTTATAATCATAATATGCCCCTTTGTTTCAAGTTTGAGATCTTTTGAATAATGTTTGTGCTTTACATGCTAGTTTTGGACCAAATTGCAAATTACCCATAGTGGAGGGTTAACATACAATTTGTCACTTACATAGTGTGTCTTCCATGTCCTAACATCATCTTGGGGAGATAGAAAAGGTGGGAACTTTGGATAGACCTTGTCTTGATGATATGAACTCATGTGGTGATTAGGGTTTTTTAGGGTTTCCTTGTACCCATGCATGGATGAGCTTATAGCGACCATGAGGGGAGTGTTGTGACTACAAAACTGGTGTTTCAACTACAATGCATCACCCTAGAGAGGTGTGTTGTGATCTGGGATGATTTAGAGTGAAGATGGGGTCGCTAGGGTTCCATATACATAGGCTTTGTGAGTGTTGCGACTACATGCATGAAGGGTGAACAAAGTGTAGTGACCACTACACTTAACCTAGTGTTGCGACCGCAACACAAGGGGTGAGTGTCACTACAGCACCCTAGAAGTATCAACCTTTGATGAACGTGAGTGGGGAAGGCTTGCATCTGTGTTTCTTTGGTGAACAAATGTCCCCTATGTGCCTTATTATGGGGACACCTCATCCCACCATCACCACCCTCCTCTACGAATATATAACCTCTCTCTTCAGCCCTTCTTTTTATTCCTCCCTGTTATGCTCGACCATGGAGTTTTGTGAAGCAAGTGGGTCTGTCCTAAGTGTTATGGTGACTGATCATCTCCTCTAAGTGGTGCTTTGGAGCTAAATCATCTTCTTTATGGTGATTCTTGGTGGTTCCTTCTCTAGGTGAGTTGCTCCTCTCTTTGAGAATGTTTTTCTTTGGTCTTATTCTTCCCTTCTTCTCCTTTCTCAACCTTAGACTATGGTTTAAACCATGGTGGCCATCTCTTGAGAGATACTCTTCCCCACAAGGTCCTTAGACCATGGTTCGTCCAAGAATGGGTCTTCCCTCTTTTCTTCCTTCTTCTTCCTCACAATTCAAATTTGACCTAGGACTCTGTTCACCATCTTTTGAGTTATCTTTAACCATGAAACATTTTTCTTGTCTTGAGGTACCCTTGTGACTAAAGATGGATGTTGGTTTTTTACACTAATGAGTTTCAATCATAAGAATGATCTTTTACTCAACTAGCCAATTCCCGCAAGTATATGGGAGTAGTTGTAGTTGAGATCGAACACAAGGAGCTTAGTAACCAATTAAACACAATAGTGCTAAGTTTCAACAATCTAGATCCTTTTCAAGGATGATTTGGTTGATTAAACTAAATTTTCATAATTAAACTAAGCAGTAAAAGGATTATTAAAAGGGGTTTGATTTCAGATATGAAATAATCTTGGACTTAGGATTTCACTAGAACATCATAGAATGAAGAATAGAGCACGAAATTTAAACAAACTAAGCACTTGATTTAAAGGAGAGTTGTATATTTTACTTCACCTCCCGGTGCAAATACAACGATCCTAATTCCATACAACACTCTCGTGTATGTATTTTGTTCTGGATCACAAACCTACTCCTCAACTCCATATCTTCCACTCTCATGGTAAAAAAGGAGTTGCCAAGAGAGTACCTCCTTACTCTCCTACCTATCTTCTAAGATCAATCAAGAAAGCATAAAACATGCATACATAGTGGCCAACCATACATGCAAGAAGCAAGAAATTAGTACTCACAAGGTAGAAAAACAAGCAACTTAGCATTTAGTATGAAATTATCATGTTCCATACATGCTATGACATGGGAGTTACTCTCCCATGTACAAGAAAAAGAGCCTACTCGTCCATGATAATGTACAATATAAAAGATGCAAACTTTTTAGAGTTTAGCATGGTTTAGAGAAGGAAAAGCTAAGAGAATCCAAAGATGTAACCAAGAAAAATGGAATTTCGGCTTGGGGATGAAATTCCACTCCTACAACTACTTCAAACCGAACAAGCTTCTCTCCTGAGAAGTTTAATGAAGGGAAGAAGCTCTGCTGCACCATCAGAGAAGAAAGTGCAGAAGAAGAGAAGAAGAATGGAGGTTCTTTGGAAAGAAACCACCTTCTTCCACCCAAAATTGCCCTCCTTTTCTCTAGACATGCTCTTGGATGAAAGACTTTCAAATTATGACCAGTGATAACCATTCCATAAGTTGGTTTTCTCTTTAAAAATGAGAGACATCATTTTACAAATTTGCTGAAACTGACAGAGACACGACGTGCCTTCCTTTGGACACATCGTGTTCCAGTCTTCAATAGTTGTTCCAAGTGTAAGGTACACGACATGTCTGAATTAAAACACACCATGTATGTTACCAAAAATACAAAAATCGGCTATGAATTCCCAGGTACATGTCGTGTCTTTGGTGGACATGTCGTGTACTTTTCCTCTTTGTCTAGAGTGTATGGCCAACTGGAAACACGCACATTGTGTTTTAATTCATACACGCCATGTGCGTTGCTGTTTCAGCAGAAATGAAACTCTGAATGTATGCAAAGCATGGAGAAGCCCCAATGATGTCGGAGTTGAGTTGGGATATCTCCAATTTGATCATTTTAAACATATCTACAATACACATCAGGCGATAAGTAAAATAACAAAGAGGTGGCAAGAATAATATGAATAGAGGCTAAATGAAAACAGAATGAACTGAATTTGTATGTGAAATCATATAAGAATTTGGTGTGGAAAGCACACAACAATGGAGCTCTTGGGAGACTCATCTTCAAACTTGTGAAGAGAAGGATATCAAGCTTGATTTTAGGCGGGTGATATAACCTTCCTCTTGTTACTATTATTGCCCCTTGTTTCTTTCTTGAATGTGGATATTTCCAACTCTAATAGAAATATTAATGTGTTAGATAGAGTTATCATGATCTGAAATGAAAATCTTGGGCACATTTATTCATGTTTTGCATCTAACCCTAAACCTTAACTCTATGAACCTGACCTTGGTGATGATGATGAGGTGCATGTTCTATTCTTGTTTTTAGTTATGAAACTCTACAACTTTGATCATGGACCACCTAACTTTTACATGAGAATGGTTTTATTTGGTTTACATGAATGGAAAACTTAGTTTTCATCCATTGAATCATGATTGTTATGGTGGATTTATGTGACAAAATGCTATAGAGCCTTTATGATTATCTTGTATGGAGTTTTTCCCTTAGTCGGTGCTAAGTTTGTTGGGGTATGTGTTTTGTTGCAACCAGCATTGGGTGTTGACTTGGGGTTGCAATACCCCCTTGACCTTTCCCTAGGACTGTTACCCTTATGGTAGTTGAAGGGGTTGTAACAAAAATCCTAATCCATGAATGGTCGCTACAATAACATGTGCATATGGGTCGTAACGCCTCTCTTTCCCTTGCGACCGCAACACACCTTGAGCATGGGTGGTCGCTACATCCCTTAGGTCATGACACCTAGGTCACTACACCCCTTAGGTCATGACACCTAGATCGCTACAGCCCTTAGGTCGTGACACCTAGGTCACTACACCCCAAGGTTACAACATCTTATATGTTAGTTCTCTACACTTGATTAATGTGATGATGAATTATCATAGATCAATGTGATACATATGAGATGGTGTAATGATGATACGGTGATCCTAATATTCTAATGTTAATCATTTTACACTCTAATCTAAAGAGAGAAGATTATTAAAACCTAATTTATTGAGAGAGAGAATGAATCTCAATGTGACTAAAGGAAACAATCTCCAACCCTAATTTAAGGCTTGTGATATGGTGAATCATCTCCAATCATCCTAGTGACTATGATGAGATGTAATGGTGACTAAACAACCTGAATCATCTATGGTTAATCCTCATGTGCCTTAGGAGGAAAAAAGTAAGGAGATTAGATTTTGGTGACATTATACATTTTGGAACCCTAAATTTGAGTGTATGAGATACTTGTCCATCTATGCTTGAGATAGTTGCTTTGTGATGAGGTTTTCTCTCTCTAGATCATATTCCTATCATTCTAGTAGGTGGTACTATGCTCTAAAGCTTAAATGCTGAAGGTTATCATACTTGGTTCACTCATAATCTGAAGCCCTAATTCCTTTTTACCCGATCTTGAGTTGATGATAAAGTGGTGATTTTCTTCCCTCTCTTGGTCTTGTCTTTGATCACTTTATTTAGACTTGAGTACCTTGGGGTTCCATGGAGCTTTAGGTTCTGTTTTGGGTCGGCTAAACATGGTTTATCTCTCTTGAATGAGGTTCTTTCATTGTGGTTGCATGATACACACTTTAGGGTTTTCAGTGACCGATTTGTATGAGGTTTTCTCCTGCATGTTGATGATGGATTTCTTCAGTATTCTCTTCTATTTTGGCTGTGGAAGACTTGTATTTTTATATTGGTTTATATTAGTTTGATGATGGTTCCTTATCATGGTGGTAGCTTGACCTTGTTTTGGTCTTGGGTCAAGACATCTTGAAATACGAGATTTTTTGTTGAGGTATGCTTGGATTTTGTTTCGGTCATGACATGTCCTTTTTTCAATCATAAAAAACCCTTGGTTTGAGTTCATGACATGATTTTAGTGTTGAGGGTTGAGACATATACTTGGTATTGGTTGAGTTGCTTTTCTTGAATTTGAGGTCACGACATATTGCGTTGTGTGGTCGCGACATGTTGCTTTGTGTGGTTGCAACATGTTGCTTTGTGTGGTTTTGAAATGTTACTTGGTGTGGTTGTGACACCATACAACATGGTGGTCAAGACCATTGTGTCATGGGCATGACACCCACTTGGGTGATGGGTCGGGACACCGCATGTGTTCATAGTCACAAAAGTCCCAAATGGTGAATGGTTGACACATATACATAATCATATGATCGATACATAAACATCAATACTAAGTAATGAACCGTGTATGGGTCTGTTTGGTTGGATGCCCAAATCAACTCTAACATATGTTCTTTAACCCTAAGATGTTCCAAGATTGTGGGAGTTGACATCCCTAGGATTTAAGGATGGTATATAGCTATAAATCCCTTATTGGCTATGTGTGGAACCCTAACCCTAATGACGAGACATGTGATATGTTTGTCTCTCTCTCTTGGAATGGTTATTCTGTTATGATGTTTTCTCTCTCTTTTATATAAACCTCTAACCTTGCAGGTGATGTACATACGAAATATCATAGCTAGTATATGATATGGTGGATATGATGTGATACAGGATGATGGGTGTGAGTGTAATATTATGAATTTTGAGCAAATAAAACATCTTCTCTAGGGTAATTTTTTTTAAAGCTCTTTGAGAATTTGTTAGTAAATTCAATTCTAATATTAAAATAATGCATTTTGATTAATTTAAAAGCTTTTATATATTGAAAATATAATTGTGGTACTTTTACCAAATTTTGGAAAAAAAATATATTGGTCGGTAAACACACAAGCAGGTAGTTGGGTAGCAAGCAAGTTGCTTATAGAGGCAAGCATGTAGCTGGGTAACAAGTAGGTAGCTGGAGCAAACACACTACTTGGTAAAGAAAGAAGCCTAGTGTCATGCTCCTCTTACAAACACCTAGCACATCCTAATGTTTGACACATATCCCACCATGTGTCAACTAATCTTTGATAGATATCTTCAAATGACACATATGCAACCATTGTGTCATATAACCACGGATTCTCTCTCTTTTGAAGACACATACATACCCATGTGTCACTAAACCTATACATCATGTCTCTTTTACTGATACAGATATACCCAAGTGTCATCCATATACATTTTGCAATTAGGACCATGCTACCCTCCCACATCCCTATAAATAGAAGCCAACTCCACTCAACTTAATTCTTATTCCAAATCTCAAGTTCTTCCATGAAAGAAAACGTCCCCCTTGCTTATTTCTACTCTTCATAGACAAGTAACCCTCTTGCTCTCTTTAGAAACCATACATGTTTCCCTCGTCTACAACTATAAAGAAGTTCTGCTTGGAGAAGATGTTGAATAGGAGAGTTACTTTGGCAACATAGTCTTTCCCCTCCTGAGGTTTGATCCCTACATGTGATTCCTAAATATCATTTTGAAATGTTAATTCTCTCTCTCCTTGATCTTTGGCTATCTCTCTTTTGATAAGAATTCATTGTAAGCCAAAATTCTGTCAAAATACTCTTGGAAATTGACCTTCTCTCTCTATCTTTAACCTATTTCAACATCACACTTCAGGGGAAGGTATGGTCCTCACTCCTTGTAATAGTTTCTTATATAATCATTAAGGAAAAGTATGATTTTGTATGGTCTTCATTTTGTGACTTAATCTCTTATATGATTTCATATAGCCTTCACTTCTTGACTTAACTCTTGTATCACCACTTATGAAAAGTATGATTTATTATGGTTTAGTATAGTTAAGTATAATCACCTTATCATAATCCCTGGTATAAACATTAATAAAAAGTATGATTTAACATGGTTTAATATTGTTTAGTATGGTATTTGTGATGGAGTGGACTTTTGGAATCCTTAAATATCAAAGGACATAAGTGATTTTGTTGATTAATGTTAATATCATGATTAAGATCCCTCTTTTAATGCCTTCTTGAGGAATTTAATTGATTGGTCTTATACTCGAGTTTTGGCACCAAGGTTGGATGTGAAATAGCTGGGCTGACGATAAGGATATGAGTAAAGTTTCATTAGATTCCCACACTCCTAAATGGAGATATCCACGTTTCAAATAGGCCTAATGATGATTATTTTGATGTGCTTGGGACCAATGTTTCACATTTAGAAATATAGGCTATGATCAATCGGATGCTTGTTATGCGCACGCCTACTTTGGTTTTGGTTGTATTGACCTTAGTTAAAAGCTACGTATTTCTATTTTGGAGAAAAGAAATGGTGGCCTTTGGATGCAGACCGTGAGGTGGAGACTTGTTTGTCTTTTGCTTTGGCACAATAGAAGTAGTGGGACGAAACCCGTCGTGCATGCCTAGATGCATCACGGCCACGATCTCCGAACATGCATAGAACAAAAGAGGGACCAATCAGTTAGTCTTCACTCGTCTTAAGGAGCAACCTGACCCTTCACTCGTGTCCTTTAGATCGGTCTACATATAGACAGAGCTCTCCATTCCCAGCGGCTCTCCGCCGTAATGAGCAGCAGGTGGCATGTATGAGTTACTGAAGACCAGGCATCGAGCCCACTTTGGCGGCGCTATATAGGAAGACTAGGACTGCGACGCTGAGGACAGACGCATGAAGGTGTCGAGCGGAGGACATCCATAAGTCGCTGAGGAGCTCTGAGGAGCAGCGCCGATGACCAGACTAGGAGGGGAGCTTTGCCGTAGAAGGACCGACGGCGGCGCCTGAGAGAACGAACCGGAGACCCAAGGGCGGAAGCACCATCTGCAGGGTGGAGCAAAACATCTTCTGCGTCACTGAGAAGGGAGTGGAAGTCCTCCCAGCGGTTGCGCTTGAGAACGCAGATGGAGGCGTCGAACAGAGAATCGAGCCCCATGGTAGACTCGCTCAAAGCTAGGAAAAGCACAGTGAAGAGGAGCTTGTGCCGTCGATCTCTCGTCAGATCTAGTTGTCATGGCTGCGCCCAGGTTTGAGAGCGCCGGTGCCGAGATCCCTAAAGCGGCGACGGGTGGTATCGCGTGGACTTGTAGGCATGACAGATGTAGGATGGCATCGAGCGCAGCGGATCAGAGTCCAGCCAGTGGTGGCGGCAGATCTGCGGAGGGATGAAGCCAGGAGATATGGGTGCCGTCATGCGAGGGTGAGAAGATAAAAGAGAGAGAGTCTGATCGTGGGCAAGAGAGAAAGAAAGAAGCCAGACCCAGTAGCAGAAAACCAGACAAATCCCAGCCTAGACCAGGCGGCTCCAACCCAAAACCGGCCGGCCCACCAAAGCAGCGTCTACCCTCCAAGCCACGTGGCGGCTCCCCACTGGCCATTCAAGGTAAATCTTCAATAATGCCCAGTTCTTATATAATTCATAGAAAATAGCTCGATGATCCAAAAAATACAAACAATATACAAAAATGTTCAGAAAAATGTGTAGAACAACCTGGAACCATCATATCAGGGTTTTGATGTATTAATAATAGTGATATCATGTAAGATGTGAAATGCTCTTATGATGGGTAATAAATATCAAACGATTCCCTAAAATTATGAGAAAATACCTGAAAATCATATTTCATGTTTATAATGCAGATGATGTCAGTTATGGTCATGATGATGTACGAAATCAGGTATTTTTCTTAATATGTCTAATTAGGGCTAATCACCCTAATAAAATGCAATAAATGCACACATGCTCAATAAATGATGAAATTTACAGAATAAGCTCATGTCAGTATATGGAACCTCAGTATTAATAATGGAATCATAATTATGAACATAATCCATGTTATATGAAGATGAATCTTAATACATGATTTTTAAACCCTAATCTCGGTTAATGGTGTAACCTAGGATTAATAGGTGCATAAAAATGATATGGAAGATAATGTTCAGATAATGAATCATAATCTGGAAAATGACATCAGTGAGATAATCCTAAGAAAAGAATACAACTAATGATACACATATCCTAATGAGTTAAGAAAACCCTAAAATGGATATGATTAAGATTAAGATGAGATGCAAGATGATGAGAACCTGATGCTAGTATATGGTCTTGTCTTGATTAGGTTTAACCATGGAAATAGTTGACATCAGGATTATATGTGATGATTAGTTTATCTCTTTGAAAGGTACGCCATTACCTCTTATTTGGCTTATTATACAAAATGCTTGGGTTATATGTGTAGTAAAATACTTGGCATATGATATTGGATGAAATGATTGTCCTTACATGATATGTTGCTTGATTTTCAGTACTTATGGATATGAGCACATGAAACATAAAATATCTAATCCATCATATGATAGCACTAAACTCTTTGGTAGTACAGTGCATTGACAAACATCAAAACCCTATGGGTAGATGTAACATCAAAGCCCTAGGGGCAGATGTAACATCAAAGCCCTAGGGGCAGATGTATGATTTATATGACAAGGCCTAAAGACATAAAAGCCCTAGCGGCAGATGCACGAGATATATGATGGAAATAAGCTTGAAATATGTGTTTTCTTTTGTTAATGAACATCTTCATGCAAGTATATGATTTTCTTATATTTCTTTATAACTGCCAAGTATTAGTTTTATCTTATTACCAAGATATGATGAGAGGTAAATAAAAGACACGTAGGTGTACTCAGTACAATATTCATCAAATATTGTGCTGACGTGTACCGCATGTAATCTTTTGTTTAGGTTGTGGTTATGCTCTTGAAGATCCAGGATAGTTGAGAGTTGTGTGGCGAGCTGATGATCAGGTGGACCTGTTGTCTTAAGATCCTGTAGTTTAGATGTAGTACATGTATATGTAGAAGTTTGCTATTCAATATGTAATATCAAATGTTGTAATAATTCATGTTGTAATTATATGTTGAATGGTGAACATGTGTATATGGTTTTATTATTGTTCATGTGCATGTGCTACTGATGTGTTTCCTTCTGACTCCCTTGATTTTCTTCTTCTTAGCCTTATGTGGGGTGTTTAAATTGGGATTCTCACTGAGGTGAGGGTTTCAATTTGGATGTCACACATCAGATTAAGTTGTGGAAAATCCGGGGACGTTACAGTATTGTTCATGAACAATGATATCAACGTAAATAAAAAGCATAATATGCATGGATTGGCAGATGCTTTGTAAAGAATAGATAAATAATATACTATATACAATTATTGAATTTATAAGCTAGAATAGAATTCCTTTCATTACCCTAAGATCATACAAATATTAGTTCCTATCCTCCTTCAAAATTGAGTTAAGGTTTTAGATGATAATTAAGCATGACTTTGTGGATAATAGTTCTATTCTCTTTTATTTTCCTTTCCATCAATTATCCCTATTATTTGAGTCATGTAATATTGTTGGAAAGTGGAATTCCATCAGACATTTCTATGGTGACTAGAAGCCTGTTTCACTAATGCATGTAGCTGGTAAAGAGGAAAGGTTATTTAATTAGTTCTATGTTCGCACGGGGGGACTCCCTAACCTCTTGCACACTTCTGGCCATAGATTTCTCTGATTCAATTCCACAATCCCACAAGTTTACATTTTAGGTGTTATAGTGAAATACTCAACTAATGATTCATTTATTTGTAGCTAGCTTTTAACCTTTTTGAACTTTGACAAGAAAACATATGGAAGTATACATCTTTGATAATGTCCTTTGGATTCAAAAATCTCATATTGGGAGATATGTTGGTAATAGAGTCGGCATGTCTGGGCCGGAGATTGATACATTTGGGATCCGAATCTAAGTCCTTTGGAGTCAGGGATGGCTGAGTTTAATGCTCTACCATAATCAGGCCCACACTTGGGTTGGTCATGTAGAGTCAGGAATGATCATGTTAGTAATGGGGAATAATCTCCTGCAAAGATTAAGCATGCTAAATAATGATACTCCAAGTGGAATTTTGTGTAAGGAACACCCTCTTCTGGTCTAGGAAAGGTGACCAGTGGCTGCATGTAGTAATCTGATTCATTGTGTATAGCATGTATTGTGCACGAGTGGCTGGGGGTGTTCCAGGGTACTTACCGGTGGTTTGGTAACCCTAATGGCTTAAATTCTTTGCTAAGCAAGTTTTTGTGGTTGCGGGCCAGTTGCCCAAGGTGAATTTACACCTTCTCTGAGAGTTGTAAATAAGCTCGTTTATGGAATAAGGTCTCCCACTTATTATGAAAGAAATACACAAATACCACTATCTATGGATTATGTTTCATTATATTATTTGATATCAAGTCTATTTTCTAGTGATATTGTTGTCATACGAATAAATGATTAAGAATGTAGCTTAGTGAGATATTAAATGTGTCTTGCTACAATATTTTTATTTAGCCATACTTGGATAATTGTCTAACCATCTTTCTCCCATTTGGGCTATGGCAAATCATTCTTGCCATAGGTTAATTATGTGGATGCAGGTGTATGTATGTATCTTGTAGTAGACTATCTTGAAAGATCCTGGAAGTAATATCAAGACCATATCTAGTTTTTGTGTTTTGTAGTTTTGCTAGACCTAAGGGTCCAGTAAACATATGTACAAATTTTCTTTCAAGAAATGCTTGTGTAAATGACTATGTTATCAATATAGTTTTTTTGGGTTGCTTCTTTAATTGGTCTTGATAGTCAAATTCTATAACCCTCAGAAACCAAGTTGATATGCAATGTCATTGGTTTCTGGGATGTTACATATTTAAATGCTATCAGAACAACAAGATGGACTCTACACAAGATACAAACTTTAAAAACTTATTAAATTAAAATGTAGATTGTTCATATCCTTACCTATTAGGTCTTGACAATAAGTTAGAACAGTTAAGGTATCATGCATATAGTAGAATTTTGAAGGACCTCAGACACATGAATAAAAAGTCATATATCACAAAAATAAATACTAGTACTTTTGTTATTATTATTATTATTATTATTATTATTTTGACACCACCATAAGTAGATTCAAAAATACTCTTCTATGTTGTATATGTGAATCCATATCTAAAACATAATTATTCTTTTGTATAGATGGTTATCAGGTCAGAAGTTGGAAGTGACCGAGTAGAACCAACACCTGGGGCGATGGAATTAGTTCAGAAACTTACACAACTGACTCAAGTCATGTGGAAACAAAGAAATGGAGAAAATAGAGACTCTTCAAACACTATACCTAGTAACTCCAAGGGTATAAGCATGAAGAACTTCTTTTCTTTGAACCCAAGCTCTTTTCAAGGAAGAGATGATCCGAATAAGGCTGAGGTATGGATTATGGTAACTGAAGAGATTTTTAAAGTTCATTCCTATCCTAAATAAAAAAAAACTCTATTTGCCACCTTTAGACTACAAAATGATGCCAAAGTGTGGTGGGAAAATATTAAGACCATCAAGTTCGGCCATCTAGATTTTGTTCCTTGGGACATTTGTAAGGAGGAATTCAATAGACAATATTTTCCTGACCATATAAAATGATAGAAGTTTGATGAGTTTATGAAGATGAAACAAAAGCAAGAGATGAGCCTAGCTGAGTATATCACCCGGTTTAGAAGACTGGAAAAATATGCAAGTACTCTATTGATTTCTAATGAAATGAGGGCTTCGAGATTCCTAACATGTCTTTCTTCTAAATTAGAAAGTAAGTTAATTCCCTTACATATGAAAACAATGGATGCCATGATTAGTGTAGCATCAGATATTGAAGCATCCAATAGGCGGTTAGAATAGGAAAATTCTTACCAAACCCCATTAAATCTATCCAAAAGAAAGTTTGCTAATAGAAGGGTTGAACCTTCAGTAAAGAGGATGTTAGTTGAATGCACCAGATGCAAAAAGATACACTCTAGATCTTGCAATATGAATGATGTGCAATGATATTTTTGCAAGCAATTTGGCCACACAAAACTTTATTGTCCTAGACTGGGGAACAATAACCAATTTCATCCCAAACAGCCTAACATAGCAACACCCTCTAGGCAGAATCAAGAAAGAAAACAACCACAATATAGGACTGGAAGAGTAATGGCACTAAATGCTGAGGAAGTTGAAGCATCAAACAAACTGGTAGAAGGTAATGATTTATGTTTTGGGATTTCTTTGAGGATACTATATGATTCTGGTGCTGCACATTCATGCATCTCCAATCTTAATGCTAGAAATCTATCCTTGTCACCTATTTCTATGGAGTATGCTTTAAAAGTACAAACCCCCTTCAACACTTCAACTGTTGCCATTTCTATATCAAAGAATGTACCCTTGGAAATAGAAGGGTTAACATTTCCATACAATCTAAAAATATTAGATATGAGTGGGATAGATGTCATTTTGGGAATGGATTGGATCCATACATAAAAATCTCTCATAGACTGTCACCATAAAACTGTCACAATTTGAAAACCTGGAGAAGGGGAAATATTAGTCCACGGGAAGAAAGGAGTAAAGAAATGGAGTATAGTATCTTCTCATAAGGCTCATAAGATGATTAGTAAAGGTTTCACTACCTTTTTGGCAACCCTAGTTAGTGAAAATGAATAACTACAATCCCTAGAAGAAATTAAGATTGTCAAGGATTTCCCATAAGTATTTCTTGAGGAATTACCAGGACTACCACCTTAAAGAGAGGTAGAATTTGGCATTAAGCTGATACCTGGAACACAACCAATATATAAAGCACCCTATCGCATGTCCCCAATAGAACTAGTTGAACTAAAGAAACAATTGGGGAGAACTATTAGAAAAAGGATTCATCTGGCCTAGTTTTTCCCCTTGGGGAGCTCCTGTTCTTTTTGTCAAGAAAAAAGATGGAACTATGAGGCTATGTACAGATTATAGAATAATCAATCAGGTCACAATTATGAATAAATACCCATTACCTAGAATTGATGATCTTTTTGATCAACTTAAGTCAACAAAAATATGTCTAAGATTGACTTACGATCTGGATATCACTAGTTGAAAGTGAAAGAGTCTGATATACCTAAGACAACTTTTTAGTCCAGGTATGGGAACTATGAATATTTAGTCATGCCTTTTGGGTTGACTAATGCCCCTTCAGCTTTAATGGATCTAATGAATTGAGTTTTCCATGACATCCAAGACACTTTTTTATAGTATTTATTGATGATATCCTGATATATTCTCAATGTGAAGAGGATCACAAAAAGCACTTAAGGATTGTTCTAGAAACCTTGAAAACACACCAACTCTATGTAAAGTTTTCTAAATGTGAATTCTAGATGACAAAAGTTAACTTTCTAGGACATGTCATATCTTCTGGAGGGATATCAGTAGATCTACAAAAAGTTGAATCAATTGTAAATTGGGAACATCCCATGTATGTAACTGAAATTTGAAGTTTTCTTGGACTAGAGGGATATTATAGCAGATTCATAAATGATTTTTCTAAGCTTGCCAATCCTATGACCAAGTTAACAAAGAAAGGAGTATCCTTTGAGTGGACAAAAGAATGTGAAAAGAGTTTTTAAGAGATCAAAAATAGACTAGTTTCAGCTCCAATTTTGACTTTACCACAAGATGGCAAGTCATATGTCATATACTCTGATGCATCTAGAGTTGGGCTAGGATGTGTACTCATGCAATATCACCATGTCATAGCTTATGCATATAGACAATTAAAGCCCCATGAGATGAATTATCCTACACATGACTTGGAACTAGCTGCCATCATACTTGCCCTAAAGATATGGCATCACTACCTTTATGGAATACCGGTTGAGATATTTACATATCATAAGAGTCTAAAATATCTCATGACTCAGAAAGATCTGAATCTGAGGCAAAGAAGGTGGATGGAATACCTAAAAGACTATGACTTCAATATTTCTTATCACCCAGGAAAAGCAAATGTGGTAGCAGATGCTTTGAATAGAAAGAAAGTATTATCATTAGCAGTTGTAATGATCTAAGAATGGAGGATGACAGAGGAAATGACAACATGGGGACCAACCATAAAAAAAGAAACTATTTAAATAAATACTTTCTCAATAAAGTCACAACTAAAAGATGAAATCTTACAAGCACAAAAGGGTAATTATGAGTATGAAAACATGAGCAAGGAGACAGAAAAGTCTAAGTCCAGGTTAAATCTTGACAAAGAAGGGGGGTATGGTTTGACAATAGAATTTGGGTACCAAATTATCCAGAGTTGAAGAAGAAGATTCTTGATGAAGCACATTTATCAAGATATTCTATTCATCCAAGAACAACTAAAATGTATATGAGTATACAAAAGAATTTCTAGTGGCCTTACATGAAGAAAGAAATAGCTGAATATGTACTTAGATGTTTGAATTGCCAACAAATAAAAGTTGAACATCAGAGGCCCGTGGGTATTTTGAAACCACTAGAAATACCTGAATGGAAGTGGGAGCACATAACTATGGACTTTGTCACTGGTCTACCCAAAACCAAGAAAGGAAGTGATATTGTATGGGTGATTATAGACAGATTGATAAAATCAGACCATTTCTTACCTATGAAGATAACTAGTTCAATGGATAATCTAGATGAACTATACATTAATGAAATTGTCAGATTACATAGTATAACTATCTTTAAAACCTCTGATAGAGATTCTCATTTTACCTCCAAATTTTGGAGGTAGCTCCATGATGCTCTGGGAATAAAACTCAACTTTAGTACATCTTTTCATCCTCAAACTGATGGACAGTCTGAAAGAGTAATACAAATTTTAGAAGACATCTTGAGAGCCTGCATTTTAGATTGGAAGGGAAGTTGGGAAGAACATATTCCTTTGAAAGAATTCTCTTACAACAATAGCTACCAAGCTAGCATCCAAATGGCTCCTTATGAAGCATTATATGGAAGACCATGTAGGCCACCAATCTATTGGGATGACTTGGGAGAAGCTAAGGTCTTAGGACCTGATCTAGGACATCAATGTGCTGAAAAAGTAAGATGGATACATAAAAGACTACAAATAGCCCAGAATAGATAGAAACAATATGCTGACACAAAAAGAAGAGAATTCAAATTCAAGACTAGTGATTTGGTATATGTTAAGATATCACCTACAAAAGGAGTGTCCAGATGGGGAAAGAAGGGAAAGCTTAGTCCAAGATATGTTGGACCATTTGAAATCATTGGAGAAATTGGAAGTCAGGCATACCGACTAAATCTTCCTTTTCTTTATCAAAATCTTCATAATGTGTTTCATGTATCCCTTCTTAAGAGATAAATATATGATGAATCTCATGTCATCCATATTGAACCATTGGAAATACACAAAGATTTGACCTATGAAGAAATCCCAGTTCGTATTTTAGACCATAAGGAACAACAACACATAAATCGAAGCATATCTATTGTCAAAGTTCTATGGAAATATCACAGACTGGAAGAAACAACATGGGAGCTTGAACATGAAATACGAAAGAAGTATCCATATCTTTTTGGTAAGATTTAGAATTTTTGAGGATGAAAATTTCTTTTAGGGGTAGTATATGTAATATTCTTAATTTTGAGCAAATAAAACATCTTCTCTAGGGTAAGTTTTAAAAAAAAGATCTTTGAGAATTTGTTGATAAATTCAAATCTAATATTAAAATAATCCATTTTGATTAATTTAAAATCTTTTATATATTGAAAATATAATTGTGGTACTTTTGCCAAATTTTGGAAAAAAATATATTGGTGGGTAAACACACAAGCAGGTAGCTGGGTGGCAAGCAAGTTTCTTATAGAGGTAAGCATGTAGCTGGGTAGCAAGTAGGTAGCTTGAGAAAACACACTACTTGGTAAAGAAATAAGCCTAGTGTCATGCTCCTCTTTCAAACACCTAGCACATCCTAATATTTGACACATATCCCACCATCTGTCAACTAATCTTTGATAGATATCTTCAAATGACACATATGCAACCATTATGTCATATAACCACAAATTCTCTCTCTTTTGAAAACACATACACACCCATGTGTCACTAAACCTACACATCATGTCTCTTTTAATGACACAGATATACCCAAGTGTCATCCATACACATTTTGCAATTAGAACCATGCTACCCTCCCACATCCCTATAAATAGAAGCCAACTCCACTCAACTTAATTCTTATTCCAAAACTCAAGTTCTTCCAAGAAAAAAAAATCCCCCCTTGCTTCTTTGTATTCTTCAAAGACAAGTAAGCCTCTTGCTATTTTTAGAAACCATAAACCTTTCCCTCTTCTACAACTATAAAGAAGTTCTGCTTGGAGAAGATGCTGAATGGGAGAGTTACTTTGGCAGCATAGTCTGTCCTCTCCTGAGGTTTGATCCCTACATGTGATTCCTAAATATCATTTTGAAATGCTAATTCTCTCTCTCCTTGATATTAGTCTATCTCTCTTTTGATAAGAATTCATTGTAAGCCGAAATTCTATCAAAATACTCTCAGAAATTGACCTTCTCTCTCTATCTTTCATCTATTTCAACATCATGCTTCAGGGGAAGGTATGGTCCTCATTCCTTGTAATAGTTTCTTATATAATCATTAAGGAAAAGTATGATTTTGTATGGTCTTAACTTTGTGACTTAATCTCTTATATGATTTCATATAGTCTTCACTTCTTGACTTAACTCTTGTATCACCACTTATGAAAAGTACGATTTATTATGGTTTAGTATAGTTAAGTGCAATCACCTTATCATAATCCCTGGTATAAACATTAATAAAAAGTATGATTTAACATGGTTTAATATTGTTTAGTATGGTTTTGATCATGACTAATGATATCAACGTAAATAAAAAGCATAATATGCATGGTTTGGCAGATGCTTTGTAAGGAATAGATAAATAATATACTATATACAATTATTGAATTTATAAGCTAGAATAGAATTCCTTTCATTACCCTAAGATCATACAAATAATAGTTCCTATCCTCCTTCAAAATTGAGTTAATATTTTAGATGATAATTAACCATGACTTTTTGGATAATAGTTCTATTCTCTTTTATTTTCCTTTCCGTTAATTCTCCCTATTATTTGAGTCATGTAATATTGTTGGAAAGTGAAACTCCATCAGACATTTCTATGGTGACTAGAAGCCTATTTCACTGATGCCTGTAGCCAGTAAAGGGTAAATGTTATTTAATTTGTTCCATGTTCACACGAGGGGACTCCCTAACCTCTTGCACAGTTCTAGCCATAGATTTGTCTGATTCAATTCCACAATCCCATAAGTTTACATTTTAGGTATTATAGTGAAATACTCAACTAATGATTCATTTATTCATGGCTACCTTTTAACCTTTTTGAACTTTGAATAGAAAACATATGGAAGTATACATCTTTGATAATGTCCTTTTGATTCAAAAATCTCATATTGGGAGATGTGTTGGTAACAGAGTCGGTATGTCTGGGCCGGAGATTGATGCATTTGGGATCCAGATCTAAGTCCTTTGGAGTCAGGGATGGATTATTTTAATTCTATACCATACTCAGGCCCACACTTGGGTTGGTCATGTAGAGTCAGGAATGGTCATGTTAGTAATGGGGAATAATCTCCTGCAAAGATTAAGCATGCTAACTAATGGTACTCCAAGTGGAATTTTATGCAAGGAACACCCTCTTCCAATCTAGGAAAGGAGACCGGTGGCTGCATGTGGTAATCTGATTCATTGTGTATAGCATGTAGTGTGCATGAGTGGCTGGGGGTGTGCCAGGGTACTTACTGGTGGTTTGGTAACCCTAATGGCCTAAATTCTTTGTTAGGCAAGTTTTTGTGGTTGCAGGCCAGTTACCCAAGGTGAATTGACACCTTCTCTAAGAGTTGTAGTTAAGCTCGTTTATGGAATAAGGTCTCCCACTTATTATGAAAGAAATACACAAATACCACTATCTATGGATTATGTTTCATTATATTTTTTGATATCAAGTCTATTTTCTAGTGATATAGTTGTCATACAAATAAATGATTAAGAATGTAGCTTAGTGCGATATTAAAAGTGTCTTGCTACAATATTTTTATTTAGCCATACTTGGATAATTGTCTAACCCTCTTTCTCCCATTTGGGCTATGTCAAATCATTCTTGCCATATGTTAATTATGTGGATGCAGGTGTATGTATGTATCTTGTAGTAGACTATCTTGAAAGATCCTGGAAGTATTATCAAGACCATATCTAGTTTTTGTGTTTTTTAGTTTTAGTAGACCTAAGGGTCATGTAAACATATGTACAAAATTTCTTTCAAGAAATGCTTGTGTCAATGACTATGTTATCAATATAATTGTTTTTGGGTTGCATCTTTAATTGGTCTTGATACTCAAATTCTATAACCCTTACAAACCAATTTGATATGCAATGTCATTGGTTTGTGGGACGTTACAATGAGCCCCTATAAGGCATGTTGAGACACATGTGATACATGAATGATGTAACTAGGGTCTTGTGACCTGGTAGAGGCTTGTGTCCTATATTGAGGTGTCAACCTATAATGATGAATATGTGATTGATATCTTATAGTTAAGGTGTCAATGGTGATGGTTATGAACGGCAGTAGCATTACATGATGTAGTGACAAGTTTATGCTCCAAATGTTATATATCTTTTGAAGCTGATATATGCCTTACTTCCATAGAGTTTGTTATGACTTTATACATGGTAACTTAATTGATGCTAAAAGATACTTAATTGATTTAACTAATTAAGTGGAACTTAATCATGTAGCTTTGCCACGTGCCATAGATCCATCTCTGTGTCAGCACTTACTGGATGGTGAAACAGGCTTTTCCTAGAGAAAGCTTAGAGTCATATACTATTGAGTATGCATTCACAAAATTGGTTATGGGCCATACCCTGGCAGGAGTGCCGCTACGAGTTGTAGCTCAGTGACATGTTTCTTATGAGGTTTCATGAGATTGGTTGCGGGCCATACCCTGGCAGGAGTGGGATGCAGGCCATAGCTCAGTTTTACTATGGTCGTGACCTGTACTAGGGTGGGCTAAGAGTTTCACTATTGACTATATGTCACATGTTGTAGTTGACTGGTATGTCTCTACTGTGTACTCGTGTACTGATCACAAGGTTTGGTGAGGCCATGGATTTCAGTTCTTCCATAGACCTTGTATGGAACCAACTTCGACTCAGTAGTTGTCAGTTGGATTTAGGTGGTACGACTCAAATCCTCAAGGCATAATAAAATACGTAATCAGCCATGCAGTATACTTTCTTAGGATCAAATATTAAAATATTGGTTGAAGCCTTGCCTTTATTTTATTCATGTTAGTTGGTAGAAAATATACATAATCTACATATTCCTTCTAAAATGAATAAGATGTTAACTACTTAGTTATATCTACCTTAACTACCTATATGGTAATTACTACCTTGACCATATCACTTAACTAAATCTTCTTAGCATGATTAATAGATTTACTTCTTGTTCTTCCCCTATCATATTTGTGTTATAATAGTGTCTTACAGAGAGTTATGTCTCTCGTGGGGACTTTGGTCTCACCCTATGGGTTTTCTACATCTTTTAGGTAGTCGGGCACGAAGAAGTGGAGAACGTGCAACCAGTGAGGAGCAGCAAGGACAACAGTAGCTATGAAGGTTATAGATGTTTTGAGTTCCTTGTAGTAGAGTCATATGTGTCGTCCCTGTACATTCAGGTCCTTGGGAGGTTTTCTCGTGTGTGTTGTTGGTTTTGATGTTTGGGCATATGTGTCTTGTTGTTGTGGCAAGTTTGTATTAGTGTATAAGATAAGCACTGTTATATGTATTCTTATGAGGAAATGTAATACAAGTGATAACGTTATGGATTCTTATGAAAAGTTTTCTTGAGTTGGAATAAATGAAAAATAGGTTTTAATTTCCTCTAATTTTTGGTAATACAGATGATTAGTGTTTGTCTTCCGCATATGTTTTTGGGTAATCTCGTTGGTTTGTGACACGGGGCATCACAGAGTTTGGCACATTTTCTCAAATTTTTTATTCTTTTCCATTTGGAAGATGGAGAGATAAGAAGGAGGTAGAAGAAGTGTAAAAGAGACTGATCTTATGCTTTTCTTGCTTTTCAGGACTTCAGTGCCTTGGGAGTATTATAAAATCAGTTTAGACCATTCGAAAACAATAAAAAAGTCATAAACTCACAAGTTAATCCCATAATTCTAATAAAGTCACATTGTTCTTTGGTCCTTATCTATCCTTTCTAGGCTCGCCATTTGAGAAATAGTGATAATTGAGGTTTTAGATGACATGTTTTTTTAACAAAAATGGTGTTATTATAAAGTGCGAGGGATTCACTTCAATTAAGAAGATACATTGACTATAACATATCAAATAATAGCCGACCAGATGAAGGTCATATAACATATAAGGAAAAACAAACAAAGGCAAACCAAACTACATGCAGGTAAACATAAAAGATGAATAAGTTGGAAAAAAGGGAAGATAGGTGGTGGAAATGTCATGTAGGTAAACATAAAAGATGAATAAGTTTAGAGGTAGTTGAAAAGGCTGCATCAAGGTTCATATTCATACATTTTTTTGGCTACTGGAAACTCCCTGTAGATCGACTCGGAATGTGAGTCGCTTGACTCACGCTCTTTGCGGTTGATGTTGCACCAGTGGAGGTTGCTCAATGTGCCATGTGAGTTGGTCGACTCAGGTCTCGTAAAACTATTACTAGAGTCAATGATCTCCCAATTAGCATCAAGAGTCACTCGATCCACATGGAGAAGAAGGAGGCAACCTCCCATCAGAGAAGAAAAAGAAGAGAAGAGGGGACACATGGACATATAGTGTGAATCACTTGATTTGTAGTGGGAAGCGACATTGAGGAGGATAGTGTGATGACTGGTGGGTGGGTTCTTGTGGCTACAGGTATCCCGACTTGCTGGATCAAAGCTACCACTAGAGGTCAGTTAGGTGATGATTCAGAACCAGTCACTCGACCCAAGGGACAACTTGTTGATGGGAGGTGGTGGCAGCAAAGATTTGGGAGGGAGATACTCGGCTAGGGGGGATTTGGTTGAAGTGTGAGTTGACCCCTCATGTTTTTATCTTTGTAGATACTTTGTGAATTGCTAGTTGATTTAGTCATTAAGTGAGTTTCTTGATTCATTAGTCTTGGGGAAATTCAAAGCATTACAAGTTCTAAAAGTTTCCACCAAAAATCATTGATCGGTTGGGATTCCAACCAATCAATTCACTATTTTTTTAAAGATCTTCAAAAAAAGGGAATAATTTAAAGTGAGAAAAAGCTAAAAAGTAAGTCATAAATAAATTTAGATAAGAGATTGTAAATAGAAGGAGATAAGGTTAGGAGTAACCTGAAGAATGAAGGGTTGGGCTGCCTTCCTACAAGCACCCTATTTAACATTGGAGGCATGGTGCCTGTGATCAAGTTGTGGTTGATGGAGGCTTGGAGAGAAGCAGGCTATCAGTTGGGGAATGACTGATTCCATGTGGTAAGAAATCAATGACCATGAGATAACACTTTGTCATGTAGCCATTCATGGTGAATTTGCCTTCAAACATTTCCGAAAGGACGAACACTCCATTAGGATGAGCATTCTTCACAAGATATGGTCTGTAGCATTTGCACCATAATTTCTCAGGGAATAGTGGAAGGGGGTTATAGATAAGGATATGGTCACCCACTTGAATGCCTTTCCTTCTCAAGTGGCCATCATGCCACATCTTGGTTTAGTGTTTCTAGATCTTGGCATTTTTTAGGCCATCACGTAGAGTTCATCTCACTCCTAAAGTTGGAGAGATAGTTGTTCGCCGACTACTAATAAGTCAACGGTTTGAATGTTTGAATGGCCCAACTAGATTTTTTTGTGGAAAATGGATGGCAGAGAAGACAACATAAACAAAACTTTATCCCTATTTCTTGATTTGGGAATCATGTCAATAATGATGTATGCAGTAAAGAAGGTGAAAAGAGTTAAGCCCCGTCTTGGAGAAGGTCCAATGACAACTCTTACATGGTGATTTGCACTCTTCACAAGGCACACACGAGAAACTGGCGATGATAGCATCCTAGTGTAGCACCACATATAGTGATGGTTGTTGTCCTCCTAGCATGGTGGTAACAACCTCCAAACCTGTACGTAGTCTATGCTGACCACCATGAACCCCATGTTGTGCTACTGCAGTCAACGAGAAGGAGTTGTCCCTTTGAACGTCAACCTAATAGGGTTGATTCATGATAAATGTGTATTTTTCCCTTTTATTTACATCTTTTAGATATCTCTTTAGGATTATTTTGTTATTTATTTGCTTAGTTTTATAATTAATTGTATTATTTTAGATTTTTCTCTTAATTGGAGTTTTAATTATATTTTTTTGGGTTTTCTAGGAAAATGACATAAATACTCTTGGAGCATAATTGCACAATTTGCAACAGTCCTGTAATTCATATATACTCATCACCAAAAGTGCCATAACATTTGCAAGTCCAAACTCCAAATTGAGTGTTCAAGTATTCATCGGAAAGGAAATTTTATTTCCTAAAAGAATATCCTATTATTTGGACTTCTTTTGTTCTTTATACGGTAGAGAAATATGTTCAAAGTTGCTGATGCGGGAATCTACATTAAAGAGAGTTATATGGTCAAGATAATTAAAGGCAATTAACTTTCTATTGACCAGATCTAGAAATTTCAAAAAGTCAGCTCCCTCACTTTTTTCCCTACTCTTTTGAGGGAAGCCTACCCCCTCCCCCTCCTATAAAAGAAAGGTCTCTCCACTTGTAAAAAAACATTTCATTCTTCATTCAATTTCATCTAATTTTTAGGTGTAGACCACATCTTGTATAATGTTGGATCTTATTTTAGTTTGTATTTCTTATAGTCTCGTCATGTGTGAGTAGATTCTTCTGAGGCATGTGAAGTAGCCCCTTATCTCGTTTCTATTCAATATAATTAGTTCTAGTGCTCCATTGAAAAAATGTCTTCTTTTGGTTTATATGTGATTATTTGGATGATCTGATATATTCTTATGAAGTGACATGACCGTGGATCTCTGTAAGAATGAAACAACAGTTCCTTAATTGTGATTATCATCTTTTCATATTTTTAATCTTATTTTCATTATAATCTTTGGTGATGTGACCAACTGAGCCTTGGGTTTGAATGCCAATTTGAATTCACATGCTTCTTGATATGACCGTGGATAGTGACATGTTGGACGGTTGGGCAATGATCCGTGAACGCCGGGACCAACATGTTCACGGGAAGTTTGACCCTTGTGAGTTTATCTTTAAAGACATACAACCACAAGGTCCTAATTTGATCTTGGAAGTTTAGAATTTGATTAGTTGAATAGGAATGTAGTTTTGGTGGTGATCCTCCAGACCCCCAGATCTTTATTTCTTGATTAGTCAATCTTTATTTCAGCAATTTTATTTTTGTTTTTAGTGTTAACAACTCTCTCAAATCAGAATTTAATTTTTGTTCTTGCGATCAGATTTGGATCTCACCTTTTCTTTTCTACTGTCCTTGGATCGATACCGATTTATGCTAAGTTGACTTGTTGTTCGCAACAAGTTGACAACCGGGTTAGAAGGTTAAACTCTAGGAGTTTTCCTAGTGATTGTTGCATGTACAATGACGCACATTAATTTGGCGCCATTGACGGGGATCAAACCTGGGTCACCCGCGTGATAGGTGGGAATACTTAGCACTATACTACAACAACCATATTCTATTTATATTCTGAGTGGGGGTATCTAAATACTTACAATCAGGTTGACAGGTGTGAACAACCCACTAAGCTTCCAAATTGATGTGAGCCATTGTACACGCAACAATTACTAGGACAAGGCCTAGAGTTTAACCTTCTAACCAAGTTTGTCAACTTGGTTGAAGTACCAGGTTAATGGAGTATAGATAGGTATCGATCCCTAGAGAGGGTGATGAAGATGGTTGGGTTTCAAATCTGATTATGAGATCAAGAATGTAAAATTTATTTTGAAATTTTGTTAAAACGAAAATAAAAAATTAAAGATGATGAATTAAAGATCAAGTAATCTAAATAAGGATTTACCGAATCTAAGGTATTTCACCACCCTATCTGATGTGAAATGAGAGCAAAGAAATTACACAATGAGAAAGATAAAGGAATCTATGTGAAACATTCATAAATGATTCACAAAAGATGAACTCCCCATGAATACATTGGTCCTGGCGTTGACAAATCCTAGTTCAATCATCCTAATGGGGACTTTTCTGAGGTTTCATCCAAATTCCCATAAAATTGATTTGGTTATTTAAATCTTGTGTTTCACTGTCGCATCTGCCAAGATTAACAAGTGATGAAAATGAGAGATCACTTCGTTAAAATCATTGATATCCAAATAAAAAATACTTTATCTAAAAAGTCATTTGAAACTTCGATCTAATCATCACATGGATAAGGGGATTCTCCCCTAGCCTCGATAAGAAACTACTCGCTAGCCATGAGAGAGGAATCAAGAGAATGGAGAGACAAAATGATAAACCACTAAAAAGAAAAACTCCGATGAGTTCTTTGTGGTGCCAGTTAAATGGCTTAGTCCCTTAATCCTCTATTCCAAGAGAAAGAACAATAAATAAAAATAAGAGATGGAACAATATCTAGATCTAGAATGAATAAAACTAAAGAAAAAGTACCTTGAAATAATTTTTATTTATTGAAACTAAAAAGATTACAATGCTAGAAGAAGGATTTGTTCTATACAAATTGGAATGAAAATAGAATGAAGACTGAATGCTTTTACAAGTGGAGAGTCCCTCCTTTTATAGGAGGGGGAGGGGGTAGGTTGCCATCAAAAGAGGGTAGAAAAAAGAGATGGAGATGGATTTTTGAATTTTCTGGATCTGGTCAAATAGAAAGTTGATTGTCTTTAATTACCTTGACCATGTAACTCTCTTTAATGCATATTCTCACAATGGAGATTTCGAACGAAATTAACTTCTGTCAAAATTATAGAAGCAATCCAAACAATAGGATTTTCTATTAGAAAATTAAATTTCCTTTCCAACAAATACTTGTACACTCAATTTGGCGTTTGGACGCAAACATTATGTCACTTTTGGTGTATACATAAATTTCAGGTACTGCTGGAATTGTGCAAAACATCTTCCAAGGAAAATTGATCATTAGAGTGGTTAGATAATTTTCCTACAAAAAACTAACAAAAAATTATTAAAACTCCAAATAAAGAGAAAAAACTAAATTAATACAATTAATTACAAAACTAAGAAGATAAATAACAAAACAATCCTAAAAAGATATCTAAAAGATTAAATTAAAAAGGATAAATACACATTTATCAAAATATCCTGGACTTGAATCTTTTCTTGTCCTCAAATAAATAAAATCACAAATTATTTCAATTTATACTAACAAAATGTCTATCCTCACCCTTGTAACATCACTTTATTCCTTACCTCCAAATTTGGCCAAGCAACCCAATCTCCTAAAATCACAAAACACAAAATTTTATATTCCATGTCAAAACCAAATATCATATCTTGTTTGTAAATCAAGACTTTATAGAAAAACATGCTTCATCTTACTTTGAGTTTGACACTCTCATTTTTATTATTGTATTTTTTAATGTGAGTTGTGGCACAAGAACATGGTGAAATTAGGCGTGTGAAAACAAAGAAGGAAGTGATTAATTTTTTTTATCCCTCCTCTATTTGACCCAGGATTTAAATTTGTGGACTTCTGGCTACATTGGTCATAATTTTTTTCATTTGCACTTTTGGCATCTTTTGATGGCATGCCCCTTTGTGGGGTATGGAATTTTTGATATGTGAAGAATGCCATCGCATACTTGATTTTTTTCGGGTGGTGATTCTTTGCTTCTCTTTTTTAGAAAGAAAATAAGGGGGAAACAAAAGGTGTTCTTGTGCTTATAACTTCACACAGTTATTTTTTTCTTATCAAAAGTGTCGTTACATCAGAAAGAATATATATATCAATCACATTATACAAGATTTATATCAAATTAATTCACAGTTTAAAAATAGAGAATTATTGTGTTTGATTTTGATTGATTTCATATGACTCGCCAACTTTTCTAAGGAGTGATGCTATTTTGGGGTCCTAGGTGACATGGTGGTTTCATACATGGAAATTTGTGCTTTTTTTGCAAATGAATTACTAAATTCAAGGGGTACAACGATAAACATCTATTTATACTGGCCAACTAGATAAAGGTCATTTTGCAACAAAAGAAATAAAACATGGCTGACTAGATAATGTCCATGAACAAAGTAACTATATGAAAAATAAATAAAAAGGCAGAAATAATACAAGAATAAAAAAGATAAGGGTGGTCGAATAGAAACATTCCACCCACCTCCACCCCGGACTTAGACTTTTGCTCATCCGGAGAAAAATCCAAACCTGAGATGGAGGGAAGAAAATTGCTAGGTTCACCAGGAGGTCCTGGTATCAAAAAAAATGTCCAGCTGAAGGGGATGTGTATGAGAGGTGGGACCTTTATCAGAGGAGCTTCATAGTGTACCCAATGATAGAACAGTCATGGATGCTCAGTGGGGTGTTCATATTTTCTTTCACCTCACATTCCCTCCAATAAGATCCACAAATATTCCTTTGACAGCAAGGGAAGTGTTGAAGATGGATGTGAGTTGGGGGAGATTGGTGGGTACCCGACTAGTAATGTCGCTAGAGCGGGATGTACAGAGTCAGATGGAGGATCTGGCTTAGGTTTTCCACCATCATAATGACCTACATATGGGAGAATTGATGCTGATACAAAAGATTTTAAATTATTTACAAAAGTGTTTTGCTTCTCCTAAAACATAATGGCATAAACATTGGGTTTGGTAAGTTTCATTGTTGATATAACATATGGCTCTAATTTTACAAGGGGTCCCCAAGGATTCAAGAGGGATGAGGAAATATTCCTTACAAACATTAGAAGGGGATGTATGTGCCTATTCCAAGGGTGTATCACCTTGTAAGTCAGCCTTATGTGGAATGAGAGTTGGCTGTGTCAAAATGGGAGGAATTGTTTTGTCAAAGGGGGTTGGATGCTCATTATCCAAAATAGACTCAAAAAAAGGGATTTGGTCTCTGCCATCAATTGGGTTTATGTTAGTGATGGGAGGAGTTGTTGGATCTTCAGAATGACTCTCCAGCTTTGACATTTTATATTCAATTAATAGAGTCTCTAAAGGAAAGATAGGGATACGAATGTCCACATCACACGCAAAATATGGCTCCATGATTTGTGCAATTTCTTTAGGATCCTACACATATAACACAAAAATAGGATCGTCGTCAGTATCGTCAGGAAGAACTATCTTGGGATTCTTAAGCTCTACATGGGGAGTTTGAGATTGAGCCTCTAGTAAGGTAGCTAGCATGGCTTGATTGGATTCAAGTTTTGTTTGTCCTTTTGCTGCCATCTTCTGTAGGGCCTTAAGTCTCTCTTCCGATTCATGATTAAATTGTGTTTCACCATAGGATTTGTACACCCCAAAATTTTGTCCTTCCTCACCATACCCCTTATAGTAGTCTTTGGCCTTGTGCTCCTCATACCGATTGTGGCATTGCTCCTCATAATAATCTTCAAAAGATGGTGGATTGTAATTTCCATTGCATCCATGTTGGTGGGAAGATTCAATATTATGAGGTGTCAGCAAATCACGGGAGAAGATATTTGGAGAATTTTGGTTTTGAGATTGGGATTTCAACAAAGTGGCTAACTAGGTTTGGGTAGTTATTATTTTTTCTTCCATCTTCTCTAGGGACCTAAGTTTCTCTTCTTGCTGAGGATTATATTGGGTATCATAAATAGGTCCACTTTCTTCAAAGTTCTATTGGTCATACCCTTCAAAATTATGTTGATCATACCCCCTCTCAAAATATGGATAGAAAGGTTTCCCATAATGGTTCTAAAAAATATGGATTCACATTGTACCCACCAAGATGAAAGGGCTCATAAAGAAGGGTTCTATGGGATAAAGTCGGACATGCAAGAGATGCATGGTGGTAAAGACCACAATAATAATATTGTAGGGGATATTGGGATGCCCACTCCATTAGAAAAGTTCCTAATAGATATGTCAATCAACACACGAGAGAAGAGAGATTACAAGATAATGGTTTAGTCAAAATTACAAAGAGAACTAAAAATTATAAAGCTAAAAAAATTATGGAATAAACTAAAATTACAAAAAAAAACTAGAAAGTAGTATTGTTAGAATGGAAACTCAGCAGAAAGAGGAGATACACTTCCGAAATTGTGCTTGAAAGATAAAAAGAAATTACAAAAAATATAAGACAGAAATTATATCACAAGGCCAAAAATTATTGAATAGGCTAAAAAAATATGAACAAAAATAAATTATGGAACAAAATTAAAAATTACAAAAAGAATAAACTAGAAAATAGTATTGTCGAAATGGAAACTCGGCAGAAGGAGGAGATACACTACTGGAATGTTACTCGGTAGGTAATGTTTTTTACAAAATTCTAAAAAAAGAAATTATAAAAAAGACTAAAGTTATAATAGTTAATGAATATGAAACAACATTATATAAGATATACAAGTAACCAAATCTGAAAAACAACTATGTCATCCCTGACAATGATGCCAAATTGATGTGAGTCATTGTACACACAACAATAACTAGGACAATGCCTAGAGTTTAACCTTCTAACTAGGTTTTCAACTTGGTGGAAGCATCAAGTCAAAAAAGTATAGATAGGTATCGATCCCTACAGACGGAGATGACGATGGTTGAGTTTCAAATCTTATTGTGAGAACAAGAATGTAAAATTTATTTTGAGAGTTTGTTAAAATAAAAATAAAAATTAAAGATGATGAATGAAAGATCAACTAATCCAAAGAAGGATTTACCGAAGCTAAGGGATTTCACCAGCCTATCCGATGTGAAATGATGCCGAAGAAATTACACGATGAGAATGATACAGGAAGGTATGTGAAATATTCACAAATGATTCACAAAAGATGAACTCCCCCTAAACCCATTGATCCTGGCATTCACAGATCCTAGTTCAATCATCTTAATGGGCACTTTTCTGAGGTCTCATCTAAATTCCCATGAAATCAATTTAGTTGTTCTAAATCTTGGGTTCCATGGTCTCATCTGCCAAGATTAATAAGTGATGAAAATGAGAGATCACTTCGTTAAAATTGTCGATATCCAATCAAAATTACTTTATCTAAAAATTTATTTAAAACTTTCATCTAATCATCACATGGCTAAGGGGTTGCTCCCCTCGCCTCTGCAAGAAAACTACTCACTAGCCATGAGAGTAGAATCAAGAGAAGGAAGGAATGAAACCATAGACCACTGAAAAGAGAAACTCTGAAGAGATCTTTGTGGTGCCAGTTAAATGGCTTACTCCCTTAATCCTCCATTCCAAGAGAAAGAAAAAGAAAAAAAAAAGAGATGAAACAAGATCTAGATCTAGAATGAAGAAAATTAAATAACAAGTACCTTGAAATAAATTTTATTTATTGAAACTAAAAAGATTACAATGTTAGAAGAAGGATTTGTTCTATACAAATTGGAATGAAAAGAGAATGAAGACTGAATGCTTTTACAAATGAAGAGTCCCTCCTTTTATAGGAGGGGGAGAGGGTAGGCTACCCTCAAAAGAGGCCATAAAAAAGAGAGGGAGATGGCTTTTTGAATTTTCTAGATCTGGTCAAATAGAAAGTTGATTGTCTTTAATTATCTTGACCATGTAGCTCTCTTTAATGCATATTCTCATAGAAGCGATTTCGAACACATTGTTCTCCCTTAAAAAAGCATACAATCGGTACAAATAATAGGATATTCTTTTATTAAATTAAATTTCCTTTCCAATGAATACTTCTACACTCAATTTGGAGTTTGGACACAAAAGTTGTCACTTTTGGTGATGAGTATACATGAATTTTAGGCACTGTGGGAATTGTGCAAAACATATTCCAAGGAAAATTGATCATTGGAGTGGTTAGAAAATTTTCTTAACAAAACAAAAAAATAATTAAAACTCCAAATAAATATAAAAATATTAAGTAATACAATTAATTAGAAAACTTTGAAAATAAATAACAAAACAATCCTAAAAAGATATCTAAAAGATTAAATTAAAAAGGATAAATATACATTTATCAAATCACTCTTCCATGTTGTCTCTCCTTTGTTGTCACTCCGTTTTACAAGTAGGACTTTCTCGAGCTCTCTAGTTACCACAACTAGACAGAACAAAAATTGTCATAGCTTATTGTTCTCTCTTTTAAAAGCCTAGACTGTCCCCTTTATATAGGATGGCTAGGGTCATGGTTTTCAGATCAACTAGGAGTTGAAGAGACGAAATTTCATGAATTTTTTAGAATCTACGAGCATCGAATCGGTCGGTTCACTATTGAACTTGTTGGTTCACTTCTAAACCAGTCACTTCACTACTGAACCAATCAGTTCTTTGCTCAACCAGTCAGCTCACCTGTGAAATGATCGGTTCAACACTTGTACTGTCTATGTAACGAGCCCACCCCGACACCCCCAATTAAGGAAGTCCAAGAATCTAGATCTGTTATCTCAAATAGGATCATATGATTTTGCAAATAATAAAAAATAATTAATGAATTCTACCATGCCTAAGCTTAATGTAGGAAATAATTTTTTTTTCTTTTCACATACCTTTTCAAAAATGGGATTTTAGGATTTTACCCAAGGCTAGAACTATCTAACTATATTCTTCCATACATTATATAGTCTTGTTCTTTTTTGATGTCACCTTTTATTGAATATCCACTTTCCATTAATCTTGTAGACATAACAGTAGATTAACTTAAAACACCAATAAACAAAATGTCGGTCAGTATAACAAGTTATACTGGTATGTAGGGGGGGGGGAATGTTTGCATCTAGTTGAAACATCATATTGCAACAGAATTATTGTTTTACAAATCAAACTTTACATCTTAAGCATAAATACTCAATCATGATCTATCCAAGCCTCTATACTAGACATGGATACTACCTCTCCCATGTGGTAGATCCTCAATAGCCTTTTTTTTCCTACTCCAAAGGTTGACCAAGACCTAGAGCTGTATAGTCATATGATTCTACCCAAAGGTTGACCAAACCTAAACTCATGATAATATGTTTATCCTACCCCAGGGTAGACCAATACCTAGATAATACATTTCTCACATATACAAAAATCTATAGAGAAGGATTAAGATCTAATCTAGTCATGTACATATATATGCTGATAGCCATAGTCACCCTATAGTTGCAATAATTAAAGTTCATCCACGCAGTTAATTTCAAGTAAACTCATGAAACTTTAGAAATTGCCATGAAACTAGAGCGATCAACCATAACTGTAACCACATACCTTGATCAAAAGTCTAGATGTCCAAGCAAGAGCAAGCACTCGATCAACCAAGAAAAGTTTTCCCTACAAGTTAATGCAATACAACCATGTATTATTATTTTATCCAAATCATCATTAAGACTGACTTGGGTTTCAATTTTAGGATTTTAAGGTTAACTTTAGGGTTTTGTCTTTACAAACCCTAGATTCCACTTTTCTTGTCCTTTTGGTGTACAAACCATAATTTATCATCAAGTGCACTTTTAATCTCAAAGAAGCCCTAATATATCAAATTTTGAGTTGTTAACTTCACATAACTTTCAAGTGGCTCTTTTTATCCATAAAAGATCAATCTCTAAACCTTAATATCATTTAAACACTTTAAGATTATAAAAATCTAGAAATTAGAATTTTTATACTTTAAAGTTGGTAATTTTAGGAACTTTTAGGATTAGAGATAGTTGAGATATTGAAACTATTTTTATTGTAATACTTGTATTTTTCTGATCATTTTTCATATATTACATGCAACAATTTGATCATCCTACTAATTATTATGATTTTTATTATAAAATTACCTTTTAGCCAATAAAATGCTACCACGTCAGCACCATCAAGTTATCTGTTAATCCGCACACTCTTGGCTCCATGAATGGGCTCTGGACACATGTATGGCTTGCTCCACGCAGACGGGGCATTAAGCTGAGGAGAAATACCATTTTCACCCTCCAGACTTGGGGTTTGGTCCTCGTGCCTTGGAGGCAGGCTGGTAATTTGATGCTTTCCCTTCTTCTTCCTTGTGACCTTCCTTGCAGATTCTAGGGCAAGTCAAATGATGTTTTTACTTCACGCTCCTGACAACTGGAGCCCTATGGAATGGTGCAGGTGCATTTGCACCCTTCTCCCTAACACAATGGCGTTTGTGGCTCTGTCAGAGGGGACAAGTTAAGGGAGAGCAGAACTCTGGTTCTACGGTGGCATATTAGGGACCGTTGAGGAAATATAGAAGAGAAGGTAGGTGCAAGGAAGTAGATGTGTGAGGCTCATTCTGTCACTTGATCACATAGAAGAACTTCCCTATTTTATAGCCAAGTGTCGAGGGCTACACCTTTATATATAACTCTGATTGCAAATTAGGGGAAAACAAACCCCTAGTAGAAAATGGGGGGAGTTAGGGATGGTTAGGTTCAATTTCACTTTTCCAATTTAATGGAATTCCTTTTTGGGGATGACACGATCCACATAGAGAGAGAATCAGTGAGAGAGAAAGTAGTGTACTATAACTGGATTGCCTAAACTGGATGAAGGTAGGTGATAGGTTCTCATCCATTGAATTCGTGATCCAAGGGTCCACATTAGGTGTGACATTTAAAGGGATGAAAATTGGTTTCCAAAAGCAAAATAATCATGACATTTTGTAATACATCACTTTATAAATCCCTTCACTTTATGAAAAGTATAGTATGAATTTATCTGGACGTGTGCAAATATTGGGACCAAAATTTGAAAAGAAAGGTGCCTTTTCTTAACATGCAAGTATTTCCTTTATAAGGCACATTTCAAGCATTAAAACACATCTTTTATCTTTCTTTCTTTTATATTTTCTTTATTTTATTTATTATTTCTATTAAAAACAATGTGTAAATGAAGATTAGTTAATAGTGGCCATCTTTGCCACTTTCTAGAGAATTCTACACAATTCCCTTATGTATACACAATTATCATCTATTTCTTTTTTCTTTTTTCTTCTAATGTGATTTTCTTTTATTCTTTTTCCCTTTTATCCATCATTGGATTAATAAAATAGCAGAATTCATGAAATTATCATCCAAGGAAAATTTCCAAGGAAAACCATACTTTAAAATAAAGCACCCAAATTTCCAAATAAGTATCTAATCATAGAATAATTGCATTTCAATATAAGTGAAATTTCAGGTTATAACATGTTGGTTCACCTGTGAAATGATCGGTTCAACACTTGAACCAATCGATCCACTTGCTTTCCTATTCTCAATCTCATTGACTTTCAATATTCAATTACTACACAACATGACATCAACATCAATCCTTGATCCAACCATATTAATCATTGAATCAGGTGATTCACAAATTGAATTTGTCATTTTAGACCTTGAACTAGTTGGTTCACCAATTGAACTGGTCAGTTCACCAACTAAACCAGTCAGTGCATGTCCTAGTACAGGAAATGTTCTACAAATGTTGTTCAAATTGACCTGACACTTGAATCAATCAGTTTAACACTTGAACCGGTTGGTTCATAGTCCAGTCAATCAAATTTCAGCTATTTTTATTGAAATGAAATACCTAAACACTTTAGTAATCAAGTTAAACATTATTCATGAATAAACTCCTATTCCAGATGCATCCTTTGCGTGTGACCCTATACGCCCCAAGTTATGTTAATAGTGAAGCCCATAACTAACTTATGACATCACAAGCAATGAGAGGTATCTAGGAACACATCATTTCTACCCAAGTAATTAGAAAGTTGGAAATAACTTCAACCTAAAATCCCTAATCAGTGTTACTATGATTGTATAGTTCCTTTGTCTCTAATATCTAAATTGAACTCGAGGTATGGAATTGTCATCCTCTCAATGTTCAATCCATGTTCCTTGAAACTAGAGTAAACTTTCTAAGAGGCATGTGATCTCACATATTACATATTGAGTCACATGAATATGGACATACATTTCTCAATCTTTCTTATTAAGTGGGATAGATATCAATCTCCTGTAGGAGGGACAAATCCCATCTACATCACCAACACTCAGTCCCCATGTGTCAAAATGCACTTGAGCATCACCTTAATGGCAACCCTTGTTCAAGGTCAAGTTGTTTGGTGTCAAAATACATCGAATGACATGCTATGAGTGTAGTGAATTCAGGTCTAAGAACCACAACTGCGGCTATCACTACAAGAGCCATTTCTTACTACTATACCATGGTCTCCATGTATCACTCTCAAGGTGGGCCTATTTGATACACTATTATGTAACATGTACATGTGTTCTTGGTTTGATATCACATATCATGACTAATGAGATTCTTTCATCAACCAAAACACACTCTAGTCTTATGTATTACTATCGTCTATTTTGCTTCCACTGTAATATCTGACTAGGGGCATAATAAGAATGTATGTACTCTTATCATACATATGATCTCATTTTTTATGTCCTGAACTAACAGACATACATCATCGAGTATCCTCATTATTTAGACATCTACCTTATTTGTTTCATCATCTCATTATTGAGACAAACATAATAGACAAAATTACCTTTATAATTATCAAACCAAGTATACGATGCCCCATTAAAATCATCACATGATTGGCTCTAGGGGCATACATACCAACAGACTCCCACTTGTATTTAGATCCAATCACCCACAAATCTTGTTCCAAGTGATCTTAGAATGTCCATCATGTTTCAGATGTGCAAGCACTTTTATAGCGAGATATAAATGTTTGCTTCTAATTGGTATTTTGCAAGTTTCACATCTCCTTACTGTATGACTTCTCATATGAGATGGAAATGTTGTAGTATGTTATCTAAGTTCATTTGCCTATTCGATAGCTTTTTTGTTGTTGTATCCAACATGTTTCTTCTTTTATATTATTTTGAAACTATTTACAAATCATGAATTGAAGACGTAATATATTCTTTACATATCTCAACAGTATGGTATATTAATAACCAAATTGTATCTATACTACTAGAAAAATTATAAAAAATTCTATGATTACATTTTTTGCAGATATGGAAAAGAATAGAATATGCCAACATTTTTCTAGGATCTCCAAGCTTGATGAGATCACTATCAATAGTAGGAGAATCTCCATATTCCATACTGAATCTTCCCCATAAATCTCTAGTGAACAAACATTCATACATTAGGTGAGTCTTGGACTCTTTAGCTTCACCACAAAGACAACATCTCAAAGCTAGTGAATAGACAATATCTTCAATAGTTCAACTATAACTAAATGATTAAAACAGAACCTCCACAAGAAAATAGAGAACTTCCTAGGAAAACACTTGGATCAAATCCAAGTTCCCCAAGGAACCTCAGGGTACTTCAACCTGCAGGCATCCCATAGCTCCCTTCTAGAAACAAAATGCTTATAATTGAATAAGATCAGGTCCTCCTTGTTCGAATAAGGAGGAGGTAGATTTTCCAAAAAAGCATGTGCTAATTCAGAGCCTCTAACAACTGGGAATTTCTAGGAATCATTGTTCACATAGGAACTAACCTTGGCCAGCATGCCACGTTTCACTTTGAACATCAACTGATGATCAACATGGTCTTATAACAAAGACGTAGTAGGACACCTTGGATCAAGCCATTAAAGAAAGGAATCCCCTTTACCAACTTTTAGATCAATAAGAGAGATAAGAAAGTCTCTTTTTTCTATGAAGCCATATCTACATCCAAGAGCAAGAAGCTTTAACATTAACTGCCCATACTGAGGAATTGAGAATGTACCTTTCACGAATCCATTTCACCCAGAAGGTTTTTGGTAGAAGCATCCCAGATATTTTTCACTAAATGAGCTTGAATCCAATCTTTAATATAATGAATACCAAGCCCCATGTCTTCTGTGGTCTACAAACATCATTTCAAGAAATAGAGTGCAACTTTATTTTATCTTCAGAGTACTCACCCCAAATAAAAGGTCTCATGATTTCCTCCAATTCGTCAATGACAACAATAGGAAGACGGAAGGTTGCTATCCAGAACATGTCATAAGAGACTAAGGTTGAGATGGTGAGTTCAATCCTTCTCGCCATAGATAGAAAAGGACCCTTCTAATCATCTAATTTCATCTTTAGTTTATCAATGATAGGAGCACAAGGCTTCTTGGTAAGTTTACCAATGAATAATAGTAGGCCCAAGTACTTCACAGGAAAACCTGATAAAGGAATACTCTAAGAAACCGAAATAGGAGCAATAGCATTCTTACTCAAGAAGAGTTGACTTTTGTTGCAGTTCAACTTAAGATCAAAAAGTCTTTCAAAGGTATGAAGAACTTAAAGTAGATTATTATAATTCTTCTCATTTCCCTTCAAGAAAACTATAAGGTTTCCAACAAACACAATATGAGAGACATGAAAAACTTTAGAACCCTGAATAGGGGTAAGAGAACCTTCTTTTACTTGGTAGTCAATCAACATAGAAATTCCTTACATGGGAATAACAAAAAGATAAGGTGATAATGGATTGCCTTTCCTTACAACATTAGAAGTAGAAAAATATCTAGAAGGAGTCCCATTAATAAGTACTTGAGATGAAGTAGAATTGAAACAAGTTTCCAGCCATACAATCCAACATTAGGGAAACCCCATCCTACAAAGCATACTTAGAATGAAATTCTTTTAACCAAGTCAAACACCTTAGACAAATTAGCTTTAATGCAAATCTTAGAAGAACCCTAAAAATTGTTGAAAGAACTTAAGATCTTGTTTGCCAACATAGTGGCATCATCAATGCTTCTTCCTTTCATAAAGCCATCTGTTGAGACTTATAATGTCAATCATGATATCTTGCAGTCTATTTGTCGTGATCTTAGTAATCACCTTATATAAAATATTACATTAAAAAATTGGTCTAGAATCTTTAGTATTAGAGGCATATTTTACTTTAGGATCTAGAATAATGAAAGCACAATTGCATTCCCACAAAATTTTGGAATTAGAAATGAAGCTTTTAATTGCTTTAACAATATCATCACCCATAATGTGCCAAGTCATCTTGAAAAACATGGAATTGAAACCATTGGGTCCTGGGGCTTTGTCGACTCTCACACCATTAAACAAAACTTACATCTCCTTAGTAGTGACTAATATTCTCAACAAGTTGAATTAAGAGTTAGAAATTCAGAGCACAAACCAAGTTTTATTCCACTTACCTTCACAACAAGCTAAAGAATTGAAGATATTTTCATAATAACCAGTGATATGATCAGAAATAACATCTTCATTAGAATAGAAAGAGCCATCAATATCAAGGTTATAGAGATAATAACAGGAGACGATGAGTGGTGGGAGAGGAATGCTAGGGTTCCGTGGTGGAGGGGGGAGAGGCGGCGACCGTGGTGGTTGCGGTGCCTCTCACCCTGAACCCCGTCAAGCCTCTAACAACGATGACCCTCCCCTGGATGCAGACAATAGCCCGAAACCTGGGGGCGGTTATGAAGGAGACGTCTCAATGACGTCGGCCAACCCTCCCCCGCCTCTAGAAGGTTTGTCATATAAAGATGCAACCGTTGTCCGCACCATCAATATGTCCCTTACTCCGGTTTCCCTGGACTTCCTCAAAGCGGATGACATCCGTATAGACTGCAACGACAATCTGCCACAGATCTCAATTAACCCTGCAACCCTACCTCCTCTTTGGAGCCCTGGAAGTATGCCGTCGTCATAAAGGTCATCGGTACAAACATCAGCTTCAACGCTCTTAAGAACCGGATTTCCATTCTCTGGGCCCTATCCGACGACTTTCGAGCAATAGATCTTGACATGGGATATTACATCATTCAGTTGTCTAATAACAACGACTTCATCTGAGCAATGACAGGAGGCCCTTGGACGATCTTCAATCACTATCTTTCCGTCCAGTCTTGGTCGAAGGAGTTTAGACCCTCAGACCCTATCCCAGGTAAACTGGTAGTCTGGGCAAGAATAGCAGGCATGCCCGTCTATCTGTTTCAAAATCAACTCCTATCGAGTATCGGGGATTTGATCGGGAGAACGATCAAAATCGATGCTACTACTCAATCCGGACACCGTGGCAAGTTTGCTCGGATCGCGGTTGAAGTCGACACCTTGAAGCCCTCCCAGCGGTAGTGCTCAACGGCGAGACCTTCCGGCTCGAGTACGAAAACCTTCCCTCCTTTTGCATGAAGTGCGGCCGCCTTGGCCATGCTGAAGGAGACTGCAATTTTGGGCCCAAGTTCCCCAGCGCTGAGGCATCATCTACAATGACTGGACCTCTCCTCTCGATGCCCGTTTACATGGAAGCCATCCATGCCAAGATGCCTCCGCGTAAACCGTTGATGAATAACACCCCTGCTACTCAGACGAACGGTAACTCCAAGGATAAGCCGTCCGCTCAACAAGAGAAGACCGCCTCCACGACAGCCACTGCTGATGAACCTGATCAGGGGGGCGAGTGGGAGACATTTACGAATCGTAAGAATAAAAAGAAGAACACTAAGAAGCCAGCAGTGGCAAGCGGGCCTAGCTCTGCAAAACCACCGCTAGGTCAACCCCCAGCACCCAAGCGCTGCCACAGATGAACAATACAACAGTGGTCCTTGTGGATGATGAGATTGTAGAGGGAAGGCCATCTCAACATATGGCAGACTCTTTTCAGTTCCAAGCCAGTGTCCCTAACACCTCTACTGACATCCCTCTAGGGTTTACCTGGGGATCTCGTGGAGGCGGCATCGGAGGTGTGATACTCCGGAATAGAAAGGTCGTTTATCAAACTGTGAGCCCAGGACGTGAACGCAAGAAGGGTAGGTTGGCCCAACTTATAGGCAATAAAAATGATCAAAATCCTGTTGTCAAGAAGGCACTATCGTTCGAGGAAATCGACCCAGGTGCAGATGAAGCAATGGATGTGGCGGCTGATACTTCATGCCTCCTCACCGCCATCCATTGAAAAGCCAGGCCCTTGTACACTAAGTTTCCTATATGCCGAACATTCTTTGTTGGAATATCCAAGCTTGCTCCATGGATAAGCTTAATCTATTACGAGAATTCAAAAGGAGATACGACCTCCATATCCTAGCTATCATTGAGCCGCGGTGCAGTTGTATTTCTGCTGATAATATCATATGGAAACTCAGCTACTCTTCTTCCCACCGTGTGGAGGCCCTGGGCTTCTCGGGGGGGCATTTGGATCCTCTGGGATTCCCACAAATGCCAACTCGATATTATTCAAAGTCACCGGCAATATATCCATTGTTATATAAACAATGCATGGTACCTCACTGTCATCTATGGTAGCCCGAATGCGATGAAACAGGATCTCCTTTGGCAGAGACTGACCGCGCTGGCTGCTAATGTCTCTGGTGCTTGGGTGGCAATGGGTCTTTAACACCATGCTAGACCCGTCAGAAAAGTTGGGAGGAAAGGGCTTTGATCGCCTCTCGTGCCTTAAATTCAATTCCCTCCTTCTTAATACTGGACTCTCAGATATCTGGTCCTCAGGTAATTGATTTACTTTCAAGAAAGGATTGCTACTTGAAAAGCTGGATAGGGTTATTGCCAACATGGATTGGCTCTCTGTTGAGAACGGGATGTCAATCAGCGTTCTACCATTGATTTATAGCGACAATAGCCCCCTCTTGATTGCTGGCCAGCGTTCTACATGGCATCACCAGCCTCACTTCAGAACCCGTATGAGCTGGAACCAAATCCCAACCTTCAAGTCCGAGCTCCTCTCGGTCTGGGATAGTTCTAAGCCTCTTCTTGAAGCTCTTGCGACCTTCCAAGCTGCTGTAGTTAAGTGGGATTCTGAACGCAATAAACAGCAAAATAAAAGGAAGACTGACATCCTTCGGTGGCTAGCTAAATGTTAGGTACATACACATTCATCTAATATCACTAACCAGCTTCTTTCTATTGATCTACAAGAGGAGCTCAACTCCATACTTCTCCGTGAAGAGGCCGACTGGCAACAAAAATCTAACATCAACTGGCTCCAATATGGTGATGGTAATAATAAGTTCTTTCACTCCTTTGTCAAAGCCATATGCCACTATAATAAGATTTCGAGACTTCAAGATGATATTGGAGTTTGGATTGAGGCCCCCTCACTCCTTTGTGTGCTGGTCCGATCCTACTTCTGTAACCTACTCTACACCGAGACTTCTCCTACTCCTAGTTGTATGACCATATCCAATTATATTGGGCTCTTCCCTGGAATTCCTTCCTCGTGTGACCTGGGTCAAATACCTGATGCTGCTGAAATCAATAGAACTTTGTTCCTCATGGCCCCCGCCAAAGCACCTGGCCCTGACGACATTCACAATGAGTTTGTACAAACCAACTGGGGACATGTGGGTAGCTCCTTTGTCTCCACTATTTGCTCTGCTTTTCAGTCTGGCCATATTGATGAACGTATTGCTGATTCGCTAATGGTCCTCATCCCAAAGGTGCCTAGCCCTCAACGTTGTTCAGACCTCAGGCCTATCTCTTTAAACAACTGTTGTTTTAAGCTCATTTCCAAGATTATTGTAGAGAGGATCAAACCATTCCTCAATAAATGGATTTCTAAAAATCAATCTAGCTTTATTCCAGGTCGGCGTATCAGTGACAATATCCTTATTGTACAGGAGGTCATCCACTCTATGAAAATGATGCATGGGAAAAAGAAATGGGTGGCAATCAAATTGGACCTATCCAAAGTGTTTGATCGCATGAGATGGGATTTCATCGAAGATACGATCCAGAGGACCGGGCTTCCATCTATCCTAACCAAGCTCATTATGCAGATCATCTCGTCGGGGAGTACATCTATCCTTTGGGAAGGTGTTCCTTTGGAGGCGTTTAAGGCGTGTCATGGCGTTCGACAGGGTGATCCTATCAGTCCATACATCTTTGTGTTATGCATGGAACGTTTAAGCCAAGCTATTGTTGTGTCTGTTAACACAGGGGATTGGAAACCCGTTATGCTCTCAAGGAATGGTGTCCCTCTCACGCATTTTTTGTTTGCAGATGATATTCTTCTAATGGCAGAAGTTTCCAATAAACAAGCTACCACTATCAAGACTATCCTACATAAATTTTCTCAGGTTTCGGAATAGGTTCTCTCTCATGAAAAATCAAGATGCTTCTTCTCCCCTAACACCACGAATGTGGAGAAGAGTGGTTTCTGTCATAGACTGGGAATCCCTAGCACCAATGACTTGGGTCAATATTTGGGGGTGCCTTTACTTCATCATCACCTTAATAAGCATACACATGCATCTATTCTGCAATCCATTCATTCTAGAATGAACAGGTGGTCTGCCCGCCACTTATCTCTTGCTGGCCGAGTTACCTTGGCAAAGAGTACCCTACAAATGATTCCATCATACACCATACAGACTGTCAAGCTTTCTCCTACGTTGTGTGATGACATTAATCGCCACATCAAGGACTTCATCTGGTCTGGGAGCCATCAGCAGCGCCAAATTTCTCTAGTCTCGTAGGAAAACCTCACTAAAAGCAAGGAGCACGGGGAGCTAGGTCTCAAAGAAGCTCGTGCACAAAATGATGCTCTGATGCTAAAGAATACTTGGCAATTCATAAACAACCCCTCATGCATGTGGGCAAGGGTGCTACGGGGCAAATATATATGAGGAAATTCTTTCTCAAGGAAGCCATGCTCAGCTGCATGGGCATTCATTAAGGCGCACATTCCCAAGCTGGAAGGATATTGTCATAAAACCATAAACTCGGGCACATCTACTAATGTTTGGCATGATATATGGCTGCTGGGTAAGTCCGTCATGGAGCTTGATGCCAACGCCACTATTCCGGATGGCCTTGATGATCTTACTGTCCAAAGCATGATTCAGCTTGATGGAGCTTGGGATTGGGAGTTCATTCACACTCACCTACCACAAAGCTTGTGGCTTCTTATTAAGAGCACGCTACCGCCTTGTGCTGACACAGGTCGAGATACGTGGTCATGGCCACTAGAACCGAGTGGAGAGCTCATGGTTCGCACAACTTATAGCTGGCTGTGGGAGGAACACCTACACCATGCTTCTTCTATCAATTGGAAGTTTGTCTGGTCTATCCCGATGCCCAACAAATACCGTACTTTTCTATGGCTCCTTAGACACAAAGCCCTTCTGACTAATGTGGAAAATGTCAGAAGACATATCACTGTGGAGGATACCTGCCAACGCTGCAATTCTATGAGTGAATCCATCGTGGACTGCCTTAGAGACTGCCCCTCTAGCAGGCAGGTCTGGATTCACCTTGGGATGAATCACACCTTCTTCCGTGGCTCGGAGGAGGAGTGGATCCAACTGATAATCAATGGAAATGGCAATGCTGAAGACAAGATCCTTGGCGGCGTGGGTTGTTGGGTGCTATGGAGAGCACGCAACGATTATGTCCATAATGGGGAGCACAAGCCACCGACTACTCATGCATCTTTCATCCGAGGTCGTACGCAGGCTATTTTGTAACTTGCTACAACTCCATCACATGCTAAACGTAAGTCGCATGGCCCAATCTCCAAACAACCAGGGAATTCGCAACATATCATCTTTGTGGACGTTGCGTTCTAAAGTCATAGTCTCAAGATGGGTATAGGCATTCATGTCACTGACCTGCAAGGCAACTGTCTACTGGGACGGGGGTCTCATTGCTGTGCTACCTCGGCCAAGGAGGCGGAAATGAAAGGAATTGTACAGGCCCTGGAAACCTGTAGACTCCACGGTTGGCATAACAGTATCATCTACTCAGACTCTACATCTGCAATTGAATCCATTATGCAACCTAAAGAAGCTGAAAGCAGATTCGATCCATTGAGGAGGAGGGCCTCTACCATCTTATCTGCATATCCGAGAACGATTCTCTCCTTCATTCCACACAAACATAATGTGGTGGCGGACCAAATTGCAAAACACACTCTGTACTCCTGTCAAAACTATCATTTCACAAGTGTTAAACCTAGCTGACTATTGCCTGACATTAATATTTCTATCCCTTCTATGATTTCCCGTATTAGAGAACAGGATGAATAAGATCTATCTCTAATTTTTCTCAAAAAAAAATATCAAGGTTATAGATAGTATTTCTCATCCTCCTAACTTTAAGAGAGGAGGAAAAAAACTTAGTAATATGATCTCCAGATTTAATCCATTGCACCCTCGACTTTTGTCTGAACTAAGCCTCCTCTGCCTTGATGGCATCTATAGATTCTAAACTAATAGCATTAACCCCAGCCTACAAGGAAGCATTTCAAGATCTCTATTCACTTGAATCAGAAGGAAATGAGCCTCATATTCTAACCTCATAGCTCTAGAATAAAAGGTCTCAACCTTCTCCTTTTTTTTGAAGTCACCGCCTTTCATTCATATAAAATCACGGTACAAAGAATTAATCATCTTCAGCTGTAGATTTCTAGCTTGTAGGAAGTGAAGACCAATGCCTAACATGACTAGCTAAAGTGAATGCCTACTTTGCAATCAGGTGGGCAACCGATTTGTAAATTCTTTTAACATGGACAAAACGAACATATGTAAAAGAAGAAGCAAGAAAACAAAAATCTTCAGCCAACATCCATAAGTCGTCTAGCCTTTTCATCACGTCCCTTAAGGCGTTGATCAGGTTCCACAAGTCTGAGCATAAAACCAAGTTGGTTTCTTGATCCAGCACCCTCCACGCGAGCTGCACTCCCTCCCTAGCTTCCATGGCTTCCGCTATGTCCGAGGTCCACTCCGCCCGCACTTTCCTTTGTATTGTGCCCACAAAATTGCCCCTACCATCCCGCACCACAACACCCAGTCTAGAACCTTCCTCTCCCCTGGTCACAGTGTCAACATGCAACCATGACCAGCTGCTGTCAACGTCCATGTCACTGAGATCATCTACCTTGGTCACCCTCATGCCCACATTGCCCGTCCGGTCCACCACCCCGTTGCTGTTGTGAGCTGATCCCCCACCACCATTTGCCTTCCGGTAGTCGTCTAGCAAGACCCTATAAGATTGGAGGATTGGATGGGGGTAAGGTGCTTCATCCTTGAAGATCATATTCTTTTGGAAGGTCCAGATCGTCCACCAAATATCCATAAGTTCATCCACCTCTTCCACCGTACAACTATCCCAAAGAGCAAGCAAATAATCATTCAATTTCCCTCCCGAGTCCAGGCATATCGAGCTATCCAACCAGCTTATTTGTCTAACTATTTCTACTCTTGTGCACTATCCGAGCATATGTTGAATAGTTTCTTCATTTGTTGCACATATTGGGCAAGTGCATCAGCCATGACAAATCTATCCCATAACCTCCCTTTGGTTGCTAAGTTGCCCGTCGCCAGTCGCCATAAGAAATGAGATAGTTTTGGGGGCCATTTCCTGTTCCATATAAATTTCCACAGTTCATGAGGAACCTATCTATCCCTCCTGTGCATGCCCCTGCTCCCTAACATTCCCAACCAGTAAGACGACCGTACCGTGAACATCCCATTCTTTCTTGGCCACCAAAAAACATTGTCCTCAATCTCCCTGTTAGACAATGGAATAGTCATAATCCTTGCAGCCACCTCCCTAGGAAACACCTTCAGTAGTTTGTCCACATTCCACTCTCGGCTAGTGTCCCCCATCAAGTCACTCACCATGCATAGCCTCGGGTCAACGCCAGTTCTAGTTGCCTCCAAGCATGCGTAGTCTTCATCAAACCACCTATCAGTTCAGATATTTGTGCTTTGTCTGTTGCCAACTCGCCTCATGACTCCCTCCATAAATAAAGCTTTTTCCCCCATAAGCTGTGCCACGTGTAACTCGGGATTAGGCCAAGGCGTGTCTCTAGGATAGTGTTGTTTGGATAGTACTTTGCTTTCAAGAACCTTGCCACCCGTGTCTCCAGTTTGGTATATAGCCTCCATATCTCTAAAACCCATGCCTCCTTCTCTTTTTGATTTGCACAAACTCCCCCAATAGACCCATGGGATCTTCCTCTCCCCTACCTTCGCTCCCCACTAGAAACATGCCACCATAGAATTCAGATCATCAATAAGACCCGCCAGTAGCTAGAAAATGTTCATGACGTATGTTGGGATTGCTTGAACCACTACCTTGATGAGGGCTTCTTTTCCTGGCTTTGAAAGTAATTGCTCCTTCCACCCTTGTAGCTTGACACCCACCCTCTCCTTTATATAATCGAACACCTTTTTCTTTGACCTCCCCATAGCCGTAGGGAGACCCAAGTAGGATGCATGTTTGTCCACCTCCTTCACCCCTAAGATATCTCATAGCTCATCTCTTTTGCACCTTGGTATCTTCTTGCTGCAAGCAATTTCAGACTTGGAGAGATTAACTTTTTGACCTGATGCTTGCTCATACTGGATGACAATTTTAGCTATTTTCAGGTATTCATTCCTTGTCCCTCTAGCAAACAAGATACTATCATCTGCAAAAAACAAGTGTGAGATCTGCCCCCCCCCCCAAAGATGTTCATACCATGGATGGTATTCACATTTACCGCAAAGTGGAGGAGGGTGGAAAAAGCATCAACACAAAGAATAAAAATATAGGGAGAAAGTGGGTCACCCTGGCATAATCCTCGTGAAGGATGGAAGGCATTTGATCTTTCCCCATTGGTTGTGAAAGTGTGAGAGACTGAGGAAACAAAATCTAACACCCTATCCCTCCATCTACCGATGAAACCAAACTTCCTCATAACTCCTTCCAGAAAACCCCATTCAACTCTGTCGTACGCTTTCATCGTATCAAGCTTCAAAGCAACATGCCTGTTCTCCCCCCCTTTACCTCCCATCATAGCATGGAAACACTCATATGCAATAAGAGCATTATCCATAATCATTCTTCCCGGCACAAAGGCACTTTGATTTTCAGATATGATCCTATACATGTACAGCTTCAACCTGTTCATCAACACCTTGGTAGCCATTTTGTAGATGACATTACATAGACTGATAGGCCTGAAATCAGCAACAACTTTCGGCTTTTTAATCTTTGGAATTAGGACCACCAAAGTATCATTGAAGCCCTGAATTGAGTACTCTCCTTTCCACCAACCTTTAATGTAGTTAGCAACATCTCTCCCTATCACATTCCAAAATTTTTGATAGAACATGGACTTCAAACCATCTGGCCCCGACGCCTTATTTGGATGCTTATGGAAGACTGCCTATTTGATTTCCTCCTCGCTCAGATCAGCGTCAAGCACCCCTACCATGACCACATTTATTTTATTTTCTATCCCTACCATAGACGCCTCCATGCCCACAGTCTTCCCCACTTGGAAAATCTTTTGGAAAAAAATTTCAATGATGCCTAGGATATCGTTATCATCCATCCACCATATGTCGTTGTCATCCTTCAGCCCCACAATGGTATTCTTCTGTCTCTGGGAAGCTTTATGATGAAAGTAAGAAGTATTCTTATCACCTTCCTTCATTTCCATAATCCTTGCTCTAGCACACCAGTAAGACTCAACATCGCGGTGTAGCTATTCCAATTCCTTAGCCATCTCCTCACATCTTTGCAGTGTCCTCCCGTCAGGCCATTTCTTCTGTTTTTCCCCAAGGAGTCTTTCCATTTTCTTTATTTTATTTTTTAAAGCATCAAACTTCACAACAGCCCATTTCGTTAAGTCCCCACTCACTCTACTCAGTCTACCTTTCAGATCCGCTGCCCTAGATGAATCCCAAGCTGTAGTCACCGTTCGCTTGCATCCCTCATTAGAAAGCCACATAGGTTTGAAACGGAACCTTTTCTTACTCCTTCTTCTCTTCACTTCTCCCACTACTGCATGTAGAACAATAGAGCATGATCTGACTGATAGAAAGGAAGGTGATGTGCCCAACTACCCCTGTATGTGTTGTGCCAGTCATCACTGATAAGGAATCTATCAAGCCTTTCCTCCACCAAAGTATTTTCAGTGACCCCAATCCACCAAGTGAAGATATTACCAGAGAAACCAATGTCAAGAAGAACACAATCATCAATGAATTCCTGGAAAGCCTTCATGTATGTATCATGCTTCTTACGGCTGCCTCTCTTCTCTTCATTATTTGTGATCTCATTCAAATCACCAAAGAACACTGCCTTGTCCACTCCCTTGCCCGAAACCTGTCTCATCAACTCCCATGTCCTGTGCTTCTCCGCCTATGCTGACCATCCATATATGCCACTCGCCTGCCACTTTGTGTCAGTCTTCTCATATTCAATCATGCATTCCACGTACCTAGATGAGTAACCTGTGATATCCACATTGACCCCCCTCCACCAGAATCCCATGCCACCCACTCTGCCATTACTAGACACACACAAACCAACCATAAAACCACACTTTATTTTGATTTTTTCCAGCAACATATCTTCTAACATAGTATCCATAAGGAACACTATGTCGGGCCTCTCACCCCAACACAAAGATCAAAGTGCATCTACCATTGTCGGGCGTCCCAGACCCTAACAGTTCTAGCTCATAATTTTCATTGTTGTTCACGGGGTTGGGTTGGACCAACACCCGCTACTTGGTGGTGTACATCCAATGAAGTTTCTTCCTCACCCATGTTGTTCACATTGCCATTCCTTGCTTTCTTTGTCTACTTGACCTTCTTCTTGTTCTGCTTAATAAGTTCAATTTTAACAACATTTAGCTTCCTATGAACTCTGTACATAGGGGCTCCAGAAACATTCAGGCTCCAAGCATTCTTAATAATATCCAAGAAATACACATTAGAAGACCATGGATTAATAAATGAGAAGGTTCATTGAATCTTTTCCTACTATGAAATGAAGAATCACAATCCTATGATCACTCACATTTTTAGAAGAAACTCCCCCCCCCAAATAGTAGGGAAGGAGTCAAGAAATTTTAAATCCGCAAACATACGATCAATTTTAGAAAAAGTACTCACTCCATTTTTGTTTTTGCTATGCCATGTGAAAGATGGTCCTTTCCCATGAATCTCATACAAACTAGTATCACAAATAGCATCATTGAAACCCTCCATACTCATAACTGAAGGAAGTCTCTTGACCATCTTATCAAAAGAGTTTCTAACAACATTAACATCTCCCACAACACACCAATCACCAGAGATAGAGTTAGAGATACTACAAAGATCATCCCATAAAGAGATTCTTTCCAAATCATCATTAGAGCCATAAACAACAGTTAAGTGAAAGTTATCATCACCAAAGGAAACTTTACAATGGATAAACTACTCACTGACCAAGAATTTATTAATAGAGATAGTTGGATCTTCCCACAAGATAATGATCCTGGTGTATTTATAGTAAACAAAGTTATCTAGATACTGATCACCCCTCCAAAGACTATTTACATCCAGTAATAAGCTATTCTTAGAAAATCTAGATTCAAGAATAATGAAAATATCCACTTTAGACCTCCTAATTTGAATATGAAGAGATTTATTATGTGTGCCTCTATGTTCCCAGAAATAATAGAGAAGGTTATAACCTTTATTAAAAACTTGATTCATAGTAGATTTTGAGTCAGTGTCATAGACTTCATTCTTACCAGTATCAAGTAAGGAAAACTTTTTTAGAGTAATCTGGATGTTAATCGGTACCCACACTCTTAGAAAAATGTTTAGGGGAAGATCTTGAATTTTGAGAAGTCATCCATCTTCTTCCATCAAGAGTCACAAGCACAGAGCTACTAGCAAGATTAATCACCACATCCCCAATGACTGACATAGTCAGAATGTTAGAAGGAATCACCCCAACATTAATAGACTGATTAGAATCTAACTGAGGCATTTGAGTAGACACCATGACTTCATTTGGCAGACAATCAATGAATGTATCATCCACACTGACAACTTTTTCCTTTCCTTTTCCACTATTGAATTAGGGCACGAGGAACAACTTTTGCACGCTCCCCTTGTCCATGTCCAAAAGTACCATACTTTTTGCAACATAGAGGAACCATTCATAAATGAGTTTTATAGAATCATCGATTCCATCATCACTAGTAAGGTTCAAAGTAGAAGGAAATGTTGAAGTCTCTAGAATGAATACATAAATTCTTACGAACTCCAACCTCTTCAGTTATCTTATAAGCTTATTGGCTCTTAAAGGCATAACAATGTAGCTCCCAATTATGCTAAACATTTCCTCATCCCATATCTCTAGAGGCAGATCGTGAATACTCACCCAAACCATCACCTCTATGAGTTTGAGTTTCTATAGAGGTTCCCCTCTCTACCACTTCTTTAGTAGCAATGGCTTCCCAACACCAATAAAGGTCCTTACTCCAAAGCAGTGCACATATCACCTAGATCAGAGAAATGAATAATAAAGAAATCATTACCATGAGATAGGATCTCAAAGTTTGATTTCAGTTTCCATTACATTAGAAGATGATGATGCAATGTGAGCCAGTGTGGTTTCATATGGATAACATAACCATCCACAATATTCTCCCATCTCTTTAGATTTTTCTCAACAATTGATCTAGGATACTAGATAGCACCATCCTTCAGTTTAGTGGAATAGTGCTTTAGGGACAAACTCTCTGAGTCACCAGATCCTTTACAAACTTCTGACCAATTCCTTGATTCACTCGCTACCTGGTCCTTCCACTTTCATTGGTTTTTTAGCATCGTGCATTTAGCTTACAGTCTAGGAAGGGAAGATCGATCTACATTTTTAGCATCATCACCCCCATTGCTAGAGTGCGAGACTGGAGTGGACACCATCAGTTTTTTCCTATCGAGTTGATCCATTGTTGTCATATAATATCTACTATGTCATTAATGATTAGAACTTCCCATAAGTTCCTCTATGTGAACTTCTTGATCCATACAAATGCTATTATTAAAATAGTAAGATACTTGGATTCTATTGTATAATCAAACAATTGTTTCTTGATCAGAACTTTTCCAGCTTATAGTTCTTATTTTATGGTAAAACACAAATTTAGATTGCAATCGTAAATTTTCTTTATCATTTTGGAAGCTTGCATCGGTGTGACTCTTTACACCCAAGTGTTCCATGTTACCATATTTAGGGAACTAATACTTTTAGTGCTTCTCAAGTACTTAAGCATGTTCTTTATGGTAGTCCAATGGATTTTATTGGAAACTAACAAATATCCTCTCATCATGTCCATACATATGAGATAATGGACTGAGTGCATAATATTGCAGATGTGACAGATCCAATTGTGAAAGCATATGGCAGCTTACTCATGTTTTCTCATTATTCACAAGAACTGGGATACTAGGCTCTTGAGATACTAATCTCATGTAACATGGACATGTTTTCTCTCATGGAGTCCTACATGTTGAACCCTTTCGACATCTTACCAATGTATGTGCTCTTACTTAGGTCAGGAAGCCGTCTAGATCTATCTTTATATATCTTGATTCCTATCACATAGGATGCTATGCCTAAACTCTAAATAGAGAAGGTACTTTCCTAGATAGAGAAGGTATTTTCATATAAGGATGTTATTATCCATCATTATATGGAATAGGAATATACTCCCACTCAAATTTTGTAATCAAAAATTTCATCTTCATTTTAACTGAGGTCAAACTCTTATCTTATCAAATCAAAGATTCTAAACATGAGATGCTTTCTTCAATCCTCGAATTGAACTTTGTATCTTAAGACTTTATTTGCAATAATTCGATTTATAAAACATTTTAGGTTGTGTCACACACACATCCTATACAATATTCCTATTAAGGAATGCAGTTTTAACATCCATTTTCCAAATCTCATAGTCATACTAAGATGCAATGACAAACATGATCCTGATGGATTTAACCATGGCAACTGGTGAAAAGATTTTTTCATGTTCAATAATTTGAACTTGTTTGAAATAATTTGGAACCATTCTGCCTTTATAGGTTTCTACATTACAATCCATGTTGGTCTCCTTTTGAAGACTCAATTGCACCCTATTGGTTTTAACCCTTTAGGTGGATCCACCAAGATGATACCTTGTTGGTTTACATGGACTTCATCTTGGGTCTCCTAGCCTCAAGCCATTTCTCAGACTCTAGTCCCTCAATAGCTTCTACATAGGTTGTTCACTATTTGTCTATGACCAACTAATCACCTTCTTGATTTATAGGATATCATAATATTTCAAGATCAATGTGTGTCCTGCTAGATCTATGAGGTTTTGTGTTACATAAGGAACTTGATATTCCACAACAATTTGTGATTCTAATTGATCCTACTATACCTATTTAGGTTCATTTTTTTCTTGTTGGTATCGAACTTTTTGAGTTCTATTTTTCTCCCAGTGATTTCTTTGGAACTAAATTCCTTTAGGAATATGTCCATCCTGGAAACAAACATTTTGTTGTTGGATTGGAACATAAAAGTAGTATTCAATATAACATTTGTGGACAAAGCTTTCCAAGAAACTATTTTCTTATATAAGATTTCATTTCTTGTTTACAAAGACATATCGGGACACCTCCCATGTCATATCTCATATGGTGCCTTTTGAATCATTTTAGATGGTACATTGTTTTAGTGTAAAGCATGTACCAAAAAAGGAAATTATAAGATTATCTAGATACATTTATAATCATAGCATGACTAACAGGGTGTGATATCTTCTTTTTGATACATCATTATTTTTCAAGTGGATTTCATTGTGATACACTATCAAAGTCTCGTAGAAGGTCTCAATATCTTGGTTTAAAATATTTCAATATCAATTATATCTAAGTGTTTTAATACTTTTACCAACATAGTTACATACTTCATTCATGATCTCCTTCAACACTTCAAGATATTCATATTTGTATTTCATTAAATACAAGCTACCATATCTACATAGATCATCATAAAATATAATGAGGTACTAGTAATCACCTTTAGCATTTATTCTAAAAGGGTCTATACTTTATTATTCCTAATAGAATACTCTCTCTCCCACTACTTCTAGTGAAAGGTGCTTTTATCATATTGCCCAATAAATAAGACTTGCATGTGTCTATTAGTTTAATAACCAAAAGAGTCTAGATGAGCATCATTATGAATTCTAGAAAGGCATTTCTCATTTGTGTGCTCTAGATGACAATGATATCAATATTCTTTGTTTGAGTCATATAGTCATTCAGTATATATGTTATACATTGGGACCACTGCATTAAAAAACCTTATCTTTGAAAGAAAAACATAAAATATATTCATAATATTCTTCTCCTTACAAGATACATGATGTTTTTTATTAATGATAGGTACATAATAGCAATTTACTAATTCTATTACATTCCCATTACATGAATGACAAATTACAACTGTAGTGGTAGAAACTCTTGCTCCACAAAGTTCTAGATGACTTCTTCTCAAGTCTTGAAATGGAAATATCTATCTCCTTCTTATTCATGAGATCTTCTATGTAAAAAGGAAAATTCCTTTTCCAGTATCCAGGTTGGTGACAATGGTGGAATTTTCCTTCCTTATTCACTCCTCCTTTAGCTTTTAGTGCAGAAGACTTTGGTTTTGGATAGCTTTAGAACTCTTCTTAGTTTTGACTTTGTCTTTGCACTTCCCTCTATTAATCATCATCACATATTTGGGCTTTTCCTTCTTCATCTACGCTTCAGTTGTCCTCAACATGTCAAGTAATTCTAATAACAACTTGTCAAAATTATTCATGTTGTAGTTCAAGACAAACAAGCTCTATGATTCTAGTAGTGATTGCAGAATCACATATGTGGACAACTCTTGACCCAAGGGAAATCCTATTCTAGCAAGGTTCTACCATAATCAATCAACTTGAGTGTAAGGGGACCTATTGGATCTCCTTCAGCCATATAGCACTTGAGAAACACTGTAGAGACATCATATCTCTCTTGTCTTTCCTGATCTTGGTACATGTTCTTAAGATGTGTACCATCTCAATAATGTCCATGTTCTCATGTTGTCTCTACTCATAGTTCATTGAGTACAACATCATACACTTTACATCTAGAACACCTTCAGAGTGCTTCCAGTAAGCATCCATGTCAGCCTTAGGCACGTTGGGAGTGGGTTCATCTGGCTCTGGTATCTCTAGGACATAGAGCTTGTACTTTTGAGTGAGAACAATTCTCAAAGTCTTGAGCTAGTCATAGAAGTTATTATCATTTATATTATCCTTCTCAAGAACTGATCACAAAGAAAATGTGTTTCTGTTTTCCATTAGAATCTACAAAAGAAAATTTGTAACTTTTTTCAAAACATTTCTTATTTGATTTGATTTGATATGTTTGGTGAAATTAATAAGGATTTTAGTTAATTATCACTCCCACTATTTTATTCAAATTGATAGCCCTCACTACTAATTTGACAGATTCGGTGTACAACTTTCTAGTGATCAAAGACCCAAAATAATTGAATCATTACCCGATTAATGCCACTGTCCATAACTAGTTATTAAGTTAGGCAACAGTTACCATTTGCATCTTATGCCATTCTTGGATATATGTTATGTGGAACTCTTTGCCATAGTTCATCTGCATGCTTCTTGGCACTTAATCTCATTATGGTCACATAGTTAAGTTTGACCCAAAATCCAGCACGATAATAATGAACCATACTTGACTGACCCATATGACTATCATCATACTTCACAAGATGGGCATCACACCATGCTTGGCGTGCCCATGCTTCGTTGATCAAGTTTTTCTTGTATGTTTCTTAATGAAAGCATCTAAGACTGAATATTTATTGAGGGATTGTTTATATAAATATACATATCCAAACACCACATAGTTATAGTATGTATCATATACATGCTATATCCCAGACGCTACCTTGATTTACCACCCTCCTGGGCATTCAGCCTCTGCCATGAGCATGAGAGAGGGGGGAGAAATCTTTCTCACTTAATCCCAAGAAACATGCAATCATAAAAAATATATGAGCGATGGTTATGGCCATACTAATGCAATTATTTGGAGCTACAAATAATTGCTACCACATAAGGCCATACATCACATGTAGAAACTTGTAATGAAAGCATGTGCTATCCTGATCGATCATTTGAACCCTTCAATCAGTCGATTGGCCTTCAAGTTTATTGGTTGGATCCTCCTTCATGTTGGCCTCCTCGATCCTCCATTAGATTGACTGAACTTTCCTTCGTTCGACTCGTCAAGTGCAAAACATCTTCTCATGATGAAAAATAAATGAAAATTATCCTATTCCATATTACATTATACAAGGGAAAACCTCAAGTTACATTTGAGGGGAATATAGGAAGAGGGGCATTAGTTTATAGTTTGAAAGTAGGAGAGATTCTCAAATGAAATTGAATAACAAAATGAAATAAACCAAACAACCATGCACACAATCCATAGGGGTTTTGGCCATAACCATGCATACATCTACCATGCAAATAGTTTTTAGGCAACACATATATATTGAATATACATCACAATATATATATTGGGATTGTATGTGGTATTTAATCATATATGCATATTGATCATTTTTTAATATTCACATCATATGCAATAAAATAAATCGCATCATATTAGTTTAAATCTTGATATACTCTAAATTGACGTGGCTTTAATGCCACTATTGGGGAATAGGAATGGAAAAGAAGGCATCTGAAACAAAATTTTGTCCCTATTCTTTTATTAGGAAATCGCTTCAAAAATGACACATCTAGAAAGAAGGTAACAAGAGTTATATTTAGTCCTATAACAAGTCCAAAGAAAACACTTGCACGGTGATGTGCACTCTACGCAAGGTGCATACAAATAACTGGCGACGACGACCTCCTAGTGTAGCACCACAGACGATAGTGGTTGTTGTCCTCCTACAATGGTTGCAATGGCCTCCACACATTTACGTAGTCCATGTGAACCACCAAGAACTACATGTTACTCTACCAGAGCCAACAAGAAGGAGTTGTCCCTTCAAACATAAACCTACTAGGGTTGATTCACTCTCCCCTATTGTCTCTCCGTTGCTATCCCTCCCTTTGACGGGAAGGACTTGCTCGATCTATCTAGTTCCCATAACTAAGAGGACAATGATATATGTTGTTTGTACACAAATTCAGTAGAATAATTATCCTAGAGCTTAATCCTTTTTTACTTTCCAGTTAAGGCTAGTACAGAAAAGTCGATCCCACATGACAACATTTTTAAGATTTATTTCCTTTCTATCCCAATTATTTTTGGAATTAATTCTATTTTATATTTTTGAAATATTTACAGAAAGTAAATCCAATTTTGAGAGGGTTTATTAAACTTGTGCAAGAAATTAAAGTATAAGAAAAATAAAAGATTACACTAAAGCAAGGAAATAGAAAGATTAAACTAGAGAAAGAAAAGTAAACGAAGAAGATGGTTAATAGAGAATAAAAGATTATCTAAAGATGAGAACAAAATTGTAAGAAATAAAAGGAAGCAATTGGGACAAATGTTGGAAAGAAAACGGTTGAAATTATATGTAGAAAATATCGAGGCTTACGAGTTTTCACCACCTTAGACAAACTGAAGATAAAATCAAAGAATACATGATAATTAAATATATAAGTGGCTATGTGAATCATTCATAAACAAAACATAAAAGGCAAACTCCACGTGAACCCATAGGTCTTGGCATTCATGCTTCATAGTTCATAATTCCTATGGGGATTTTTCTACAGTCGCATCCAAATCCCCATGCAACTGGTTTAGTCATTTTAAATTTTAGTTTCCACGGTCTCATCCTTCGGAATAAACTCATGATAAAAATGAGAGATCACTTCATTTAAATCAGTAATTGTCTAAACCAAAAGACATATTTATGAAGAAAATTGTATAAACTAAATCCGATCAACACAAGGGCCAATGGGCTATTCCCCTTGCCTTGATAAGGAAACTACTTGCTACTCATAGCAAGAAAGGGAGAAACAAAGAGAGAGAGAGAAAGAAAGCCATAGACCACAAATCCATAATCTCCAAAGAGACCAAGGCGGTGACAATTAAATGACTTAATGTCATTGTATCCCGCTCCAAGAGGAAAAGTGAGAAGGAATAAGGAGAATAAAAGAATTCCAGATGTAGAAGAAAAGAACTAACTTTATTGCTTGAATGTAAAGATTACACTAGAATTGAAATAGATAGAGTTTCAACTAAGAATTCCATTACAAAAATTGGGACCCTTTTCTTAGTGGAGTCCCCCCTCCTTTTATAGGGGAAGGAGGGGCAGAAAACCCTAAAGGAGGGGTGAGAAACAAGGGAGCGGAGGCTGCTGAAATGTTCTATTTGCACGATGTGAAAGGGCCATTCCTCTAAGTGAGATGATCGTCTAGTGATGACTGGGTGCGGGCCTAGAACCTTCAGAGTGAAACCCTAATAAGGGTGTTGAATGCGCCATTTGAGAGCAAACTTCATCTCGAGGAAAAGTCCCAGACGGTCATTTGGGATCTATGGGATGCCCAATTTGGTAGTGTCGTGGTGTGGATTTGGAGCAGCGATCGAACCCTACTTGAGTGAATGGTGTCACCCTTGGTTTCTTTTCTTGGTCTCTAAGTAAAACTACAAAACGGTCGTTTGGGTAAATTAGGGCGCCCGTCTCGCGCCGCCATTTGCGTAATCAAAGGGTTGGAACCCAAATCAAGTGGCGACACACTTGAGCATTAGTTTGATTCTAGGTCAAGTCGATCTAGCCATATGGCTCACTCGAGTGCTCGTCTTGCTCCATGAAACAACTGGCTTGCTAAAGAGAGATGCCTGTTTGGCATGCAAAATTGGCTGGTTGAGCTGCGTCCAAGGTGGTTGTTTGGCTCTGCAATGTGGGAGTCTCAGGGAGTGAATTGACTGTATGGGATTAGTGAAATGACCGTCTCGCTGGCTCAGTAGGTCAGAATCAACTATGGAGAAAACCCCTACAAAGATTGATAAGGTGGATAAGTATTTGCAAAAGTAAATGAAGAAGTGGGTAAATTTTAATTTAGTCTAGAAATCATTGAAAAAGGGAAAATGTAATGAAAATGACTAAGAAGGATATGCAGAAAGATTGATGATATGCATTCATCAAAATACCCTGGACATGAATCTCTGCTCATCTTGAGAAAATTAAATTACAAATATATTGCAATTTATACTCCCAAAATGTCATCCTCACCTTTGTAACATCACTATAGTCCTCACCTCCAAAATTTTGGCCAAGTGACCCAATTTCCCAAAACTACATAGAATAAAGTTCTATATTCCCTATCAAAACACATTTCACATCTTGCCTCTAAAATGAGAATTTGTAGAAAAATAGGCTTCCTCTTACTTTCACTTTGACACTCAATTTTTATTTTTTTTGTAAGTTGTTGCACAAGAACAAGAGAATTTAAGGGATGTTGAAACAAAGAAGGAAGTGATAATTTTTTTTTATCCCTCCTCTATTCGACTCAAGATTTGAATTTGTGGAGTTGTGGAAACATTGGTCACAATTTTTTTTTCATGTGCACTTTTGGCATCTTTGATGGTATGCCCCTTTGTGGGGTATGGAATTTTCATTTCGGGAAGCATGCCACTCCGGACATGATTTTTGTCTGGTGGTGATTCTTTGCTTCTCTTTTTCTAGAAGAAAAGTAGAGGGAAGAAAGAGATGTTCTTGTGCTTTAATTTCAACAAAACAATTTCATATATTTTTTAGAGAGTGTCATTGCTCAAGTTAGAATATTCCTATAAATCTCATCATGCAAGTTTTATAACAAGATATTCCATTTGTTAAATATAAGGAAAATTATTCTTGGTTCTAATTGATTCCTTATGACTTGCCAACTATTCCAAGGAGTGATGTTATTTAGGGGTTCTAGGTGACAACATGGTTTCAAACATGGCAATTTGTAATAGATTTTGCAAAAAGTTTTACTAAATTCAATTTGGGGTATAATCATAGATGTCTACTCAATGGGTTGACTAGATAATGTCCTTCACAACTAAGTAAAATAGAGAGGGATGGCCGACTAGATAATGGCCATAAACTAAAACAAATACATGCAAAACATAAAAAGGCAAAATAAAGCAAATATGGGAAAAGATAGGGGGTAGAATAGAATCGTACCACCCACCTCCACCCAGGAATTAGACTTTTACTCATCCCGAGAGAAACCTAAATCAGAGATGGAGGGAAGAAAATCACTCTAGTGGTGGAAAATGTGAATATGACAGAGGGTTGCAGTAGTAGTTTCCCCAATAGGGGGAGTTGGGGTCAGATAGGCCTGATGGGCCCCATACTCCTCATATTGAGGTCGGCTGGCATCATGCCTTTACCAGACATTCATCTTGCTGGGTGGAGAGCCCTGCCTTTTTCTATTTGAATGACATGTTGTATATTTTTTTTTCAAAGGAACAATCAAATATGAATTTGAAACAAAAAGGGTTAGCTAAAACAATCATAGAAGAATTTTTTCACAAAAATAAAAGATTGGGTTTCCTTCCAATAAGCGCCTTGTTTAATTTCAAAGGCCCAACAAAGCTAGATCATGGGGACATTCAGGCTCGAGAGGGGGAGGTGGGTGTTCGTGCAGGTCAAGGTCTTTGAGTAAAGAGAGTCGATGTGCCTCAGAAGATAGAAAGTCCTCAACGGTGATGTACCATTTAAGCCTATGTCCATTAACCTTATACTCCCCTAATACCTTATCCCAAAGAAAAAAAGTGCCATGAGGGTAGGCACGCTTGACAAGGTAGGGCCCATACCATCTGAATTTGAGTTCTCTAAGAAAAAGTCTCAACTTAGAATTGTATAATAAAACTTGGTCACCTTCCCTATTATCTTATTTCCTAATATGGCCATCATGCCATAGTTTGGTTCTATCTTTGTAAATTCTAGTATTTTTAGAGGTCGTCATCTGGAACTCATCTAACTCTTGCATTTGCAAAAAGTGGTTTTCACCTACAGTAGTTAAGTCAATATTAAGAGTTTTGATGGCCCAATTGGCCTTATGATCTAATTCTATGGCTAGATGACATGATTTTCCATTAATTAATTTGAATGGAGTGGTGCCTATTGGGGTTTTGTAGGAAGTTTTGTATGCCCACAAAGCATCATTGAGTTTCAAAGCCCAATAAGTCCTAGTGTGATTTACCATTTTCCCTAGGATGGACTTAATTTACCTATTTGACACCTCAACTTGACCACTAGTCTGAGAGTGGTAAGGGGTGGAAAACTTGTGATGGACTCCATACCGTTTCAACAAGGACTCGAAACTCTTCTCTAGAAAATGGGAACCTCCATCCGAAACTATGGTCTGAGGTACCCCTAATTGAGGAAAAATAATATCTTTGAAGAGTTTCTTCACAGGCTTGGAATCACATGTTTTGGTGGGGATAGATTTGACCCATTTGGAAACATAGTCAACGGACACCAAGATATATTTGTACCCACAAGAAGAAGGAAACGAGCCCATATAATCTACTCCCCACACATAGAAACTTTCAATCTCTTGCCAAGAAGTCAAGGGCATTTGGTCTCTCTTAGATATATTGTCGATCCTTTGACATTCATCACAAGCAAGGACAAAATGGTATGAATATTTGAATAGAGTAGGCCAAAAAAAACCTAGATTGTAAGACCTTCCTAGAAGTTTTCTAAGAACTCATGTGCTTTCCAACGGGGCCAGTGTGTCACTTCTCAAGTATGTCATGAGCCTCTTCCTCAGTGACACACCTGCGATAAAGTCCATCAAAACACAATCTAAAAAGATATCAGTCATCCCAAAAATATTGTTTCACGTCATGTAATAATTTAGCCTTAGAATTTCCATTATATTCAGGGTGCAACACACCTATGGCCTTAAAAAATTACATAATAAGCAAACCAAGGAGATTGGGATTCTATCTTTAACAATTTATCATCAGGAAGGGAGTGATTTATGGGGATGCCATCATCATAAAAAAAGTCAAGGCGGCTAATATGGTCAACAACAACATTCTCGCAGCCCTATTTGTCTAGTATTTCTAGGTCAAATTCTTGAAGTAGAAGGACTCAACGAAGAAGGTGGGGTTTGACATCCTTTTTAGTCATCAGGTATCTAATGGCCACATGGTCCATGTAAATAATGACCTTGGACCCTACCAAATATGAGTGGAGTTTTTCAAAGGCATATTCTATGGCTAGCATTTCCTTTTCAATCATGGTATAATTATCGTGGGCATCATCAAGAGTTTTGGATGCATAGTAAATTACATGGTAATTTTTATCAACATGTTGTCAAAGAATAGCATCAATGGCAAAATCAATCACATATTAACTTAAAAGGCAAGGACAAGTCAGGGGCCCTAACGATGGTGGTAGAAATCAAGGCATCTTTCAAACAAAGGAAACTGGCCATGCAAGCTTTATCAAACACCAAAGGGGTGTCTTTCTTGGAGGAAATTGGTTGAACAATGGGATCACGCCATTGTGGCACATGTGCTTGTGTGGCAAAGTCATCAACCTGATCTAAACAACTAAAAAAATCATTTACCGTGATATAGGGGTTTGAGGGGTCGAAGAGACCTTTTGCACTCAATCGTCTTCCACCTCTCCCACCTCCTTATGTTTGCAACCAATCCTCAAGATGTGTGAACTCTGTGTTGACTTCATGAATACACACCCCTAAGCATCAGGTGATTGAGCAGACTTCTCTGTCTTTCCATGCTAGACTCACTGATGGTCCTTGATTGTATGAAGATGGTCAGGGCATGGGGAAAGGAAGAGGCTTCTCTCAAAAGGGGTTCAAAGAAGAAGACAAGCAAGAAAGTAGGGATTAAGTCAAAATTGAAGGCAAATGGAGGAGTCAGTAGGGCCTCACAGAGAGGTTTCTAGTCTCATAGGGAAATCACTACCCCTTATATAGCCCAAGGCTTTGGAGAGCCGGAAGATTAGTTGGTCTGTGATTTGGGGAAAACTTTAATTGATTCCCAAAGAAGGAAAAATTTAGGATGATTAGATGAAGAAACCCCTTGTGAACTCGTTGGGAAGGTTTCTAGATGTTTGTATGCATTGGTGAGAGAGGGAGGTGTAAAAGGGATGATCGAGTGTACTGTTGTGTTTTTCCTAGTTTGGTTGAAGGTAGGAGATGTTCTCCTAACCTTTGGGTCATGATCCTATAGTTATCAGTGTGCACTCCTTTATTAGAGGGCCGCCCCTTTTTCCTAATACAAATAAAACTATGACACTTAAATCTATTAATCCATTAATGCTTCCACTTTAAGAAAAGTAGTTAAATGTATAACTCTCTCCTCTTTTATCCAATTGACCCAAATTTGAAAGGAAGGTTTTTAACACTTAACTCTTTTTGTGGGAAAGAATTAGGGATAAGATACAAAAGTTAAGAAAACTTTTCTTTGTCTCTAAGTCTTCTCTTTATTTGGATCATTTAAGGTATCATATAATTCCTTTCTCTCACCCAAATTGTCAAGAAATTCTATGTTTAATGTATTTTCTTATTAAGTGCACGTTAGGACTGAATTCATCTCATTAGTCTCCTTCACTTATCTTTTCTAAAAGTTTCCATGCAATTCCTTATTTAAATTACCAACTGTCCCTTACATTTAATAATTCCTCCATTATTGGATTTCACATTCTTTATTTAGTAAAAATCTATTAATGTATTATTAAAAGTCATAAAATAGACAAAATCCATTCCATGATGAGAATTTGCATTCTCAAACCCAAACTTTCAAAATAAGGCATGAATCCTTCTATTATATTGTTATCAATCAAATATTTGCATTTAAATATATGAACAAATACATGTGAAAATGCATATTATATCATCCTTTCCCTCTTATAAGATTTTCCCCCTCAAAATTAGACTACTCATCTAAAAAGTTTGGGATGAGACTTTTCCATGTCCATCTTTAGTTCCCATGTAGCTTCGTCGTCACCATGGTGCTTATGAAGAACCTTGACCATATCAATCTTTTTATTTTGGAGCTCTTTCACCTTGGAATCCTAGATCCTCATAGGTGACTGAGGCTAGGAAAACCTTCCTTGGATCTATATAGGTTTGATGTTCATCACATGGGTAGGATCCTTCACATAGGGATTCAGATCGGACACGTGGAACACATCATGCATCATACTACACTGTGGTAGTAAAGCTAGACGATAAGAAGCCTCAACAATCTGTTCTAGAATCTTGAATGGACGCGCTTATCAGGAACTCAATTATCCTCTATTTTTAGGTATAGCTCAAAGGGGTCAGATTTTCAGAAACACATGATTACCCATAGTAAAGTGAAAATTTGTGCGCTTTACATCATCATATGTCGATCCTGGGCTCTCTTTAGCCTTTTCTTTATCAAAGTGACTTTATCAACATATAACTTTAGTTATTCTGACCTAATTAAGGTCCTCTCACCGACATCATCCCCATGAAGTAGTGGATGACACAGCCTCCCACAAAGAGATTCATATGGAGGCATCCTGATTATGGCTTAGTAACTGTAGTTGTAGGTAAACTCAGCTAAGGGTAAGTATTATTCCCATGATCCACCCCAAACTAGAACACATGGTCTATACAGATCTCATAGGATCTGGATTGTATGCTCAGACTGAGCATTAGTCTGGGGATGGTAGACTATGCTAAAATTCATCCTGGTACCGAGTTCTTCTTGAACTTGTTTCCACAACTTTTAGGTGAACTTAGGGTCAAGATTAGATATAATTGAATTCAGAACTACATATAAACAAACTATATCTGTCACATTCTAATTTTTGGAGCCTAGAAAGTACATGTTTAAGTTGTTGATAAAATCAATATGAGATTAGTTTTTCTACAATAAGGTTCCATCCAATTATCGTGATGTTTGTATATAAAGAAAAAAAGTGTAGAGATGGTCTTATGTGTAATTTTGGATAGTGTTATAATATATTTTTCAAGCTTGGTGAATTCATATGTAATTTGATGAGATGAGATGGCAGCAAGAGTAGATTAATGAAGGAAATATGGTGACTCTAGTTAATGGTTGAGTCCTAGACCTAATTTAGGTCTTCATATTAAGAAAGTAATGTAATATTTATCAAATGTATCATGAGGAAGCTCAATTGAGAAATTATATCAATTGACCCAATTTTTCTATAATAGAGAGTAGGATCAATTTTATGGACTCTTCATTAGACCAAGAAATGGGTCATGCACTCTAGAAACCATTTCAATCCCATTTGGGCCAATCACAAATTACATATGGGTCTTTGGAGTACAAGTTTGCAAATTCTCATGATAAATACTTGATAACCTCCCATTTTGTGAAGTTATCTTATTAGTTCTCCTTAATTTTCCATACTCTTTCTTAGATAAACTAGATAGAATCATTAACTTTTTACTTTATTGATGATATACCAATAAACTAACTTCTCTTCTTTATCATTACAGGAAAACACAAAACAAAATTGCAAAGACTCCATACGGTCCCAAGACCGAATGAAGGCCATGCGGTCCCAAGACCGCATGAAGGTCATACGGTCCCAAGACCGAATGAAGGCCATGCAGTCCCAAGACCGCATGAAGGCCATACAGTCCCAAGACCGAATGAAGGCCATACGGTCCCATGACCGAATGAAGGCCATACGGTCCCAAGACCGCATGAAGGTCATACGGTCCCAAGACTGAATGAAGGCCATACGGTCCCAAGACCGCATGAAGGTCATACGGTCCCAAGACCGAATGAAGGCTATACGGTCCCAAGACCGCATATGACCAAACGATCTCAGAGACCGCATAAAGGCAAATGGTTTGAGAGCCCCAAACGGTCTCAAGACCGTTTGGGCTCAACTTAAGCCTATAAATAAGACCCCAAGGGTCACCTCAAGGGGGGATAACTCTCAGACGTCGAAAGGCTGCCCCAATCATTCCAGAGCTCCTGCCACTTCCATCCTCCGCCCTGAGGCTGTCGATCTGAGATCCATACTCCATCCTGAAGCTGCTTTCTCCTTCTTCGCTAAGAAGGTGGGAAGAGGAGACCTCCTCATCGTACAACCTAGGAAGACTAGTGGATCGTTTCTCTCTCTCCCCAAGGAGTTGACTTTCCTCCCTCCTTTGTGGGGATGATGCTCTCTCTCTCTCTTCTCGCCTCCTTCTTGGTCCTAGTCATGAGGGAGTAGTCTTCTTCACTAGGGTGCGGGGAGTAGCCCCGCTACCCATACTTTCATATCATGTAAAATGTAATCCTTAGGTTGCAATAGAGAGTTCTTATCTTTGTTAGTTTGACATCAAACGATTAATGAATGCATGTTGCTTGATCTCCAACTTGTGTTATCCTTTATCTTTTAGTATGAATTGTCTACGTTTGTACTATTAGATTCGAAACTCGTTTGCATGTTGGTTCTTGGTGCATGTATCCACCATGCATCTGTTTCGGTATCCAGAAGTGTATCTCAAGAAGTGGAGTAAACTCACTATCATTCGTTGCACTTTCATACTATGAAATGGAATCAGTTGACGTATGGAAGTGCAACCTTGGTATGTCGAGGAACACACTTTGTGAGGGAAATGATGCAAAGTAATGTGACCATTTGTTCGGGAATGGCTGGCATTGCAACATTCCCGCACTTCTCGTAGCTAGATTATCCGAAAGGAGGCTAGGTCTACAAGGATACTAACTAACCGAACTCTTTTTGCAGGTTAAGTTTTGCTTTGCATGTGTTGATCGATGTGTAGTGGCGGCAAAAAACTGATTACACCCTAGTGATCTTTCATCATTGTTAACAACCTAGATTTACTTGCTTTCTTTACTTTACTTGCACTTAGCTTAAAAACAACCCAATCAACCTTTTGATCTAAATACCAACTATTGAGTGATTAAGTGAAATTCAAACGTTTTCCATCTTGTTGGAAACAACAAGACCGTTGTATCGAGGATTCGACCCTTAACTATACTGCGATAAGACTTCCACGTATCCTAGCATACGTGGGTGGAGTTTTAACTTAGTATAAGCAAGGCTAAACTTAGAGATCTTCTATCTCTAGGATTTTTTAGTGGTGCACGCAACTCCATGTAAGTGGAGGCTCCATCAAAAATTGGCGCCGTTTCCAGGGACAACAGAACGTTTTAATTTCGTTTAGTACCTTGTTAGTTGGTTAGGATTTTACACTTTCTTTTAACCATTACACCAAATCTTCTTGATTTCTTTGTTTCTCTTCATCATCTAAACGTGTGAATTTCCTTCTACTCAGGTAGAAAACGTGTATGCAAACTCCGCATCACATCGGATTCTCCCCTGAACCAGAGTACAACTCTGAGGTAGAAAGAAGTTTCCATCGAAGGATTAGACTTAATCGCCAAAGAGCCAGACAGATGGCAGAGGAGAAATGCCTCGTTGCAGAAAGAGTCAACGCAGCCATAGCTACACAACGAGCACAACTCATTGCCGAGATTCGAGCTGAGCAACAAGCCCGCATCCAAGCTGAGAACGCTGCTGCTCAATTAGCGCTAAGAAACAAGCAACTTCGGGACTACGCAGTCCCAAAGCATTATGAAGATGATCACCCAGTCCGACCACCGATTATTAACATACCAAACTTTGAAATCCAGACGCAATGGATCCAGATCATGCAAGGCATCTCTTTCTCTGGAGGACCTGGAGACGATTGCATGGATCATCTTAAGAGATTCAAGTCACTCTACCGCCTTGTACCTCAAGCGGGAGTTGCCATGGAGGCAATAATGTTACACCTCTTTCACTTCACCTTATCTGGAAGAGCACTAAGTTGGTACAATGCTTTAGATAGGCACCCTATCATCACTACTTGGACCCCCTTAGAAGAAACATTTCTTGAGAAATTCTTTCCACCTTCACTTACCTATGAGATCAGGGGACAGATTAATCACTTTGCTCAACTACCCAGAGAAACACTTGCGGAAGCTTGGGAAAGATTCAAAGAACTCCTGAGAAAGTGCCCTCGTCATGTTATATCTCAAAATCAGCTAATAGAAACATTCTATAGAGGAGTAAGTGATGATATCAAGCAATTTTTAGACTCCTCGTCTGGAGGAAACTTTATGAGAAAGAACTATGAAGACGCCTGGAATATAGTTACGTTAGGGGCCGAGAACCAATCCAATTGGGGAAGGTCGTCTAACCAATCTAAGGGAGTCCTTAAAGTCTACAAGGCTGAAGAATCCATGGAACTCAAGGCCATTGCAGAAGCCTTAAAGACTATTGCTACTAAGCAACAAGCTCTCGAAACTTCTTTTGGAGAATATGACAAGAAGAAAAGCTCCCAATTTCAACAAGTAAAAGCAGCTACTGGAACTTGCGAAGCTTGTCATGCATCTGATCATCCCACATTATCATGTGGTCTGTTATACAACGTTATGATGGAGCTACAACCACCAGTGCCACAATATGAACCCATTATTGAACATCCCGAGGACCAAATGCCAGAGCAAGTCAACTCCATTCACTCAATACCTGGCCAGGTGTATTACAATCCAGACAAACCAAGAAACCACCCTGGTTTTCAATACGGGAATCCTGCAGGAACTGCCAATCCACAACAACAGACACAAGGTGGATCTTTCAATAGACAACCACCAGGATTTCAGAATAACTTCAACCAAAATCATAGGAATTATAGAAATGGGTTCCAACGATCCAATTATCCTAGGAATCCCTCTTACCAATATACCCCTCAAGGACTGCACCCACAGCTGCAACAACCTCAGTTGCAGCAGCCACAACAACCGCATTTAACAAAACCCCCACAGCAACCACAAGGGCAGCAAGTCACTCAATATCAACAGAGGAGTGCCCCTCCCCAACCATCTGATGAAATTTCTTTGATTAGACAGATGCTTCAGTCTCAGCAAACCATGCTTGCAAACCAACAGGCTCAACAAAAGGCTGTGGAGGCCCAATTAGCACAGATTGCTGCTCAGTTAAAACCACCAGCAGGTACCTTAGCTGGGCAACCAGAGGCAAACCCAAGGCATGACCAAAATAGACCTGAGCAACTAAATGCTGTCACCATAAGGTCTGGTCGTGTCCTTCCTGATACCACTAGAATCATCCATGATGATGATGATGTAGTTGTTCTTTCCCCAACAGAAAGCTCAACCAATGAAAAGGAAAAACCTACTACAACTACTGAAAGAGAAAAAGGAAAGGAACCAATGCCAGAAGTTCCACCCAAAATTCCTTATCCGGACAGGCTGAAAGGAACCAAAATGGACACTAGGTTCCAAAAATTCAAAGAAGCTATGAAGAAACTATACATTGATATACCATTCCTCGATGCTCTTTCCGAAGTGCCCGCTTGGGCTAAATACCTGAAAACCCTTCTATCAAGAAAATACATGATAGAAGAGCACAAAATAGTGAAACTAGGTTAGACCACTTCAGACATTCTGCTTAACAAAATGCCAAAGAAAAAGAAGGACCCAGGTTCCTTCGGTATTCAGTGTTCTATTGGAAATGGCTCCAGCAAGAAGGGTTTCGCAGATTTAGGGGCAAGTATATCCATCATGCCTTACTCTATGTGTAAAAGATTAGGTTTCACGGATTTTCTACCTATGACAATGACAATTCAGTTAGCCGACTCTACCATAACTGCTCCCCTTGGAATCATTGATGATATACCTGTCAGGATTGGAACGAATTCTTATGTTCCGTGCGATTTCGTTATTATGGACATACAAGAAGACCTAAGATACCCAATAATCTTCGGCAGACCTTTCCTAGCTACTTCCCGAGCGCTTATCGATGTAGAAGCAGGGACTATTATCTTGAGACTTGGGAAGGAAGCTTTTCAGTTCAGAGTTCTTAATAGCATGAAAGGTCCAAGCATTCAAGAGGAAGTTTTTCTCCTGGATGCTATATATCAAATGTCCCAATTAGAAATGTCTGAACCCTCTGATGAATTGGAAAATACCTTGACTAATCCGGAAGTAGAATTTTCGGCAAATGAACTAGTGCAACAATGCCTTCAATACTTAGAAAAAGCTGAAGAAGCCCCAACGAACACCTTTGAAGAACTTAAGGCTGTCACCATTATAGAAGCAACCGAGCCACCTAAGGCTCCTGAAATGAAAGCCCTACCCGAGGGACTCAAACATGTCTTTCTCGACAACGAGAAACTTTGTCCAGTGATTATCAGCTCCACTCTGGAAGTAGACCAAGAAGACAGACTTCTTGATGAACTAAAGAGACACAAGAAAGCTATCGGATACAAGATGACTGACTTGACGGGTATAAATCCAGCTTTATGCATGCACAGATTGCCTATGATGGAAGAATTCAAACCATCAAGGGAACATCAAAGAAAGTTGAACTCTAATCTCAAGGAGGTAGTTCGCCTCGAGGTTCTCAAACTTCTGAAAGAAGGTATCATCTACCCAATCTCGGATTCTCAATGGGTAAGTCCCGTGCAGGTGGTCCCAAAAAAGGGGGGACCACTGTTGTTCTTAATGATAAGAATGAACTAGTACCTACCAGAATAGTAACTGGGTGACGAATGTGCATCGACTACCGAAAACTTAACAAAGCAACAAGGAAAGATCATTTCCCCTTGCCCTTTTTGGATGAGGTTCTCGAACGACTCACTCACAAAAAAATTTTCTGTTACCTTGATGGATATTCAGGATTTTACCAAATCCCAATCCATCCCAAAGATCAAGAAAAAACTACCTTTACTTGTCCTTTTGGAACATATGCCTTCAGAAGGATGCCTTTCGGGTTATGTAATGCACCTGCAACCTTCCAAAGATGTATGAACGCTATCTTCGCCGGATTAACAGAATCTATCATGGAAGTCTTCATGGATGATTTTTCTATATACAGAAATTCTTTCGACGACTGTTTACTCAATCTAGGAAAAGTCCTACAAAGATGTGAAGACACCAACCTGATCTTGAACTGGGAAAAATGTCACTTTATGGTGACTGAAGGTGTGGTCCTAGGACATCGAGTAAGTGAAAAAGGGATTGAAGTGGATAAAGCAAAGGTAGATGTCATCTCAAAGCTAACTCCACCTAAAGACATCAGGGGAGTCAGGGAATTCCTTGGTCATGCAGGATTCTACAGGAGATTTATAAAAGATTTTTCAAAAATAGCAAAGCCAATGACTCACCTGCTGACCAAAGAAGCTGATTTTATATTTGACCAAGAATGCATTAATAGCTTCATAACTTTGAAGAATGCCCTTATCTCTGCCCCTATTCTAAGAGCTCCTGACTGGTCTCAACCGTTTGAAATTATGTGTGAAGCTAGCGATTATGCTATAGGGGCAGTCCTTGGTCAAAGGATAGACAAAAAACCTTACATCATATATTACGCCTCCAAGACGCTTGATGAGGCACAAAAGAATTATACTACCACCGAAAAAGAGTTTCTGGCAGTTATCTATGCTTTTGAAAAATTTCGGTCTTACCTAATCGGGTCAAAAGTCATAGTATATACTGACCATTCTGCGATACGATACTTGGTCCAAAAACAAGATGCTAAACCCCGACCCATCAGATGGGTTTTAATGCTTCAGGAGTTTGACTTAGAGATTAAAGACAAAAGTGGGGTTGAAAATGTCATCGCGGATCACCTCAGTCGTATTGAAGCTAAAGATTCCGATAAATTACCCATTCGAGACTCTTTACCAGATGATCAACTAATGAAGATTACTACTGGATTTCCCTGGTATGCTGATATTGTTAACTATTTGGCAGCAGGAATCATCCATCCGTCTGCATCTTACCATGACAAAAAGAAATTCATTCATGAAACTAATAAGTATTTCTGGGACGAGCCCTACCTATTCCGCTTATGCACAGATGGACTTTTTCGTCGATGCATTCCGGAGACAGAAATCACCTCGGTTCTAGAGCACTGTCACCCAGGCCCTACTTGGGGCCACATGAGTTCTAAGAAGACAACCCTCAAAGTCCTGCAATCTGGTTTTTACTGGCCAAACATTACAAAGGATGCACATGAATATGTGCGATCATGCGACAAATGCCAACTATCCGGGGGGATAACCAAAAGAAATGAAATGTCATTGAATATATGGCAAGAAATCGAACTCTTCGATGTATGGGGAATAGATTACATGGGTCCTTTCCCACCATCTTACAGATTCATGTACATCTTGGTTGTTGTCGATTACGTTTTGAAATGGGTAGAAGATCTACGAACCATTTCTTGTGATTCAAAACCGGTAATCAAGATGTTTAAAGAGATAATATTCCCCAGATTTGGCGTTCCAAGAACGATAATATCCGACGGTGGATCACATTTCTTGGAACAGAGCTTTGAAGCCTTATTAAGAAAATATGGAGTCAACCATAAAGTTTCCACACCGTATCATCCACAAACATGTGGACAGGTTGAAGTCTCCAATAGGAAAATTAAAGCTATCCTGGAAAAAACTGTCAATAGGCACCACACCGATTGGTCCACCAAACTATCTGACGCTCTATGGGCCTACCGCACAGCTTTCAAAACACCAATTGGAACAACACCGTTTCGATTAGTGTATGGGAAGTCTTTCCATTTTCCAGTTGAATTAGAGCATAAGGCTTGGTGGGCCATTAAGCAACTAAACTTTGATCTCAAAGGCGCTGGTGAATTCAGACAACTTCAACTCCAAGAACTAGAAGAATTACGAATGACAGCCTACCACAATGCAAGAATTTACAAAGAACAAACCAAGATGTGGCACGATGGCAACATAAAAAGAAAGGATATAATCGTCGGAGATAAAGTCCTCTTATTCAATTCCAGACTAAAAATGTTTCCTGGAAAACTGCGTACTAAATGGTCGGGACCTATCATAATCAAACATATCTACCCGACATGAGCTGTATTATTCTTGATGATAATGGAGGAGAAAGGACCGTTAATGGTCATAGATTAAAGAAATACCACACTCCAGCAGACAAATTATCAAGACAAACTATAGAGATCGAAGATCCTATAACATCAGCATAGCTGGAGCAGAATTTTGTCGAGCCAGCGACGTTAAACCAAAGCGCTTCTTGGGAGGCAACCCAAGACCTGAGTATCACCTTTTCTAATTTTCTAGTCTTTTATTTTCTTTTAAACTTTTTTTTCTCTCTTTAAGTTCTTTCATCATTAATCTAAAAATACATAAAAATTCACATAATCTAAAACAAACATAAAAACACAAGGTCTTAAAAACAAAAACCTTAGCGGTTAGGGGCGCCCCCCCCAAATCCTATAAATACCCCCCCCCGCCCCCCGTTCTTTCTTCTAGAACCCCGAATTCTCGACTTCCCTGTTTCATTCCAGAGCTTCATTTTCGCGCTCGTTTCCCTCTCTGACGCTGCTGTCGTCTCCATCGCTGTTTCATCACCTCGCCGTCGACTCAGCTTCTTCGCTGTCGTCTCCGGTTCCGTCGTCATCCCCACACATTCCCGCCCTCCTGCTCTGCTGCTCGCCGCGCCCAGCATTCTCGCCGCCCTCACCTATAGGTAGACCACCCAGCAGTTCAATGGATTACTCCACCGCCAGACGGTCACGGATTTTCGAACTCTGTCATCGCCACCATCGCCGTCGGTAACCGTCGACATGCTTACTCGTCGTCGCCGTCGCAGTTCCCTGCCGACGAACGGCCGCACGGTTCGTCTCCCACGCGGTTCATCTTCCATTCGGTCTCAAAACCGTTTGGGACCATTCGGTCTCCAAACCGTTTGGGACCATCCGACCTCCAAACCTGTTAAAAAAATACCCAAACCGTTTGGAACCAAACGGTCTTCAAACCGTTTGAGACCATTCGGTCTTCAAACTGTTTGGGACCATTCGGTCTCCAAACCGTTTGATACCAAATGGTCTCAAGACCATTTGAGACCAAACGGTCTCAAGACCGTTTGAACTCAACCAATCTAATAAACCTCAAACTCCAATAACATTACTTTGTTATAATTTCAAATTTAAGAATCCTAACTATTGTTTTCTTGTCAATAATTTTAGAATGACATCACCATCCAAGCAACCTCAAGGAACAGCTGATGCCCCTTTCTGGACAAGGGAACAATTAGAAGCTAATCATGACAAACTACAACAAGTCGTAGATAGCTATGAAACGACTGGAAGGTTCCCGGCAAAGGTGAACCTGCTCAAAGTCATGCATGAGATCAAACGCATCAACAGATGCTTAGCTGAGGTACCCTCTAAAGAAGAGGTTGAGGAAATTTCATCCGATGAGGCCTCAGAATATTAGCCATCGCCCGAGGCAGAATCACCCACTGCAAAGTCTAAGGGGAAGAGAAAGGCCCAAGCAACCACATCAGAACCAGCAACCAAGAAAAGGGCCAGGAAGCAAGTTCACCCTTCTGATGCCCCTTTCTGGACAAGGGAACAATTAGAAGCTAATCGTGACAAACTACAACAAGTCTTAGATAGCTATGAAATGACTGGAAGGTTCCCGGCAAAGGTGAACCTGCTCAAAGTCATGCATGAGATCAAACGCATCAACAAATGCTTAGCTGAGGTACCCTCTGAAGAAGAGGTTGAGGAAATTTCATCCGATGAGGCCTCGGAATATTAGCCATCGCCCGAGGCAGAATCACCCACTGCAAAGTCTAAGGGGAAGAGAAAGGCCCAAGCAACCACATCAGAACCAGCAACCAAGAAAAGGGCCAGGAAGCAAGTTCACCCTTCCACTGCAAGGGAACAAACCCCGGCAGGGTACATCCCACCATCCACCAATTTTTTATGGAGCCTCCACTTACGTGGAGTTGCGTGCACCACTAAAAAATCCTAGAGATAGAAGATCTCTAAGTTTAGCCTTGCTTATACTAAGTTAAAACTCCACCGATGTATGCTAGGATACGTGGAAGTCTTATCGCAGTATAGTTAAGGGTCAAATCCTCGAGACAACGGTCTTGTTGTAGCCAAAAAGATGGAAAACATTTGAATTTCACTTAATCACTCAATAGTTGGTATTTAGATCAAAAGGTTGATTGGGTTGTTTTTAAGCTAAGTGCAAGTAAAGTAAAGAAAGCAAGTAAATCTAGGTTGTTAACAATGATGAAAGATCACTAGGGTGTAATCGGATTTTCGCCGCCACTACACATCGATCAACACATGCAAAGCAAAACTTAACCTGCAAAAAGAGTTCGGTTAGTTAGTATCCTTGTAGACCTAGCCTCCTTTCGGATAATCTAGCTACGAGAAGTGCAGGAATGTTGCAACGCCAGCCATTCCCGAACAAATGGTCACATTACTTTGCATCATTCCCCTCGCAAAGTGTGTTCCTCGACATACCAAGGTTGCACTTCCATACGTCAACTGATTCCATTTCATAGTATGAAAGTGCAACGAATGATAGTGAGTTTACTCCACTTCTTGAGATACACTTCTGGATACCGAAACAGATGCATGGTGGATACATGCACCAAGAACCAACATGCAAATGAGTTTCGAATCTAATAGTACAAACGTAGACAATTCATACTAAAAGATAAAGGATAACACAAGTTGGAGATCAAGCAACATGCATTCATTAATCGTTTGATGTCAAACTAACAAAGATAAGAACTCTCTATTGCAACCTAAGGATTACATTTTACATGATATGAAAGTATGGGTAGCGGGGCTACTCCCCGCACCCTAGTGAAGAAGACTACTCCTTCATGACTAGGACCAAGAAGGAGGCGAGCAGAGAGAGAGAGAGCATCATCCCCACAAAGGAGGGAGGAAAGTCAACTCCTTGGGGAGAGAGAGAAACGATCCACCAGTCTTCGTAGGTTGCACGATGAGGAGGTCTCCTCTTCCCACCTTCTTAGCGAAGAAGGAGAAAGCAGCTTCAGGATGGAGTATGGATCTCAGATCGACAGCCTCAGGGTGGAGGATGGAAGTGGCAGGAGCTCTGGAATGATTGGGGCATCCTTTCGACATCTGAGAGTTCTCCCCCCTTGAGGTGACCCTTGGGGTCTTATTTATAGGCTTAAGTTGAGACCAAAAGGTCTTGAGACCGTTTGGGGTTCTCAAACTGTTTGCCTTTATGCGGTCTCTGAGATCGTTTAGTCTTATGCGGTCTTGGGACCGTATAGCCTTCATTCGGTCTTGGGACCGTATGACCTTCATTCGGTCTTGGGACCGTATGGCCTTCATTCGGTCTTGGGACCGTATGACCTTCATGCGGTCTTGGGACCGTATGGCCTTCATTCGGTCTTGGGACCGTATGGCCTTCATTCGGTCGTGGGACCGTATGGCCTTCATGCGGTCTTGGGACCGCATGGCCTTCATTCGGTCTTGGGACCGTATGACCTTCATGCGGTCTTGGGACCGCATGGCCTTCATTCGGTCTTGGGACCGTATGGAGTCTTTGCAATTTTTTTTTGTGATTTCCTGTAATGATAAAGAAGAGAAGTTAGTTTATTGGTATATCAGCAATAAAGTAAAAAGTTAATGATTTTATCTAATTTATCTAAGAAAGAGTATGGAAAATTAAGGAGAACTAATAAGATAACGTCACAAAATGGGTGGTTATCACCCCCCTAACTTAGAGTCTAGCTTGTCCTCAAGTTAGATAGAGCTAAGGCATGTAGTGGCGAGGCAATTTTATTTAGTTAGGGTTTCCATACTCTTGCTTCAATTCTAGATCAGAGATCTACCGAGGTCTTATTAGGGTTTCTGCTTACACTAACTCTTTCGAGTATCAAGAGTTGCATGGATCTCATGTTCCTTTCATATCGTGAGTCTTGCATTGGGACCACCTTTCTTATTACGTGCATGTCATCGACTCTATTCAGCTTTATACTTCTTTTGAGAAACCTACCGGCAGCTAGAGTGGGTATGAGGGTTGGCTTAAAAGGCTTATTGTGTAATTCCCCCTTCAAGTGGGGGTGGGTTTGTCCTATGCTTTTAGGGTCTCGGTACCGGGCACAACACATATGCCTTCATGAGGGCAGCTGAATGTACCGGTCGGCCGAGTCCTTGATCACCCTTTTCATATATTAGGAGACCTTAGGATCTCACTACCGGGCACGACACATCTGCCTTCGTGAGGGCAGATGAATGTACCGGCCGGGTGAGATCTTTATTGGCTCTTCATATAGGTCCTTATGCGTGGCACAACTCTCATGTTTTATTCAACACTCTGGCTTTTATTCGAAACTCACAGGCTTAGGAAGTGGGTTTTTGTTAGGGTTTTTGATTGGGCGGCCAAGCCTCTTTTATTGAAAGAAGAAAGCTGTTCTTAGGGTTCCTGACATGCACTTTATTTTTATTTGGTGGTCCGCTTGCGAGATTTCTTGATTTTGGATTTCCCCCTGATTTCCCTCTTGACCTTGAGAGTTTTTGGTTTGCTTTGGCCCTAAAGTTAACCTGTGAAGAGTTTGAGATAGAATTGAAGTAAAAGCATAAAAACCAATTGTGCATGTAATTTATAAATTCGCCATTCATGCCTATATGCTAATCTTGTTATTTATTCTTGAGGACTACTTTATCTCTAACTTAGCTAGGGGTGATTCTTTCCAGGATGAACGTCATACTTAAGAGTTATTTTATTGAAGAAATTACTGGAAAAAGTCTAAATATGAACAGAAAGTTTGAAAATGATGTGCGGAAAAGTATGAGTTTAGGGAAGGAGTAGAGATAGAAGGGTTGAAGAAGAATGATACCTCGCCCTTGTCCAGTGCACTCCCACAATTTTTGAAGGAGCCTCCACTTACGTGGAGTTGCGTGCACCACTAAAAAATCCTAGATATAGAAGATCTCTAAGTTTAGCCTTGCTTATACTAAGTTAAAACTCCACCCACGTATGCTAGGATACGTGGAAGTCTTATCGCAGTATAGTTAAGGGTCGAATCCTCGAGACAACGGTCTTGTTGTTGCCAACAAGATGGAAAACGTTTGAATTTCACTTAATCACTCAATAGTTGGTATTTAGATCAAAAGGTTGATTAGGTTTTTTTTAAGCTAAGTGCAAGTAAAGTAAAGAAAGCAAGTAAATCTAGGTTGTTAACAATGATGAAAGATCACTAGGGTGTATTCGGTTTTTCACCGCCACTACACATCGATCAACACATGCAAAGCAAAACTTAACCTCCAAAAAGAGTTCAGTTAGTTAGTATCCTTGTAGACCTAGCCTCCTTTCAGATAATCTAGCTACGAGAAGTGCGGGAATGTTGCAACGCCAGCCATTCCCGAACAAATGGTCACATGACTTTACATCATTCCCCTCGCAAAGTGTGTTCCTCGACATACCAAGGTTGCACTTCCATACGTCAACTGATTCCATTTCATAGTATGAAAGTGCAACGAATGATAGTGAGTTTACTCCACTTCTTGAGATACACTTCTGGATACCGAAACAGATGCATGGTGGATACATGCACCAAGAACCAACATGCAAACGAGTTTTGAATCTAATAGTACAAATGTAGACAATTCATACTAAAAGATAAAGGATAACACAAGTTGGAGATCAAGCAACATGCATTCATTAATCATTTGATGTCGAACTAACAAAGATAAGAACTCTCTATTGCAACCTAAGGATTACATTTTACATGATATGAAAGTATGGGTAGCGGGGCTACTCCCCGCACCCTAGTGAAGAAGACTACTCCCTCATGACTAGGACCAAGAAGGAGGCAAGAAGAGAGAGAGAGAGCATCATCCCCACAACGGAGGGAGGAAAGTCAACTCCTTGGGGAGAGAGAGAAACGATCCACCAGTCTTTGTAGTTTGCACGATGAGGAGGTCTCCTCTTCCCACCTTCTTAGAGAAGAAGGAGAAAGCAGCTTCAAATGGAGTATGGATCTCAGATCGACAGCCTCAGGGCGGAGGATGGAAGTGGCAGGAGCTCTGGAACGATTGGGGCAGCCTTTCGACGTCTGAGAGTTATCCCCCCTTGAGGTGACCCTTGGGGTCTTATTTATAGGCTTAAGTTGAGCCCAAACGGTCTTGAGACCGTTTGGGGTTCTCAAACTGTTTGCCTTTATGTGGTCTCTGAGATCGTTTAGTCTTATGCGGTATTGGGACCATATAGCCTTCATTCGGTCTTGGGACCGTATGACCTTCATGCGGTCTTGGGACCGTATGGCCTTCATTCGGTCTTGGGACCGTATGACCTTCATGCGGTCTTGGGACCGTATGGCCTTCATTCGGTCTTGGGACCGTATTGCCTTCATTTGGTCTTGGGACCGTTTGGCCTTCATGCGGTCTTGGGACCACATGGCCTTCATTCGGTCTTGGGACCATATGACCTTCATGCGGTCTTGGGACCGCATGGCCTTCATTCGGTCTTGGGACCGTATGGAGTCTTTGCAATTTTTTTTGTGTTTTCCTGTAATGATAAAGAAGAGAAGTTAGTTTATTGGTATATCAGCAATAAAGTAAAAAGTTAATGATTCTATCTAATTTATCTAAGAAAGAGTATGGAAAATTAAGGAGAACTAATAAGATAACGTCACAAAATGGGAGGTTATCACCCCCCCTAACTTAGAGTCTAGCTTATCCTCAAGTTAGATAGAGCTAAGGCATGTAGTGGCGAGGCGATTTTATTTAGTTAGGGTTTCCATACTCTTGCTTCAATTCTAGATCAGAGATCTACCGAGGTCTTATTAGGGTTTCTGCTTACACTAACTCTTTCGAGTATCAAGAGTTGCATGGATCTCAGGTTCCTTTCATATCGCGAGTCTCGCATTGGGACCACCTTTCTTATTACGTGCATGTCATCGACTCTAATCAGCTTTATACTTCTTTTGAGAAACCTATCGGCAGTTAGAGTGGGTATGAGGGTTGGCTTAAAAGGCTTATTGTGTAATTCCCCCTTCAAGTGGGGGAGGGTTTGTCCTATGCTTTTAGGGTCTCGGTACCGGGCACGACACATCTGCCTTCATGAGGGAAGCTGAATGTACCGGTCGGCCGAGTCCTTTATCAGCCTTTTCATATATTAGGAGACCTTAGGATCTCACTACCGGGCATGACACATCTTCCTTCGTGAGGGCAGCTGAATGTACCAGCCGGGTGAGATCTTTATTGGCTCTTCATATAGGTCCTTATGCGTGGCACAACTCTCATGTTTTTATTCAACACTCTGGCTTTTATTCGAAACTCACAGGCTTAGGAAGTGGGTTTTTGTTAGGGTTTTTGATTGGGTGGCCAAGCCTCTTTTATTGAAAGAAGAAAACTATTCTTAGGGTTCCTGACATGCACTTTATTTTTATTTGGTGGTCCGCTTGCGAGATTTCTTGATTTTGGATTTCCCCCTGATTTCCCTCTTGACCTTGAGAGTTTTTGGTTTGCTTTGGCCCTGAAGTTGACCTGTGAAGAGTTTGAGATAGAATTGAAGTAAAAGCATGAAAACCAATTGTGCATGTAATTTATAAATTCGCCATTCATGCCTATATGCTACTCTTGTTATTTATTCTTGAGGACTACTTTATCTCTAACTTAGCTAGGGGTGATTCTTTCCAGGATGAACGTTATACTTAAGAGTTATTTTATTGAAGAAATTACTGGAAAAAGTCTAAATATGAACAGAAAGTTTGAAAATGATGTGCGGAAAAGTATGAGTTAAGGGAAGGAGTAGAGATAGAAGGGTTGAAGAAGAATGATACCTTGCCCTTGTCCAGTGCACTCCCCCCCTAACTTATCTCTCACTCTGTCCACAGAGTGTCAAAGTGATAGGTTGAGAAGTGCATGGACAAGGGCATTAGGCTTCTGTTAATCCTTTATTTGCCCCATGAGTTCTGAGTAAGGTGGAAGCAAGCTTTCCACGTAGTGCGTGGTAGTCCACTTCTGTCATGTCCTCTATAGGCTTGTGAAGGGCCACAATTGTATACATCCAGAAGAGGACGTGGAAGCCGCAGTCGTTGGATTCTCTAATTTGCTGGGGGCACCTATGGCAGAAGGCTGGTGGTTTGAAGTGATCTCTGTCATATGCCCGCATGTGCTGACCCAAAAGATCATGTAATTTGTCAACACACTCCTTCGCCACCTCCTCTGTTGGTGTCTTTGGAGTTGTAGTATATTCTTTCGGTTCGGGATCATACTGGCTGTCGGAACTGTTGTAGATTATTGTTGTTCCTTCATGAAGATTAGTTGCCAGTAACATTGAGTGCTCTTGATGAAGGAAAGGTAGCATGATGAACTTCGGAGTTGTATGCCGGAGATAAGAGATGAGTGGCTCCTTTGTTATGAAGTTCTTCAGCCCTAAAAGATCATCCTTCATGTAAGCGGACACCATGTAGACCGTGTGGTGATTCCGTGTGAGTAAGTATTGATAAGCAGTCATAACACTTACAGACATGAAACCTTTGATCTGGACGGTTTCACGGAGGACATCTGCCATAACCAAGATATCCCCGTGAATATATACAAGCTCGTCCTTTTCGGCCTATAGCCGTGACATTATGAGTCGGAGCTCATTGTCTGAAAGACTTTTGCAAGCTTCCCGATCGAAATTTGGAAATGATGGTTCAATGGCAGATGGGGGCACCATATGTGGTGAGGATCTCTTGATGCGGAAAAGTATGAGTTCGGTTAGTTAGTATCCTTGTAGACCTAGCCTCCTTTCGGATAATCTAGCTACAAGAAGTGCTGGAATGTTGCAACGCCAGCCATTCCCGAACAAATGGTCACATTACTTTGCATCATTTCCCTTGCAAAGTGTGTTCCTCAACATACCAAGGTTGCACTTCCATACGTCAACTGATTCCATTTCATAGTATGAAAGTGCAACGAATGATAGTGAGTTTATCCACAATCAACCACCCTTCAATCATCCTCCACACCACTTTTCACTACACCACCCTTCTCCACAACCATACCACCACCCCCACCCTTCTTCACTTCGGGCACCCCATTCTCCACTACAACGCCCGAATTCACCTCCTTCACCTCCACCGCCTTTCCATCAACATTCCCGGATCCATTCCTCTCTCCGGGTATGTCACCACCTTTTCCATCCACCACCACCCCGACATCGCTGGTGACCCCATCCACAGTCACCACACAGTTTGCGGGTTCATCAACAGTGTCTTTTCCGCACGACACTACCATTCCACCCCGACCCCAACCACCTCACTCTTCATTTACTGGGGTCCCTTTTACTAACGTCGGTGAGGAATTCAGACGTCAATTCGACACCATCCGAAACCTCCTCACTGACCCCTCTAACATTTTAAATTCTATTTTTTTCTTGTGTGCAGGGTCTAACACAACAGGTTGCCAAGATTGACGAGCAGAACCACGCCATGCCAAGCATCCTCCAAGGAATCCAACAACGCCAAGATTCAGTGGCCAAGCAAGTCGACCACATCGACGACCACTGTAAAACCTTTCCCGAGTTGATCCATGGAGTACTACGCCAGCATGAAGCGTTGACAAAGCAGGTCGATAGGATCTCTACACAGACTCAACCTCTGCCAGAGACCCTCCGCGAGCTCAAGCAGCAACAGCAAGCTTTCAGCATGCGCCTGGACGACATCAACAACACCCTCACACAACTACATAATCGCCAGGAGGTGTCATCAAACAATGAGCTTATTCAACTACGAGCTCAAGTAACTGACCTCACAACACGACTCCTCTCATTCGAAGAGCGTTATTCTGATTTAAAAGAAACCCACGAAGCACTGCTCGAAACACACGAGCACGTGCAAGTGGCATACGACGAGCTACAATCCCTCCATCGTCAGTGCAAGACGAAAACACATAAGAAAACAACTGATAAATCAGCAGCAGATGAAGACAATGAAGATGACGATGAAGATTCTGATTCCTCCGCTGACTCAAACAACAGTACCTCCTCAGCTGATGACTTCGATAAGCCAGATGATGCTGGGGCGGGCCCCAGCCAAGGAACAGAACCAAAACACCAGAAAGATCACCACTCTGGTGATAAAGATCCCAAATCCCCTGCTCACACGGAGAACGTCAACATATATTATGGGGATTAATTCCTAAACTACTCCACGGGATCTTTGGGGGAGGCTGCGAAAGAAGTGGCTTTTGCTGAGTTCGAAAAATGTATTCTGGGAACCAGCAACAGTATACCAGCCACATCAGCTCAACAACTCTCTGCACTTGAACCTTCAGTTCCTTTTCCCCCTGAGCAGGAAGAATCAGAAAGAGTACGCCTAGACACTGATGAAGAACTAGATACTCCTTCTGATTCTGACAGAGATGAAGATCTGCAGCATTACATGGACGACTTAGAGCGGACTTCTTCCCCCACACCGCAAGAACTACCCCCGCCGCCACCTCTACCTCATAAAATGCACGACCTCGATATGGCGGCCATCTCTACCTTAGACGCACAGGATATCTTCATCCTGAACACTATAGTAGATGATGCCAAGGAGGGGGGGATGTTATTTATCAAAACACAAAGACCAAGCGCAAGTTGACACACGAGGATTTCCACTCCATCCTCCGACCCCGGTCTGAGGTGAAGATGGCAACCTTCTGCACCCTTCTTGCCAATTCTATTGAAATTTATAGAAGTCCCAAGCGACATCAACCAGTTCTGAACGCCTCACCAGCTCTGGGTTTGTGCTTGCTATACAAAGAACTATAGCACAAATCCATTGAGCGGTTGCATAAGGGAATGGCCAGAAGACCACGTTTTATATCCGTGCCATTTCAAGTTTGTGGTCACTGGCTACTTATGATCGTGGACACCTTAGCTAGAGACGCAAAAGTGTAGAACTTCTGTGCTAGTGAACTAAAGGCCGGAATAATCAACTTTGTCGGCACTGAAGCTGGGGAGGCAAGATGCATCCCTTTCCGGCTTCTAAAACTCATATGGGCTGCATGCCCTTCTCTCCGCCAGGATTGGAGTCAACCCTGGTTTAGAATAATCAACTCACAAGTCCAAACCACTGAAGGATTGGGGGACTGCGCTTTCTACGTTATACGCCACATTTTAGCGCTAAACCAGCAAGTCCCATTCACCGATCTCATTAACGAAGATTTCCACTCCTTGCGAGGGAGTTACACCATGGAGCTTATCTGCGATAGAAGGTTCTTCAATGACCCTACTATGGCACCAGATGACGTCCCTCGTTATCTTTTTTCATCCATCCAACGTCCGCAGAGGAGACCATTCTGACAAACCCTAGCGGAGTTGGCAAAAGAAAAGCAGCCAACCAAAGTCACCGAGCAAAGTCAATGGAACCCTTACACCTTCGACCTGGCTCCAGATAAAGGTGATGTTGATCTGATATCCGGGGTAACCATCAAGAGATCCTCACCACATATGGTGCCCCCATCTGCCATTGAACCATCATTTCCAAATTTTGATCGGGAAGCTTGCAAAAGTCTTTCAAACAATGAGCTCCGACTCATAATGTCACGGCTATACGCCGAAAAGGACGAGCTTGTATATATTCACGGGGATATCTTGGTTATGGCAGATGTCCTCCGTGAAACCGTCCAGATCAAAGGTTTCATGTCTGCAAGTGTAATGACTGCTTATCAATACTTACTCGCACGGAATCACCACACAGTCTACATGGTGTCCGCTTACATGAAGTATGATATTTTAGGGCTGAAGAACTTCAGAACAAAGGAGCCACTCATCTCTTATCTCCAGCATACAACTCCGAAGTTCATCATGCTACCTTTCATTCATCAAGAGCACTGGATGTTACTGGCAACTAATCTTCATGAAGGAACAACAATAATCTACAACAGTTCCGACAGCCAGTATGATCCCGAACTGAAAGAATATACTACAACTCCAAAGACACCAACGGAGGAGGTGGCGAAGGAGTGTGCTGACAAATTACACGATCTTTTGGGTCAGCACACGCGGGCATATGACAGAGATCACTTCAAACCACCAGCCTTCTGCCACAGGTGCCCCCAGCAAATTAGAGAATCCAACGACTGCGGCTTCCACGTCCTCTTCTGGATGTATAAAATTGTGGCCCTTCACAAGCCTATAGAGGACATGACAGAAGTGGACTACCACGCACTACATGGAAAGCTTGCAGCCACCTTACTCAGAACTCATGGGGCAAATAAAGGATTAACAGAAGCCTAATGCCCTTGTCCATGCACTTCTCAACCTATCACTTTGACACTCTGTGGACAAAGTGAGTGATAAGTTGGGGGGGGAGTGCACTGGACAAGGGCAAGGTATCATTCTTCTTCAACCCTTCTATCTCTACTCTTTCCCTTAACTCATACTTTTCCGCACATCATTTTCAAACTTTATGTTCATATTTAGACTTTTTCCAGTAATTTCTTCAATAAAATAACTCTTAAGTATAACATTCATCCTGGAAAGAATCACCCCTAGCTAAGTTAGAGATAAATTAGTCCTCAAGAATAAATAACAAGATTAGCATATAGGCATGAATGGCAAATTTATAAATTACATGCACAATTGGTTTTTATGCTTTTACTTCAATTCTATCTCAGACTCTTCACAGGTCAACTTCAGGGCCAAAGCAAACCAAAAACTCTCAAGGTCGAGAGGGAAATTAGGGGGAAATCCAAAATCAATAAATCTCGCAAACGGACCACCAAATAAAAATAAAGTGCATGTCAGGAACCCTAAGAACAATTTTCTTCTTTCAATAAAAGAGGCTTGGCCGTCCAATCAAAAACCCTAACAAAAACCCACTTCCTAAGCCTGTGAGTTTCGAATAAAAGCCAGAGTGTTGAATAAAAAACATGAGAGTTGTGCCACGCATAAGGACCTATATGAAGAGCCAATAAAGATCTCACCCGACCGGTACATTCAGCTGCCCTCACGAAGGCAGATGTGCCGTGCCCGGTAGTGAGATCCTAAGGTCTCCTAATATATTAAAAGGCTGATAAAGGACTCGGCCGTCCGGTACATTCAGCCGCCCTCATGAAGGCAGATGTGTCGTGCCCGGTACCGAGACCCTAAAAGCATAGGACAAACCCTCCCCCACTTGAAGGGGGAATTGCACAATAAGCCTTTTAAGCCAACCCTCATACCCACTCTAGCTGCCGGTAGGTTTCTCAAAAGAAGTATAAAGCTGATTAGAGTCGATGACATGCACGTAATAAGAAAGGTGGTCCCAATGCGAGACTTGCGATATGAAAGGAACCTGAGATCCATGCAACTCTTGATACTCAAAAGAGTTAGTGTAAGCAGAAACCCTAATAAGACCTCGGTAGATCTCTGATCTAGAATTGAAGCAAGAGTATGGAAACCCTAACTAAATAAAATCGCCTCGCCACTGCATGCCTTATCTCTATCTAACTTGAGGACAAGCTAGACTCTAAGTTAGGGGGGGTGATAACCTCCCATTTTGTGACGTTATCTTATTAGTTCTCCTTAATTTTCCATACTCTTTCTTAGATAAATTAGATAGAATCATTAACTTTTTACTTTATTGCCGATATACCAATAAACTAACTTCTCTTCTTTATCATTACAGGAAAACACAAAAAAAAATTGCAAAGACTCCATACGGTCCCAAGACCGAATGAAGGCCATGCGGTCCCAAGACCACATGAAGGTCATTCGGTCCCAAGACCGAATGAAGGCCATGCGGTCCCAAGACCGCATGAAGGCCATACGGTCCCAAGACCGAATGAAGGCCATACGGTCCCAAGACCGAATGAAGGCCATACGGTCCCAAGACCGCATGAAGGTCATACGGTCCCAAGACCTAATGAAGGCCATACGGTCCCAAGACCGCATGAAGGTCATACGGTCCCAAGACCGAATGAAGGCTATACGGTCCCAAGACCGCATAAGACTAAATGATCTCAGAGACCGCATAAAGGCAAACGGTTTGAGAACCCCAAACGGTCTCAAGACCGTTTGGGCTCAACTTAAGCCTATAAATAAGACCCCAAGGGTCACCTCAAGGGGGGAGAACTCTCAGACGTCGAAAGGCTGCCCCAATCATTCCAGAGCTCCTGCCACTTCCATCCTCTGCCCTGAGGCTGTCGATCTGAGATCCATACTCCATCCTGAAGCTGCTTTCTCCTTCTTCGCTAAGAAGGTGGGAAGAGGAGACCTCCTCATCGTGCAACCTATGAAGACTGGTGGATTGTTTCTCTCTCTCCCCAAGGAGTTGACTTTCCTCCCTCCTTTGTGGGGATGATGCTCTCTTTCTCTTCTCGCCTCCTTCTTGGTCCTAGTCATGAGGGAGTAGTCTTCTTCACTAGGATGCGGGGAGTAGCCCCGCTACCCATACTTTCATATCATATAAAATGTAATCCTTAGGTTGCAATAGAGAGTTCTTATCTTTTTTAGTTTGACATCAAATGATTAATGAATGCATGTTTCTTGATCTCCAACTTGTGTTATCCTTTATCTTTTAGTATGAATTGTCTACGTTTTTACTATTAGATTCGAAACTCGTTTGCATGTTGGTTCTTGGTGCATGTATCCACCATGCATCTGTTTCGGTATCCAGAAGTGTATCTCAAGAAGTGGAGTAAACTCACTATCATTCGTTGCACTTTCATACTATGAAATGGAATCAGTTGACGTATGGAAGTGCAACCTTGGTATGTCGAGGAACACACTTTGCGAGGGGAATGATGCAAAGTAATGTGACCATTTGTTCGGGAATGGCTGGCGTTGCAACATTCCCACACTTCTCGTAGCTAGATTATCCGAAAGGAGGCTAGGTCTACAAGGATACTAACTAACCGAACTCTTTTTGCAGGTTAAGTTTTGCTTTGCATGTGTTGATCGATGTATAGTGGCGGCGAAAAACCGATTACACCCTAGTGATATTTCATCATTGTTAACAACCTAGATTTACTTGCTTTCTTTACTTTACTTGCACTTAGCTTAAAAACAACCCAATCAACCTTTTGATCTAAATACCAACTATTGAGTGCTTAAGTGAAATTCAAACGTTTTCCATCTTGTTGGCAACAACAAGACCGTTGTCTCGAGGATTCGACCCTTAACTATACTGCGATAAGACTTCCACGTATCCTAGCATACGTGGGTGGAGTTTTAACTTAGTATAAGCAAGGCTAAACTTAGAGATCTTCTATCTCTAGGATTTTTTAGTGGTGCACGCAACTCCACGTAAGTGGAGGCTCCATCAATACTCAAGATATATTTAATCGATGAAGAATTGAAATGTACGGTTATTGGTGAAATTTTAGATGATTTTGAATTATCTAGTGACCTAGGTAATTAATTATTATTTATCTTATTTTACTTAAAGGACAAGTTTGGAGTGTTTATCCTATTGGTAATGACCTGAACTCTTGTCCAAAGAAAAATAATGGAAATATAATGTTAGTTTCAAAATTTGAGACTAAAAGGGGGTCATATTGTGCCATATAGATTGATTATAAAAATTCAAACTTTTATACAAAAAAGGAGAGAGGAAAAAAGGGAGGGGAGGTGTGAACAAGACTCTAGTACATAGTCTGAATAGAATTTTGGTTAATGGATATCTCTTCATGAGATCCATAGAATGTGGACTAAGGAGTATAAAGACTCATAGAGTGTTTTCCTAGGGTTTTTAGTTTTGATTCAAGGTTCCTAGAAGAAAGTTGAGAGGAACAAAGGAGGGGAGCAGGAAGAGTCTGTAGGTGACATTTACTCATGTGAAGTTGGGTTTTTTTATCATGGAGCTCATAGTGGCAGGAGACAAGGCCATCAAGGTGAAGGGGGCTAATTCGAATCTACTGCATGTGGTCTCATGGTGGCATGATGCAAGGTAGGTCAGACCAGATCTAGCCGGAGAAGAAGTCATGGAGGGCCTTAGAGTCATAGTACTCTCATGAAACATAGCCACCCGTTTAGGCATACTAGAGAAACATTATAGTTATTAGGTGTTTTTCATGATGACAATGGTTGCAAGGATTAGAGGGTATGGGATTAGCAAGAAATTGAAGCCCGACTTGAGTCCTCTGTGAGTGTGGCGACTGCATCAGGTAGATTACTGTGATGATATCAGCTAGGATGAAGGGCAGAAGGAGTGCACTGTGGATGAGTGTAGGAGAGGCTAGAAAATCATCATTAACTATCAATGTGACCTTTATTCTACTAGATCTAAGACCTTGGCTACCGGAGAACACCCCTCTAGGATGGCGCTTTATTTTTGTGGCACAATAGGGGATCATGATCCTTGTGTTCATGGCTCATGCCTAGCAGATCCAAGAAAGGTTGTGGGTTTGTGGGTTCTGAACCATGGTTCCAAGCAAGGATTCCTGAGACCCAAGCCTTGATGCCGCTGGGCGTGGGTCAATCACGGTGGTCGAATCCAAAAGCAACGCTCCACATTTCTTTGTAATAGGTATTCTTCTAAAATGCATATCTTGGGATAGGGAATTCGGTTTTTAGCAAACAAAGTATCTATGGAAAGCTAATGATGCATATTAGCTTATAAAAATACATTCAGATGGAGTTTTAGATGATTGATTATTATTATAATTTCATTACTAAAAGATATATGATTTCAATATTTTAACACTAAAAATAGCAATCAGCTTTCAATATTAGTGAATATTTTACCTAAGGTATATTATTATATGTTTAACATGACTCCAATATCTGATCATTGTGATTTGAAGTTTTATTAGGATTTTTGATGTAAATCCTAATAAGGGTATTTTGAGTATTTCACCAATTGATTGACAATGAACCGATTTGATATTTTTACCCATGTGTTAATATACTATGTTCTTTTTGTTTATAAAGTTTTGATGGATTTTTAAATGTAATTATATTAATATCTAGTTTTTGGGCCTAAGTAGTCATTAGGTAAGATGTTTTATGATTATTTGTGAGACAACATGTATTTTATGTGCCTATCTAGTATGAAAAATGATTCTAAATATATTTTCATCTAATTTTATAAATAATTCAGCAAGATTAGTATATGTGATGTTGTTCGGAGTTTACTCTTTGTATATGAGGCATATACTTATATATTAGTACATAAGATACTTTTTTATTATTACAAATATATTAGTATGTGTATGCTATATAATGTGTGGATCGAGTTTAATTTAATGTTTAGACATTATATGTGCTTTAAGTTAGAGTTAGTATTTGTTAAATGTGAACCCTAATTCAGTTTAGGATATTAGGTTGATGGGGTTTGAGATTTAGAAATGAAGAGATGAAATACACATGCACTTATACAAATTTGTTGATGATCATGTATATATGTTGTGAATTAATGAAACAAGACTATATTAAGGACATATTCAATATAAAGGGTAAGTGGGCCATGTCCATTGAATTTCATTATTATCATGAGTCAGCCTACCCATTCTTATATAGCAACTTACAAGTTAAATTACTTTCAGACATTCAATTATCAATGTTTAGCTAATCCAATAATACTTTTAGTAATCAAAATTTATTCTGATGGAGTTATGTTGTGAGAATATCATATTTTAGATATTTAAGTTACTTTCAAATTCTTATTATTTATATATGCAATTCCATTTATCTATCTCGAGCCTCTAGAATCAAATGTCATATATTTGATATCAGAATCTACTTAAGACAGTATACATTCTAGTAAATCAATGTTTTATATTAAGATTTTTTTATATAATAAGAATATCATCTATAGATTAAGAATTAGATTACTCACTATGTGAGTAGTCATATATTCAATATATATACATAATAAGAGTTTTAGACCCAGTCTCGGTTAGTAGTAATTGAGATTCATATTCATATTAAGATTTAGATCTAATTCATAATTTAAGAGTAGATATTCAAATCTAGAATTTAGTTTAATAACATTTCATTTTCTGATAGAATAATGTTAATGAATTAGTTTAGTAATACAAGCTTTCTAAGATATTCAGATTTAGATTTAAAACTCGTGTTTAATTATAAGTTTTTAGTTTTAGTATAAGATAAGTTTAGATTCAGAACATAGTAAGTTTAGATTTAACATAATTAAGTTGAAACCTTCACTTAAGACATTAAATGATAACTCCTCATTCATTTACTCTCGGGACAATTCAGAGACATCTGTTGTTGATTGAGAGGATTGCTTACTTTAATTAAGAGGTACTTTGGTACCAATTCACGCCAATTCAGATATACCTTGGTGTCTTTCAGAGGCATGTAGTGTCAATTTAGAGGTACTTGGGTACCAATTCAGGACGTCGATACATCAATTCTAGAGGACATATCGTATAATGGTGGTCACAAATCAGATGAAAGACATAAATAAAAGATACATCAATTCAGTATAAGAATACAATTTTCATATCTTAATTCAGCTTTCAATTATAGAATATTTTTGTTTATCTTATTAGAAATTCAATGCAACTTACTCTAACCTAAGTTTTCCTTTATGCATTGTTGGGGATGAGATGTTTTTAGGTACATAAATTTAGGAGATAGTCATGACAAGAGGATGCAACTACACTTTAGGAGGTTTTCTTGGTGGGGCTCCATCTATATGGTCCCAGATTTGACATGAGATTTGTATAAGGTAGTATCATGGTATTAAGTTTCTTTTCTAATATAGTTTATTTTATAATAATTTATGAAGACATATTTTTACACTAATCTATATTGTTTCTTATTTATCACTATTGTAATGCATATCATGTTAGTAACACTCCCCAGTTAGAAAAAATTATTAGCTTCTGCTCATGTGATATGAAAATTGGGGTGTTACAATCTCTAATGTATAACTCATCTAAGTCTAACACATTGGCAGTAGTCTTGAAGGCAAGTAAGAATGCTTACTTCGTTAGGTGGTCCACCACAACCCATATTGCATCATGTCCCTTTCTTGTCTTGGGAAGAGACACCACAAAGTCCATGGTGATTTGGTCCCATTTCCACTTAGGAATCTCGATTGGTTGTAGTAACCCACCATGTCGCTAGTGCTCAACCTTCACCATTTGGCATGTAAGACAACTATCCACATACAAGGCTATGTGTCACTTCATTCCTGACCACCAAAAGTATCATTGTAGGTCTTTGAACATATTAGTGGCATTGGGGTGTATAGTGTACTTTGATCCATGAGACTCTTAGAAGATGCAATCCTTCAAAGGTGAATCCTTAGGAACCCAAATATGACTTTTATATAAGATTCCACCATCTACACCACAAAGAGGTGTGTTTGATGCTTTGCCATCAAACCCTTCATCTGTTCTAACTCTAGTCTAGATAAATTGGCTTCTACATGCTCAATGAACATGTCATGCTTGATTTGGATATTGGCTAGATGAATAATTTATGTCAAAATTTGTGGAATCCATCAATCAAAGTCATCCAATATTTTCCACCCATTAACCAAACCAACTGTACAACTGACACATTTGTGAATGAGGGCATCGACTACCACTTTGGTGTTGCTATGGTGAAATCCAAATCCTTCAAATATTCCATCCAATGTCACTGTCATAAGTTCAAATATTTCTAAGTCAATAGGTATTTGAAGATCTTATGGGCAGTGAAGATGTCAAAGGTAGCCTCATATAAATAATTTCACCAAATCTTTAAGGCATTGACAATTTCTACGAGTTCCAAATCATGGGTCGGGTAATTCAACTCATTAGGCTTGAGTTGTCTAGAATCAAATTTGACCACATATTTATTTTGATCTAACACACATCCTAAGCCCATCCTTGCTACGTTGGTAATGATCATGAAAGCATGATTACCAGATGGTAATGTCAAAATAGGGACTGAGGTAAGCTTTTCCTTCAATTCCTAGAATCATGTTTCACATAGATCGGACCAAACAAACTTCTCATCTTTCTGAGTGAGCTTGGTTAGGGGCAAAGTATTGTTTAATAAATGCTTGATGAATTGTCGATAATACATGGCCAATCACAGGAAGCTACAAATCTCAAATGCATTCTTTAGTGCTTGCCATTCTTGAACAACTGCTACTTTGGCAGTGTCCACTGATGTGGTTCCTCTAGATATAATGTGCCCCAAGAACATAACTTGATCTATCCAAAACTTTCATTTTGATAATTTCCCATAGAAATTCCTCTTTCTCAGGATATCAAGGACCTCAAATAGGTTCTCACAGTGTTGTTCTAGGTCATCAGAGTAAACTAGGATATCATCTATGAACTGTATGAGAATAGTGTCAAGGAAGGGATGGAACACACTATTCATGAGGTTCATGAACACACATGGAGCACTGGACAACCCAAAATACATAACCAAAAACTCATAGTGACCATAGCGGGTTTGAAAAGTGGCTTTTGGGATCTCTTCACTCTTAACACACAATTGGTGGTACCTAGATCTGAGGTCAAAAGTTGAGAAAACTCAAGCAGTTTTGAGCTGGTCAAATAGATCACCTATGCGGAGTAAAGTATTCTAATTCTTAATGGTATCTTGCTTTGTCATTGTGTAGTCTATGCTCATGCGGAGAGATCCATCCCTCTTCTTCACAAAGAGGATTGGTGCTCCCTAAGGGGTTGTGTGGGTCAGATGAAGCCCTTGTTTAGGAGTCCTTGCAGTTGCTTCTTCAACTCAAGCAACTTATAGGGAGCCATACTATAATTGCCCTAGAAATCAGGTCTATCCCAAGAGCTAGCTCTATTAATAAGTCCACTTCTCTCTCCGGAGGTATGTCTGACAACTTGTCCAGGAGCACATCAGCATAGTCACGGACTACCTCTCTTTCCTCTAAGGGTCGCACCTTCTACTCTAGCTTAGTCACTACAACTAGGAGCACTAGACAACCTTTAACTACCATCTGTTCCACTGTCATGGTTGACACATACAGGTAGGTAGTGGCATCTTTCCTACCCCTAATGGTAAAGGGTGGATGCCATGTCTTCTCTCTACTTATTTTCTTTTCCCTAAAGCCTATTTTTGCATTTTAGTTATAAAGCCAATCCATTCATATAATGATGTGAAATCATTCATATAAAGCAGGATAAAGTCAGTAGGGAGTTCATTGTTCATATATTTAACAAGAAGGACCAATGTCTTTAAGTGGAATGAGAAGATACAACCACAAGGGGTTGCAACTTCCAAGAAATATCTTAAGTTGTTGAAGCCCAAAAAAAGAATAGTTGCAATATTTCTCAAGATAAAAGTATTGGTAGAACTAGAGTCAAATAAAGATTTAACATTATGGCCCATTATATCAAGTAGTCCTACATCATATTCATGGAAGTCAAAACTATAATGTACTTCATGGTGAATGATAGAAAATGGAGTTGTAGGCATGGTTACCTTCTATAAGTCGGTTGGCAATGTCATGAGATTCCTGATGAATGTATATTCATCATGGAATTCAAGTACCATATTGGGTCAATTTCAACTTAACACATCATTTTTTTACTCATCAATTATCAAAATGCATCATAATGTGCAAAATTACTTAATTGATTCAATTATCAAGGTTTTAACCGAAATTATGTTGATTCAATGCAAGTCTTGATAAAGCTGAACAATCAGCTATTGCCCACCTTCGCTCAACTTTGGTCCTGGCCAATCGATTTGACCATTCAGTTTCAACCAAACGGCCTCACCAAACGGTCTTGACCAAACGGTTTCATCCATTCAGTTTCAACACCGAATGGACAAATTTACCTCAAAACCGTTTGGACGTTGCACGATTTCAGACCGTTTGGGCACTAAGGTCGCAAGACCGTTCAGCCGCAAAGACCGTTTAGCCGCGACGACCGTATGGCCACAATACTCTCAAGACCGTTTGAAGAGATTCAGTCTCACCATTCGGTTTCATCCATACAGTCTCAAGACTGAATGGACATGCTCACCTCGAGACTGTTTGTAGAAATTCAGTCTGCAAGACTGTTTGCGGAGATCCGGTCTATGAGACCGTTTGAATAGTTTCTGTTATGTGAGACCGTTTGGAGGAATGCAACAGACCATTTGCTGAGCAAATCTGAATGAGCGTGAAGACCGTTTGCTCTGGTAGCAATGCAAACCGTTTGATGGCTACGAGAAGACCGTTTGATAATTAAACGGTTTCCAGACCGTTTGTTGTTGCTAGCATGAAGACCGTTTGATCATACAGCAACGCAGACCGTTTGCTTCAGCAGTGCTGCGAAGACCGTTTGCATGCATGCATATCAAAACAGTTTGGTTTAATAGTTTGGAAACCGTATGCTCTAGCAGCAATACAAACCATTTGCTATACACTACCTACCAAACCGAATGGTCACATTTGTGCAAGACCGTTAGAATTAGCTAGGAGCCTAAACCGTTTGAGTTAGCAAGCTCTTCCAGCACAAGCAGACCGTTTAATAAGACCACGTGAAAAATGTATGGAACCAATTGGATTAGCTGCATGAAGACCGTGAACCAATGGCTTTGGATAAGTTTAGACCGTCTATTAAAATGCAGCAGCAAACTACTCGACACTGCTGTAGCTGGGAAGACCGAATGGGCGCAGTACACAAGACCGTTTGATTAATCTCGCATACAAACCGGATGATAAACCGTTTGATTAATCTCGCATACAAACCGGATGATAAAGGGGAGCTACGTGACCGTGTGCCAAGACAAAATCCAGGGCCGAATGAAAAAGGCAATGCTGGGAAACCGTTTAAGCATCACGTACATGCAGACCGCATGAGCAACAAACCGCATGGCCAATTGCCAACGCAAGCCGCATGAGCATGAAGACCGAATAGCAACTGAAGACCGAATGAGCTGCTGGAAAAATACAAAGACCGAATGGCCGCCTGGAGACCGTTTGCTGCAACCAAATCAAGACTGAATGCCAAAACCGTTTGCTGTACTCCACGTACATGCAAACCAAATGCATGCAAATGAAAATCGTTTGACGAAGATTTTTTATCAAACAGATTGACCAACTTTTAACTAAACCGTTTGGACTAAAATCACACCAAAAGCATGAGGACTTGTCCAGTGCCTATAAATAGGACCAGCAAGGTCCTTATTTAGGCATCGGTTCCGGGACGCCGACAGGCTGCCTGTACACAGGTCCGATCCGAATCTAGTGCCGCCCACGCCAGTTTCATTCCACCTACTGTCTGTGTTGCAACCAAGGAGGCTGAGGAGAGAAGGAAGACAGAGCGAGGGAGACTGTCCGGTCTGCCTTGGCATCTCCCGTTCGCGTCCAGATCTGCTCCGACACGACGTACAAGTCTGTATCTTCTTCACCGAGTTGCGACTACCTTCTGCACCGAGTTCATAGAGGATTTCTCTCTCTTTCTTATTCTTCTTATTTGTCGCATCATGAGCGAGTACTACCTTTTTTGTTGGGGTGCGGGGACTAGCCCCACTGCCCATGCAAATCATGTTCTTTTGTTAAAATTTCCATGACAATGTATATAACTCTCCATTTCGTTGTTAGTTGGTATGTTCATAATTGATTATCTCCTAGCTTTCATCTTGTTCTTTCCTATATTGCGAACTCTTCTATATGTGGGATGGAATGGCGGTTTACAAGTTCGACTCCTTGACGAGAACTTCTGATATGATTCCTTGAGGTCGTAAGTGTATGATCCGTGAGGGGATGAGACATCTAGCCTACGGTGACGCTTCTATGGTCTAAACATCCCTCAGGGAGGACTACAGCCTTAGTTAGATTTTGTATCGTCTTGTTTATCGTCGATGTTAGTTTGTAGATCTATCACCTGCTTGCTTATCGATTAATGCGGTTGACTCCCAAACTAGAAATAGAATGTGATTTCTTCGAGGTCATAAGTGTATGATCCGCGAGGGGACGAGCCATCTAGCCTTCGATGACGCTTCTGTGTGCCTAACGCCTGTATAGGGGGCTCACAACCATCATTGGATTTTCGTATCTTCGGAGCCGTAAGTAAGTGATCCGGTTGGTGACGAGACATATGATGCCTAAGGTGATGCTTACATGAACATAACGCCCGTACGGGGGGTTCTGCAGCAGCTCTATTTGGATTGATATATCTTGCCTGGATTGTTTGTGATTGAATGTGTTTGCGTGTGTAGCGGTGGTGAAACCCGATACCATCCCAACGATTCCATATCATTGATCTAAATCCATCCTTAATTCAGATTTTACTTTCTTGCAATTAGTTTAATTAACCTCAAATCAACCAATCGTTCTAAATATTAGTTTTACTTGAGCTAGATTCGACTGACAAGGATTCTTAAAAATGTAGTCCTTTGGGTTTGATCCTTAACGATACTGCGATAAGACTCGTCCGCTTGCGGGTGGTATTATTGTACTTCGGTTTTGGTAAAAGCTCGGGGATTTCAACCCCGAGTGAGTTTGTTAGTGTGATAAAATCCCACGTCACTTCCTCATTATCAATGGAAAAGACTCGGGACTATCGATTCTTTCCAGTAACTGGGCTTCCTCCTGAGGTTTTGTGTCCATTGGTTGGGTTGCCACTAGGCCAGGACCTCAAGGGTTAGGGAGAGGACAATTGACTTGAAAGTTTCCCTCTTGCTAGCAAAGAAAGCACACCTTCTTCTCAAAATGGCACTTTACAAGGTGTGTCCTCCCACAATTGTGGTACCATGGGGTGCTCCATGCTGGAGATTCTCATTACGAGGTTTTTCCTTTCCTCCATTTCTTTCCTTGCCATGGTGACAACCCTGGGCTTTTCCGTTATCATTTTTTGGACCAAAATTACCTTCAATGAAACTGAGATATCCCTTGGGCAGGTTTGGGCAAGCATGACTGTCCTCTCCATGTCTAAAGTGAAGTGAGGGCCTCAATGAAGTTTGAGGGTTTATTAGACATCATGTGAGGTTTCAGCTTGGGGTGCAAGCGCACAACAAAGTGCTCCACCGACCTTTCCTAAGTGAGCATGTAGGCAAAGCGCTCTAAGAGATGGAACATTTGAGCGTAATCCAACACTGTCATGTTTCCTTGATAAATGATGTAGGAAGACTAGTTGCATGTATCGAGGAAAAAATCACCTATGGGAAACATTCGACAAGATCTATGCAAATTTGGTGTCAGATGTTAGAATAACTATTATAATACTGTTTCAGAAGGGGAATCAAGCCAATAAACTTTGTGAGTTGTGTTTATTGGCCTGATTCCCCTTCTGAAAAGGTATTATAATAGTTATTCTGACATCACATGCCAAACTTGCGTAGATCCTTTCGAACATTTCCCACAGATGATTTCTTCCTCAAAACATGCAACCAATATTCCTACATCAGTCTCCATCACATATGAAGAACTAGACCCCAAGTTCTCTTCTTAATAAAGGGTCTCATCTGCATGATACTCATGAATATCAACAACATTGAAAGTATTGGATATATTCATGGAATCTGGGAGGGCTACCTCATAAGCATTGTCATTGATCTTTCAAGTCACCTTGAATAGACCATACTTGTGTGGTTGTAGCTTGTTGTAAGTATCCATTGGAAACCTTTGCTTATGTAGGAACACCATCACCTCATTTCCCACATTGAAAACATTGACTCTCCTGGGTTTGTCAGCAGTAGCTTTATTCTTCTAACCCATAGCCTCCAACTTAGCCTTGACAACTTCTTTAACAACCACAACCTCTTCAGCCACATCCTTAGCCGCTGCACTAACTCCAGGTGTCTTAGGAAGTTTAACCAAATCAACCAAAAGCTTGGGAACAGAAATGTAAACTAGAGAGAATGGGACTTCCCCTTAGTTGAGTGCACAATGTTGTTATATGAAAATTCCACCTCAGGAAAAACTAAATCCCACTACTTTTGCTTATCTCCATAAAACTCTATATCATATTCCCTAATATTCTATTGGTTACTTCAATTTGTCCATCAATGTGCAGATGAGTTATATAACTCCTTTTCATCGCTGTCCCAAACAATCTCCAAAGAGTAATCCAAAAATGACCGAGAAATTTGGTGTCTCTATCTAAAGTAATTGATATGGGACGCATCAAAAATTTTCTTACATGCAATGAAGTGCATCATCTTGGAAAATTTGTCTACTACTACAAACACAGAGTCCACACCTCATATTGTGTGGGGCACTCCCAACACAAAACCATGGTCAAGTCTTGCCAAATATCATTTTGAATAAGAAAGGGCATATAAATACCAGTATTTTGAGATTGTCCTTTAGAAGCCAGACAGTATAACACCTCCTGACTATAGCACCAGTGTATCTCCTCAAGTGCGGCCAATAATAGCTCTCCTCTAGGCTAGAAGTGGTCTTGTCTCTTTCCAGATGACTTCTAAGATGACTACCATGCAGATATTGAATCAAATTCTCTTGTAAATATGTGTAAGGGATGCACAATTCAACCCCTTTGAAGAGGTAGCCATCCCGAATATGAAAATTTGCACAAGGGTGCTTGCCACTGCATTTGGCCCATAATTCCTTAAATTCAACATCACTTTCATACAACTCTTTCAGGCACTCAAAGCCTACAATATCATGTGCTAAGGTAATCAACAATGAAGCCATCCTACTCAGTGTGTGTACCACCTTATTATGAGTCCATGATTTATGCTGAATAATAAAAGGGAATTTCTACAGAAAACTCACTCACTGAGCATGCATTTTGTTTATCATCTTCTAGTGTGAAGAAACTTCAAAGCTTGGTGGTCAGTGAAAAGACTAAACTCTCTATGAACCAGATAATGTTCCCATTGACGCATGTCTCTAAAGACTGCATAGAACTCCTAATCATAAGTACCCCATTTCTGGTGAGCATCACTTAATTACTCACTAAAAAAGGCATTGGTATCTTCTCCTGAGACAACACAACTCTTATTCTGACTCCACTAGAATCACATTCAACTTGAAACACTTTATCAAAATAAGGTAGTGCTAGCACTGGGGCGATATATAGCTTCTCCTTAATCAAGGAAAAACTCTAGTCTTGTTCCAACCCCCAATTGAACTTTCCTTTTTTCAAGCATTTAGTAATGGGTGTAGCAATAGTAGTGAAATCCTTGACAAACCTCCTATAGAAAATCATCGAATCATGAAAGTTGCATACTTCAATCACTGATTTAGGTGTAGGACAATCCCTGATAGTACTCACTTTATCCTCATCAACCTGAATCCCATTGTCACCAACAACAAAGCCCATGAAGAGCAATTTGTTGGTGCTGAATATACACTTTTTCATATTAATGTACAATTGGTTTTCCTGTAAGACTTGCAACACCTGCTTCACATGCACCAGATGATCTTCCCTGGTCTTAATATAAATTAGAATATTGTCAAATTAAACCACCACAAAAGAACCAATAAATGGAAACAAAACCTGATTCATCAATCTCATGAAGGTGTTAGGGGTGTTTGAAAACCCAAAAGGCATCACCATCCACTTGTACAACCCATCCTTTCTCTTGAAAGATATCTACAATTTGTCTCCAGACATGATTATGATATGATGACATCCACTATGCAAATCTATCTTTGAAAATACCTCAAAACCTGCAAACTCATCAAGCATGTCTTCTAAATAGGAAGTTGGGAATCGATACTTGATAGTTATTTTATTGATGGTTCTACTATCAACACACATCTGCCACTAATTTTCTTTCTTTGGGACTAGTAGGATTGGTACTACAGATGGACTCATACTCTCACAAATGAATCCATTGTTCAACAAATCTTCATTATATTCCCTTAAGATCTCATTCTCTGTAGGGCTCATACGATAGTGAGTAACGTTTGGTAAATTAGAACCCAGAATTATGTCAATCTGATGTAGAATATCTCACGTAGGAGGCAATTCATTTGGAAATTCATCGACACTCAACTCCTTGAAGTCATATAGGATTTCACACATTTCTTTTGTAATTGATGATCCCACCCTTTTAGCACCCATTAATCCTTTAATCACTACTGGGTAGAAACATTCAGTCTCTTTAACAACTTCCTCAAGCTCCTTTTCATTCTGCATCATCACCAAGAAACTAGATTTCTTGTCCCCTGGATTTTTATCAAAGTGAAAAATAGGAGTCATCACAATTTTGTGTTTGGTCCACATGAACATCATCATGTTATCTCATCCTCAATAAGTAACATCATTATGAAACTGCCAAGGCCGGCAAAGTAAAACATGACAAACATCCATATCAAGAACATCACATGTTACCTCTTCTCTGTAGTTTCTTTCTATGGAGATAGGAACCATGCCTCTGTGCGGGTACTTTACCCTGATGCACACCACTAGAACTACTGGCCCCTTTATTTCCAGGGTTGGAATCTCTAGATGCTGCAATTTCCTCCTTATCACATGCTAACTCAAAACTATTCAGAGGAGAATATTTTAAAAAAGATGAAACTTTTTGAGGAATTTTATCCATTGATTCATCTTTCAAAGCTACATTGGATGCTTCATCCACGGTCCATATAGTCTGCAAGCCCATCTTTTCCTACAAAGACCCTTTTAATCCAATGATATAACTAGCCACCTTCTGATTCTTTGTTTCTCTCAATTCATTATGCTTACAGAAATGGAGTAACTCTGTTGTATATTCCATCACTGTTCTTTGTCCCTGAACACATTCAATACATATTTTATAAGGAATCTACTCATAATCTTCCGGTAAAAACTGATCCAACATCATCTGCTTCATCCTTCGCCAAGTTCTCCTGTCTGTTTCCATTACCTCTAGATAGCAAGCTTATCCCACCACACAACAACAGTACTCTTTAGCCTAATCACCACCATCTTGACTTTCTTGTTCTCAGGGACACCCATGACGCCAAAGAACTTGTCAACGTCGATCTGCCAATCTGGAAACTCATCCACCCCCATAGTTCCTTAGAACAATGGAATATTAGCCTTCACCCAGTAGTCATGGTTGTTTTGTCAATTTCCTCGGTCAACTGGATCATGCTCATTGGGTTCTTCTTATTTAGAACTCAAATATCTAGCAACCAGATGATTATTGTTTCCACTTGGAAACCTATCTGGTTCTCCTCTCCTACCTCTTTGTGGGTCCCCATTGTTATTGGTGTTGTCCATATGATTTGTTAAAGCCGCCATTTGTTCATTTAACGCAGTGAGGGCCATGGTAAAAGTCGCGGTAAAACCCTCAAGATCCACCTTGGTTGTTGATTTATCTCCCATGGTTGTTCACACAATGAAAAGAGAATAGCAAAAGGCATGCTCTGATACCACCTGATGCAGTTAGAGACACAAAGGTTTAGCAAGTGTTGAAAACATAGAATGAACAACTAAGTTTTCAAGAAAAAAACTTAGTAGATAAAATTGGAATCCACCAGAAAGAGAAAAATCTCATTTTGATTACGAATAATAATGTGCCTTGACGGTTACACCCAGGAGTGTTTAACATCTCATAGAAATAAAAATAGAAATTGCATAAAATACTAAAATGTTGTTTTCAGGCCTGAAACAAACTCAGATGGCCTAAAAAGGCCATACCTCACAACATAGTGATGACTTGTGTTTATTGGCATGATTCCCTTTCCAAAAAAGTATTATAATAGTTACTCTGGCACCGGATACCAAACTTGCATAGATCATGCTGAACCTTTCTCACGGGTGATTGTTTCCTCGATACACGCAACAAGTCTTCCTACATCAATAGAGGAGCATGAAATGTTTCTCCTTTTCCTTCTTGGTAGAGATGGGAATAAACATTGCAGTGAAGATGGTGTGGAAGTTTACCCATGTTATTGGTTACTCAGTAAGATCTCAGCCTTTGATGTATTTTACCCACCATATATTTGGTGCTCCTTTGTGAAGGTGGTGACAAATAGAACCTTCTTGTTGGATTGCACCTCCAGTGTGTGGAATCTGTTCTCCACGGATAGGAGCCAGGCATCTACCTTTTCGATGACTTCCATCTTGTCTTTCCCCCAAAAGTTCTCTATGATTAGCTTGATAAAGTCAAGGATGATGGCTCCAAGATGAGGGTAGATAAGCATGGGATCACCATTCTCATCTCTAGAAAGATCTCTGAGGGCCAAGGAACTAATGGCCTCAATAAGCTTCTTCTATCGCTCCATCGAGAGCATATTAGGGGTCTAAATCGCCACCTGCCTAACTATAGCTCCAAAGCTAGCCGCAAGTTCGGGATCATCCTTGGTCTTATCTTCAATCATGGGCTCACGTTTAGGGCATCTTTAGGATTCAGGATCACAAATGGGACATCCTCATGCTTGAGACCTCTCTTGGACGAGGCCTCATCTGACCTCTTCTATTTCTTAGAAGATTCACCTTCCATGGACCTCCTTCTCTTCTCTAAAGACATCCTCTTTCTATAGGAGGGCCTCCCCTCTAAGTGGTCCTAGGATGTGTCATTAGGGATAGAGGTGATATTGGTTTGGGTCATGCCATTTCACATAAATAAATTATTCTCAGTTTTATGTCTTAGGTTATTTTAAGCATTGTAAAGTTATATCCCTGACATCTTGATTACATGCATTAATTTTTAATTTGGTGGAAGATGCCTTAACCTTGATACTCATAACCATAATTCTCATAAAGGTAGAGGAAGCAGTTATCACGTCCCTAGGGTTTTGTGAGGGAAGAAGTGGGTAGAGAAGCGATGAATCACTAGATGAGAAGAAAACCTAGAGGTATTTTGCTTCAGGAAAAATCTTCTTAATTTGACCAAATAGGATGCAAAGTGGCCCGGGAGTCCTCGTAAGCGGATTAGTTTTGCAGAGGAAAGTTTTACCAACCCTCGGGGTCGTGGCCCTTTCTAGACACCATCACCTTTAGAAAATGCCCTTAATAATTCCCTTGGGCTCTTCAAAACTTCTTAAGATGTAATAATAATTAAAGTTTAAATGGTAAACCTGGGCTCTGATACCAAATGTGATGACCACCTCCCCCTATTATCCCCAATTAAGGAGGAAACGAGAAGGCAAGGCCATTATCATATTTACATGATCAAGGTTTAGAAATTAACCAATAATAATTAAAATTTTCATTGAGTGGAGAAGAGTTTGGTAAAAATATGAAGATAAAATATCCTCAAGGGAGTTTTATGGAGTGGAAATCCAAATGTAGCAATAGGAAATAAATCAACTATCTAAATCCTCCAAAAAATCTTTAATCATCTTTTCTTTTGGTGCCTTCTTCTGAATATTCATCTTTCAGATTAATTACAGTTTAAAATAAAATAGTGCAAAACAAAAATGTAGTTAGTAGATTGAGATATAATGTGTATGTAAGGGAAACAAAATATAAACATGTAAGTGTAACAACATATTTATCCATACTAGAAAATATTGTTACATAAAAAAATTGTATTTTCATCATAAATTCTCAAACCTTATTTAATCAATCTGGGATACCCTCTCCTAGGATTTTGTCCCTGCACTGGACTTGGGCCACCTTCCCAATATAGGGCTTGGTTCCATGTAGGTCTTCCCAATCTAGGGACTGACCTTTTATGACCTTCTTGATATGGGGTTTGGTCCTGATCATCTCAATGACTTTCTCTCATCCTTTCTACTTTCAGAGTTCCAGAGTTAGTATGAAGGGTTCGAAAAAGTTACTCATATATATTGTGATAATCATAAGGGCCTTATAGATTATAAGAAAATAAATAATCAACCAATAGTTTAATTTGCAATCCATTTGGGAAATGTCAAAAATAGAAAAATCGATCAGGCAAGTATTCATAGGCGTAACCACATACCATTCTCAGAGACAATTTAACTTCAAAGTAAATATGATTACATGAAACAAACCAAGCAATCACCCTAGAATTAATGCATACACCCAAGTATTACTGTTGTGTTCACAAAATATCATTAAGACCGACTTGGGTTCCAAGTTAGGGTTTTGGGGTCAGACTAGGATTTCATTAGGGTGAAGCTTCGGAAAACTGAATCACCTTATTTTAATGTTTTTAAATTTACAAAAACCTAGTGTTGGAAATATTTGAACTTATAAACCAAATTAGATCCAAGACGGACTTTTTATCCAAAAAAGTTAGACTTTATCCATTAAGATCATTTAACCAAGTTATGATCATTCAAAACTATGAAGTTAGGGTTGTCATGCCTTTATTACATTAAAGGTTTCATCTTGATGCTCTTATGTAATTCTAGATAGAACTAGGTCATAGAACCGATGTTAATAAATTCCTTAGATTTTCATGATCAAAATCATAAATATTTTTGCTATTTTTTGATTTACTGATTATTTACTAGGATTTCAGCCAAATAAAATATTTTGAACCAATAGGGGCTCGCCATCTAGGAATCTAACCGAATATAGTTGTCCCACTGAGGTTGGGGCCGAACCAATGAGCTCACGCAATGGCGACACCCACGCCCGCATGGCAGAGTCATCAAACAGGGTGAAAAGACGGGAAAAACCATTAGCTTGATACATGGGCTCGAGGGGTGGAAGAGACCTTTCACACTCAGTTGCTTCTACCTCGTCTGCCTTCTTCTATTCATAACCAATCCTACAAATGTGTCAACCCTAGTGTTGACTTCATGAATACACACCCCTAAGAGACAAGAAGGAAGAGGCATCTTTTGGAAGGGTTCAAAGAAGAATACAAGTGAGAGTGTAGGGATTGAGTCAAAATATAAGGTAGAGGGAAGAGTCCGGAGTTAAGTAGGGTCTTACAGAGAGGTTTTTGGTTCTGTAGGGGAATACTACCCCTTATATAGCCCCAGTCATTGGAGAGTTGGCTAAAACATCAGTCTATGATTTGGGGAAAACTTCAATTGCTTCCCAAAAGTAGGTAAAACTTAGGATAATAAGATGGGGAAACCTCTCACAAATTCATTGGGAAGGTTTCTAGAGGTTTGTATGAATTAGTGAGAGAGGGAGTTGTGAAAGGGATGATTGAGAGTAATGTGTGCGGTGTTTCCTAGTTTTGTTAAAGGTAGGAGATAATACACTGACCCCTGGATGACGATCTTAGGTTATCAAGAAGTGTGTCTTTATTAGTGAGACACCCCCTTTTTTACTAATAGAAATAAAATTGTGACATTTAGACGTATTAATCCATTAATTCTTCCACTTTACAAAAACTAATTACATTTGTAATCGTCCCCTCTTTTAGTCAATCGAATCCAAATTTTAAAGGAAGGTTTTTAACACTTAACTCCCAGTTGTGGGCAAGATTTAGGGCCAATATACAAAAGCGAATAACAATTTTCTTTGTTCTAAGTATTCCCTTGGTTTGTATTATTTAAGGCATTAAATAATTCCTTTCTCTAACCCAACTTGTCAAGCAATCCTACGTTAAATGCATTTTCTCAGTGAATGCAAGTTAGGACCGAAATGAATCTGATTAGTTGCCTATCCCTTATCTTTTCTAGAAATTTCCACACAATTGCTTATTTAAAATAGCAATTGCTCTTTACTCTTAGTAATTCCTTTATTATTGGATTTCCCATTTTTTCTTAAGTCAAAATCTATTAATGGATTATTGAAAGAAGTAAAATACACAGAAATACTCCCATTAGGAGAATTTGCATTCTCAAACTGAAACTTGCAAATAAGAAATGAATCCTTCTAATATATCCTTATCAATCCAAAATTTGCTTTCAAATATATGCACAAATACATTTGAAAATCCATGTTATAACAACCCTCCTTTGGAGAAAATTTCAATCTACCTCCACCACCTTTGGATACAACCTTCTCATAAGAAGTAGCTCCAAAGAAACTCCGCCACAACCTTCTCACAATAAGTAGCATGAAGTATCAAACCAAATAGTGAAAAAGAGAGGGAGAAGGAAGTTACAAATACTTTCAAAAAGATTACAATTGAATCACTATAAACAACTAATGATCAACTCCACATAGGTTTACACAAAGCTAAATTGGTGGATTAGGAAACTAATGTTGAGCTATATCTTAGACTAGCTTAGATATTTCTGGAGATAACAAATGGATGTTCTAAAATTGTAAGGATATCATGTAAATATCTTACTTAAGTGTGCTATAAGTATCCATAAGTCACTCATATGTATAGGAAACACTTAGGAATAGTTAAGATAATAGTTAGAAGTGTTTAGGTAAAATTTAGTGTGAACCTTGCCATTATATGATAGCTAGTGGTATTAAAATGGCTACATACGCACTAGTTGGAAAGTTGATAGACTATTTGTCAGTCAAACTTCATTTTGACCAACCTTGACCTTGGCCAAAAAGAATTTGACTGAGAGACACCCAGTGTGCAATTTTTGCAAAGGTTAGTTGTAGACTGATTTGTGATTTGACTGACCAAATCCCGATCTAAAAGTGTTTGACAAAAAAGTCCTTGTAACTCATTTTTTATTTGGGAAATGTAAGACCTAAAACCGGTTGAACATGCTTTCTTATCATAATTAGATGATTAAAACCTTAATATAACTTTATTATGTGATTTGAGATCATGTGACAAGCTTATGTTTTAGGCTTGGTCTAGTTTGGACATTGTTTGACCAGTTATGAATATATATGTGATTGTTCTGGACCTAATTGCAATTTACCCATATTTGTGGTTTTTCTTACAGTTGGTCATGTGTGTTGACATCATGTTTGATGTAGTTGAGCTTTTGGGAGTCTTTCCACACCTTGGTTTGAGTAATGACACCTCATGTTAAGTTTAGGGTTTGCATGGATTCTGTAATTAGATGTTCAACCTAGGGTGTTAAGCCCTAGCTTGGAAATCATCACGTTTCTTGGGTCCTTGGCTTTTACTATCTCTCTTTGAACACTAACTTTTTCATGTGTTAAGTGTCTATGAGTTTCTCGTAGTCACTATTTTTTATCATCTTTGGTCGATGTGATTTCTGATTAGTCGCTATGTTTTCTTGGACAAGTGTGGTTGATGGCGTTTCTTGGTTGTCTCACTGGTTGCATGCATGAGTTTGGTTCTTGAAAAGATGAGATCCCTTAGACACATGGCATGTTTAGCATGACACCTAAACCCCTTTCTCTCTCTCAAACCCTATATTATATAAACCCCTATCTTTGCATGCAAATAAGCTCTTTACACACCTAGATACCTCTATATTCTTTCTTGGTTGCTCTTAGAGCTCATCCCCTTGGTTCTGGGTGGAGTAGAAGGTGTCAAAGAAGAAGAAGAAGGTCGATCTACCTTGCATGTTAGGCTAGGTTTTGGATATACCATTCTTGTGATTGTTTGGTTCATCCTTGCCCTTCTTATTATTCTTGGTAAGTGAGATCTATCTCTCTACCTATGTTTTCCTTGATGCCAACCCTTCTTCTTGCTCTTCTTGGCGAAAACCATGATGTTCCATGGTAATGCTTGAGTTAGATCTTGAATAATTTCCCTTCTTTTCCCTTATACCTAGGGTTTTCTCTCTTTTTTGCTCCTTGACCTAGAGTTTGCTTGTTTCTTGGAGGTGGAGTTAGCTTGGCTGAGAAGACTGCTCAAGCTAGGATTCCCTACCCCTCTTCTTCAAGCTACTTTGTTGTTTGGAGTTTTCTACACCAACTCTAAGGCAATTTATATAACTTTGTCCACTGTCATTGCTTTCGTCTACCTTGCATGTACATAATCTTTCTCAAAAATGTGGTTACAAGTAGAAAGATAGTTTCCCCTATCTAGGGTTGTGTTTAAATGACGATCTTGAGTGAATATCTCTTTTCAAATGAACCCTAACTCTTGTGGTTAATTTTTCCCTTGTTGATGGAAGTTTTGGTGCCTCCATGCACATGCAAATTGTTGGTTTTGCTATTGGATTTTTAGGGTTTTGAGTTGGTTTTCCTCCTTGGTATGGTACCCGATGGTTTGGTCTTAGTTCAGTTGGTTTGACTTCCTTGCACAAACTCATAGCTTTGACTTTGTGGATGTTTTGTATCTTATGTGGTCGCCATGTTTGACCTCATGTTTGGTCGCAAAGAGGGTTGACACCTTATGTGGTCAATGAGGTCTTGATTTTGAGTGGTTGCTAAGATTCACCTATATGGTCGGTAAGGCTGATTTCCTTTCTATGCGGTTGATGAAGGTTTGGTTTCATTGTTTTCGTCGATGACCTAATTTCTCTTTGGTCCCCAAGGCTACCCATCTTTAGTGGTCGATGATGTCACCTAACTTCATTGGCCATTGAAGATGGTGATCCTAATTTCGTCAGTCGCCAACATTTATAAACTATGGTGGTAGCCAACCACCTTGTATCTTATGTAGTCGACGACATACCCTAACTAAGTGACTGATGAAGTTTCTTGACTTATATGGTTGTCATGTTTGTTTGACCCTATAAGGGTGATGTTTGACCTAAATGCTTTCATGTATGATGGAGATGATAAGAATTAGGGTTTTCCTTTAAGGATTGTTTTGTAATACTAATTCATTTTGTACTTGGTTACTCATGGTCTTATAGTCGTACCTTTTCCCTCAAATGAATACAATTTAAGGTTTTACATAGCATTATTTGGAAATGTTAATCCAACTATTCTCGTTAACCTAGCCCTAATTTTGTATCTTATGAACATTATGACTCTTGAATATAATGTTTTACCAGCTTATGTATCACATGTATGGTGATGGAATGATGAGACTTGATGAGGCATGAAAAGATAATGATGTTCTTGTAGGGAATAATATGAATGATCTTATGACCTTGGACATGGCTTTGTCCCTAATTGAAGTGTTATACTCTTTATGATGTGACACATAATTCTAAATCGTAATGGTATGATGATGAGTATGGACTCATGTATGTCAATGAAGTAGTACCTTATGGGTTTCTGATCAACTTTATATCTCTTACGTTTTATATTTTAGAGGTTGAAATCTGCCCTTGTTTTGTAGAATTCTTTTACGGTTTGTACACAACTTGATTGATGTAGTTAAAATATACCCAATTGGCATTAACTTATTAAGTGGAACCCTAATCATATAGTGCCTTGTGCCATAGATCCATTCTAGTGTCAGGACATACTGGATGGTGAAACGACTAATCCTAAGGGAAACTCGAAGTGCATACGGTTGAGTATGTAGGGTGCTTGAGACTGTGTGTCCTTGTCATATTGGTTGAAAGATCTTTGAGGATGGTTGTGGTCATACCTTAGTCGTAGAATGGTTGTGGTCGTATCAAAAGTTTTATATATATGATGAGATTGAGGGCAGTTGCAATTATACCTCATATATTTAGGTTTGTATACCCTGATTTACTAGTGCCATTACCTATATACCAAGGATGTACTAGGCTATTTTCCAACTAGACTTATATGTCATTGTGGCAGACTCGTACTAATCGAGGGAAGAAGAGATCATAGGAGTTTGGCTCTCGTAGATATTTTATCACATTGATTTTGACTTAGAAGTGGTCAGTTGAAGTTGAGTGGTGTACCTCAACTCCTCAGGGCTTAATAAAAGATGTAATCCATTCATGTAGTATATTTTTTAGGGTTGAACATGCCTTACATTGGATGTTAAACATTTCCTTGTTTTCTTATAATGTTTAACTATTATATAATGGAGTAAGATAAATCAACTGTATAGAAAGTGCTAGCCTTACCTATTTCTGTATTTATGTTCTACAGAAGTATTTCAAGATCCTCAATATACTAGAATAGGACAAGGTGAAGTATGTGATTTATCTGTTGAAGGGTAGTGCTAGCCACTGGTGGGACATAGAGGAGGAGGAGAGACCTACAGTTGTGGTTGATTGGGAAGAGTTTGTGCATGGGTTTGTGAAATGATACTTTCCTGAGATGTATCTGGATGAGGAGATAGTGTAGTTTGAGAAGATCCAACAGGACTCGATTACCATCAACGAGTATGAGGCTAAGTTTATGGAGCTTTTGAGGTTCCATCCTCACATGGAAACAACTAGAAAAGGAGAGGATTTTGAGGTTCTAGAAGGGTCTGAGTACGGAGTTGTCAATGATAGTGTCTACTTTGGAGAATAGGGAGGGGTTCTCCACCTTTTTGGAGTCAGTGAGGCAGATTGCAAGGTCTACTATCGAGAAGTGTGAATCTAACACTAAGAAGAGGCCAACTCAGTTTTAGGGGCAGTCATCTAGAGGCTTTAAGAAGCCAAAGTTTTCTTCAGCACAATCCTAATAGATACCATCTTGTTTTGAGCCGAGATCAGGTGTGCCACCACAATGGTCTCTGAGTAAAGGCAGAGGTCATAGTTTTCTGCTATTAAGAGCTCGTAGCACAATGTATGTGTTAGTGACAGGGCCATCTAGGCTAAAATATGACTTGAGGACTTGTCACCAGTGTGGACAGGTAGGGCATATCAGGTGGGCTTGCCCTATGAAGGATGAGGAAGTAACACCACAGCCGAGGCAGAGTCAGTGTGGTTCCCAATAGCAATAGTTTAGTAGTGGTGGTGGAAGAGGATATAGTCAGGTATCACATGTAGGATCTTCTGGGCTAAATAGAAGAGGACGAGTATGACAACAGGTGATGACTAGATTCTACGCTATGATTCAGCCAGAGGGAGTGTTCTATTCATGGGTTATGACATGTCCTATTGAACTTTTTCATTATGACTTATCTGGTTCTTATTTTGTATTTATTTTGGTTGACTCAGATGTGACACACTCTTTTATCACTAGAGAGGTGATAAGTAGTTATTATCTACATGTTTGTAGTAGATCTAATAATCTTCGGTTAGAAACCCCTCATGTTGGTTCTACCGAGTTGCAGGAGGTGTGTCCTTCTTGAATTATTTCCTTCTCAGTATGCAACATTCAAGTGGATCTTATGCCAATTGACATGCATGGATTTGATGTGATCCTAGTCATGGATGCCTTAGAGAAGTACAAGGTTGTTTGGGACTATAGTTCCAAGGTGGAGACATTCCATGATGGAGATGTTTTGTGGATTTTCCAAGGAAATAAGAAGATTCTTCCTACATGTTTGGTGTCGCTATTTGAGTGGAGAGGTTGATGAGGTAGGGTTGGGACACTTTCTTGGTACATGTTGTAGATACGAAGGTGAGGAATCCTAATATATAGAGGGTTCTTGTAGTGTGTGAGTTTGAGGGTGCCTTTCCTGAAGAGTTTGTTGGTGTTCCCCCTCCTAGAGAGATTGATTTTGAGATCAATCTTGTTTAGGGAACACAACCCATAGCACAACCACCCTATAGGATGGCACCAATAGAGATGTAGGTGTTGAAGAAGCAGTTACAAGAACTGTTATAGAAGGTTTTCATTTGACCGAACACTTCCCCTTGGGATGCCCTGTGTTGTTTGTTAATAAGAACGACGAATCTATGAGGCTGTGTATAGATTATGAGTAGTTGAACAAGGTCGCGTAAAGAACAAGTACCCATTGCCAAGGATTGATGATCTATTTGACCAGTTAAGAGGTGCAACAATGTTCTCCAAGATAGATCTAAGGTCAGGATACTGGCAACCGAGGATAAAGGTGCATAACATACCTAAGACATATTTCAGGACTAGGTATGGTCACTATGAGTTTGTGGTTATGCCATTTGGGATAACCAACACACCAAAAACTTTTATAGACTTGATGAATAGGGTGTTCAATCTACATCTGGATCAGTTTTTGGTTATGTTTATAGACAACATCATGATATACTCTAAAGACAATCAGCAACATGAGAAGCACCTTCACCAAGCATTGACATTGTTGAGGCAACACAAATTATATGCCAAGGTTAGTAAGTGTTAGTTATGGTTGACAAAAATATCTTTCTGGGCCACATCATATCTGCTAAAGGCATTTGTGTGGAGCCTAAGAAGGTACAATTAGTCCTAGAGTGGGAACAATCCAAGACACTAACTGAGGTTCAAACTATCCTAGGGTTGGCAGGCCATGATAGGAGATTCATAAATAATTTCAGTGTTGTAGACTTACCCCTAACTAAGTTGACTAGGAAAGACGTTCTTTTTTTCTGGGATGACAAGTGTCACTGTTCTTCCCAACTATTGAAAAAGAAGTTGACCAATGCTCCAATCTTAGTCTTACTAGAGCAAGGGAAAGGTTGCATCATCTTGTGATGCTTTCAAGAATGTCTTGAGATGTGTGATGATGCAGGAAAAGAACATGATTTCTTTTCCTTCATGACAACTCAAGAAATATGAGGAGAACTACCTGACACATGATTTGGAGCTTGCAATTATGGTCCATGACTTGAAGATTTTGAGACACTATCTATATGGAGAGAAGTTTCAGATCTTCACTGACCAAAATAACTTGTAATACATCTTCTCAAAATAGGATCTTAATATGAGGCAGTGCAGACGGATGGAGTTGATCAAAGACTATGATTGCACGATAGATTACCATCCAGGGAAGGAGAATTTAGTGGCTGATGTGTTGAGTAGGAAGTCATCTTCATCATCATTTGCAGATAAGGCACATCTACATGCTTTTGTGTGCCATAAGCGGGACATGTTGGTGTTGCTTTGCCAAATGAATGTATGGCTGGAGGTTTACTTGTTGGAAGGATTGTTAGCATAGTTTCAAGTGAAGCCTATGTTGATGAAATAGATCAAAGATGCACAACAAAATGATATTGTGATACAGAATATCTGAGTAGAGTTTGGAAGCAAGAAGTATGATGACTTTCATGAGATGGATGATGAAACAATTTTCTTTCATAATAGGGCAATGGTTCCAAATGTTGACTGTTCGAGGAATATGGTTCTTGAGGAGTCTCATTCCTATATGTACACAATGCACCATGGCATTACTAAGATGTAACATAATCTGAAGGATATGTATTGGTGGCCTGGTATGAAGTGTGATGTGGAAAAGTTTGTTGCTAAGTGTCCAATCTATCAGTAGGTCAAGGTAGAACATCAGAAGCCTATAGGAACTTAGCAACCTTTGCTGATACCGTAGTGGAAATAGGATCATATTACCATGGACTTTGTGGTTGGTATCCCTAGGAAAGTCAAAGGTCATGATTCCATTTGGGTGATAGTTGATAGTTTGACCAAGTCAGATCACTTCCTTCCAGTCAAGACGATGTATATAGCAGAGAAGTTGGCACACATATATGTTGATGAGATCACTAATTTTTATGGTAATCCAGTGACTATAGCATCTGACAAAGGTCCACAGTTCATGAGTCATTTTTGGGGTGTATGCATGCAACTTGGGGACAACACTAAATTTTAGTACAACTTTCCACCCATAGATAGATGGTCAGTCATAAAGGACTAGTCACATGTTGTAGGATCTATTGAGAGATTGTGTTCTATAGTTTGTTGGGAGTTGGGATGTGCACCTGAGTTTGATAGAGTTTGCCTACAACAATAGTTATCAGAGAAGCATAGACTTGGCATTGTATGAAGCGTTGTATGGAAGACATTGTCGGTCACTGTTTATTGGTATGAGATAGATGAGTATCAACTTTTGGGTCATGAGTTAGAACAATAAACTAAAAAGAATATCAAGGTGATACAACAATAGTTGAAAGTAGCCCAGGGTAGACAAAGGTCGTATGTTGATAACCGTTGTAGGTCACTGAGTTCCAAGTTGGAGATCGAGTTTATCTTAAGGTTTCTCCTTGGAAAGGTGTGGTGAGGTTTGGTAAGAAGGGTTAGTTGGATCCTAGGTTTATGGGACCGTAACCTATTGTGGCACGTGTTCGGAAGGTGGCATACAAGTTGGAGTTACCATTGGAGTTACATAGGTTGCATGATGTCTTCCATGTCTCCATGTTGAGGAAGTCTCACCCAAATACCGAGTAGGTGTTGCATCTAGTGGAGGTTGAGTTCGAGGAGGATGTGTCATATGTTGAGGGTCATGTGTTGATACTGGATAGGAGGATGAAGAAGATGAATAAAAACTATATAGTCCTAGTTAAGGATTTTTGGAATCACCTTGGTGTTGTGGAATCTATGTGAGAGTTAGAGGATCAGATGTGTAGGGAGTACCCATCTTTTTTTGCATAAGATTTTGGGGGTAAAATCCTTGTTAGGGGTAGACCTGTAAATAGATCAAATACGAAGTGAATACTACTATATCCGATATCCGAATCTAAAAAAAATCTGATCCGATATTCGATCGGATATTCGGCGGATATCATGTGATAATATTCGAATCTGATCCAACAAATAATATTCAAATTCAGATAAATATTCGATCCGAACCAAAAAGCATAAATGTATTTTTATTAATACATTATATATAGAAAACATTGATATCACTATGAATATATATGATAATATATATATATATATATATAATTATATATATATATATATATATATATATATATATATGTGTGTGTGTGTGTGTTTATATATAGATAATATATATTTGATAATATATGTATATATTTTTCAGATTTTAGATTTTTTTAGAGTGGATATAGCCATAACCAAAATACTATCCAAAATTTTTAGATATGAAATTTTATCTCCTAAATCCAATTCAGATTATGCGGATGTCAGATTTTTTAAAATTTCAGACTCAAATCTGGATCGAATTTGTTGATTTTGGATATCCATTTACAAGTCTAGTAAGGGGTTTATGGTTGTAAGACCCCAGACCTTGCCTTTACAGTTGAACATGCTTTATTATCATAGATGCTTACAACCTTAATATAACCTTATGTTATGCTTTGAGATCATGTGAAAAGTTTATGTTTCAGGTTTGGTTCACTTTGGACACTATTTGAGCATGTTATGCATATATATATATATATATATATATATATATATATATATATATATATATGTGCTTGTTTTAGACCTAATTGCAATTTACCCATATCTGAGGTTTTTTTTACAGTTTTTCACATTCTTGTTGTGCCTCGTGTTTGATGTCATTTTGATATAGTTGAGATTTGGGGCACCTTGTCACACCTTGGTTTGAGTGGCTACACCTCATTTTGAGTAGGGTTTGCATGGACGCCCTAAGTGGATATTCAACCTTGGGTGTTGAGCGCTAATTTGGAGATCGCCAAGTTCCTTAGGTCCTTGGTTTTGGTATTCAATGAAGTTTCTTGTGAGCTATCTAGAGTTAGTAGTCAATGGGATTTGGTCTCTCTCTTCAGTTGCCAACTATTGAATTTATTGAGGGTCGATGAGTTTCTTTGCAATCACTATGTTTTGATCATCTTTGGTGGCTATCATTTCTCATTAGTCACTATGTTTTCCTAGACACGTGTGGTCGATGGATTTTCTTTGTTTTGTCACCCCACTTGCATGCATGGGTGTGGTTCTTGCATGGGTGAGATCCCTTAGACACATAGCATGTTTAGCATGACACCTAACCCCCTTTCTCTCCCTCCAACCCTATGTTATATAAACCCCTCTCTTTACATGAAAATAAGCTCTTTATACACCTAGATACCTCTTTCTTCTTTCTTGGTTTCTCTTCGAGCTCATCCCCTTGGTACTTAGTGGAGAAGGAGGTGCCAAATAAGAAGAAGAAGGTTGATCTACCTTGCATGTTGAGCTAGGGTTTGGATCTACCCTTTTGTGATTGTTTGGTGCATCCTTGCTCTTCTCTTGGTCTGGGTAAGTGAGATATTCCTCTATACCTACATTTTCCTTACTTCACTACCCTTCTTCTTTCTCTTCTTGGTCGAACCCATGGTGTTCCATGGTAGTGCTTAAGGTAGAGCTTGAAGAACTTCCCTTGTTTGCCTTTATACCCAGGGGTTGCTCTCTTTCTTTCTCCTTGGCCTAGGGCTTTTTTCTTTGTTGGAGGTGGAGTTATCTTGGCTGAGAGGAGTGATCAAGATAGGATTTTGTACCCCTCTCCTTCATGCTACCTTGCTATTTTGAGTTTTATACATCAACTCTAATGCGAGTTATATAACTTTCTCCACTATTATTGCTTACTTCTACCTTGCATGCACATAATCTTTCTCTAAAACATGGATACAAATAGAAATATAGTATCCGTTATCTATAGTTGTGTTTACATGATGATCTTGAGTGGATATCTCTTTTAGGATGAACCCTTACTCTTATTCTTGAGTTATCCCTTGGTGATGGGAGTTTTGGTACTTGCATGCACATGCAAATTGTTGGTTTTGCTCTTGGATTTCTAGGGTTTTGAGTTGGTTTTCCTCCTTGGCATGGTACCTAATGGTTTTGTCTTGGTTCAGTTGATTTGACTTCATTATGTAAACTCATCACTTTGACTTTGTGGTTGTTTGTATCTCATATGGATGCCAAGTTTGACCTCATGTTTGGTCTCTAAGAGGGTTGACACCTTATGCGGTCAATGCGGTCTTGATTTTGAGTGATCACAAAGATTCGCCTATATGTATCTAAGGTTGATTTCCTTTCTATGTGGCTGATGAAGGTTTGGATTCATTGTGGTCTTTAGTGACCTAATTTCTCTTTGGTCACCAAGGCTACCCATCTTCAGGGGTCGATGATGTCACCTAACTACAACGGTCGTTGAAGATGGTGAACCTATTTTTGTCGGTCACCAATAATTCTTAACTATGGTGGTCACCAACCACCTTATTTATTATATGGTCGATGACATCCCCAAACTAAGTGATCGATGAAGTTTCCTGACTTATATGGTTGTCATGTTTGTTTGACCCTATGAGGGTGATTTTGACCTGAATGCTTTCACATATGATTGAGATGATTAGAATTAGTGTATACCATTAAGGACTATTTTATAATCCTAATTCATTTGTTACTTGGTTACACATGGTCTAATAGTCTTACCATTGCTTTTGAATGAATACAACTTAAAGTTTTATAAAGCATTGTTTGGCAATGTAAATTCAACTAATCTCATGAACCTAACCCTAGTTTGCTATCTTATGAACATCATGGCTCTTGAATATAATGTTGTACCAACTTATGTATCACGTGTATGGTGATGGAATGATGAGTATTGATGAGACATGGAAAGATAATGACATTCTTGTAGAGAATAATATGAATGACCTTATGACCTTGGACATGGCTTTGTCCCCTAATTGAGGTGTTATCCTCTTTATTATGTGATAAGGAATTGTAAACATTGATGGTATGATGATGAGTATGGACTCATGAATGGCAATGAAGTAGAACTCCTAAGGGAAACTTGAAGTGCATATTGTTGAGTATGGAGGGTGCTTGAGACTGTGCATCCATGTCATCCTGATTCTAAGATTTTTGAGGATGGTTGCAGTCCTACCTCGATAGGAGAATGAGTAAAGTCATATCTCAGGTTTTATATATATGATGAGATTGAGGACAACTACGATTGTACCTCAGATATTCGGGTTTGTATACCCTAGTTCACTAGTGTTGAGACCTCTATACCAAGGAAGGACTGGGTTGTTTTAAAGCTAGACTTATATGTTGCTGCGGAGGACTCGTACTAACAGAGGGTGGAAGAGATTATAGGAGTTTGACTCTCCTAGATATTGTATGCCACTAATTTCAACTTAGTAGTGGTCAGTTGGAGTTGAGTGGTATACCTCAACTCCTCAAGGCTTAATATAACATGTAACCATGTCGTGTAGTATATCTATTTAGGGTTGAACATGCTTCACATTGGATGTTAAACCTTGCCTTGTTTCTTATAATGTTTAGCTATTATATAATGCAATAAAGAGAAATCAACTGCATAGAAAGTGTTAGCTTTACCTATTTCCCTATTTACTATGCTAGACATGTTTACATGTTATAGATTACAAAACCTTCTTAACCTATTTAAACTGTTATTTTTCTTAATTCGTTTAACCTACTCATTTAGTTGAATCTACTCAACCTGTTTAATAATGATACTTGTTGTAATCAATAACCATTGGTTGAGAGTTATATCTCTTGCTGGGACATGGGTCTCACCTCATGGGTCACCACATATTTTTATGTGGTCATCAATGGAGTGGTCAGGATTGTGATGATGAGGAGGAGTAGCTTGGAGAGCAGTAGAAGTTGAAGATTGGATAATAGTAGCCTGTAGAGTCCTAGAGTCATCCTTGTACTCTTAGGTCTGTGCATGGGATGTTTTGTAGATAATATGTATATCGACATGTGGTTTGTATATGGCATATATATGTGGAACATCTATTTTATATATAGGTTGTAGTCGAGGCCACTGTTTAGATATGTAAATATCTGATATGGTATGTGATGTGATATAGGTCAATGAACCCTTATGTAATGTTTTGGGACATGATAGTAATGTCTAAATCGGTTTTAATTTACCCTATTTTCTAGTGTATAGTTGGTTTAGTTTTTGATAGCATGTTTTTCTTAGAATGAACTCGTTCTGTGTATACGAGTGTCACCATAGGAAATGTCTCAAATGATTTTTACAATGAGACCTACGTACCCTAAAGGGTTTATACAAGTACAAAACTAGTCTTCGTATGGTTTTGATACAATCATCACTTGTTCTTATGTCATTCCGATCAAGTTTTACAATTTGCACTTGTACATGACATCATCTAGATACAACTTGATGTTCAGGCTTCCAAACACATATATAATTGCACATTCATTATTATTGGATCTTGCCTAAGTTCCTTGATAATTTGAAACACATAACTCACATATTAGTAAACGAAATGGGATATATTTGCATTAGTGAATTTAGAGTGTGGTCTATCCAAAAATCCAACAGTCTCCCCTTTTATGTTGACGACAAATATTTCCATAAGATAAATTTGAGATAGACAAATTGAGAACGACGTACCTTAGATTTTCTCAAGAATAAATAAAAATTATCTCATGGATTTTTCTCCCCTTTTTCAAAGTTAAAAAGTTAGGCATACTTACCAAACTTCCCCTCAAGGATTACTACCCCTTAGAAAGATAATCATATGGAGGGGATGCCTCATAGTGAATTAATAAGACAATATCACATGAAAGTAACAATCTACATAGTAGGACATGATATAAAAAGGCTAACTTTTTTTATTATCAAGGAACATATGTAGATATGTCTCAAAATCAACGAGAGGAATGTAAAGCCCTTCATGATAAAGAGATGCCATTAAGAAAAAATAAGTTCAAGAAAGAGTCTCTAGACCAATAGTTAGGGATGTTAAGCATGCAATTCATATAGAGAAACCATTACGAACGTAATCTAACAAAGATGGAAAGATAAAATACATGATTTGAGATACCTCTTAATCTCATACTCATAAAAAATAAGCTCAAAAAAAGAAACTACCTAAGTAGATAAAAATATTCAGCTAAGAATAAAAACCACATTTGAAATATGTAAAATAAGTCATTTTTGACCCAAATGACTAAATAAAAATATATCAAACTGACTCTAAAGAGCAATTTCAAGATAGTCAATTAAAAAATGACAAACAATATAAGTCGATCTTTATTTCAACCAAACTATCTCTTGGTCGAACTTTGGAGACAATCTACTAGAAAAATTAATCCAATAGAAACACATCTGTACCTATTGAAAAACAACACATTTACTGATAATCCAATTGAAAAAAATAATAATGATACAAAATGGATATTCATAAAAGCCCATGATCATATCACACCTCCTTTAGAGAGAGGTTCTAGGAACTCAAACCATGTTGTTCTAATATTTTCTCTTGAAAGTGAATGAGAAAGCATAGTGACCAAATCTCCCACAAGAAAAACATGTAATGGTTAACTGAGAAAGAAGAACTAGTATTTATTTTTACAATTATAGTCCCTTGATTCTTCTTAACATTTCCATTTCTTGAATATAACCAACACCACTTGTAACTGCATGACCTTTATGAGAATTCAATATATTTTTTCAATCTATTTATACTAGTTGAAAATTTATCCAAAGATCTCTTAGGTTTTCATCTTCCTTAGCAGACGTTAAAGTGTCTTTATTAGTAGAAATCAAATATTTCCTAGTACAAACAATGTTATCTTTTCATATATAAATTTTATCATTTACTTGTCATTTATTTCAAGAATAAGATCATAATAAAAGCCTAAGCAACAAACATGTTGTTTATCCTATTACTCAATATATCTAAAAGAGTAAAAAGTTGAGTTTTCAAGGAAGTATTTTGAGAAATAAGCCCATATATTATTTTCTTTTCACTAGCTTATTGACCATTTAACTCATTCAGTTCTTTATTTAAAGAATCAACGATAGTGGCCAATTTCTTTTTCTTTTTCCTATATTTATCAACTTTTGCAAATGCAATTTCAACAAGTTCATTTCTAGAAAAAGGTTTTGAAAGATACCTCACTATCATCATCTTGAATACCTTCTTTTTCTTATTCTTCTTCCTTTTGTTCATCATATTCATTATGTTCAGAGATAATTGCATTCGATTTCATGGTGAAAATCTTCATCTTCATCATTCGAATATAGATTTGAAGAGGAATCCCAAGAAGCATGATAGACCTTCTTATTCTTCTTCTTCTTCTTACTCTCAAATTTCTTCTTCTTCTTTTTGAATTTTGGGCATTCGTCCTTACAATGTCCCTTTTACCCACAATGATTACATGTAGTAGAGAAATATCTATAATTTTTGTTAGAAGAAAATTTTAACTTCTTACCTTTGTACTTCATTTATTCCTCACTACTCAATGTAACACTTGAAAAAGATGAATCTTTTTCTTAACATACTTGCTTTAAGGCCAGTGCTCTTTTTCATGGCATGATTTCCTTCTTCATATTCAATATCACATTACTAGAGCTTAACATCATGTCTCTAAGTTACCTATAAGTTTCTCACGATGCAAAGTAGAAAGATCCAAAGATTCTTCTATGATAATAACTTTCTTTTCATACTTAGAGGTTAGAGACTGCAAAATATTCATAACAAACTCATGATCTTCTATATTTGTTCCAAAAGATTTCATAACATTTATAATAGTTAAATTTAGAGTATCTTTAAGAATAATTTTATCTTTTTCCATTTGAAATAACTCTAGTTCATGGTTAAGCATATTAATTTTGGAATCATTTAATTGCTTAGTCACTTCATGAGTACTAGACAATTTTCTCCAAATATCATAAGAAGATTCTATTAAACTCACCAGGAGAAAGATAGGAATATAAAATACTTATGATTTTAGAATTTAAATTAATATTTCTCACCATAGTTGCATCAAAATTTTCAAGATTAATTATTAGAGTCTCATATGGTAGGATGACCATCTAACATAGATCAAAGCTTATACCATGAATGAATAATTGAGTGTGCTTATTCCAATGTGTGTAGTTTGAACCATCAAAGGTACTGGGCCGGTAGACATGCTCCTTCAACATTGAGTAATCCCTAGAGGTATTCCCCCATCTTCAATACTTGTTAAAGATCATTCAAGACTTAATTTGATACAATTTAAAAGCTCTAGAGAAGTGGGGTTGAATGGAGCAAATCCTAATTTTCCAACTTTAAACAAAATGTTGGTTAAATGGAATTTCTTAATAAGATATACCAGTTGAAATAGTAAAGCAACTAATGGACAAAAAGGGAACCCACATAAAGACACAAGTTGTAGAGTAGTTCCATCTTAAATGAGTCAGTCCAATACATCATTGTTTCCAACTAGGATTTTCATCTTGTATTTTGTTACTTTTCTATATAGATGCAAACTATCAAATTTACCAGTGTATTTTGTATCTCAAGACTAACCTCCTTTTCTTATCAAGGATAATTAACATCTTCTTTGCATGACACTAGAAAACCACCCTCTTTTAGAGAAGATCACAATCTACCTCCACCACCTTTGGACAAAACCTTCTCGTAAGAAGTATATCTAAAGAAACTCCCCTGCAACCCTCCTGCAAGAAGTAGCAGGAAGCACCAAACCAAGAAGTGAACAATAGAGGAAGCAGTAAATTAAAAATCCTTTTACAAACATTACAATTGAATAAATATGAACAAGTGATGATCAAATCGACATAGGTTTACAGAAGGTGATTTTTGGTGGAGTAGGACACTAATGTTGAGCTACATATTTGATTGATGTCAGCTAGAGATAACAAATGGACATTCTAAGCTTGTAAGGATAACATGTAAATAGCTTGCTCAAGTGTGATCTAGTGTCCATAAGGCACTCCTATATGTAGAAAATAAACTTAAGAATAGCTAAGATAGTTGTTGGGTGTATTTAGGATGAGCTTAGTGGGAAACTAGCTGTTATGGGAGAGCCACTGATATTAAAATGGCTAAATGCACACTAGCTGAAAAGTATGCAGTCTGCGTATTAGTCAAACTTCTTTTTGACTGATAAAAACCTCATTTAAAAAAAAGTTCAACCAAGAGGAACCATGTGTACAAGTTTTACAACATCTATCTATCAGTCAAGTTGTAATTTGACTGACTAAATCTCGATAAAAAGAGTTCAACCCAAAAGTCCATGTAAATAGTTTTTGAGATTTTAGGAAAAAGTCTTAACTAATTTTTGCAATAAGACATACCTAAAGGGTGTATACAAGTACAAAACTATGTTTATGATGGTTTTGAATCGATCATCACTTGTTCATACATCATTATTATCAAGTTGTATAATTTTCACATATACATGACATCAACTAGGTACAACTTGATGTACAAGCATCCAAACTCATATATATATATATATATATATATATATATATATATATATATATTACATATTAATAACACAAATGAGAAGTATTTTCATCACCAAAATTAGGGTGTGCTATTTCCAAAAAGCCAACAAACTATACTATAATAAGACTTATTCACTTGTAGGAGACATTTTTACACGTTTGTTTTAGTAAAAATCGGGGATTTATTTCTGTAGTGAATTTGTTTTTACAATTTTATCACATTAGGAACATGAGCATATAGTTTTCAAGGTGAGATCTACACAACCTCTACCATGTCCCCTGTACCCTATGGCACTAGTTGACCTATCTAACACCGCTATGTTTGAGAAGTTGTTGTGTGCACCCTAGAATCCACCTCCATTTGTTGAGTCTTTTGGGAGTTTCAAGGAATATATTTGAGATATTGAGGAGATTTTATCCAATGAAGTATTCTACATTATATTATTTGATAGATTCATAAGCTGGACAAGTATTTTGGGATCTTAGACATATAGAAAGAGGAGAAGGTCAAATATATAATCTATTTCCTAAAGGACAGTCATGGCCACAAGTGAGCTAAGGAGAAGGTGAAGAGGCCCATAGAGAAGATAACTTAAGAGGGTTTTAGGAAGGATTTTGAAGGAATTTACTTTTCCCAAGTCATACCTAGAAGATAAGATGGGGCATTTTTTGAACTTGCATCAAATGGTGATGTCAGTGAATGAATATGGGTTTTAGAGACCTACAAAGTTTCAATCAGACTCTTCTTGCAAAACAAGTATGGAGGTTACTTATGAAGCCAGACTCACTGGTCTCGCAGGTACTCAAAGCAAGATACTACCCACATTCATCCATTTTGGAAGCACTCAGAGGATACAGCCCGAGCAATACATGAGGAGTTTATGGGGGGCGAAGGCCTTGATTTGCGAAGGGGTGAGCTGGAGGGTGGGGGATGGAGCACTAGTGGACTTATGGAACAGCAGATGGGTTATGAACCTACAAGGCATGTTGGGAGATATATGCCTGGAGGCACAGGAGGAACACCCGTCACTACGGGTCAGCGATCTTTTTGATCGGGACAGTATTGGTTGGAAGGAAGAGGAAGTGCGGTCCATTTTTCCGCAGGCAGTCGCAGAGGCAATAGTTTCCACACCGCTCAACTCGAGGAGACCATCCGACATGCCTTTCTGGTGGCCGAGTCCGAGGGGAGACTTCACGATCCGCTCAGCTTATTGGCTGGGTCATCTTGGCAGTGAGAAGTATCTACAGAGCCGTAGGAAGCAGGGTGAACTGACATGGCGTTGGATCTGGAAGGCCCAATGGCCGTCGCGTCTCACACACTTCTTATGGCAGGTTTGCACGGGCAGCATGGCCACGATGGGCAGACTTTATGACCGCCATTATGACGTGGACTTCCGCTGTCCAACGTGCCATACGGAGAAAGAAACCATTGAGCATCTATTGTTCGAATGCCCAGAGGTGCAGTAGATGTGGAATGAATATCCACTGAAGGAGAAGATCTTGCAGTCGGGTCATCGTCCTCTAATCGACAGACTCCAACACCTAGCCAACAACCTTTCTTGTGAAGAGCTGGATATGGCAGCCGGCGTGTGGTGGGGGCTGTGGCACTGGAGAAACCGGCGAGTGTTCGATCAAGAAAGTTTGGATAAGCAGACCATCATCAGCAGATACACGGACATCGTTGCCGAGTACAAGGCGACTATGACAGTGGATGTGCAGCCGCAGACCCAGCGCTGGAGGAGACCACCATGGAGTAGCCTAAAGTTGAATACTGATGTCGCGATGGGCTCTAAAGGCATGATCAGGCTTGGAGGTGTGCTGTGAGACCACTCGGGGAGGGTTGTCGAAGCCTTCAGGTCGCGGCGGGAAGCAACAATAGCGGTGGAAATGGGAGAGGCCCTTTCTCTCCTCTTCTGTTTGTGGCGAGCTACTGAAAAGGGGTGCACGGACCTGATTTGCGAGATGGATTCTCAAGTCCTACATCTCGAACTCATAGGATCAACGCAGCGCCTGGACCATTTGGGTCTACTCTTGGATGATATACATAACTTAGCTCTGTCTTTTGTTTCTATTTCCTTTGTTTTTGCTCCTAGGAGCTGTCATAAAGTTTCTCACGCCATGGCCAAATGGGCTCTGGACGCTGATAATGACTCTAGACAGACTGGAGAAATGGTACCTCCTTCCATCTCTTTGTTGGTTTTGTATGATTCTGGTGATTAGTTGAATACAAGACCAGTCCTTAACCTAAAAAAAAGGTTTTGCTCTCAATTGTCTATTGTAGAAGATGATAGGATTTGACAGTATGAGGAGGGTCTAAAAATGTAATAGTGGTATATGGCCTTCATTCTAAAGACCCATGAGATATTTTCAACCTTCATCAATGTGGTGATAAGAATTAGTATAATGAAGATGGTTCATTGTGACTGAGTAAGAAAATACATCAGTTATACCCTAACACAAGTAGACTGGAGACATTGCAAAGCTGAGATATTTGCAACTACAAAACTAGAAGATTTGATAGATTAATCACACAATATTAGCTAGGGTTGGCAATCACAATAGGGTTGATCGGGTTTCATATCATTTCGGGTCAACACTTTTTGGCTAGACCGTAAACTTGTAAAAGATGGATTTTGGGTTCGAAACCCTTGACCCTAACCCAACCCATAAATATTTTTGGCTCTATCGGGTCTGACACATAAATCCATCTATCAAGAGATCATTTAAAAAAATCTCTAATTTGTCAAATCATTGATAATTATCAAGTGTAATCAACAAATTTCAATGCAAACAAATTTACAATGTGATTGAGAAACACACATAAATCTTATTGTAGTTTATTTGAGAGTTGTATACAAAAACTCATAAAACAATTAGAATAATAAATCATACAAACCAATAGAAAACTATATAGAATTGCCAAAATTAACTTCAGAGTGTTGGATTAGTAATTTAATAAGCCATAGGGTGGTTTAAACTTTAGTTTTTGTAATTTTATTTAAACATATAATTATGAATATCCGGTCACTATGGTCAATTTGGATCTAAAGTCTAAACTCAGACCTGACCCTAAATTAATTGGGTTCTTAGGTTTAGAATGAATTTTTTTTCAGGTTGGAAAACCTTAGAACCCAACCTACTTAATAAATTTAGGTTTGGGTCGGGTCGTTTGGGTCTAATCTTGTTTAGCTAACCCTAACATCTACGTTGAGGATTAACATAGTCACAGTAGTCACCTAGCAAGTGTAGAGGGGAACGTCTATTTCCATAAAGAGTGATTAGTTCAATATCCATGTCAATGATAGGGCCTTCTAGGCCATAGTTTGGTTGACAATATAAAGTCTCCAAGAAGAAGAATTTTTCCCATGCCACTTTGAATATAGTCAATGTTATCAGTGTTTTCAATACAAGCATGTTAGGAGCTTGTACCCTTAGTTGAAGTAGTAGGAGGTGACATAGTATATGCAGCAGTCACATTTAGTGGATCAAAGAGGATCCAAGAGAGGGTATATATCACATGCAGGGTTGTTTGAACCAACCTATGCTTTGACTCATCAAGAAAGAGTTGTTTTCCCTCAAGTCAAAGCATGTTAGATGGAACCCTTTCATTCTGACCCAAAAGTTTCATGTTTCATATTAGTTTTATTGATTAGGGCATGGCACACCATTCTATCACCAGAGAGGTGATATTTTGCATAGGTTTCTTGAAAGTGGTATTTCATTTGAGATTTTTCTAGAAACTCCATTAGTGGGTTTTGGATTTTTGATGGATGTGTGTCCATCTTGTGCTCATCACTTCTTGAGTAACATCATTCATATGGATATGTTACGACTTGATATGCATGAGTTTCATGTGATACTAGGTGTGGATAGCCTAGAGAAGTATGACATGATTTTGGATTGTGGGCCCAAGATAGCTAAGTTTTTTAGATGGGAGTACCTCTTGGTCCTTCCAAATATATTGACATATCCTTCCAACATGTTTACCATTTATGGCCACAAAAGTGAGGATGATGAGGTAGGGATGTGCAATTTTTATGAATCATATTTTGGACACCAAGGAAAAGAGTCAAAAAATACAGGACATTCATGTGTGTGAAATTTGAAGATGCGTTCTCAAAGGAGATTCTAGGTCCCCCTACCTAGAGAAATTATTTTTTAGATCAATTTGATCCATGGTACATAGCATATACATCAAGCATCATATAGGATGGCACCACCAGAGATGAGGGAGTTAAACATATAGCTTCATGAGTTGTTGAACAAGTGGTGTATACATTCAATCATGCTAGCTTAGGGTTCTTCTATATTGTTTATGAAGAAGAAGGTTGGATCTATGAGGTTGTACACATATCACTAATGTGGTAATTAATTGTAGTAAAAAAATCATTATAAATGAGAATGCTAGTTTTTACCTTAAATAACATACGACAATCCCACATGCAGGAGATGAAACTTACTATAGTATAGTTCAAATTCAAACCCAAAGGAAAATGTATTTAAGAAGTGATCTGATCAACACAATGATGTATGTCGCTTGCATAAAAAATTCACTAGGAAGAAATATTAGAGTTTAACTTTTTAATGACTATAAAATTCACTTATAAAGAAGTAAGTTAATTTCAATATAGAAAGATATGGCTCCCATGGAACAACATTTTCAAGAGTCTTATTCAAACCAATTCATATGAGTAACATTTAAGATCCAATTTTTAGAGAGTGATTAAAGCTATGGAAGGAAATGGAAATTGCACAAATACATCTAGTTAAGTTGAATTCCAAGCTAGTTAATGATGAGACAATGAGGGTCCAGAGTTTCACTACCATAGACCTACTTTTAGTTTACCAGATCCAACTTTTTAATTTTTATTAATTAACTCAATACCATGCTAATCTATGTCATTCCAAATCACAAATCATGTAAGGGTTGAAATTCCCACAAACCCAGTGGCATTTGTGGATACTTGTTCAACCATCCAATAAGTTTCTATCAGGGATCTTGTCAAGATCTTAATTAGTCCAACCGGTGTTCCATCCATGGATTAGGTGATCTCATTATTGTGATCTATAAATAACAAGATGAAATAAATAGATTAATCATAGAGCTCTATCAGTTGATTGTGTCAAGAGACTATAGTTTCACCCTTATTGAGATTAGTAATCTCGTCACCTAATAAAAATATAATTAATCTAATCACAGAACGAGTACACAAATTGGAAGGAAAATATATAATCAAAAAATATTCGAGTCAAATAAAATTAAGAAAATACATGGGTTATGGGGCTAATCCTCATGCCCCAATGAGTTCTTACTCAGAAATTACAGAAAAAGATAAAAAATTAAGTATATGGATAGAAAGAGTTGGGTTTTTAGGATCTAGAAATAATGAAGCAATATCCATGAGGATGATGGTGGATTCTTTTCTACTCTCCTTGCTCCGTGCACCATAGGGGGTATTTAAGATGATCGAGAATGACATGTAAATAATATCTAAAAATATGAGATAGTTTTTGATAATGAAGGCTTCCTTGTATTTATAGTATAAGATGTCCAACAATGGTTTGAATATGAAAGCCATCATTAGTCAAGTCTTGAATTCTCAAATAACAAGAAGAATTGGTTGGGTCTTTTTTGAAGATTAAATGTCTTGCTTTTATTGATTTTCAATCGATTTCTTGATAGCTTTGTGCTCAGTCAAAGGGCTTCAATTACATTCTTTCCCACATACAAAAGAGCATGATCATGACTTGTTGCTTTCTTTGTCCAACTTGTCTTTGTGTCTGGTCAAGGGAGTAATCTTTGATAAATTTCATTATTTTCCCAAATAGACCGTAGAGAAAATTACTACATTGTCTTCCTCTATTTGCTTTGATTGCTCATTAACTCCGTTAACTTTCTTTGCTACAAATTTCCATTACAGTATTTTCGAGCAAATTTTGATCTAGTCTCAAATTTCAAAGTAGTCAAGAAATATATTTTTTAGATCAAAAAATTCCCTTTCCAAAACATATTTGAGCATTACATTTGGAGTTTTTATACAAATGATATGGTCATTTTGGTATGTGATATATGTATGTATGTATGTATATATGTATATTTATATATGTGTGTATATGTATATATGTATGTATATATATATGTATATATATATATATATATATGTATGTATATATATATCATAAACTTCTAGAATATGTTCGTGACAGTGGACCGACTGGAAAATCTAGTCAACTATTTGGAAAATGTGGAATATATTTTCCTATAGGTAATTAAACTCCTTTCCAATGTGTATTTAAACATAAAATTTAGATTTCATATAAAACCGATATGGCCATTTTGGTTTGGGATATAACTATCTAATACTACTGGAAGTTGTGCAAACATCTTCCAAGAGTATTTTTAGGAGTTTTTGGAGTTTGGAGTGATTGGGCCAATTTTCTCCAAATCTAGGCAAATCTACTAAAAATTTTGAACATTATGAGAAAAGCTATACTAAGACAAGTGAATCTAAAATTAGGGAATGTTCAACAAAATGATCCTAAGTAATGAAGTAAATAGATGCAATAAAGGTGATAAATATGCATTCATCAGATACCCCAAACTTGAATGTTGTTCATTTTCAAGCAACATTGAATCATAAACAATACCAAATGATATTGACGTCTTGTCCTCCTCACTTTCATATCACTACTTACATCCTTAGCACCTTTCACGGACAAGCACCCTAATTTCCTAGACTCATGAAAAACAATTTTTTGATTCCATACCCAAAGTTGCTCATGACTTCTTTCCATTTCAAGAACCACAAAAAAAGAGATTTTATACTCATTTTTATTTTGGTACTCTTGCATATCCTCACAATTTCTACTTAAGAACATGGTTTATTGACTAAATAGTCTAAGGTTATGTAGATTCTTCTAGGTAGAAAAACAAAGTGAATGGAGATATGGAAGAAGGTGATCTCTCCTCTGTTCGACTCGGGATCTTTTTATTTTCTTATTTGAAATCACATTTATTATATTTTTAGTGTACACTTTGGCATATTTTCTTAGTGGTACTTGATATTAAATACAAGGGGTATTAAAAGAAGTATTGAAGGGGTAAGGGTGTGCCACTACAAACTTGAAGTTTGATACATTTTTGGCTTTTAATTTTTTAGTGGTAGGAGGTGATGAAAGAGATGTACATGAGGTTGGGTTTGTGCAACTTGTGTTTGGAATTCAACGTATTGGGAATATCATGGCATTAGTAAAATTCTATCTATGACCTGTGGCAAAACAAATTTACAAGATATTTACAAACTTTAAGTATGGAAACATTGCACTTGATTCCTATCTATCTATTATTTCTTTCCATCATTTCCAAGGAATATAGCTACTTAAGATTCTAGTGACTTAGATTATTTTTAGTAATGGTAGTTTATGAAAAAGTTGCAAGAAAAATTACTTTTGCTTGGAGGGGTGTATTGATTAATATGTATAACTAGCCAACTAGATAAAACCAAGTCGTAAGAGAAAAAGAAAAATTTTAAAATTTTAGTATCAAACTACACAACATAATATATATTGCTAAAAAGGAAAGATAAAATGGGTGGAGTAGGTATGTACTGCCCACCTCCACTCCAAACTTAAAATTTTGGTTTCCCAAGTAAAATTTAATTCCAAAATGGAGGCAAGAATTTCTCTGAGATCACAAGGTGGTCCAGGTAACTTAAAAAGGTCCAACTAAAGGGAATATTGATAAGGGATGGAGCCTTGAATAGAGGAGCTTCACAGTGCAGCAGTGGTTAGGTGGTCATGGAAGCTCAGATGGGTTTTTTGGATGCTTGATGTCAAGTTACTTTTCACCTTGCATCCCATCCAATAGGATCCACAAGAAATCCTCTATTAGTAGAGGAAGTGTGGTATCATGAAGAAATGGTACAATGTTGGAGTGGTGCCCATTTGGTGGCCTCCCAATCTACTAAAATGTCATTGATGGTGGCACACTACCTTTTCCTGTGGATGAGGTAGTAAGAAAAGGATCTGCCACATGTAATGTTTGTGATGCACGATTAGGTTGAGAATCAGGCTCTAGTTTCTCCTCATCACCTAGATATGCATGTAGTAGACATGGTGCTGATATGGAAAAAATTACCTTATCAGTCTAGTGTAACTTTATATGTGGTAATGTGTCCTCATCTGTCACCCCATTATCATTAAGCTTAATGAAGACATTATGATCAGTTACCATGTATGAAAGATCTAGATATTGGGTGAATAGAAATTTATAATATTTTTAATGAAATTTAAAGTACAATAGAAATAAAAAAGGAAACCATAAGAGAGAGGCATGATTTAGAGTGGTTCCATCTAGGACTCCAATCTGCTACCCGGTTGTTGCCAACTGGGATTTGCAACAAACATTTTTATTAATTTATTGGTGAGGATAAATTACAAAATTATTGTCGCAACTAAACCCTCTTCTTTACTGACCACAGAAGATCACCACCAAACCTCTTCTTTTTAGGACTCCCAACACACTGTCTGACAAGGAAGAGAACTTGATGCACCTCTTCCTTTGAGGATTCCAAAGGTACCACCAGACATGGAAGAGGACTGAATAACACCTCTTCTCTAATGGTGAAAGGAAGTGCACCACCTCTTGTAGAATCTTAGATAACCTTCTCCACTAGAAGTACTCAAACCGCAATTGCAAGTAGCAGAAATAAGATGCAAAAAAGAAGTACACCAAGTAAGCTCTGCAATGTCCATATGAATCAAGCATATGGACCAAACAACTAAATAAGTATCAAGGTTGAATGGTGGTAGGATAATCTAAGTCAAGGACATGAAATGATTTACCATGAATGATTTGCAAATATATTTCTACAACTCTTATTGCTCAAGATGTAAAGTATTCAAGTATGCAAGTTTATGTTAGGATGGCTCTAGACCACTACTATTTATAAGAATGGAGTATAGGCGGCTAGGGAATTTTTAGGGAGACTCTAGAGGTTCCTAAGGGGACAACTTGCCATTTGGACGAAATTAAATTAGGTGAAATGGCTAGTTTGATTGTAATCAAAACTTGTTCCAGAAACTTCTTCAGTCGACAATTCTCTCCACCGGATGGTTCTCAGTCGACAAGTTTTTTTACTGAGCCAAAGCTAGATGCACAATAGCTCCAATAGCTATAAGTCAGTCTGACTTCTTAGTCAAAGGTTGGAATGGATCTATTTCGATTGACAATAACTTTGATCAAATTTGTGTTGGTCCACAAAAACTTTGACTAAAAAAATTAATGTGAAATTTGATTTCCTGAGTCCTTGACCTAGCAGTGTGTTGGTCGAAAATAGCCTCGATCGACTAAGTTTATGTCCACAAAACTAATTGACCGATATGCTATAAAATATGGATAAACTTTAGAAACACTTATCTAATGATTAATTCTAGTGTGACCTACCTATCCATGACTCTTAGTATTAACATATGGAAGGTTTTGGGATAGGTGGGTTTGGTCTAAAGCTTGATTTTATATGATTCTTAAAAATTGTACATTTGAAATACAAATAATCACATATGAACAATTTATTCAAATAATTGATATTTCAATCTTGAGTTTGCAAAGAAGGTTCCTGAAACACTAGAGTAACTTGTTATATTCCCAAGTAAAAAATGTTTCTCACCATCAATAGAGAAGATAAGATAATGCCCAATTTAGTCAACAATGTCCCCCTTTTTGAGGATGGCAAACATTTCAAATTATAAAAACTCAAAAAGAAATATTCATACCTTAGTGAAGTTTTCCTTGAGCATCTTCAAGATTTGAGCATATTCACATTCGAGAGGTATGGAACATATCATCCAACTCAAACTGAAGTGCAACAACTAATGTATGTCAAAGTGTCTCATAAAGAAAAAATATGAAAGCTCAATCAATGAAATAAGTTTTTGCGTAGAAATATTTGTCCCCCTTTGTCATCTCAAAAAGGTAAACAATATAACAAGAAGATGACTCCCCCTGAGTGAGATACTCCCCCTTAATATAATTCCAATAAACCAAATGTCAAATTTAGTAATATGATCGAGGAACATGAAAAGGTTGTCTAATTGCCAATGAAAGGAATGTTAAGTCCGTCATGATAAAAAGAACCCATAAAGCTCAAAAATCCAAAATATACTCTAAACCAATGGTCTGGAATGTTAAGTCCGTCATGATGTAGAGATACCATAAAGCATGAAAAGTCTCGATCAGACGTCAAAAACTTCAAACTTCATGATAAATCATTCATACTAGAGAAAATCAATTTGAAAAGAGATTAAAATACATATCCACCAGAGGAACAATGTATAATTTGTCTCATATAACTCAAAATTGTTCCAAAATAAGTGGTTTTGTGAAAATATTCACCAGTTGATATTTAGTATCCACATGGTGAAGACAAATGTTATTTTTATCAATGTGATCACGGAGAAAAGGATGACAAATTTCATTGTGTTTTTCTCTATTATGTAAAATAGTCTTATGTGCTAAATTTATGGAACTATTATTACCACAAAAAATTAGAGTTGAAGATAAAGAAAAACCATAGTCATTTAGCACTTGTTGCAACAAGAAGCGGATGTCATGTATTTGACCTCGATGATGGATAAAACAACGATATTTGGTTTCTTATTAAACCAAGATACAAGTGATTTTCCAAGCAAGAAACAACCACCAATCGTACTTTTGTGATCAAGACAACAACCAGCATAATCAAAATTAGTATAGGCTTTAAGGTCAAAAGGTTATCTCTTGGATACCAGATACCATTGTCAATTGTACCAGTTAGATATCTAAAAATTCATTTAACCACAACTATGTGAGCATTCCTAGGATTGTATTGAAAACCATCACATAAACCAACAACAAACTTAATATCAGGTATAGAAGCAGTTCAATATAACGAGCTACCAATCATGCCTCTATATAAAGAACTGTCAGTTGGTTCACCATTTTCATCTTTATCTATTTTTTGAAGTGGCTATAGGAGTGGAAGCATGGTTATAATTTCCCATATTAAAGCATTTTAGAAGTTCTTTTGTATATTTTTCTTTGTTAAGAAAGATACCATGAGGAGTTTGCTTTATTTGAAAACCTAAGAAAAATGTTAATTCACCCATGAGACTCATTTCAAATTCCTTTTGCATGATAACATTAAATTTTGTGCAAAGGGATTTATTTGATGCACCAAATATGATTTCATCCACATATATTTGAACCATAAGAAAATTTGAGCCATACTTTTTTGATAAATGATGTGGGACCCGATTTCCCCATAGAAAAGTCATTTTCAAACAGATTGTTTTTGAGACATTCATACCAAATTCTAGGGGCTTGTTTTAAACCATATAATTCTTTATTTAACTTATAGACATGACCAATGTGTGTTGGATCCTCAAAATCAGGAGGTTGAACAACATAAACTTCCTCTTGAATTATTCCATTTAAAAAAGCACTTTTAACATCCATTTGAAAGAGTTTAATGTTTTTATGTGTAGCTAGATCTAATAGCGTTCAAATTGATTCAATTCGAGCTACTAGAGCATATGTTTCATCAAAATAAATTCCCTCTTGTTGGTTATATCCTTGGGCGACTAATCTAGCTTTGTTTCTTACCACTTCGGCGAATTCATTTAGCTTGTTACAAAATACCCATTTAGTTACAATAATGGAATTATCTTTTGGTCTAGGAACTAAATCCCATACATCATTCTTAGTGATTTGATTTAATTCTTCTTGCATGGAAATTATATAATAGTAATCTTTCATAGCTTCATCAACCTTTTAGGGTTCAATCATGGATACAAAGGTGATGTTAGCCGTATCTTTAAAAGATGATCTAGTTTTTATTTTATCAAAAGGATTACCAATAATAAGATATTGTGGATGGTTTTTTATTATTCTTGGAATAGGTTCATGTAATTCTTCACTTTGATCTTTACTTGTTTCATTTTTAGCATTTTCAACATCTTTAGGTGATATGGTTAAATCTTCAATCACTAAAGGGATATCTTTTTTTGTTTCATTATTTGTTGGATTTTCAGTGCTCGTTGGATTTTCATGAAAATTTACATGATTTGATTCTTCCACTTTCTTAGAGATTGTATTATAGATTCAATAGGCCTTATTCGTGCTTGAGTAACCTAAGAAGAATCCATTTTGTAATTTAGGATCGAATTTGTCTCTATCCTATTTGGTATTTAAAATATAGCAAGGTGTTCCAAAGATATGAAAATAACCCACTCTTGGTTTCTTAGAAAATAGAATTTCATATGGGGTCTTTTTAAGTTGAGGATGAATTGATATTGTATTTTGAACATAACATGCATAATTGAGAGCTTTTGCTCAAAAGGTCTTTGGTGTATTATGTTCTAAAAGTATAGTTCTAGACATTTCTTGTAAAGAATGAATTTTCCTTTCAACTATACCATTTTTTTGTGGAGTGTGAGGAGCAGAAAAATAATGAGTGTATCCCTTAAATGAGAAAAATTCTTCAAAAACATAATTTTTTAATCCCCCACCCCGTAATTACTTCTAATGGTGCAAATTTTGTTTTGAAGTTGATTTTCAGTTATTGAGAAAACCTTAATAAATATTTCAATAGTATCATTTTTTCCAGAAAGAAAATGTACCCAAACAAACATACAATAGTCATCAACGATAACAAAGTACTACTTATTTACACTTATAGATTGTGTTCTCATAGGTCCAAACAAATCCATATGTATAAGTTCAAGAGGTCTAGAAGTACAAAGGGTTTATTCTACTTTAGAAGAAGTTTTAGCTTGTTTTCCTAAGGTGCAATGTTCACAATTTTTAGGAGTTTCAAAAGAGATTTTAGGAAAATCACGAACAAGATTATGTTTAATTAGTTTCTCAAAATATGAGTGCTAGAATGTCCTAATCTTCTATGACATAGATTTTGATCATCATTTGCGATAAGACATTTTCCAACAATTGATTTCATAGAGTTAGGTCATAGAATATAAATATTGTCTACCTTTTTTCCTTCATATACTACATTATTAGTATCTTCTTCAAGAAGTTGGCAATAAGTGTTATTAAAGAACACATCATAGACACTATTACATAATTGACTCACACTTAGCAAGTTATGGTGCTATCCATCTACTAATAATACATTTTTAATAGTAACACTAGTTCCAATATTACCTATCCCAGTGATGGTTCCTTTCCCGTTGTCTCCAAATGTGACTGATCCTCCCTTTCTCTTTTCGAGTTCTTTGAAAGCATGTTTGTTTCTAGTCATATGTTGGGAGCATCCACTATCAACTACCCAATCCGGCAATATAAGATTTTTTTTGATACCCAAGTGGAGTCCTTGATGGTTAGAGTATATGCATATAACTTGTGTTTATTGAAAATATATGCAAATGAATATCAAATTAGTGTTGAGATAAGACATAAAAATTTATCAAATTAAAAATAGCCTTAATCTCAACATGTTCCTTTTATTCTAAATTGGGTTTTTAGGAACCCAAGCCATGCCAATTGTTCCTTTCTTCATATATTCACATGCAAAAGAGTAATGACCAAAGAGTTGGCAATAATGACACGATATAAAATATATTTCATTACTCTTATCCACAATACTTTTTTAGGCATATATATAGTTCTAGTCTTTGGAGAATAAGTCTTTTTAGTTCTAGGCATATATGATGGTTGATTCCTTGGCACATATCTGAAACCTCTTCTTCCTATTTGCTTAAAGGTATTAACTAAGACATTATCAAGATTATTGTTCCCTTGCAATAATCTAGAAACTTGTCTTTGCAAATCAACATTTTTAGCAATATTCTTATTTAGATCTAAGTTCAACATAGCAAGATTTGAAAGTAAATCATCTTTTTCTTTCACTAAAGCGTCATAGTCTACATGGTTGCACATAATAGGTTGAGTTTGATAATAATTAAGTTTAGCAAGCATGTCAACCTTTTCTTGAGATAGAAGACTATTGTTATTTTCAAGATTAACCAATTTAGTCTTATAACTCCCAAAAAAGTCTTTAAAATCATCATTTTAATACTTTACAATATCATTCTTAGAACTAAGATTATCCAGATCAACATAAAGTTTATCAATAATTTTTGAAAATTTCTTATTTTTTTTCTTGCAATCAATTTACTTAGAATGAATTTCTTTAATACTATTTACTAATTACTCCTTTGATAATTAAATATATCTACATCAAGATTTTCTTCGTCATATTCTTTCACCATGAAGCTTCTAGCTCTTCTTCTTTGCTGCTCCTATTTTCACCATTTGATTGGTCTGAAGTATCCTTATGGGATTTTTCTCCCTTGTCATTCTTCTTTGATGAGTATTTCTTCTTCTTATGTTTTGGACACTCAATTTTTAGGTGGTCCTACTTTGCGTAATCAAAACACCTAGGAGAATGAATATGTTTATATTTCTCTCATTTACAATTAAAGCATGTTTCTCATTTCACTGCTTCTATCACTTCTTTCTTGAGTAATACTTTTTTATGATGACTTGGGGGCAGCTTTAGGAGTGATGTCTTTCTTCTTCTCCTTTTGTTGTTCAGACTTGATATTTTCTTCTTCTTCTAGGCTAACTTCATGTTTTTATAGATTTCTAATGAGTTGCTCCATGTTGAGTGTTGTGAGATCATTGGATTCTTTAATGGCAATGACCTTGGATTTTTACTTTATAGGCGATGATCTAAGTATCTTGGATATTTGATCTTATTCACTTATATTCTTTCAAAGGAGCTTCGGATGTTTACATTGTTAGAAAAGTTAGCATACATTTCTACAATACTTCGGTTGGGTTGCATATTAAATAACTCAAATTTGTGCTCTAACATCCCAATCTTAGTATTTTTAACCTGTGTGGTACCCTCATAAGCTATGGAAAGTTTGTTCGATATTTCATAAGCAATTTCATAGTGGATATGTGATTAAATTCACATGCGGATAAAGAGTAGTAAAGTATGCTTACAACCTTTGCATTCAATGTAGCTTGTTTTAATGTTTCTGCATCCTATTTGTCTCATTCAGTAGTTGGAAGCTTGTATGATCTAGAAATCATCTTACATAGATCATAGCTCAAGCCTTGAAATTAGAATTACATCCTTCTCTTCCACTATGTATATTTTGTCCCATCAAATACTGGTGGTCTATTCACATGTGCGCCTTCCATGTTGAGGTTGTCAAGTATGGCTTGCCCCATTTTTCAAGACATGTGATGACGCCTTAAAGACCTGCTCTGATCCCAAATGAAAGATATAGAGGGGGTTGAATAGAACTTTATAATAACTTTAATCAAATTTAAAGTGCAATGTAAATAAAGGAGGCAACCAAAAGAGAGATACATGATTTATAGTTGTTTCATCTATGACGTCAGTCCACTGACCAGTTGTTGCCAACAGGAATTTGCAACAAATACTTTTATTAATTTATCAGTGAGAACAAAATATAAAATGGTTGTTGCAACTAAACCCTCTTATTTATTGACCATGGAATAGCACCACCAAACCTCTGCTTTTGTGGACTCCCAATGCACTATTGGACAAGGATGAGAACCAGATACACCTCTTCTTTTGTGGACTCCCAAGGCACCACCAAACACAGGAAAGAACCTGATGTCACCTCTTCTTTAATGGACAAAGTAAGAGTACTACCTATTGTGGAATCCTAGAGCTTTCTTATTGACCCTTGGAAGTTGTGACTGGCTGGGAGAGTCCTACTTTCAACTGAGCCAATTGTACCTCAATTCTTCTATTCTAGATGTCTACATCAGCTAGCATTTTTTGTTGATCAACTAGCATTGATTGTTGGGCACCTAACATCTTTTGGAGGGCCTCCATCCTCTCATGTCTGTTCGGTAGATACTAGTTTGTATAGTTAGGTTTTTTACCGTAACCTCCCATAATATTGTTGGTAAAAGCCCCTCCCCCATTAGAATACTTATTTATGTAGCATGGTTTCTCATAATAGCCCTAAATTTTTTCAATTGTGGTCAACTTCATTTCTATCCCTAGGGGGTCTAATATTATGCTCAGGAGGAGTTGATGCATGGCTACTTTATGTGCAGCCATCATAGAGCACCCCCATACATCATTGTAGAAAGAGACACTTCTATCACATCGTGCACTCTGTAGCTTCAGTCACACCATTTCAAATGAATGTTTGAAAAATAGAAATGTGACTATCATGCTCAAGATAAAAATTTCGATGGAAAAATATAAAAATTCTCATTTTCTTGAAGAAAAAAACTAAGGTTTTAAAAAAATCTAAGATAGAAAGGAAAGTATCTAGACTAAAAGAAATTATAAAATAAAACTAAAAATGACATAAGAAAACTAAAATTACAAAAATAATCTAGAAGAAGAAGTCCCAATTTTTTAAAGAAATGGGGGATGGAAAGAAATTATGTTTCCTTTAGCAACAAATCCAAAATTTGATGTGCTTTGCTTACACAACAAATTTACTAGGAAGAAATCCCAGAGTTTAACCTTTTAGTGGTTATCAACTTCACTCGTAAACAAGTTGATTTCATTATAGAAATGTATCGATTGCATGGAACAACATTTTCAAGAGTCTTATTCGAGCCAACTGATCTGAATGATATTTAAGATCCAAGTTGCAGAGAGTGGTTAAAGCTAAAGCATGAAATAGAAATTATAGAAATAAATCTAGTTAATTTGGGTTTTAAATTGATTAATGATGAGATATTGGGGGTTTGATGGTTCACCACCATAGAACTATATTTACTATACCTGATTCAACTCCCTCACTTTTAACAATTACATCATTATCATGATGATTTGTGTCTTTGTTGAGTGTAGATCTTTCAAGGGTCAAACTTTCCACAAATTAGTATTTCGGTATTTGCGGATCCTTGTTCAAATGTCTAGTAAGGTTACATCAGGGATCTCGTCAAGAACTTATGAATTCCAATCGGTGTTCCAACCCATAAATCAGGTGATCTTGACAACATGAGTTATAACTAATAAGATAAAATGGATAGATTAATCATAGATATCTATTAGTTGATTGTGTCAGGAGACTATGGTTTCACCCTTGTTGATATCAATGATCTTGTCACCCAACAAAGATATGATTAATCAAAATATAGAATGATCACATAAATCGAAAGGAAAACATATAATCAATAAAATCTTGGTGTCAAATAAAATTAAGATAAAACATGGGTTGTGGGGCTACTTACCATGCCCCGGTGTGGAATTTTTACTCAGACATAATATAAACTGACAAAAAAAATAAGGATAGGGATATAAAGAGTCAAGTTGCCAGGATTTGGAAATAATGAAGTAATCTCTATGAGGATGGTGATGTCTAATTTTCTCCCCACCTTTCTCTGTGCACACTAGGGATCTCTAAGACGATCGAGACTAAGATGTAAAAAGGATCTAAAAGGGATGAGATCCTTTTGAGAATTGAGACTGCTTTGTATTTATAGTATAAGATTCCCAACATTCAATATAACCGCATGGAATATGAAAAAAATGATAAGCCAAGTCTTGAATTCTCAAATACCAATCATAATTGGTCAGGTGCTTTTTAAATATAAAATGTCTTGATTTTATAGATTTCCAATTGGTCTTTTTTTCTTTTTGCTCGGTCAAAGGGTTATAATTACATTATTTCCTTTATTCTCCAAATTGCCTTTGTACCTGGTCAAAGGAGTAATATTTTAAAATTTTAATTATTTTCCCCAATAGGCAATAGAGATAATTACTATATTATATTTCTTTAAATATCAAATAGGAGTAATCTTCTTTGACTCTCTTTGTTGGAGAATTATATTATAGGAATTTTGAACAAATTTGGATCACATCTTAAGTTCCAAAGTAGTCCAAAAGTATATTTATCCTATAGGTAATTAAATTCCTTTTCTAATCACATATTTGAACATTAAATTTGAAGTTCATATGAAAAATATATGGTCATTTTGGTGCTACATACATATACCAGACACTATGGGAACTTGTGCAAATATCTTCTAAGAGTATTTTTTTGGGATTTTTGGACTTTGGAGTGATTGGGCCATTTTCATGCAAAATCTAGACAAATCTAATAAAAACTCTAAATAACAAGAAAAAATATAAACTAAGACAATTGAATCCAAAAACAGATAATATTCAAAAAAATGCTCCTAAGTAATGATGTAAGCAGATGCAATAAAGGTGATGAATATACATTCATCACATAATCAGACAAGAACTAGTATTTATCATAAGATTTGGTTAACTAAGATAAGATCAAAAATAATAAAAGGATAGATTAAAGTTTTAACTATTAGATGGTTATGTATTGATGAGTTCCTTGGATACATCAACTTGCTTTCTTAGGTGACCAATATCGATGAAATTCTATAAATTGTCATGCTTATACTCTCCATATCTACCAATAAAATTTTTGCTTTGCATCATCGTAACCCATTGTGTCTTGAGTTCAAAATGATGTGCTTGGATGACAGATCCAATAAATAGTTGGTGAGCATCCACAACTTTAGTAACATAGATATCTCATAGATCTATCTACTTCTCTAGTTCTTGAGATGCTCATAGCTCAATCTCCATAATGACTCTAGCTTGCACCAAGAGTATGTCCCTCTATAATGTAAGTGTTTCTTCCACTCTATGTTTGCTCTTCTATTTTCCCAACTTGGCTTTGTGTTTGTGAAGGATCTTGTCATGGGTAATCTCGATCTCAAGTTCAAATAATGTGATGAAGTTGATACTAGAAGAACGTTACATACACCGATGATATTATCTAATAAAGGATAGACAATTACAAAAAAATGACTGGAGAAGAATTGAATTCAAGTAGATATTTGATATAATCAATTGTAAAAGAAAAATTATAACTAATCCAAGCTGGTTAAATTGATCAGAGAAGTTCAAATGTCTCCAACAATGATGTAAAAAATTGACATAGGGATTAATCATACTATCAATTCCCTATGTTTTACCTTAACCAATATACGACAATCCCACCCCCAAGACAAAGGATCATATCATAGTATATTTTAGGATGTAGCCTAAGGGGAACATATTTCAGAAGTGATATGATCAATGTTTCTAGACATGAACTAGTATTTATGACAAAATTTGGATTTGGTTAATTAAGATAATATTGACTAAAACAAAAGGCTCGCTTGCATGACACATTAGCAAAAGTGGAAGGTCCCAGATTTTTGCTCAAATTATAGGTGCTCATAAGAGCTTTCTTTAGAGTTTTGAAGTCCTTTAGACATTTATAATGAAAATCAAAGATGACATCCTTCATGAGTAGACTTGACAATACTTTTGAAATCTTAGAGAAGTCTTTGGTAAAACATCAATAATACGTAGAATTTCTTAAAAAGCTTCTCACTTCGTTACTATTTTGGTGGTGGCAGTTTGGATATCACTTCTACTTTGCTAAGATTGACCTCTATACCTCTCTTTAAGACCTTATGTCCCATTACTATTCCTTATTGTACCATAAAATGGCACTTTTCCCAATTATGTTTGAGGGGCTTTTACTCACATCTTTTTAGTAAAAGGAGAGACTCCAAAGACAATTTTTGAAGAATGTTCAAAAGATAGGAAAGTCATAAATAAATACTTTCATGAAATCCTCAATAAAATTAGAGAATATAGAAATCATACACCTTAATAACATTGCAACTGCATTGCTTAAACTAAAAATCATTCTTGTGAGCATGTATGTATAGTAGAATCATGTAAACTTAGTATTCTCTTGAACTTATAGGATGATTGGAACTTGATAGAACCATGAATATCCATCATGACATTAGAAATAAGAGTGATGATCAAGACACTCCAACACCTGATTGACAAAAGATAGGGGAAAGTGGTCTTTCTTGGCGATTGCATTTAGTTTCCTATAGTCAATGAGTTTCTCCACCTAGTTATAGTCTATGTTGTAATTTCATCACTATTTCCTCCTTTTACTATCATCATACTTCCCTTTTTGGGTACCACATGAATCGGTCTTACCCATTTTTTATCGCTTATGGAATATATGATTCCAACATTGCATGGTTTAATAACCTATTTTAACAAAACCTCTCTCAAATTCTAGTTCAATTTCCTTTGGCCTTAGGAAATGGTTTGACATATATTTCTAGATGAATCATGTGCATACAGCTTACTCAGTTCATCCCTCCAATGTCATCTACAAAATATCCAATGACATTTCTTTTTAGCTTCAATTCAGATAGGAGTAGCTCTTCCAACTCTTTAGATAAAATAGAGTTTATGATGGCATGATTCTATCCTTATATATCTAAGAATTAATTTTGAGACCTTCAAGTAGTTGGTTCAACTTGATTTTGGGTCTTAACACCTATTTTTCTATTAGAGTTATGTAACGACCCCGCCTCCCAGTAACCCCCAATTAAGGGAGACCGAAAGGTCAGAGCTGTTATCCACTAACCCAGATCAAAGGTTCGACAAATAATCAACAACAATTAATAAATTTTACCAACTAAATTGGAAACTGGTATAAAATAAAACTTTACATACCTTTTTTCAAAACTGGGATATCTACATCTATCCAAGCTTGAATCTACTATGTCTAATCCTCCTTGCACTTTATGTTTTATTTTCACAATGTGTCACTTTACTGTTTCTTCATTTCAGGGTTGTACCTAAAACGCCGACAAACAAAACGTTGATCAGTATATCGAAATATACTGGTATGTGGGGACAACCAAAATCTTGCAAATATGGCTAACAATTTAATAATCACAATCAAGTTAATTAACAAGCCAATTTACACTTTTCAATATGACATTCTCCACCGCTTTTGCCCTAACCCTGGCATAATCACCTTAGGGTTTCCTTTGCCAATGACTTAAGGCCACCTTCTCAATCTCGAGCTTGGTGCATGGGGGTCACCACTCATGGTGCCCGCTAGTCATGCAATATCATAGGCCACCTTCTCATTCCCGAGCTTGGTGCATGGGGTCACCACTTAAGGTATCCGTTGGTCTACCCATCTGGGCCTGACGTTTGGCATCATCCATCAGGGTGGCATGTAAGTGCGAGAATCCATACTTCTATTATTAATGTGATAATCATAGTGACTTTATAGTTTGCAAGTATGAACATCCAAACTGATAATTTACATTCAATGCGATTAACCATCCGGAAAATCCTCGGGAAACTAAGGTGGTTATTCATAATTAACCACATATCTGATCTGATGATTTGAACAGAAATATCCATGCAAATAAGAATCCTAGCAAGCAAGCATTTTCAATAAGATCCTAAAATTGCATTCAATTTCCTTTTTATCAAAATCTATCCAAATCGTCATGCTACTTATGGTTCTATTCCTTTTTAGGGTTTCTTCCCCTTTTTAGGGTTTTATTTGTAATTATGGTTTCCCTTTATCTTTTACTATTTAAAACCCTAATTTAACACAATTGATCACAAACCCTAATTATCTCAACATCTAATCCTCAATTTTGGATTTAAGGCATAATTAACCATTATATAAGTCCATTAAGCCTCTTTTCATTAAAGCTACCCTTTTTAACCTCTTTAACCCATGACAAAGTCATTATGCTCGTTGATCGTCAATTCATAGTTCATTAGGGTCCAATTCACAAATGCACTCGATTTGTCATTAATTCCACCTTTTATCCCCTAGGAAACCCTAATCTCCACATTAAGGGTATTTAACCACAAATAGGAACTTTAATTCTCGAAATAGCTTATAACCATGATAAATCAATTCTATAATTATATTTTCAGATTTAACCCATTAAAACCCATATTTTCCCAAATTAGGGTTTCTAAGCATATTCATGTGCATAAAACCCTAAAACAAGCATGAAACTACCTTTTTCAAAATTAACTCTCGCTTTTATTCTTAATAGGATAATATTTCTCATAATTAGGGTTCCAAACCAAAATTAACCCAAAAGAGTCATTAAATTTGAGTTTCACATCAAATCAGGGTTTTACCATAATCAAAGGTGATAACTTGATGTAAGTTTTTGCAATTGAAAGCAATATCAGGTTCCAATTATATTTTTATTGCATTCTTCACGTTTTTTTGATCAACTTTCATGTATAACTTGTAATTATCGGATAATGCTACATTTAGTTATGATTTTCACAAGAAAAGTACCTTTAGGCCAATGAGAGGCCGCCACATCAGCAAAGTGGGTCGCTTTCGCAAGGCGGCTCAGAGATGGGGTCAAAGGACAACTTTGCCCTCCTATTCCTTCATGAGCATCCAGGGTAAAGTAGCCTTTTTACCCTATCTCCTTCTTCTTCCTCACAAGCAAAGCTCCGCAGAGCAGGTTCCTGTCATGGTCAACTCTCTTGTTGACTCCGGGCATCTCTCGTCCTCTGCCTCCGGTGATGGCCGCCCCACCTCCGCACGCTCCCAACAAATCTTGAGGAGCCTTTCATATGCTCCAGGTTGGTCCCAAGAAGGTGTCAAAGTGCTAGAAGGCCGGCGGGTGGAACGGGAAATGAAGGGCATGGTCGGGATGCATTCTGCAATTGGTTTCTCCCATCAATTCCCCTCATCAGCGCGGACTCACACAGGTTCTCTGGGGCTATGCACACGGTGTGTAGCCCCCCCCCATGTATACAGAGGTCCTCCTATGGCTGTAAAGAAGCCCCAAATTGGGTAAATCGCCTAGAGGCAGTGAAACACATGGAAACCAAGGATGTTTCCCTTCGGTTTCTTTCCTTGAGTCCAACGAAATCATCAGCCATCTTGCACATCCATTGAATCATGAGGAATCCAAGAGGGAAAGTCCCTCTGTAAAATGTGGAATCACAGTCCCAGTGGGACTTGGACGATGACGGTCCCACATTGGATCAAGATCCAACAGCCTTCGTTGCACGCGATCAAACAAAAGAAATTACCCCTTTTTTATTTGTCAAATTAATGCCTTAATTTGGGGATAACTTGAGAAATTGATATCTCCCAAACCGTAACTCCTTTTTGTCTCAAATTTTAAGGGAACGTTTGTCTTGGCATTATCTAGCTTTGTACGAAATTTGGGAAACAAATTCAAATGGATGAGAAGTCTTCCTTATCTCCCAAGTTATCTCATTAATTAGTCCAAATTAATTGATCTTCCTTTTTCTTTTGTCATTATCTTATTATCTTGGGTCCCTTGGACCTCAAGAAATCCTAAAGGCACAGATTCCCATATTGGGAAATATCTATTTTCCTTTATTTATGTCTATTTCACATATTCTCCTTATCATTTTATTAAAACATATCTTTTTGAGGATTTCTCTTTTATATTTCTTTTATTTTCCTTATTGGAATTCTTTTTAATATTAAAAATCCTTTGGATACGAAAATCCACCAAGGATAACTCAATTACACCTCTTTTCACTGGTTTTCCACATTTTACCAATGTTTTCAATTTCTTTCTTAATAAAGAAATACTTAATTAATCTTTTCTTTTCTTATTGCTTTTTCTTTATAACTTTGGACTCGTTGGAACCCAAGGAACCCATGTGGCACGAAATCCACCTTTTAGATTACATTATTTTGCCTTCTAGAGGTTTCCACATTTTTCTTTTCTCAAATATTCAATTATTCATTCACTAATTGAATTTTCTTATTATTTGGGCCCAATAGCCAATAAATCCTACAACACAATCATCAAGGCTATTGTAAACGAAATCCATTGTATCATTTGTGGTTCAAATATCTTTAATATGAGAAATTACATTTCTCACCAAATGAACCCAAAACAGGGGTTGTAACATCCTTCCCCTCTTATAAGAATTTTGTCCTCAAAATTCCATCAAGCAAACAAACAGTTCAGGATAAGCCTTTCATACGTCCATCAGGGCTCCCATGTGGCTTCACCCTTCCATGGTGTTTCTCAAGAACCTTCATCATCTCATATTCTTCCATATGAGTTCTTTCACCTTGGCATATCGTACCCTCGTATGTGACTCAAGACATTTCAACCTCTCATAAAGTTGAATAGGTTCAGGGCTCAGCACATGGCTTGGGTACCTCACATAGTGCTCTAGATCGGACTCATGGAACACATTATTCATCATTTTATCCTGAGGGGCAAGGATAAACACAACCATCTCCACTAATCCATCTCAAATGGACCCATATGTCAGGGACCCAGATTTCTCAGTTGTAGCTTAGAGGGGTCAGATTTTCACATCACATATTCTCCCACAGTGAACTGCATGTCAGTCTGCTTTGCATCAGCTCGTGCACATGTCACCACTGGGCTCTCTCTCAGCCATTGCATGATCAAAGTGACTTCATCTGCACACACTATGGTTCTTTTCTAACCTTCACGAGGCCTCCTTCACCAACATCATCTTAATGAAGTGGTGACCGACACAACCTCCCTATAAGATTTCTTGCATCCCGATAAAGGCTATGGTGGTTAACATCACATATTAAGAACTGTCCCCATGTATCATCCTGAATGAGAACACATGCTCTCATCAGACCCTCTATTCTGAATCATACTAACCCTTAGTTAGGGGTGATAAACTATTCCATCATCGAGTTCTTCATGTATCTACTTTCACCTCACGAAAGTGAATCTTTAGGTTATACTCAAAAACTTTGAACTCGCATCATGGTGTAGTTGAACCATCTCTCTCTTGTAAGTAGTTCAACTGTATCTGTCACGTGATAGTACTCTTTCTCATGTCATCTAGGTAAGGTGATCTACCATAACCCATATTGCATCTTGATCTTTCTTGTTCAAGGGGAGAATTACCACAACACCCATATTGGTGAACACCCATTCCCTCTTGGGGACTTTGTATCCTCTATCTCAAAGCACTGGGTTACTGGTGTTCGTCCTTCACCCTCGGCTTGCATGGCCACATGCTACATGCAACTTCATATTAAGCATTCAAAATTCTACTATCACTTACTATCTTTGTAGTATCACGGTGTATGGTGATCTTAAACCATGATCTCCTGTATGTCATGATTCCTCAAGATCAATACCTCAGAAACTCTAAACCACTCTCATCAGGGTTTTATTACCTTCCTATCCAAAGAAGTGTGTCCGAGGTTCTATCACCATCCTTTCACTACATCACGAACTAAACTAGCTAACCAAACCAACACTAACTTGATCAACTGATATCGTTACATCTGAGTGTTAGCCATACTTATCTCTTTTTCTCATCTTAAGGTTAGCCTATCAACCTCAACTTCTTCTAGCTTCCAGCTAAACTTAGGCAACTATGTCTCAACTAGAGCATTCATTACCACTTCTTATCCTTAGGTGTTAGGTAATGTTGAAGACATACACCTCCATGTATTCTACTCCTCATCTCATCTCTAAGTTTGTCTTCATCAAGAAACTCTGAGCTCCTCTTCATGGTGATCAAACTCAACCTTGCATATCTTGCAAATTCCAAATAGCTTATGGTATCACATCCTCACAAGATGATTTCCTTAATACTCTTAGTGTTTGTAAACCATCCATGTATCATTCACTCCACAAGGGCATGTTATCATCTTTGTTCCCATACCTTGTAGCAACGTTCCAACTCCCATCATCTCTATTCTTGGTGTATGACATGTGTACTGTCCTTTCTCTCACTCCCATAACAAGAGGAAATAAACATTTGGCTGCAGTCCAAATACAAAGTTCTTCCTGTTCTAAGAGTAGAGATGGTACATCCCACCTTGCCAGTACACCTTCAAATCTAAGTTGCAACGTGCCACATATGTCTCTACATCAAAAACATCATGATATCCAAATTACTTCCATGGAAAACTAGTCTCGAACCTACTGAGGTTTACACACATTCCTTGGTCATCTCCTCTAGGTCTATAGGGTGCCAGCACTTTTGGGGGTCATCCCTCTTCCCTTATGCATTTAGAGAGTGCCCTACTCATCTACCCTTTGGGTCCCATGAGTTCCTGAAGGTGATCAATCTCCTAACCCATGGCCCTCAGATAATGATAGTTGTTACCTCCCAACCCTATGGTCATGTGCAACTAAGGAATTAGGTGACTCCTTCTTCCATCGGTTTTATCCCTACCTGACCCTAGGATAGACTTAGGATTCTATTATAGTACATGTCCAACTTAGAACCTTACCCAAGCCTTCATCATCTCTCTCTGCATTCTCGAATGACTTTCATCTCTTCATAGGGGTCATGGCAACCTGCCTACCTTGGTCAGGCCCCATACCGGTTACCTCCATGGTAACACATCCACATGCACTTAGAGATGGTTATCTATGGGTCTATAGGTTCATTCTAATTCCATGTACTTTTCACTTAACTTCTCAAGATCCTAAGAAACTTCTTTAGGTTACCTCAAAACCAACAAAACTGGTATACACCCTACAAAAGGGTCCTTCTCCCGGGATGGGAGAAAACTACACCTTGACAACAAGGTCACAACCGTCCTTAGGGTTTACCTTCACATGAGCATGCCCAACCCAGCAGCTACTACGGCACAAGCAGATCACCTATTAAACCATGCTAGGTCACACTCGTTCTCTTTCCTCAACATTAGATCAACTTAGTTGTGAGGGGTTCATCAAACATACCCTTAACTTAAGGGGTTTCTTTTACCTTTACACATGAGGAGTACCATGCTCAAAACTATAGAGACTCAAATCTCATCATGAGCATTGGGTACACTGCTTCCCCTCTTAGGCCTAGGAACCCTAGGTTCTCCTTTGGATGTCCAACTGCATGCTCAATCTCTTAACCACGAATCAAGCATGTCCAAGGTATTTCATGTACTCCCATGATCCTTTTATATGAGCAATACCTCAGAGTCGAGTCCTCCTCAAGGACATTCAACTAGGTATAAAACCTCACGACTGGTCACTTAAACCTCCTCAGGGTCTAAGGCACTCTTTATCTCTTCCAACATGTAGTTACTTATACCAAAAGAATCATCCTCTCTCTAGGGTTTGGTTCCTCTAAAGGCCACTAAGATATTATCATCCTCCATGGATCAGGTACGAGGCAACCACTATCATCTACTTAGGTCACATCATCCTCAACCCTCTATTGTTCCTCATGTCTCGGAATCTAAGCTTCCAACCTCCTTGTTGGGGTCCTGCTTTCTCTCTCTAGAGATAACTCCACATCCAGCCATACTACTGGAGGTTCTCTCTCCATGAAGGATCAAGATCACAAGCATACCTCTTCATGGGTGATGCCTATATTTGACTTATGTTTTCTCGAGGTAATCCTTAGTTCTTTATGCTTATCTCATAAGTTATCCAACATGCTCCCTTGGCCAGGGTTTTAACTTACTACTCGTACTACTAATGTACTCTGGGTGCAAGCTATATCCTACTTGCAACAACCCATAAGGTTTCTATAGGTTCTTCTCTAACCTCATCAATGATGGAGCTATCCTTCACTGTAACATGCACGACCCTTTCCAAGGTTGGGTCACCAAAGTTACCAAGTCATCTAACCTATCATGGTTCATATGACATCCAAGGCATGTCTATCCAAACATTTGGTCTACCAAGACATCTAACTCATCATGTCATCTCTCTCTCTAACCTTCACTTCGGCTTAGGGTTAACATCATTCTCAAAGGATGTGCTAGGTCTCTATTTAGAATGGAGATCTTGCCTCCATAACCAACTCTCTCTACTCATTCTAGGTCTTTCCTCAGGTCTCTCCTGAGGGTAAAGACAACTCGTGTCATACAACCTAAGCATGTATCTATTCCTTTATGCTTACTCTATTAAGCTTATGTCCATGACATCTTATTTACATGCTTTTTTATTAATTTGGTGGAGGATTCCTTAATCCTTATCAACCTTATCCATACCTCAAGAGGGTGAGGAGAAGAGAGGAAACCCTAATCCTAAAGGTCCTTAATAGAATTTAAGTTGAGAAGGGATGAACAAGATGAGAGAGTCCTAAAGGTATCTTATTTCAAGTCATATCCTAAGACATCGGCTAGGCAGTCACACAATCTGGGAGTCCTCATATTCTGACTAGCGGTGTGGAGGAAAATGTTTCCAGCCCCCGGATGTGATCCTTTTCTAGACACCTCAGTCCTTCAGACAATCCTCTAATAACTCCATTGGGTTCTATGGAGTTTGTAAAATTTACTAATTATTAAATATTAAATGGGGAACCTTCACTCTGATACCAATTGTAATGACCCCACCTCCCGGTAACCCCCAATTAAGGGAGACCAAAAGGTCAGAGCCGTTATCCACTAACCCAGATCAAAGGTTCGACAAATAATCAACAACAATTAATAAAATTTATCAACTAAATTGGAAACTAGTATAAAATAAAACTTTGCGTACCTTTTTCAAAACTGCGATATCTACATCTATCTAAGCTTGAATCTACTCTATCTAATCCTCCTTGCACTTTATGTTTTGTTTTCACAATGTGTCACTTTACTATTTGTTCATTTCAGGGTTGTACCTAAAACGTCGACAAACAAAATGTCGGTCAGTATATCGAAATATACTGGTATGTGGGGACAACCAAAATCTTGCAAATATGGCTAACAATTTAATAATCACAATCAAGTTAATTAACAAGCCAATTTACACTTTTCAGTATGACATTCTCCACCGCTTTTGCCCTAACCAAAATCTTTGCCAATGACTTAAGGCCACCTTCCCAATCCCGAGCTTGGTGCCTGGGGGTCACCACTCATGGTTCCCACTAGTCATGCAATATCATAGGCCACCTTATCATTCCCGAGCTTGGTGCCTGGGGTCACCACTCAAGGTTTCCATTGGTCTACCCATCTGGGCCTGACCTTTGGCATCATCCATCAGGGTGGCATGCAAATGTGAGAATCCATACATCTATTATTAATGTGATAATCATAGTGACTTTATAGTTTGCAAGTATGAACATCCAAACTGGTAATTTTCATTCAATGAGATTAACCATCCGAAAAATCCTCGGGAAACTAAGGCGGTTATTCATAATTAACCACATACCTGATCTGACGATTTGAATAGAAATATCCATGCAAATAAGAATCCAAGCAAGCAAGCATTTTCAACAAGATCCTGAAATTACATTCAATTTCCTTTTTATCAAAATCTATCCAAATCATCATGCTACTTATGGTTCTATTCCTTTTTAGGGTTTCTTCCCCTTTTTAGGGTTTTCTTTGTAATTATGGTTTCCCTTTATCTTTTACTATTTAAAACCCTAACTTAACGCAATTGATCACAAACCCTAATTATCTCAACATCTAATCCTCAATTTCAGATTTAAGGCATAATTAATCATTATATAAGTCCATTAAGCCTATTTTCATTAAATCTACCCTTTTTATCATCTTTAACCCATGACAAAGTCATTATGCTCGTTTATCATCAATTCATAGTTCGTTAGGGTCCAATTCACATATGAACTCGATTTGTCATTAATTCCACCTTTTATCCCCTAGGAAACCCTTATCTTCACATTAAGGGTATTTAACCACAAATAGGAACTTTAATGCTTGAAATAGCTTATAACCATGAAAACTCAGTTCTATAATTATATTTTCGGATTTAACCCATTAAAACCCATATTTTCCCAAATTAGGGTTTCTAAACATATTCATGTGCATAAAACCCTAAAACAAGAATGAAACTACCTTTTTCAAAATTAACTCTCCCTTTTATTCTTAATAGGTTAATATTTCTCAGAATTAGGGTTCCAAACCAAAATTAACCCAAAAGAGTCATTAAATTTGAGTTTCACATCAAATCAGGGTTTTACCATAATTAAAGGTGATAATGTGATGTAATTTTTTTAAATTGCAAGCAATATCAGGTTCCAATTATATTTTTATTGGATTCTTCACGTTTTTCTGATCAACTTTCATGTATAACTTGTAATTATCGGATAATGCAACATTTAGTTATGAGTTTCGCAAGAAAAGTACCTTTAGGCCAATGAGACGCCACCACATCTATAAAGTGGGTCGCTTTTGCAAGGCGGGTCAGAGATGGGGTCAAAGGACAACTTTGCCCTCCTATTCTTTCATGAGCTTCAAGGGTAAAGTAGCCTTTTTACTCTATCTCCTTCTTCTTCCTCGTGAGCAAAGCTCCATAGAGCAGGTTCCTGCCGTGGTCAACTCTCTTGTTGACTCCAGGCATCTCTCCTCCTTTGCCTCCAGTGATGGCCGCCCCACCTCTGCACGCTCCCAACGAATCTCATGACGCCTTCCGTATGCTCCAGGTTGGTCCCAAGCAGGTTTCGATCAGTGCTAGAAGGCCGGCGGGTTGATCGGGAAATGAAGGGCATGGTCGGGATGCATTCTGCAATCGGTTTCTCCCATCGATTCCCCTCATCAGCGCAGACTCATAGGGGTTCTCTGGGGCTATGCACATGGTGTGTAGCCCCCCCCCCTTATATAGAGGTCCTCCTATGTCTATCAAGAAGCCCTGAATTGGGCAAATTGCCTAGAGGCAGTGAAACAAAGGAAACCAGGGATGTTTCCCTTCAGTTTCTTTCCTTGAGTCCAACAAAATCATCAGCCATCTTGCACATCCATTGAATTGTGAGGAATCCAAGAGGGAAAGTCCCTCTGTAAAATGTGGAATCACGGTACCAGTGGGAGTTTGACGATGACCATCCCACGTTGGATCAAGATCCAACAGCCTTTGTTGCACGCGATCAAACAAAAGAAATTACCTCTTTTTTTATTTGTCAAATTAATGCCTTAATTTGGGGATAACTTGAGAAATTGATATCTCCCAAACCATAACTCCTTTTTGTCTCAAAGTTTAAGGGAATGTTTCTCTTGGCATTATCTAGCTTTGTAAGAAATTTGGGAAACAAATTCCAATGGATGAGAATCCTTCCTTCTCTCCCATGTTATCTCATTAATTAGTCCAAATTAATTGATATTCCTTTTTCCTTTGTCATTATCTTGTTATCTTGGGTCCCTTGGACCTCAAGAAATCCTAAAAGCACGGATTCCCATATTGGGAAATATCTATTTGCCTTTATTTATGTCTATTTCACATGTTCTCCTTATCTTTTTATTAAAACATCTCTTTTTGAGGATTTCTCTTTTATCTTTCTTTTATTTTCCTTATTGGAATTCCTTTTAATATTAGAAATCCTTTGGATACGAAAATCCACCAAGGATAACTCAATTACACCTCTTTTCATTGGTTTTCCACATTTTACCAATGTTTTCAATTTCTTTCTTAATAAATAAATACTTAATTAATCTTTTCTTTTCTTATTGCTTTTTCTTTGCAACTTTGGACTCCTTGGAAACCAATGAACCCATGTGGCACGAAATCCACCTTTTGGATTACATTCTTTTGCCTTCTAGAGGTTTCCACATTTTTTTTTCTCAAATATTCAATTATTCATTCACTAATTGAATTTTTTTATTATTTGGGCCCAATAGCCAATAAATCCCACAACACAATCATCAAGGCTATTGTAAATGAAATCCATTATATCATTTTTGGTTCAAATATCTTTAATATGAGAAATTAGATTTCTCACCAAATGAACCCAAAACTGGGGTTGTAACACGTAATGTCTAATAAGGCATATTTGACTATCACTATTTTTGAATCTTCTTCAACTTCACTGTCGCATTGTTCTGTAACAAGATATTCAAGACATAAGTAACTCTTCAACTTTAGGATCATGTATGATAGAAATTTTTTCAGTTAGAGCTCTCATTAAAGGGTCTACTTCAACATTATGTTCTAGAATTTCTGCACAATAGTTGATTGTAGATGTCAACAAAATATACAAACTCAAATAGGGAAAATCCCCACACGGAGTCTTGAAATTTTTTATCTTTGTGGTCATTCCCAACTCTAATTGTTATAATTAAATCTTTGACATAAACCAAAGCTCTTCCTTTGGATAGTAAGAGTCTTTCAAAGATCATTGGGTAGGTTGGCTCCTCAACAGTGCCTATTACAACAATATCACACAAATGAAGAACATTCTAACCCTAATAGAGACGTCTTCAATAAAGCCAACATGTCTAGTGAAAGGGTGACTGACTATATAGATTCACATTCTAGTTTGTATCATGTTAGTACGACCAAGCCTTTGGGCTAGAATAAGAGACATTAGTTTTACGCTCACCCCTAAGTCAGCAAGTCCCTTTCTTTCTTCATTAACCCCTACGCTGAATGGGATAGTGAAGGCTCATATATGCTTTTTCTTGGTTGGCATATTTTCTTTCATGAAATCAATTCACCTATTTGCAAGTTGGATTGTCGCTACCTCATAACCTCATCTTCTTTTAGTAATTAAGTCCTTACAGATTTTGGCATAAGTCAGCATATCTTTGTTGGCATATAGGAAACGAGTGTCAAGGTTCAACTTCTTTAAAGTCTCTATGAACTTCTCATATCTTTTTTTCAAGTGTGAACTGATAAATTTGAAGCAAAAGGGGATCCTTGGAGCATAATGATCCATGTTAGCAATAGATTGTTTGGTAAAATCTAATCTTTTTTTGTCTTCTTTCTTTCACTTGCTTTGATCTTTTGACTTTGTCTTCATATAAATTGTGGCAGCAGTCTTCTCTTGTTCATTCTCTACTATCTCCAGTTAATGGATAGTAGTAGGAACATTCTCTTATCTAACTTCTATAGTTGTGGCCTCAAGAACAATTCCCAATATGAGAGTGTCAATCATTAGGGTTTTCTTTTATGTTAGATGAAATTATTCCAGTTGGTTTCTTTATAAGGTCATACAGATCCATGAGTTGTTGATTGATCATCTTGTTATGTTGTGAAAATTAGTTATCTACCTAGTGACATGATCTGAAATATTATATCACAAAAAATTCACAAACGAAAAAGTCAACTAACATGCAATAATCACCACTCACAAGTGCATAGATCTTATCTCAGTATTGCTTTAGGATCGAACCCAAAGGACAATGTCATTAAGAACCAAATGGACTTCTAGCCTAATCAATAAAAAGTAAATAACAAGGATGATTATTCAAAGTTTTGTTAATAAAAAAATTAATGAACCAATAAATATAAATTAAACTAAGAAAAAATTGATTTTCAGCAATGATAAAATTATTGGGATGAAGGGTTTCACCACCACTACCTAGTATCTGCTCTCTCAAATTATAGAACTAACTCTTATGATTATTAGAATGGGGCCAATGAATTTCTGTATCATTTTATATTATAGAACCTTACAAGGATGGATTTCCATGTAGGCTTGAGGTATCATTACCTACAAATCCAAAATTTGTTGTCCCAAAGGAAACCCTTCCATGATCATATCTAGTATTAAAAAATAAGTAACGGGTATTATAGTCCTAGGTTTCAATTTCTTTGTGTATAGAGTTTTAATTAATATGAAAGATGAGAATCTAATACATAGAAAATTCATAAAATAATTAATCAAAAATCTATAGTTTAAATGAGTAGTGGTTCATAATGCAAGATTATACATTGAGGACGTGGGGCTAATCCCCATGCCTCGGCAAGATGAACTATACTCTACACATGTTCATGATATATGAAAAAATCGAGAAGAAGAAGCTCATGAAGAAGGAGATGATGTAGAAGAGAAACTTCATGGTTTTCAAAACCACACTCCAAATAACGACTACAATCTCTAGTCACATCTTTTGTCAAAGCACATCTCCACATCAAGCCGGTGGATCTTGTCTCTGGACTTATGGTGATGGCTAGATATGTGGATGTATGTCTTATGGTATGAGATGTCCTTTCCCCTTTGCTGCTTTAATAGCATGCACCAAGCTTTTAAGTTGATATAACATAATCCAACGATTGTAAGTAGTTTTCTACATATCGGGAAGTCAAGAAAAATAAGCAATTCAAGGACCCATCCTATTGACAAAAGTGCTAAGTAAATATAATTATTCCACAATAATTGAGTTATGCATCTATTAAGTATTGAATCACAAAATTCCAATACCAAATGTGAACTTTGCTTCCATTTTACTAACATGTATACTTTAACATACCTCTATCTAATTAATGGACGTTGGAAGTAAGGATTTAATATTTTGCCATATTCAATGGGAATGTGTTGAGTGTTTAGTACTCTATCTAGTGAATTGGGTTGCCTCATATCATTGGTGTGGTTGTAGGAAAGGAAGAAAGAGATCGATGACCCGCTAGAGGGTTTTACCCAGCTCCACCTCTGACATGTGGTGGAGGCGGGGGAGGGCTATTCTGATTCCCATTCTCATTCCCTTTTGCAACCATTGCTTTCTTCACTTGGTAAAGATAAATCTAAATCACACTAAGTGCATAAAATAATTGTATGAATCATGGTAATATATCAGACGTGCTAAGAAAACTTTCAAGATATAGTGTAACTAGACTAAAAGAGTGTTAAATCGAGTTTATGTCTAGACTCGAAGGCACTGAAGAAGTCTACACATACCACAGTCCTTAACATTTTCTAGTTGCCTTGTCCCCGACAACGGTGCAAAAATTTCATCCCCTATGAATCACACCTCTAAACAAGAGACTAATCAAGAGTAATCAGACAATCTATACTTGATACTTTGGACACACACAATGATAAAAAGAGGTCATGTGTACAAAATAGGGCCAAACATATGAACAAGGGTGACAAGATGAATTGATTAGAGACCTTAGCTTAGACAAGTATAACCTAAAGGAAGATTAAGTAGTCTTTATGAAATAGTTCAACCAAACAAAATAAGACAATACAAGTAAAATAAAACTAAGTTAGCAGAGAAAAACCTGATTTGGATCTTTTTGATATATAAATAGATCTTGATTCAGCTACACCAAATAAGCATTGTCACCAAAATGCAAGCACTGATACCCATTTTGTTCCCTTAGGATGGTTTATGTGTAATCATCATTAGTTTTTATTCCCTCATCTCTCAAGATCGAGTTAGATATAGATCATAAGAATGTTTCTCTCTCAAGATGATAAACAAATAGACAGACATAGGATCATTAACTTTATTATTCCAACACTTTCATGAATTTATACCACTCCTTAACTCTACATCTAAATTAGTACTACTCTTTCAAGGGATTAGAAATCAAACATCAGAATATGGAAACTAATCATACATGTAAATCATTTAAGATAGAAGTAGATAAATGTCACATACCATGATTTAAGTCCTTGGATAAAATGATCTTAAAAAGAAATATTGGACTACCAATATCACCATGGTACAACTCCTTTTTTTTGGGTGGGGGGTGGATCACTAAAGAACTTTGTGGTTAACCATGTTTAGCCTAGAGTAGTACTAGGATGGGTGACCAGTTGGGATGTTTATCTTAGTTTGCGCTTGAGTGAGGACAAAGTGTGAAGTTAAGGCTAGTGGTGGTCTGTGGGGCCAGTTGTCATTCCTAAAACTTATTAGATCCTTGGACAGTGGGCCCAGGTGTTACATATGGTATCAGAGCCATAACCCCTCCAGTAGGTGGGGCCCACTTTGTCCTGTAGCATGCTAGTCTTTGATTCGTGCGGTCCAGGCATGTTGGAAAGGGCTATCTATGGTGATGGAGCCACCCTATACTGGTAGTCGTGGTCGGGAACTAGGTGTACATGGGAAATTTGGGTTTGTACTGAAATGGGGAGAGATTATGAGGTCATATATTTGAGTCTTGACACATTGACATGACTTTACTATGCATGTAAAACACAAGTGTATGCATCTTGTAATATAGGCCAAAAGAGCCTCGAGTTGTCGAACTCAGGGAAACGGTGTCCAGAGACCAGTACTAACTGTGATCTAATAAGCTAGGTCGAAGGAAATTGATTGAATTGGGGTGTTTAAATTGAACGGGAAATTAAAATATAAAATTAAAGTTGATTTTCTCAAATAGTGATGGATTCCTTTGAACACAGTTTCACCGCAAGTAGCACTGTATATATCCTCCTATTATTAATATAAATTCCCTCATAAATCTAAATAAAGAGCTTGTAGCTAGAAATTACCCACTTTCTTAGCGTAATTTCCCTACCTAAACTAAAGACAATCCCATTCTCATAGAAATTGATTCATTATTTAGGTGTAGTTGGTTTTACTCTGGGTAATCTCCTCCTGTTTATGCCCCACCTTTCACAAGGGACACCGATAAATGGGTGAACCTATGTGTTTCTAACCCTTAATCCCCTTTTCAGCAGCTTTTAAGGATCTCAGACTCTATTTATGGTGATCAAACACAAATAGATAAAACAATTCTCATAGATTCATATTCAGATATTAAGAGAAGAATCTATATTAAAACATAAAATTCATATACAATGCATACCCGGGCTACTCTCAGGTCCTGAGGAATAAGGGGTTTAGCCTCGCATGGTTTCTATAGTCAAAAACATGATAGACAAGAAGAAAAACATGGGAAACATCAAATGCACTATGTTAACCCCTAGAGAAAAGCTACTCTGGATGATCCCCTTCCAAGCACGATAATTTTGCTATCTCTTGACTACACAATGATCCACCGAAAGTGTCGGAATCAATCCTGGACGTAGCCTTCAGGCCCGCTCTCTCCTCCTCCATCTCTCTGGTCTCAAGCACTCGACTACAGCTTGATAATTAGGTATGGTCGTCCTTTCATGTAGTTATAGAATGGATTTTTCCTATGAAATAACACCAACCGTCAGATTAGATCGCTGATGTAGATCTTGTCTGCGCGGACAATCTTGGTACTATCGAGATGACACTCGATAGTACCGAGTCTTTAGGGTTCTGGAAATGCGCCCAGTCTCAGTACTATCAAGTTGAGTTGATAGTACCGACTCAAAATTTGGCGCTCAACTCCTCATGTGTATGATGTCAACTCAGTACTACTGACTTTGGTGCCGATGTATCGAGTTTTTCATAATTATTTAGGAGAGCTATTGATGGTGAGTTGGAACTATTGAGTTGAGTGTCGGTAGTACCGAGTCTGTGTGTTTCTTTGGCAGTCTTACTGATGATATCTTGGTACCATCGAGTGTTGACTTGGTAGTACCGAGTCTATGTGGCTTCTGTGAACCTGAAAGACAACTAAAAGTGCCTTATCTTCTCAGATTGATAAAAACTTATTAAAATTTGATAGAAAAACATAATTTAATTCATTTCAATAAAACATGATATTCATAGTAATTTGTGCATATAAAACTTAAGAAATTACAAATGTGTGCACAAAATTAAGGGAAAACAAGCTTGTAAAAAATGACTAAATATTAGTGCATCAAACTCCCCTAAGCTTAAATCTTGCTCATCCTTGAGCAACATACTCTCAGATATGTATGCAACAAGTCAACAAAAGGACAAACTATATGAATTCTCATCTCAACCACCCCCACATAACGGTCCCAAACTGGCCCTACTGATCACTGAACTGGTATTTTCTCTAAAGTGACCACAAAATTTTCATAAAAGACATTTGTCCCTTAGTCAATGAAACACTGTCAGATAAGTAGTTAACATATTAAACTAATCATGCCTACACTTGGTGTATTATGTGATTTCCTATCTACATTGCTCTTTTTCCTAACTACCATCTACATGGAAGCCGTCCTCTTGATAAACAAGGAATTATGAGGAAATCATATAAGTAGCCTACCAATAAGAGAAATGGATGGTAAGGGATAGGTGTCTTATGAAAATTCACAAGGAACAAATGAATCATTATGCGACCATTAAAGTATGATGAACCTATATGATGATAATGAATGAGTTATGATTCCTAATGTATGCATAAATGGGTGATATGATGCATGTGCTCAAAATCTCATACAATGAAATTGAACGAAATGAGAAAAAACAATGGCATTATGAAGATGTTCTGGAAATTTTTAGAACAGATACACATCCTTTCTCCCTCTTTTTTTTTTGCAACAAAACGTAGAGATTAACTATTATTCACCTCGCTCTCTACTACGCGTTGACAATTGCGGAAAGGAAACATTAATATCCAACTTTAACCAGGGCGGTTTATTGCCCGAGAAGAAGTGGGGAAGGAAAGAATACAAAGTGTGTTTTGCAATATGATCAGCAACTAGATTCTTCTTCCGTGGGATGAAGCAGATCTGGATCTGAGATGAGACGTACAGTAAGCCTGCTGATTTCCTTCTCAGTGGTTTAAATCTAGGAGCAATACAGTTGTTATCGAATAGAGAATTTATTGCGGTTGTGGAATCTAAATAGATAGTGGAACGCCTCCAACCATTTGCCCTACACAGTTCCAATGCCCTTAATATGCCCTTCATCTCTGCTTCCTTGGCTGAGGTAGCAAGGCCAGGTTCCCCAATGCCCATAATACACCGACCTGCCTTGTTCAGAACATGGATACCTATGCCTGATTTGAGGCTGTGAATCTGAAAAGCAGCATCTACAAAAATGATATAATCCTTTCTCCCTCTTTCAAACAGAGACAATTCTCTTTTTTTTTCTTTTTTTTGCTCGGCGTTTTTTTTTTCTTTTTTTCTTTTTTTCTTTGGCCCTCTACATGATTGGCCTTATTTCACTAAATACATTCATGAAATTTCTCATATATCTCTAAGGGTATGGATGTGTATGAGATATGCATAAACATTTTGCATCATCTTCATTCACATTTAAGGTCACGTTACCGGTTTGATCAATTTAGGCTCAAACATCATCTTCATTCACATTTCATGGATAGTTGATAGATTATTCATATCACACGTCCTAAAACTGACTAACCCATACACTTCCTCAAGGTGGGACTCAAAGATATTGCAATAAAAGCTTATATTCTTAATTTTACACATTTCATTTGCTTTCAGACCTAGAGGCAATTTTTGGAGAATGCATGCATTTACTAATCCACTTTTATACTAGATAGATATGGATACAAATGACATAAATCTAAAAGATAAAATGCAATAGGAAAATCAAAATGCAAACTAAGGATAAAACTAAGATAGAAGGTTGTTCCAGCACCCCCCAAGCTTGAATATGACTATGATCACATAGTCAAAATTCCAACTTAAGAGGTGGAACAACAATACCCTAATCAATCTTTTTGAGACGAATAGTGGGGCATGGTAGGGTCATGTGGAGGAAAGTTCCCCTGGAAGTTGGGATCATATGATGGCATTGGGTTTGTCAATTGATATCCTCCAAAATACCCTTGGCTCCATTAGTGGTCATAGAAAGGTTGTTGGTACTGCTCGATGCATTGTACGTGAGTGTGAACATTCTCTTGGTTGGCCAAGAGAAGACGCTCATTCTCGTAGATCACCTGCTAGTTCATGTAGAGCCTTCCTTGGATGTCTTGTATACCTGCCAAGGTTACCTACTGTTGTTGCCCTGTATGGATGTTCTCAATCATCCCATGCATGCCCACCATGTGAAAAGTGTCATGCTCGCCTTGGGACGGTGGTAGGGCTGAGGAACTCGAGGTAGTGTATCTTTGTGGTCGCTTGCACGGTGTAGGTCGGTGAGTGATAGGGATGGTGTCCACCTCCACCACATCGTCGCCGGCGGCAGCTTGCTGCTCAGGCTCTGTTGTGGCTTCCTCTGCGGCTGCATCAATTTCGTCATCATCTATTGGCCACTGCAGATGCTCGACCCCTGGGTGACAGAAGACTAGATCAGGGAGTGACCGCTCCCTGTACCGGCCACCCACTATGCAACAAGCGTACACAATGTTGAAATGGACAGTGAGAAGACCTACCTTCTGAAAATGTGTGAGATCTAGATATCGTGGTCCCACTCACTGTAAGGTAGAGAGGTCTAGCCACAGATGAAAAGTACTGGGGGTAATGAGACCCCCAAAAACAATTGGTTCCTTTTTGGACTCCAATTGCTAGACTGATAAAACATGGAGGAGGAAGAAAGAACCAAAATTTATTGGCTCCCCCTTGAGAAGCTTGTGGAGAAAGAAGAGGTTGGTCTTCTACACCTTTCCTTGGCCCTGAATGGAGTGTCAAAAATGGTGTTGGTAAGGATGCAGTGGAGGATATGAGCAAAGGGATGCTCAATGTCACTGATGGAGTTGATGTGCTAGCTGATGTGAAATCCTTCTGGCACCTTGGTAAAGCATTCCTAGGTCATGTCGTAGTCCCATCCTAGGGGAGGTGAGCGGTCTGGCACGTGTGACCAGTTGAAGATGCGGTTGAATTCGCAGAGGGTGAAGGAATAGTTGGTGTTGTAGAGGTGGAAGTCGACCCTTCCTTCCTTCCCGCCATTCTCTTCCCATCTGCTACTCTGGGGTGACGAGTACATCGAGAGATGCCATGAACTCATAGATGAGCTCCAAGTATGTGGGCCACCTGCTAAAGAAAGGGTCATCCACCTCCATCTCTTGACCGACGTGCACCCAACACATGTACTCGATGAAGCCTAGGCTCTCAATGAAGTCACAATCTCCATATCGCGTGGGAACCATCTTCCTAGTCAGTAGATCCTCATAAATCTTCCAGACCTCCAGGGTGGGATGTTGTAGGTAGTTTGGTTGAGGGACCATGTCGCCATGCTCAGTCAATGAAAAGGCACCCCTCCGAGGAGCCATGTGGAGAGCTGAGAAGATGAGGAAGGGAGAATAAGGGATTGAAGAGGACCGTCGGCACTCGGTGCAGTAATGCTCACAATTGATCTAAGGAGTGGATTGAAGGTGTGAATAGAAATGAAAATCCATCCTCCTTATATAGGCCTCGGATCGCCCAACCACCCAAAGTTAGTACTACCGACTAAAGTATGTAGTATTGAGATTCTGAGAAGAATCTGGAACTTGATAGTATCGACAACTGATGTTGCATGATGAATTTGGCATGGATCTCCCTAGAGTTGGTACTACTGAGTCAAGTCAGTAGTATCGAGTTGCGACACAGATCGGTAGTACCGACCAATCGATGTTGGTCATCTGGGCCGTCAGATTGCCTTTCCCGCTTTTTTCTAAAAATTGAATGTCAGTACTACCGAGTCGAGTCGGTAGTACCGAGTTGCTGATATTTCTCAGTAGTTAAAAAAAAAGAAGCATCCAGAAGTCAGTAGTACCGAATCCTTATTAGTTCAGCACTCACAAATATTCAGAGACTCGGTAGTATCTTGTGATTTCTTGGTAGTACCGAGATATTTGAATTTCCATCCCTTTGTTTCTAACCTCAGTTCGGTAGTACTGAGTGGTCACTTGGTAGTATCGACTTTTTATCTCTATTGCATCCATCTGTCTGACCTAAACTCGATAGTACCGAGTGAGAACTTAGTAGTACTGACATTTTCTTTCCTACACGCTTAAACAAAACGGATCAAGGTACTTTTTTTTAGCATAAAAATCAAAATCTAAACTTATGAAATAAAAAATGCAACCTAAACAAAGGAAAAGAAAGGTTGGGTTGCCTCCCAACAAGCGCCCGTGTTTAATGTCTTAGGCTCGACTCAAGAGAAACCTCAAACCTCTAATCAATCTCTACGAGCTTGACTTCCTCTACTCCTCTCTCAATGTCATCCCCAAAGTAGTGCTTCAAATGCTGGCCATTAACAAGGAATGACACAGCTCCATCTCTAATATTCACAACACCATGGGGAAAGACCTCCAAAACCTCATAGGTTCCACTCCATCTACACCTTAACTTACCCAGATGCAACTTAAGTCTTGAATTAAAAAGTAAAACCTTTTGCCCCAGAGTAAACACCCTATGTAAGATGTGTTTATCATGGACCTTCTTCGTCCTCTGTTTATAGAGCTTGGAATTTTCATAGGCATCTAGCCTTAGCTCATCAAGCTCATTCAATTCAAATAATCTTTTCTTCCCTGCTTCATCTATATTATAGTTTAACCTTCTTGAAGCCCACTGAGCTTTATGTTTCAATTCTACAAGTAAAGGACTAGCACGCCCATAAACCAATCTAAAAGGTGTAGTCCCTATAGGTGATTTAAAGGTTGTCCTATATGCCCATAGAGCATCATTCAGAAGCATACTCCAATTCGTCCTATTGGTTGAGATTGTCCTTTCTAGGATGTGCTTAACTTCTCTATTAGACACCTCAACCTATCCTTGGGTCTGTGGGTGATATGGAGTACCCACTCTATGCTTAACCACTTATTTACTCAATAAATCCTCAATTGTCCTATTTGTAAAATGGGTTCCCCCATCACTGATGATCATCCAGGGTACACCGAACCTACAAAAATGTTCTCCTTCACAAAATGGCATACAACATGTGCATCATTGGTACGGGTTGAGATTGCTTCCACCCATTTTGACACATAATCTACAACAAGCAAAATGTATATGTTAGAATTTGAAGACACAAATGGACCCATGAAGTCTATTCCCCATATATCAAACACATCTACCTCTTGAAACACATTCAAGGGCATTTCATGCCTTTTTGAGATATTGCTTGCACGTTGACATGCGTCACAACAACGAACATAGTTATATGCATCTTTAAACAAAGTCGGCCAAAAAAATCCACTCTTTAAGACCTTGACCACTGTCCTAGAGCTAGCATGATGTCCTTCTGTGGGGAGTGAGTGACAATGTGACAAAATGCACTCATACTCACTCTCTGACACACACTTTCTTAGGATGCCATCCCTACACTACCTAAGTAGTATCGGGTCATCCCACAAATAATATCTCAAAGAAAAGAAGAATTTTTTTTCTCCTGGTATCCCTAATCCTCAGGTAAAATCCCACATGCCAGGTAATTCACTATCTCAGCATACCATGGGTTAGTTTTCTTTAGAGCAAAAAGTTTCTCATATGGGAATTCCTCTACAATAGGGATATCTACATCCCTCTACTCCACTCTCTCTAATCTGGAGAGATGATCTGCCACAACATTTTCTATCCCTTCCTTGTATTTAATTTCAATGTCAAATTCTTATAAAAGTAGGATCCACCTAATTAGTCTAGTCTTAGCATCTTTCTTTTGTAAAAGATACTTAATGGCAGCATGGTCAGGCCAAACAATGACCTTTGCCCCCACCAAATATTGTCTAAATGTTTCAAAAGCAAAAACAAAAGCCAAATTTTTTTGTTAGTGGTGGTGTAATTCATTTGAGCATCATTTAATGTCTTTGACGCATAATAAATAATAGTAGGGACCTTGTCTTTGCACTGACCTAAAACGACACCTACAACATAATCTGATGTGTCGTACATCAGCTCAAAAGGCTTGCTCCAATCTGGAGCTTGAACAATGGGAGCTGAAATTATTTTTCATTTAAGGACTTCAAAAGCTTTCATACATTTATCATCAAAACAAAACTCAATGTCCTTTTCTAATAATTCAGATAGGGGTTTTGAAATTTTGAAAATTCTTTTTTAAATTGGTGATAAAATCTGGCGTGACCTAGAAAGCTCCTCACTCCCTTCACCAATGTCGGTGGAGGTAATTTGGAGATGACCTCTATTTTGACCGGATCTACTTCCATTCCCCTATTGGACACCTTGTGCCCCAGAAGAATCCCCTCACTCACCATCATGTGACATTTTTCCCAACTTAAAATCAAGTGAGTGTCTTCACACCACTGTAGGACTTTATCAAGGTTATATAGACAATCCTTAAAAGACTCCCCATAAACTGAAAAACCATTCATCAAAACTTCTAAACACCTTTCAACCATGTCAGAAAAAATGGCGGGCATACATCATTGAAACGTAGTGGGTGCATTACACAACCCAAACAACATTCTTTGATAAGTAAACATACCATAGGGGTAGGTGAAGGTAGACTTCTCCTGATATGATGGTTTGATATAAATCTAGTTATATCCAGAATAACCGTCGAGAAAATAAAAATGAGAATGACCAGCCATTCGTTCTAAAATTTGATCGATGAAAGGTAAAGGAAAATGATCCTTTAAAGTGGCAGCATTCAAACGGTGATAATCTATGCAAACACACCACCATATGACTAACCTAGTTGGTATTAATTCATTAGCATAGTTAGTTGTCACAGTTATCCCCCCTTTCTTAGGTACAACTTGAGTTGGACTTACCCATGTAGAATCAGATATTGCATAAATTATACCTGTTGACACCAGCTTCACGACCTCTTTCTTTACCACCTCAATCATAATTGGGTTAAGTCACCACTGTGGTTGAACTACCACTTTGGCTCCTTTCTCCAATTGTATCTTGTGTTGGCATAAGCTTGGATAGATTCCCTTGATGTCAGCCACAGACCACCCGAATGCGGCCCAGTGATTCTTTAACAAGCCAATCAACTTCCTCTCTTCATCTTGGCTCAGTGATGATGATATGATGACCAGGAGCTTCTCTTCTACTACCAACAACACATACTTCATATGCGGGGGTAGTGGCTTGAGCTCCAACTCTGTGGGATTTACTAAAGATGAGACGGATGGTGGCGGTGGTAATCCCAGATCTTCAAAGTGTCTGGCTTAATAGAAAGGGAGTGATTTGAGTAACAGGGTACACTCTTGTAAAGGGTTCTTATGTGGGTAGTCATTCACCACATTCATCAAACATGCTTCCAGAATCAACTGTGGATGCACCTGTACAATTGAATCAGCCATGACCTCTTCAACTATGGGTGAACAATTTACTTCCTCTTCCTCCTCTGGATATCGTACAACTTCCACCAAGGATACCACTTTGGTATTCTCCATGATATCTACTGCTAGTGTGCCTTTATCCACCTTGGTCATAACATATGCCATGTATAAAAATGGCCATCCAATAAAATGTGCCATGTATAAAAATCATCCTAAATGTCTACTAACTAGATTGTCATGCTGCTCTTCTGAGATTCCTTGAGGCCCAATTTCCTAAATGTGTTCAAGGGAATTAGATTGATGCTTGCCCCTAAATAAAACAGAGGCTCTCCAAACTTGGTCTTTCCTATGAAACATGAGATATTGAAACAGATTGAATCCTATCACTTTGGGGGCAGTGTCCCTAGAATTGATGCACTGGCCTACTCCTTTAGCAATACTATGTCAACATCATATATCCACCACTTCTTGTTGATGATGTCCTTTAGAAATTTACCATAAGATGGTATTTGTTCAATGACGTCAATCAATGGAATGTTGATGGATAATTTTATGAAACTATCTAAGAATTTCTTGAACTGCTGATCCGCCTTTCTGGATTTCACACTATTAGGGAAGGGAACTGGTATTGCTTGTGACCTTTGATGAGGTGGGACATAAGGTTCTGGCCTTGTCCCTGTCACTACCAGTTGCTCTATCTCAGTTTTTCCTCCTTCTTCAGGCTGTTCTGAATCTGTTATTTTTTTCACCCCAACTGGCTCCACACTATTGCTTGCATCTTTTGTCTAAGATGTCTTGGGTTGGCCTTAATTTCCTCCACTGAGCACTTTTGTCCCACTTCTCAATAGTATGGCCTTCACCTGTTGGTACCCGGATGGAGCATCTGTGTCACCTAGGAAACCCTATTTATCGTTGTTCTTTATCGTTGCCACGTGTGCTGTAATTTGTGAAATCTGAGTCTCTAGACTGTGAAATTGAGTCGTGTGATTCTGTAGCTCTCTCTGTTAATGGTTGATTACAATGTCATTTGATTTCACTAGTTTCTTTAGAAGGTCTTACATGTTCTCATCTTCAGGGCCCTTGTTCTACTGTTGTGCATGTCATTGTAGCCTTGCCTGGCTAGGATCCTGTTGGAAGTTGTTTGGATCCTTCTAGGAGAACTTTGGGTCCTTTACTCCAGGAGTACTCATTGGTCTTGTACCCCTGTTGATGCATATATTGTTGGCTAAATTGGATATAATTATAAATCCCTTTGTTTTGATGATGACAAACATTTCATTATTGTGGAATTAACTTCCTATTTGAGTGTTTCAGGGACAAGCATAAAAGGTGGTGGATAGCAACGACTTGGAAGATGTACATGCTTAAATTGCTTTATTTTCAAGATTGTAATCAAATGTAAACTTATACAAATATATAATATACAATTACATAGATATCATGTAAATCAAGCATTTAGATCTTCCTTATCCACACACAACACTTAGATAAGTCATCCCTAAGTGAGCATCACAATTGCACATTCATTTCTTACACTTAGCATATGAGTTAAAGTTTTGAAATAGAGTTTGTCTCAGTCGACACACTTCTCGACCGAGATACTCTCGGTCGAACATTTTCTCGACCGAGAAACTCCCAAGTCTAAAGCACGGACATCTTTGCATAACCTGCTAAAAGCCATCAAAGAGAAAGGCTTGGTCGAACTTTACTTCGACCGAGATTGTGTCTCGAGCAGGTTCTATAGCCGTTAGACTTAGTTCTATAGTCGTTAGACTTAGTTCTATAGCCGTTAGACTTAGTGGGAAAAAGAGGTTAGGATTTGAGTTAAACATTGCTCTAGACTTACCCTCGGTCGACAAATTCCTCAATCGAGAGACACTCGGTTGATGAACTTCTCGACCGAGAAGGTTTGTGCCTACACTTTTCAGGATTAATTAACTAGTTGTTACAAATGCAATTAGTGGACACTTAACGGTTAGTTGAGCACAAAGAAAACCCTAGAAGGTGTCTAGAATGTCCCCAAGCATTCACAAACCACTCCTATAAATAGGACAACCATAGGACACCTCAAGGCACAACTTGCATACACAATTACACTTGAGATTCAATCCTTGTGAGAAAACAAGTTGAGCTACTCTTGAAATCTATTTTCCTTGAGCTCTACATTAGTGTCCTATAGGCTAACATCCCCTATCCACTATACATCCATGTCCATCCACTTTCGTTAGGAGATCAAACGCCTGATATAGGATCAAAGCATTGTACTCAATTGGTAACATTATTTCTTTCTTCCAATCTTGTTCATTTTATTGTATTTTGTTCTCCTTTGCTACTCCTAGGTTGGAGGCTGTGGAAAGGAGGTTGTTGGAACTTCTTCAGGTGGTGAAGGTATCTTGGTGGACTTTGGGCTACTTCTAGAAGGTCTCAACAGGAAGCTACTTCAAGGAGGAAGGCCATTTCAAGGGGGAGCTTGAAGTTACTTCAAGTGAAGGCTGCTTCAAGGTTGGTGAGACGACTTTGGGATGAAGGTTGTCCAAAGGGTGGTGAAGGTGTTTGTAATTTTATGTAACATCCTTGCGAGGTAATAAAATTCAAATACTTTAAAAATCTCAGTTGGGAACAACTGGGTAGTGGACTGACTCCCTTAGTTTTTGCTAAGGGTGGAACCACTCTAAATGTCGTGTCTCCTTCTCCAAATTTCAATTGTGATTGCTTGGTTGAATTAATTTTAAAATCATTATAAAACCCTATTCACCCCCTCTAGTGTTTTTCATTTGGTATCAGAGCAGGCTTCAAGGAGCTCTAATCGAGTCTTGAAGATGGAGGGTGGTGGTGTCTACAACCTCAAGCAAAGGAGAAACTTTGACCAACCTTCAACAAGCTGTAGCTGGTGTTTAGGAACGGGACACACAACACTTAGTTGTCCAAGAAAGTCAAAGAAATAAGAGGTACAATGCTTCATTACTACTACAAATGAAGAAGAACAAGATGTAACTCTTTTTGACCTGTCAAAAGAAGATTTAATTATTAGTCTTCAAGAAATGCATGACAAATTTATTGATTGTAAAAAGAAACTAAAAAGAGTTACAAGAACAAATGAAGATTTATATGATCAGTCAAGTGAACTTGTTTCTGAAAAGGAAAGTATTACTTCTGAAAATTCTACATTGAAATCTTCTCTAAATGATTGCAATACGAAGTTACTTACTCTAGAGACAAACTATAATCTTCTTTCTCAAGAAAAGGTTGAATTACTTCCTAAGTTGAATAATCTTCAAACTCAACCTATTCTATGCACTCATTTAGATTATGATGCCATCGTAAAACAAAGAGATAGTTTGTCATCTAACTTAGATCAAGAAAACTTGAATATTAAAAAGAAAATATATGAAATTGCTAAGTTATAAAAGGAAATTAGTAGTTTGAAGAACAATAGTGTTCTTGATAAGATCCTAAAGGTTTCTTCTGGTCAAATTGGAAGAAGAGGTTTAGGATATGTTCCAAAAGAAAAACATCATCAACCTAAACCTAGAATAACACAGACCAAGTTCATACATGTGCCCAAAGAAAAATTCTATCAGGAACCTAGAATGAAAAGAGCACAAGTACCCAAGACTAAAGTCATGTATGTACCTAAAGACAATCCTACTAGAAAGAGAAATGAAATTGATTCCATTTGTTGTCACTATTGCTTGCATCTTGGACATTATTCCTTCTCATTCCCATACAAGAAAAAGGATGATGATCTAGTTTGAGTTCCCAAAACCTAGAGACTTGAATATGATTAGTTGAGATTTGACCTAAAATGCTACTTTGATATTCAAAAGTCTTATCTCAACTAGACTGAGATTTAAATTGCATATTTCTGTAAAACTGTATTGGAAGTGATCTATGTTTTTATAACTACTAAAAATAGTACAAAAACAATCTTGGTCGACAAAATCTTCGACCGAGACAATGTCGGTCGAGAAAATTGTCGATCGAAGTAGTTTCTATCTTTAACCTGTAGAAATCTGGAAAAATAGTAACCATGTCAGTCGAAAAGGATTTTGACCGAGATAAATTTGATCAAACATTTATTGGACCGAATTTTAACTGATAAAACTGGAGATACAACAACCTTCTCAGTCAAAAAGCATGCCGACTAAAAAGAAGTCGGTCGAGAAAGAGTTCGACCGAATAAGGTTCTGGAAAACCTGTTTAACTAGTTCAGTTTGCTATAAACTTGCTATAAATTTGGTATAAATGAAAATTGATTGGAAATTATGAATGAATCATAAATCTTGGAGACAACTCTCAAATCACATATTGATAATTTTCATCATGATCTATATGTTGGTTCTTGATATCCTTATGAAACATGTTGTAAATTTAGTATTTATGTGATCAAAACTATATGCAAATACAAATCAGAAATGTTTTCTTAAAATCAATGCACACATTGTAAAGTTCTAAATTGCTATTTCTCTTGAAATGATTAAGCATGTTCATCTACATGGTTTGCCTTAAAACTGAAAATGATGAACCATGTTGATTTAATCAAAGAAATTACTATTTTATCATAATCCACATGGTTTGTCCTAAGTATTCCTTGGTCTATCTATATAGAAATCATGTGTCTCGAAATTTTCTTTTAAATGATCATGATCATTGTATTTCATGAAATTAGGGATATGCTTCTATTGTTCTATCATGATCATTATGTTATGGATATGCCTTTATTGGTTCATCATGATCATTGTGTTTCATGTTTTACTTGGTTTGCCTAAAATAATCTTTGATCTATATATACAAACCATGAATGGATATTGTTTTCCAAATAATCATAGTGATTCAACTATTTACATATAAAGATGATGTTATCATTGAAAATGTCATTTTGCATAAAAATAAAACTCAATGGCACAAATGCATCTTGACATATTAAGTTAATAATCTTCTTGTACTTAGCTTATGGAAAAGGATATTATCTTTGTGATGCATGATTGAAAATATATACTCTTACTGTAATTGGACATGCTTCAATACAAATATAACATAGATTGCAAGTTCATTTTCAACTGCTATGATCTTATACATGGTTTGCCTAAAAGTATTTCTTGGCCAATCTGAAAATTTTGAACCATGTTTCCTTGAGAAAACTTCGTATATTTCTTGCATTAATGGAATAAGAGGCCTTGCTTAGAATAAAATTATTTCAATATTCTATCTAAAGCCTATTCTAAGAAAATCAAGAGCAAGACACCATTTCAAAATCAAATATTGCTTACATGAATTTAGTTCTATACAAACTTTGATCCTAAGCTATAATATTTCAAATTGATATAAATTCTTTCAAATTGGTATCCACCTATTACATAAAGGCTTTATATTCAATCAAGTGGATTATTGAGAGTGCTTAAACTATAAATTTGCAGAAAATGCCTCTCGGTTGAAATAAAGTTCGACCGAGGGGCGCCCAGGTCGAAGTCAAGGTTGACCTAAAATAAGCTTGACAAAATGCTTAATTGTAAATCATTTCCTTGCACCCAATCTTAGTATATTGAAAATAAGATTTTAGTGCATAGCTCTCATAAAAGGTTAACTTATTATGATCTAATGCTTATTATGACCTTAGAATCCTTAAATTATCTTGATTATAAGATTAAGGGGGAGCTCACAAAAATTATCTTGACTATAAGAAGGAGTTCACAAAATTTTGTAAACATCATAAAGGAAATTTGAAACTAGTTATGACCTTAGTATTTTTAAAGTAATCTTGGTAATGAAAATAAAGGAGCCTACAATATTTATGAATATAATGTATATCTTGTCCTTAATGGAATTCTCTAAACAAATTAGGGCTTAAAATCCCATGTATTTGGTTAGAGATACATTCATTGGTTCTACTATAAGCTTAAAGAATCTCATATCATTTCAGGGCTGAACATCCATTGTAAATGGTTGAGAAACTATTAAATATATTCATGAGCTTAAAGGATTCTCATGTCATTTTCAGGGCTTAACATACCTTGTAAAATGGATGAGAAAACAAAACACATATGCCATGAATCAAAAAGGATCTCATATCATTTCAAGGCTTAACATCCTTTGCAAATGATTGATAAATAAATTGTGTCTAAATTTGACATAAAAATAAGTTGTTTGCATTAAATTGTGTTGATTACCCTTGCTTTTAAAATTGAATATCTCATTAAGGGGGAGCATCAAAGCATAAAATTAAGGGGGAATAATAAAAGTCTTGGTTATATTGGCTATCTTTTTGAAATGACAAAGGGGGAGAAATAATATAAATCAAATGAAAAGAGTTTCATAATCTCTTGGTTTTAAAATGATATTGGTTGAACAAGAGAATACATGAAAAGGAAATGCAAAGGAAATTTCAGGTATGAAACTCATATGATTTACATTACTTTGATTTATATTGGAAATGTTTGCCATCTTCAAAAAGGGGGAGATTGTTGGCTAAATTGGACATCATTATAAATCCCTTTGTTTTGATGATGACAAACATTTCATTATTTTGTAATTAACTTGCTATTTGAGTGTTTCAGGGACAAGCATAAAAGGTGGTGGATAGCACAGACTTGGAAGATCTACATGCTTAAATTACATTATTTTCATGATTGTAATCAAATATAAACCTCTACAAATATATAATGTACAAGTACTTAGATATCATGTAAATCAAGCGTTTAGTTCTTCCCTATCCACACAGAACACTTAGATAAGTCATCCCTAAGTGAGCAGCACAATTGCACATTCATTTCTTACACTTAGCGTATGAGTTAAAGTTTTGAAATAGAGTTTGTCTCAATCGGCACACTTCTCGACCGAGATACTCTTGGTCAAACATTTTCTCAATTGAGAAACTCCCAAGTCTAAACCACGAACATCTTTGCATAACCTGCTAAAAGCCATCACAGAGAAAGGCTTGGTCAAACTTTACTTTGACCGAGATTGTATCTCGAGCAGGTTCTATAGCCATTGGACTTAGTTTTATAGCCGTTAGACTTAGTGGGAAAAAGAGGTTGGGAGTTCAGTTGAATGTTGCTCCAGACTTACCCTTAGTCGAAAAATTCCTCGACTGAGAGACACTCAGTCGACAAATGTCTCGACCAAGAAGGTTTCTGTCTGCACTTTTCAGGATTAATTAACTAGACATTACAAATGTAATTAGTGGACACTTAACGGCTAGTTGAGCACTAAGAACACCCTAGAAGGTCACTAGAACATCCCCGAGCATTAGAAAACCACTCTTATAAATAGGACAGCCATAAGATACCTCAAAGCACAACTTGCATACACAATTACACTTGATATTCAATCCTTGTGTGCAAACATGTTGAGCTACACTTGCAATCTATTTTTCTTGAGTTATATATTAGTGTCCTATAGGATGATATCTCCTATCCACTATACATCCACATCCATCCACTTTGGTTAGGAGATCAAACGCTTGATATAGAATCAAAGCACTGTACTCAATTGGTAACATGGTTTCTTTCTTCCAATCTTGTTCCTTTTATTGTATTTTGTTCACCTTTTCTACTCCTAGGTTGGAGGCTGTGGAAAGGAGGTTGTTATAGCTTCTTTAGGTGGTGAAGGTAGCTCAACGGACTTTGGACTACTTCTAGAAGGTCTCAATGGGAAGCTACTTCAAGGAGGAAGGCTACTTCAAGGGGAAGCTTGAAGTTACTTCAAGTGAAGGTTGCTTCAAGGTTGGTGAGACGACTTTGGGGTGAAGGCTATCCAAAGGGTGGTGAAGGTGTTTGTAATTTTATGTAACATCCTTGCGAGGTAATAAAATTCAAATACTTTCAAAATCCCAGTTGGGAACAACCGGGTAGTGAACTGACTCCCTTAGTTTTTGCTAAGGGTGGAACCACTCTAAACGTCGTGTCTCCTTCTCCAAATTTCAATTGTGGTTGCTTGGTTGAATTAATTTTAAAATCATTATAAAACCCTACTCACCCCCCCTCTAGTGTTTTTCATGTATTTGGCATGTCCTTCCTCCTCATCTAATGAGTTCCCATCCTTCTGATATAGCTTTTTGGCAATCAGGTCTAGCTTTTCATTAAGAGTGTTTATTACCTTAAACTCTCCCACACTCTTGGTTGTCTCTGGGCGTTCTCTTTCTTCTCCATAGGATTGATTCTTGGACATGTTCTACAATATCTCATGACACTTGGAGGGTTTATTGTTGAGGAAGAAACCCTTGTCTGCACTTTCCAGTGTGGTCTTCTCTCCTTGATGTAAGCCATAATAGAAGATTTTTTCCTAATCTTCTAACTAAATCCCATGATGTGGGAGTTTCTGCAGCATATGTTGAAATTGCTCCCAAGCCTCTGAGTATGACTCTTCAGCTTGTTGTTTAAAATTGTAGATTTTTCTGACCAACTCATTGGTCTTCTACGGTGGAAAGTAACGCTCAAAGAATGCATCAATCATCTCATCCCACATCCCGATAGATTATGGCTTCAAGTTATAGAACCAAGACTTCGTCTTGTCTTCCAGAGATGAAGAGAACAATTTCAAGTATATCAGTATCGCTGGGACCCTATCAATCTTGAGAATATCACATCTTTCCACAAAGCTCCTTATGTGGGCCATCGAGTCTTCGAGGTTGTGTCTGTTTAATGCTTGTGACTTGACCAGGGCTACCAGCCCCGAGTAAATTTTGAAACTTCTGACATCAACTATCGGCTTTTTTACAGGACGAAGTTGCACTGTCGAAGATGATGCCTTGATCTTCTCCCAGATTGTCTTCTCCTCAGTCATTTCTAGTTGTTCAGGTGGTAATGATGTATTGACTAGAGGAGATTCTAGAATGGCTGACGTATTGGGGATAAGTCCCCCTGTTGAGTTGTTGTACTTGTGTGCTTTGTTCCTTTAATGTTGCAGTTGCTACAGAGCTACTTGGAGTTGATTCCCCGTAGTCTGTACTATGTGTTTTCACAATGCACTAATACTTGAAAAAGGTAAAAATTGGCATAAGCACCAAATATAGTAAAGATTAAAAAAATATTCAGCTCAAATAAAGATAAAAAAATAATTGAAAATAAATTTAAAAAAAATAAAAGGTGGCCTAGAGTGGCCATCCACAACACTCATAGTGCTGGACTATTGTCGTTTCCCCGACAATGACACCAAAAACTTGACACAAATTTATTGTGCGCATAAAACACAAGTGTACACGTCTTGTAATATAGACCAAAAGAGGCCTGATGTAATGACCCCACCTCCCGGTAACCCCCAATCAAGGGAGACCAAAAGGTCAGACCCATTATCCCAATTTCATAGATCAATGGTTCGACAAATAATCAATAATAATTACTAAATTCTACCAAAACTACACTGAAAAGCTGGAATAAAATAAAACTTTGCATACCTTTTTAAAATCTTGGATTTCTAGACTTCTATTCACAATTGGAGCCTATTCTAACTAATCCTCCTTGTAATTTGATTCATATATTCACAATGTATCACTTTACTATTTCTCCTTTTCAATGTTGTACCTAAAACATCGACAAACAAAACGGCGGTCAGTATAACAAATTATACTGGTATGTGGGGGGAAATAATAATTGTGTAGTTAACTATAACAACATATTGCAAGCAATTATGGTTTAGCAAGAAAACTTTACATTTTAAACCTAACTACTCAATCCATACATACCCTAGCCTCTGCTTTGTCCCTACAGTGGACCTGGATACTACCTCTCATATGGTAGATCCCAATTAACCCCCATGATCCTACCTAATAGGTAGATCAATACCTAGGGTTGAAGAGTCACATGACACTACCCACAGGTAGCCCAATCTCTAACTCATAATATGCTAAAGAGTCGCATGGCACTACCCATAGATAGCCCAATCACTGACTCATGATAACTTGATGGTCCTACCTAACAGGTAGACCACGTACTAGGTCATCCTTATTATTAGCAAAGCCACATAGGAGGACCAAGATCTGAGCTAGTCATGTACACTTATTTATAGTGATAGTCATAGTCACTTTATAGTTGCATGAAATAAAAGTCATCCAAGCAGTTTTATTTAGGAAACCGATACTAACATCTGGGAATCACTGTGAAACTAAAGTGATTTAATCATAAGCGTAACCACATTCCTGTACTGCTAATTTTTGAGATAGAATCAACCAAGTAGGGAAATCCAATCAAGAAAGCAAGTATAAGAATCCTGAAATAAACATACAATTTCCTTTTATTAAAATCTATCCAAACCAACTTGCTTCTTAGGATTTCTATTCCTTTTTAGGGTTTCTACCCCTCTTTAGGGTTTCACTTGCAATTAGGGTTTTGACTTTACTTTTAGTACCACAAACCCTAACTAGACAAAACAATTCATAAATCCTAAGTTTCCCATCCTATCTTTCCTAACAGGATTAGGATCCTCATTTAACAACATATTTCCATATTTTTGAATTAAATATGATCTTCTCCTCTTTTACCCTAAATTAGGGTTTCTAGATGCATTATCATTTATAATTGGATTAAAACCCTAAAACATGAAATTATTCATCCAGATTAGGTTCAAGTCTACCTTTATCATTCAGTAGGTTTCCATTACTCAATTTAACCAATTAAGCATCATAGACTCAACCATTAATCTCAATTAGGGTTTCTAACCTAATTTCAAAGCACTTTTCATTAACTTAGCATACTTTTGCTATTAGTAACGAAATCAGGTTCTCAAACTATTTTTATTGTGTTCCTCGTGTTTTTCTAAGAAACTTTCATATATTAACTTTATTCATCAGAGCTCTCTAGAAATAGTTATGATTTTTGTAAAGTAATTCATTTTCCTGATTTATTCGTTAATTCTAGAAAACAATGGTCGCTCGATCCATGGTCCCCGGACCATGCAGGATCTAACGGCCTAGGATCCACGTGCCTAACTTACGATCCTAAGTTACAAAGGACCAATCTATCCTTACCTATATTGAAGGCACTGAAGGGCACTTTGGTAAAAATGCAACCTCGCTTCTTCTTCCTCGCGTCAAGCCTGCAACCTCCTCACAGTCCACTCCGTTGTTGACCTTGTGACTTCGTCCACCTGTGAGCATGCCGAAGGGTTGGGAAGCTTCGTCTCCTCCAACCGAACTTGCCCAGGTACTCAATTGATTGCTTCTGCCATGCTAGTACCACCAATGAGTCACCAGACTCCGGTGAGGTAAACTGGGTAGACGAGGGGGAAGATCGAGGTGAATTGTTCAATTGAACTCGTCAAACGCTTCGTCGTCACTCTCCAAAGATGCTAGGGTAGCGAGTTGATGCTCTAGTTCCCTCGTGAGCCCTCTCTTATATATAGGGTAAAACACGAGAGTCCCGCAGGTTAGGGACTCTTCGCCTCATCGACAAAAACACCCAAAAATAGGGTCAAGGATTTTCGGAACAAACTCCTGAAGATGATGGACTCGTCTACTCCTCAACTCATCGCATCAAATGCAAGAAACTCAGATTTCTTTCCCCTCTCCCTTTCCTTCTATGAGTCAAGGTGGACGATGCACAACCACCGTTGGATCTGTGGTCCCCTGGACCACGCGGGGAATCTGATGGCTGTCATCGCTCCCTTGTTTCCATTTTCTAATAAAACAAGGAAAATATGTATTATTCAAAGGAAACTTGTAAAATATATATCTCTCTCCTCGTTTAATCTTTTCCATTCAAAATTTAAAGGAAACTATGTCTTGGAATTATCTACTCATGTATTAAATTTGAAACCCAAAATCCAAAGGAAGAGGGTATTTCCTTCATAATAAAGTTATTCTTTAATAAAACCAATTTACTTGGCATTTCTTCTTTCTTAATTATTTATTTTCTTGGTTTTGATTCCTTTTTCCCATTAGAAATCATGTGGACATGAAATCTTATCCAAGATGGATCCATTATCCATATATCCACATATTTCTTGTAATTTCATTATTATCTCATATTTCTTTCTTAATAAATAAATATTTAATTGATCTTTTGTCTTTCTTGTTGCATTATCTTTGCAACTTGGACTCCTTGGAACCCAAGGAACCCTAAAGGTATGAAATCCATCATTGGAGGATAATTCTTAGCCTTATAGAGGCTTCTACATATCTATTTTCTCTATTTCTTAATTATTCATTTACTAATTGAAATCTTGTTACTGGGCCCGATAGACAATAAGGCCCACAAAGCAACTAACAAGGTTATTGTAAACGAAATTCATTCATTCAAATAAAACCACACGATTATTTCTTCATATATATATATATATATATATATATATATATATTAGGAGAAATTTCATTTCTCACCAAAAGAACCCAAAATTGGGGTTGTAACACCCGAGTTGTCAAACTCAGGGAAACAATGTCCAGAGACCAGCGTTAACTATGATTTGATCATCTAGGTCAAAGGAAATTGATTGAATTGGGGTGTTTAAATTGAATGAGAAATTAAAATAGAAAATTAAAGTTGATTTTCTCAAATGGTGATGGATTCCTTAGAACATAGTTTCATCGCGGGTAGCACTATATATATCCTCCTATTATTAATATCCCTCCTAAATCTAAATAAAGAGCCTGTAGCTAGAAATTACCGACTTTGGCGGCATAATTTCCCTACCTAAACTAAAGCCAATCCCATTATCATAGCAATTGATTCATTAGTTAGGTGCTATTGGTTTTACTCTGGGTAATCTCCTCCTGTTTATGCCCCACCATTCACAAGGGATGCCAATAAACGGGTGAACCTATGTGTTTCTAACCCTTAATCCCCTTTTCAATAACTATTAAGGATCTGAGACTCTATTTATGGTGATCAAGAACAAATAGATAAAGCAATTCTCATAGATTCATATTCAGATATTAAGATAAGAATCTATATTAAAACATAAAATTCATATACAATGCATACCTGGGCCACTCCCGGGTCCTGAGGAATAAGGGGTTTAGCCCTGTATGATTTTTGTAGTAAAAAACATGATAGAGAAGAAGAAAAACATGGGAAAAATTGAATGAACTATGTTAACCCCTGGAGAAAAGCTACTCTGGACGATCCCCTTCCAAGCATGGTCGTTCTACTGTCTCTCGGCTACACAACGATCCACCAGAAGTGCCATAATCGATCCTTGTGGCTTGTGGACCCATTCTCTCCTCCTCCATCTCTCTAGTCTCGAGTACTCAACTACAATGTGATAATTAGGTCTGGTTGTCCTTTCACATAGTTAAAGCATGGCTTTTTCCTATGAAATAACACCAGCCGTCAGATTAGATCGTTGTTGTAGATCTTTTCTACCTAGACAATCTCAATACTACCGAGATGACACTCGGTAGTACCAAGTCTTTAGGGTTCTGGAAATGCACCCAGTCTCAATACTATCGAGTTGAGTCGATAGTACCGACTTGAAATTTGGCACTCGAATCCACGTGCGTCTGATGTCAACTCGTTACTACCAAATTTGGTTCTGATGTACCGAGTTTTTCACAATTCTTCAAGAGAACTAATGATGGTGAGTTGGTACTACCGAGTTGAGTGTTGGTAGTACTGAGTTTGTGCATTGCTTTGGCTATCTTACTTATGATAACTTGGTACCACCGAGTGTTGACTCAGTAGTACCGAGTCTGTGCGGCTTTTGTGAACCTAAAACACAACCAAAAGTGCCTTAGCTTCTTATATTGATAAAAACTTATTAAAATTTGATAAAAAAATACGTAATTTGATGCATTTCAATAAAACAGGCTACTCATAGCAATTTGTGCATAAAAACTAAAGAAATTACAAATGTGTGCACAAAATTAAGGGAAAACAAGCCTGTAAAAATGACTAAATATTAGTGCATCAAGCATGAGTGAGGACAAACACATAGTTAAGGCGAGTGGTGGTTTATGGGGCCAATTTTCATTCTTGAAACTCTACTAGAGCCTTGAACAGTGGGCTCAGGCATTAAAATAAACATTGCTATGAGTATATACATTTAATGGAATATGAATATTTACTTCTTGGGAGAGTCTTAGTGGCTACTCCAAACCCACGTAAGTGGTCTATACACTCATGTTACCTAAAGGAAAATTGGAAAGAGATGTATGGAATGTGTAGGGAAATATGTCTTACAAAGTAGGCAACAGAAAGAAAAATTGTATCTACCATATTCCCCATAAACTAGCAGATCACATCAATAACTATAAGATGGGAAGGATGGTTTTGAGGATATACCTAGTCATGGAGCACGTTCAATGACATATCCTCATTGTTGTAGATGCACAATTGTTGACTAGTTTCTCTTGGACGATGTCTATGCATCTCCTGGTCTTCATCACAGATAGTAGACTGGACAGCTTCCCTAGTGACTCCCATAGTCTCACCACAGACTGTGAGTTGACGTTACCCTCTTAGTAGAAGCCAAAGGACTCCTTCCTCTAGATAAGTCCACACGGACCTCCTACACCTCCTTTCATCTTTGTAGAATGGATAAGAAGGAGTTGTCCCTCCCATTGATGTACTAGTCACCAACTTGATCTCCCAAAACAATGATCCTCAGTTGTTCTCTCCTGTAGATATCCCTCCCTAGTTAGGTAGGACTTGCTTGGGCTCTCTTGGTTACCAAAACCAGAGAGCACAACCATTTTAAGAGAAAATGATTATCAACTATTTGTATTTTGCTATGGAAACCCCCAATTCTACTGTATTTATAGGAGGGGTTTGGGTCTGCGCTCCAGTCTATGCGAGAGTGGAAGGGACCATAAAATCTTGAATTTTTGCAACTTGCGAACATTGGAATGGTCATCTAGAAACCCAAACAGTTGTCTGGCATGAGAGACAATCATCTTGTACTATGAGATGATCATTTGTCTATTTCCCAATCGACATTAAATTGGCAATTTTGAATCTAATTAATGCACGATGGCATCAGAACTAATTCCTTGATACAATCAATTTTTCCACAAATTGAGTGATCTAACTCATGCGAATCAGTCGTCTTGCTCACCCAGACGGTCATCTACTGAGATGAGCTGTGTCGGTCAGTTCAACAGAATGAACCGGTAAGTTCACACCTCAGCTCAAGCAAAATTTAGCCAATTTTAGTTCCAATCAGCCTGATACTCCAAATGGTCATCTCAACATTTAAGCCAATTGTGTGGTACTCCCGACGGCCATCTCACTCAGTGAGCCACTCATCTGGCAATTTATGTAATTGATTTTGTGTGTGAATTTAATAGCTAAATACTTTAGTATTCAATTCAATCATCATTCAAGATTAGACTCCTCTTCTAGGTCGATACCTATGTGTGTGACCCTATAGGTCCCATATTACATTGGCAATGAATATCCATAACAAATTATGACATCATAAGCAATGAGCAGTGCCTAGTCGCATATCAATGCTACTCAGGTAAATGGAAAGTTGGGGAACAACTTCAATGTACAATCTATGCTCGGTGTTGCATTGTTTGTATAATTCCTTTATCTCTGATATCCAGATTTAACTTGAGGCATGGAGCAGTCACCCTCTTCAACATTCAATCTTGTTTCTTGAGCTAGAGAAAACTCACTTAGATATATATGACCTCAATATCATATATTGACTCACATGTGCACGACCATGCATTTATTAGACTCGCTAATCAAAAGGCCTTGGATATCATACTCCCTTAGCAGGGACAAATCCCATCTCTATCACTCACAATCAATTCCCATGTGTCATAGTCACCCAATCATCACCTTTATAACAACCCATGTTTCAAGATTGTGTTTTATGATGTCAAAGATTACCTAACAACATCTTATGAGTTCAGTGATTTCATGTCTAAGAACCACAAACACCAGCATCACTATGAGAGATGACTATGACTACCATGGTAATGATTTCCATGTATAAGACCCCTAACCTGAGTTTTGGGGAAACCCTATTTGTTTTGGCTTGATCATGATCTTATAACCTTTCTCTAATATCTTGAGATGTAATTAGGGCTTGTGGAGAGCTTAAGTTTCAAGTTTGAGCCTTTTCGGATGTTGTTTGTGTTTTATGTGCTAGTTTTGGTGCAAATTGTAATTTACCCAAAATAGTGTGTTGATGTGCAATTTTCCATCTCTAGAGTGTTCCTTCTCTATCTTGGTTGTAGGAGAGAGAGTGCGGTGCTTTGGGGTGCCTTTTTTGACCCTTGGCTGAGTGGTGTCACCTTTAGTGGTGATTAGGTTGTTCTAGGGTTGGTGTTGACCTAGTGGCCCTTGTTGCTTTGTCTCAACCTAGGTCACGACTTAGGGTTTGGTAGGATGGTGTCATAGTCGATTCACCTCCCCTAGGTGTGTTTGTTGCAACCGAGATAGTTTTGGGTGTCTTGGGTCTAGATGGGTGCTCTTGTGAAGAGTGTGTCGACCTAGGGTTTTTGGTGACCTTCTGTCGCGACCTAGTGGTCCTTGGTGGTATATCGCGACCATGGATGGATCCATTGGTGTGTTGTGGTTGCAACATGGGGGTTGGATGGTCTAGTGGTCGAAATATAATCGAGATATGTATCACCATGTCATGCATGCATGGTTAAGGTGGTTGCATGTGGGTACATGTTGGTCTTTTGTGTAGACAAGTGTCCCTTTGGTACCTTAGAGTGTTGATGCATCATACCTATCCTTCTGTCTCATCTTCCACCTATATAACCCCTTCTCTCTCCATGCTTTTACCCCTTTCATCCCTCCATCTCCTTCCTTTCCTTTTCTTATTCTTGGATCTTGGTGGAGGAAGGAGATCCGACCTTGGAGCTTTTGTGATCGACCTCCTCTTGCATGTGATGTTTGTGGTGATCGAAGCTCATCTTCAACCCTTAGTAAGTTTTTATCTTCCTTGGTGATGTTTCTTTTGATCTCATACCTCCATATTCTTCCTTGTTCTCAGCCCTAGACCATGTTTTGACATGGTGGTCTTCTTGAGAGTAATCTTCTCATCACAAGGGTAATAGGGCATGTTTTGACAAGGGGACACCCAAGTAAGAGGGAGTTTCTTCTCTCTTTTCCCCCTTCTTTCTTTTAGCTCGACCTAGTGCTTTTTGTTTCTCTTTTCCTAGATTATCTTTGACCTTTGTGCCTTATCCTTCTTGAGGTGTTGTTGTGCCTGAGAGTGGAGCTTTTGGTGGAGTTTCTTCAACCCTTGGATCGTGTGCTTGGAGCTCTTGATCTTGGAGCTTGGAATCCTTGGAGTTGATCTTCTTAAGGTGGGTTATATAACACTTAACCTACCCTATTATTGCACTCTTTATGCTTGCATGTTATCATATTCTCTCTCTAAAATGTTTCTTTATCATGCTAGTAGATAATGTTAAATATTTAGAACTTTTTTGATGGAGATAGCTTGTTTGGTTTTGTGGAAATCCAAAACCCTAATCTACTTGCAACCATTTTGATTGTTGATATGTTATGGAGGTTCTTCCCTACCTTTTGACCTTGGTCTTGCTCTCATGCATGGTGGACGTGTCCCTAAATTTTGGAGGGCGGTTAGGTTTTGTTTTGGGTACCTTGATAATGGTTTCTACTTCCTTAGACAAGGTTCTTTCTTGGTGGTTTCTTAAGCCATGTCTTAAGATTTTTGGTGATCGTTTGCTTGAGCCTTTCCTTCATGGTGACCATGGTTTTCTCCTTGGTTTTGGTTCTATTTTGAGACCAAAATGTCATCCCCTAGGTGTCATGGTCAAGACACCATAGAGGTTGAGGTCGCGACATAGTGTCCTTTGGGTCGCAACACGTTGCTAGGTTGAGGTTGAGACATCCCTAGGTTGTGACAGTAGGGATTGGTGGGATGGTGGTTGAGATATACTTGATTTTGAGACATTGATGGTAGGTTAGAACCCTAAATCTAGATGTTGCAGATACAACATGATCTAACACAACATGATCTAGGTGAAAGGGGTAACGACCTATTGGTGTGCAGAGTCGCGACACCATAGGTGTTGCGTTCGTGACACAGATCAGGTTGGGTGATCATGACTTAGTTTTTATGTGGTCAACAATGATGATGATGGCTGAAGGGGGTAAGATTGGATGATACTCTTGTATTTATGATGCATATTTGTGTATACTGATGTTTGGAATAACATCTAATCAACCCCAATCATGTTCCTTAATCCTTATATACTCTAAGATGATGGAGGTAGTGAATCTAGGGTTGACGGTTAAACCTAGCTTAGTAAATATACATGTTTTTCATGTTCCTTTTATGATGATAAGATGTTCCACAATCCAATTTCCTTATGCTGGTTGAGAATGATTATCTGCTTATTGTAATTGTATCTTTACATCTATTCTTTATTTACCTTATTTGTGTTAATAATAGCATTGGTGGAGAGTTATATCTCCTGTTGAGATTTAGAATCTCACCCCATGGCTTCTCCACATCTTTTAGGTGGACATGCATGAGGAAGTAGAGATCTTGTAGGTGAGGCAGAGTAGTAGCAAGAAGAACAGTAGCTGACAAGGTTGGAAGTGTTGCTAGTCTTTTGGTGTAGAGTCCTAGATTCGTCCATGTACACTCATGACTTTTGGATGGGTTTTGGGTGTGTGTTGTATAGATGCTATAGATACATGTTTTGGCTTGTATTCCTTTTTTGATGTCCTGATATAGCATATATGTATATGCATGGAACAAGTTTCTCTTGTAGTAGGATAATGGAACATGTGGTAAATGTAAGCACCTTGGGATCTATGATATTTGATACAGGTGTCCTGCAAGGACCTATATGTAAATGTTTTTGCTTCTTTGGTACTAAATGATATTGGTTTAAAATTTTCAGTGCTTTTTGGTAATTTGTTTGTTTAGTTTTGTTTCTGCATTTAGTTTGAGTTATATCAATGTTTGTGGTGTGGGGTGTCACTGTTTGGTTGGTATCAAAGCTTTAGGTTCTTTGAGTCTACAAGGACCTAGGACAAGTGTTTGTGTCTGTTATTATGTGCTCCAGACTGTCTTATAATGACTTCTACTTATGCAGAAGGAGAAAAAAAGCTTAAATATGTTTGGAGAACATGAATAACACATTGTTGAAAGCAGTGTTGCTGCACCAAATGGAGGTGCAAGGAACCAGGCACGAGAAGATCGAGCACCTAAGGTCCCCCAATTTGACCTAGACATGCTTGAGAATCATGCCTTCCAGTTTCTTTTTGGGCACTTCATGGCTACTATGATGCATATGGTGGACAAGATGCTTGCACCTCAACCTAGGGCACCATTCCCCAATGTGAAATCTTCAGGTACTGGGAAGACTTTTGAGCGGCTTCCTGTGTTGGGGAAGTGGAGTATGTTGGGATGGATGATCTAGCATATGCAGATCTATCGCTAATCGAGCTTGAGAAAATCCTTCAAGATCCTTAGCATCCCAGAGGCTGATAAGGTGAAGCATGCAGTGTACCTTCTAAAGGGGTGTGTTGGCCATTGATGGGCTATAGAAGAGGAGAAGAAATCTGGTGTTGAGGTAGGTGAGGAGGCATTCTGGCGTGAGTTTTTCAGTTGGTACTTCCCATGGGCCTATCTAGATGATAAGATCAGCCAGTTTGAGTGGATTTGGGAGGGATCCATGCCTATCAATGAGCGAGGCTAAGTTTATCGAGATTCTTTAGTTCTGTCCTCACATGGCTGCTACAGATGATGAGAGGAATTTCCATATTGGGAAGGGGTTGAATGTTGAGTTGTCTACCATGTAGGTTACTTTGTAGAATCGAGAATGGTTTGCCATGTTCATGGAGTTTGTTTGGAGGATAGAGAGATATGTGATAGAGAAGCAAGAGGTGAGTGCCAGGAAAAGGCATGCACAGTCTTAAGGATAGTCGTCAGAATGCTTTAAGAAGCCCAGGTTTTCTACAATGCCAGCACCGTAAAGGTTCAGTGCATAAACATGGTGGTCATAGAGAAAAGTCATAGGTTGTATCCTTCCACCTGTTGGAGCTCACAACACAGCGTCAGTGTCAGTGATAGGGCCTCTAGGCCATAGTTTGAGACCAAAACTTGCCATAAGTGTGGACAAGTAGGACATCTGAGGCAGATCCAGTAGGGCTCACAAAGGTAGAAGTTCAATGGTGTAGGAGGATGAGGATGTGGTCAAGTATCATAGGCTAGATCCCCTTCTCAGGGAAGTAGAGGACGGGGGTGACAACATGCAACAGCTAGATTCTACGCTATGAGTCATCTAGAGGCAGTGGTCTACCCGCGAGTAGTGACAGACCATATAGAGTTATTTCATTCTGATTTGTCTTCTTCTTACTATGCATCTATTTTGGTTGACCCAAGTGAAACACACCCTTTTATCACTCATGTAGTGTTGCATGAGGTGTGTCCTTCTTGTTTCCTTTATTTCTCAGGGCACAACATTCAAGTGGATCCCATACCACTTGATATGCATGTATTTGATGTCATCCTTGGGATGTACACCTTGGATAAGTATAGAGTGGTCTTGGATCATGGTTCTGAGTAGGAGACATTTGTGGATGGTGATATGACATGGATCTTCCAAGGAGATAGGAAGATTCTTCCAACGTGTCTAGTGTTGGCGATGGTGGTGAGAAAGCTATTGAGGTAGGGTTGTAAGGCATTCTTGGCACATGAATCCTAGTATTCAGGAAGTTCCAGTTGTCAGAGAGTTTGAGAATGTGTTTCTTGTGGAGTTTCTAGGTGTTCCCCCTCCCTGAGAGATTGATTTTGAGATCAATCTAGTCCCAGCCACACAACTAATAGCTCAAACATTGTACAGGATGGCTCCAGCTGAGATGGAAGAGTTGAAGAGATAGTTGCAAGAGCTAATTGACAAAGGTTTTATTAGTCTAAGTACATAACCATGAGGTACTCTAGTGCTGTTTGTGAAGAAGAAGTATGGTTCCATGAGGCTGTGTATAGACTACAAGCAGTTGAACAAGGTGATGATAAAGAACAAGTACCCCTTACTGATGATAGATGACCAGTTTGATCAGTTGTGTTGTGCATCAGTGTTCTCAAAGATAGACTTGAGGTAAGGGTATCACTAGTTGAGGATCAAGGAAGATGACATACCTAATTCGGCTTTCAAGATTAGGTATGGTCACTATGAGTTCATGGTTATGTCGTTTAGGCTAACCAGTGCACCGAAAGTGTTCATGGACTCAATGAACAGAGTGTTCTGGGCATTTCTCAATCAGTTTGTGATGGTCTTCATAGATGACATTTTGATATATAGTCGTGACAGTCATCAACATGAGCAGTATCTCAGTCACGCCTTGACTTGTTGAGGTAACATCAACTTTATGCCAAGTTCAGTAAGTGTGAGTTCTAGCTAAAAGAAGTAGCTTTTCTAGGGAATGTTATATCTATTGAGGGTGTTCGTATGGATCCCAAGAAGTTTGATTTCATAACAGAGTGAGAACAACCAAAGACACTGATAGAAGTGTGTAGTTTTCTGGGTTTGGTAGGCTATTATAGGAGGTTCATTAAGAACTTCAATGCAATAGCTCTACCCCTGACTAAGATGGCGGAAAAGGATGTCCTATTTGACTGGGATGACATATGTCACCGTGCTTTTTAGATGCTAAAGGAGAAGCTGACTAGTGTACCAGTTCTAGTCTTACCTGAGCAGGGAAAAGGATACAACATATTTTGTGATGCGTCGAGGAATGGTTTGGGTTGTGTATTGATGCAGGAGAATAATGTAGTTTCTTTTGCTTCTCGTCAGCTCAAGAAACACGAGGAAAACTACCTAACCCATGACTTGGAGTTAGTTGTCATGGTTCATGCCTTGAAGACCTAGAGACATTGCCTTTATGGCGAGAGATGTCACGCCTTCATGGATCACAAGAACCTAAAGTATATCTTTTCACAACAGGAATTGAAAATGAGGTAGCGGTGCTAGATGGAGCTAATCAAGGATTACAATTTTACATGATTTATTACCATCCAAGGAAGGTGAATGTCATGGAAGATGCACTGAGTAGAAAGTCCTCTTTGTCATCATCTATAGAGAAGACACAGTTGTGCTCCTTGGCATGCCATAAGAGAGACATGCTGATCTCCCCATGTCAGATGAATGTTAAACTGGAAGTTTCCTTGCTGGCTGGGTTGTTAGCTCAGTTGTAGGTGAAGCTCATGCTAAGACAATAGATTAGAGACTCCCAACATGTTGATAATGTGATACAACATATTATATCAGAGTTTGGTAGTGAGAAGCATGATGGCTTCCACGAATCATATGACGGGATAATTTGTTACCATGGCAGGGTCATGGTTCCTGATGAAGATGATCTAAGGAAGATGGTTCTGGAGGAGGCACCAAACTGTGACGCCCCACTCTACAAACCAGGAGATAACTCAAAGTAAATGTGAAAAAAAACAAAATAGATAGAAGTAAATCTACATTACAATAAGCATATAATAATACCTAATCAACATAAGCAAATGCAATTGGATTGTAGAACATTTTATCATCATAAAAGGAATATAAATAACATGTATATTTACTACCATATATACTGTACAAAAGCAAACAACGCCTTATCCAACATTTTTGCATTTGATCCTTAGCAATTATACTACATGGCAGGTTACATATTTTATTATGCCCGAAGGATTTGAGTCGTACCACCAAATCCAACCAACCACTACTAAATTGAAATCAGTGTCATACAAGGTCTATGGAAGAGCTAGAATCCACGATCTCACCAAACCTCATGGCCAGTACACGAGTACATAATAGGGTCATGGCACTAATGAAATTGAGCTACGACCCGCAACCACACTCCTGCCAAGGTATGGCCCACAACAAATCCTATGAAACCTCATAAGCATCATACCTCTGAGCTACAACCCATAGCCCATAACACCCCTCCATTAGACATATATCATAATTGAGCGGAAGCTTTTATCTTGAAGGAGGAATGTCACATTTATGAAATCATAGCAAATCAATACATAAATCACCATTGAGATTCATACATTGTCCTTTACATAGGAAACTATGGTTGAGCTCTATAACATGTCTAAACATTTCTAAGCATGGAAACCTAAACATAAAAGTAAACATCTTTATAACATTGGATCGCTTAGTATGGATGGCACCCCCTCAGTTAGCTCTTCAAGGTCTTCTATTCCTTGCTTTCTTCTCTTTAGTCCTTACTTGCTCCAATTCCTGGGGACATCACATCCCCAACAATGCGAAGGGGAAAAATAACACATAAGTAAATGATATTGGAAATTTATAATAAGAGAAAAGTAAATATACTTGACATATAAGAAAACTTGACATGAATTAACTATAAGCATTCTTGAATAGCATTATTAACATGAAGAATTGAAATGATATCTTATGTGTCCCTCTGTGTCTCCCCCTTAGGAGCACATGATTCCTAGGAAAGCCCTTGATGACCCTTTTGAGGTCCATGATCAGGAGCATAAAAGGACTATCTCAATTCTAAAGACTTGATCATTAACATGATATTGACATTAACATAAATCATGATTCTTAAACTTAACATGAAGGGATTTGTCCCCATTAACATGGATGGGATCTCTCCCTCTTGATCATTAACATGATTTTCATGAGTCATTAATCATAAGCTATAATCATAGTGAACATTATAAACATAGGACATAGCATATAGCAATCATCAAGTAGTGATATAGTGAACATGATTAAAACATTAAACTTGAAATGATAATGTCTACTTTATACTTAATATGCAAACAACCATAAATACTTGTGCTCGCCTGGATGTGATTTACAAGAAAATAGGCTAGTGTGCTTGCAGCGAAGTTGATCCTAAGATGGACTTTCTAATCTTTGAGGTGGTTCTTGAATGTGATTTGTAAGAACATAGGCTAGTGTGCTTTTCCTTAGTATGTTGGGATCATGGGGGTCCCTTTTATAGGTGTTAGGGGTCTAGAACTTTCTAGTCCAAGTGGACTTAATATCTTTTGTCCTTTAATTAAACATTGGCAATATATTAACTCCAATATATGAAAAGGTAAGAATAGGTGAAAAACGTCTTTCTCTTTGTTAATTACTAAAGTCCAACTTTGTGGTTAAACTAATTATCTTTTTTTTGTGAATTTCCTTTATTATCTTTCATATCTTTTTATGAGATATTTAAGGGAAAATGTATTATCGTTTGCTTTTATTTGTTTATCAAAAATATCACATTAACTAAATTACCATTACATTTTTTTTATAATCACAAAGAAAGAGAGAAAATGTGATTGTTGTACCATTCCTTACATAATTACCATAATGTCATATTTCCATGTAACTAAGGTCGAGACACATTATTTCATTTTATAAAAAAGAATCACAAAATGGAGGAAAAAGAAAATGAACTTTAGTTTACATCTACATGCATTGTTGTATAGCAAGAGTATATAATGTGATATCAATGTGTTAATTAAAAATTGTTGACTACAATTGCTCGTTCTCATATAATTCATAGTTGTTTAAAATAATGTTATAACTATGTAACAATAAACCATTTTTAATCGTCCATAAATTTTATAACCTCTTATCATCCATAATGACATTTCTATTTTCATATCACGCTTCGTAGTTGTGTTGGAAAGGTGATGGGTCAAAACCCACATTTTCGTAGTCTCAAATTAATTTATTTATCACATTGTATTCAATTATTTGAACTTTGGAATGTTAAAAGAAAGAAAATAATCAAACTCTTCTTCTAGATTCTCTTTTTTATTATTTTAAATAGGTGCTCTCATGTCGACAAATTTTGACCAACAATTAATTAATGTTTACATTGCATGTGTTAAATGGATTGACATTGTGATTTATATTTATTTGAGAGGTCAAACGAATTTGAAACAAAACAAAATTTGGACCACACATTAATAACATACTCTAGATCCTTCAGAGTCAATAAAATTTGAGTTTTGAATATCTTTTATTCACAATGTCCATATTTTTTATTTATTTCATTTTCATGCATTAAAAGGTGAGATAATGTTAAAAGATTCTCCTTAATTATTTCTTTGACTCTAAAAAGGAGATGATCAATATGTATTCACATTTTAGTCTATTATGCCTTTATGGAAAATTTTATTGAAGAAAGAGACTCGTGAGAAGATAATGTTACATGTATTTAATAGGGGAAAGAAATTAATATCCACATCATGTCATTGATGAATATTATTTTCCATGCTTCCAAAATTAAGCTATTAATTGCATTGAATTTTTCTTTGTCTTTTGTGTATTCCATAGAGGAGAGAGAAATAGTGAATTATATTTTATCCCTTTTATTTTAAAAGCTATAAAAGAAAGTCAACTTCTTGTTCAAGTTATATGTTTATCATATTAATTTCTACTTCATTTATTTTCCAATTTTATTTCTTTTAAACATTTTCAAGGACGAGAGTGAGAAAAAGAGAAGGGAAATCATTCATTCAACATTTTAAATTAATTGCAATACATGATGGCATATGTATAAGAGAAAGTATATTTTTAGTATTATTTTTTTCTTATTTGTCTTACTTTATTTTTTTCTATAAGGAATATCATTCCATGACCTTTTTACATTAAACCATTCAACTATTATTATTTTAATAAAATTCATTTTATAATTTTTTTTGTGAAAAAATTGGGGTGTTACAATTCTACCCACTTTAAAATAAATTTCATCCTTGAAATTTTCTACGGTACTACCCACCTTAGCGTTTAACATATTCTATGTACACTAAATTTTGATTTCATTTTAAGTTCTCATTCTCATGATAAAACACTATTTAAAACTCATTATTAAAACCAACATGTGGGTAATCCATTTCACATTATCATTGATATGGTAAAGGACCTTTTCTCTAGGGGTTCTGATTCTTACTTATCTATGTTAAATATCTACTCTTCAAATGCATGCTTGGTTCCACAATGAATCTGATTGGGTTTAGGTGACTATAAGTCTCAAGCTTTTGATGTCAACTCTTATTTTATTTGTCACCTTTGAATACATGTCGGCCGCTCATATATTCAAAGATGACATAATTTATCACACTTTTCTTAGCACATCTCTCATGCACATGTCCCATACCACATGCACTAGAAAGGACTAGAAAAATATGATTATGCACATAACATTCTCTCTACAAAATCCCATAATCATGTGTCCCATACCACAAACACATGAGAAAAAGAGAGAGGATGTTATATACAATTCTTGAGTTAGACACAAAAATCCAAAATTTCTAGACACATAACCCTAGTCCTTATTTGAGATAGATCTCTACTTTGATTTCTAATATCACACACTAACCTTTTCTATACCTAGGGTTAGAACATATGAATCATATTGCTTCTTGGTGGCCATCCATTTATCTGCTTTCATACCATTAATGTAACACCCCTCCATTAGACATATATCATAATTGAGCGGAAGCTTTTATCTTGAAGGAGGAATGTCACATTTATGAAATCATAGCAAATAAATACATAAATAACCATTGAGATTCATACATTTTTCTTTACATAGGAAACTATGGTTGAACTCTATAACATGTCTAAACATTTCTAAGCATGGAAACCTAAACATAAAAGTAAACATCTTTATAACATTGGATCGCCTAGTATGGATGGCACCCCACTAGTTAGCTCTTCAAGGTCTTCTAGTCCTTGCTTGCTTCTCTCGAGTCCTTACTTGCTCCAATTCCTGAGGACATCACATCCCCAGCCATGCGAAGGGGAAAAATAACACATCAGTAAATGGTACTGGCACTTTATAATAAGAGAAAAGTAAATATACTTGACATGTAAGAAAACTTGACATGAATTAACTATAAGAATTCTTGAATAGCATTATTAACATGAAGAATTGAAATGAAATCTTATGTGTCCCTCTGTGACGCCCCCTTAGGAGCACATGATTGCTAGGAAAGCCCTTGATGCTAGGAATGCCCTTGATGAACCTTTTGAGGTCCATGATCAGAAGCATAAAAAGACTATCTCAATTCCAAAGACTTGATCATTAACATGATATTGACATTAACATCAATCATGATTCTTAAACTTAACATGAAGGGATTTCTTCCCATTAACATGGTATCTTAAACATGAGGGATCACTCCCTCTTGATCATTAACATGATTTTCATGAGTCATTAATCATAAGCTATAATCATAGTGAACATTATAAACATAGGACATAGCATATAGAAATCATCAAGTAGTGATATAGTGAACATGATTAAAACATTAAACTTAAAATGATAATGTCTACTTTATACTTAACATGCAAATAACCATAAATACTTGTGCTCAATAGCATGACCCATTTACCTTGAAGTAATGTAGATCATAAGATTGTATCTTTGATCCTTGAGGTAGCGCTTGGATGTGATTTACAAGAAAATAGGCTAGTCTGCTTGGAATGAAGTTGATCCTAAGATGGTTTCTAATCTTTGAGGTTGTGCTTGGATGTGATTTGTAAGAACATAGGCTAGTGTACTTTTCCTTGATATGCTGGGATCATGGGGGTCCCTTTTATAGGTGTTAGGGGTCTAGAACTTTCTAGTCTAAGTGGACTTAATATCTTTTGCCCTTTAACTAAACATTGGCATTATATTAACTCCAATATATGAAAAGGTAAGAATAGGTGAAAAACGTCTTTCTCTTTGTTAATTACTAAAGTCCAACTTTGTGGTTAAACTAATTATCTTTTGTTTGTGAATTTCCTTTATTATCTTTCATATCTTTTGTTTGAGATATTTTAGAGAAAATGTATTATCTTTTGCTTTTATTTGTTTATCAAAAATATTACATTAACTAAATTACCATTACATTTTATTTGTAATCACAAAGAAAGAGAGAAAATGTGAGAGTTGTACCATTCCTTACATAATTACCCTAATGTCATATTTCCATGTAACTAAGGTCGAGACACATTATTTCATTTTATAAAAAAAATCACAAAATGGAGGAAAAAGAAAAAGAACTTCAGTTTACATCTATCTATATGCATAGTTGTATAGCAAGAGTATACAATGTGATATCAATGTGTTAATTAAAAATTGTTGACTGCAATTGCTTGTTCTCATATAATTCATAGTTGTTTAAAATAATGTTATAACTATGTAACAATAAACCATTTTTAATCGTCCATAAATTTTATAACCTCTTATCATCCATAATGACATTTCTATTTTCATATCATGCTTCGTAGTTGTGTTGGACAGGTGATGGGTCAAAACCCACATTTTTTTAGTCTCAAATTAATATATTTATCACATTGTATTCAATTATTTGAACTTTGGAATGTTAAAAGAAAGAAAATAATCAAACTCTTCTTCTAGATTCTCTTTTACTATTTTAAATAGGTGGTCTCATGTCGACTAATTTTGACCAACAATTAATTAATGTTTACATTGTATGTGTTAAATGGATTGACATTGTGATTTATATTTATTTGAGAGGTCAAACGAATTTGAAGCAAAACAAAATTTGGACCACACATTAATTACATACTCTAGATCCTTCAGAGTCAATAAAATTCAAGTTTTGAATATCTTTTATTCACAATGACCATATTTGTTATTTACTTCATTTTCATGCATTAAAAGGTGAGATAATGTTAAAAGATTCTCCTTAATTAATTCTTTGACTCTAAAAATGAGATGATCAATATTTATTCACATTTAAGTCAATTATGCCTTTATGGAAAATTTTATTGAAGAAAGAGACCTGAGAGAAGATAATGTTACATGTATTTAATAGGGGAAAGGAAGTAATATCCACATCATGTGATTGATGAATATTCTTTTCATGCATCCAAAATTAAGATATTAATTGCATTGAATTTTTCTTTGTTTTTTGTGTATTCAAAAGAGGAGAGAGAAATAGTGAATTATATTTTATCCCTTTTATTTTAAAATCTATAAAAGAAAGTAAACTTCTTGTTCAAGTTATATGTTTATCATTTTAATTCTACTTCTTTTATTTTCCAATTTCATTTATTTTAAACATTTTCAAGGACGAGAGTGAGAAAAAGAGAAGGGAAATCATTCATTCAACATTTTAAATTAATTGCAATACATGATGACATATGTATAAGAGGAAGTGTATTTTTAGTATTATTTTTTCATATTTTTCTTACTTTATTTTTTTCTATAAAAAGAATATCATTCTATGACCTTTTTACATTAATCCCTTCAACTATCATTATTTTAATAAAAATCATTTTATAATTTTTTTTGTGAAAAAATTGGGGTGTTACAATTACTCCTTCTAGGGTATGGCCCGCATCCAATCTTGTGAATGCATATATTAAACAGTATATGAATCCAAGCTTTCACTAGGGAAATCATGTTTCACCATCCAGTAAGTGTTGGCATTGTGATGGATCTATGGCACATGGAAAAACTACATGATTAGGTTCCACTTTATTACTTAAGTTAATTAAGTGTCTTTTAGCATCAACCAAGTTACGACATCTAAAGTCATAACAAATTATAAAAAGATAATGGCATAGCACACTCCAGAAGATATATATGTATAGGGTGTGAACTTGTCACACTATCACCACATGATGCCTATATCATTGCCATTAACCACATCATCAATGCCAAATTCACCTGCTATGGGATATCAATCCCTTAACTCATAATTCCTATAGCACAAATGCTTTAGCATGCATCGTGAAGGCTCATACAACATGTATCATGTTTAATCGCCATAGCATACACTAGCTATGATTATCAAGCTCATAACACATGCATGGTTAGAAGTTCATAAACAAGAGAGATAATCACATATCCACATAACCATTCCATGAGAGAGAAACAAGCAAGCCTCATTGCACATTATTAGGGTTAGGGTTTCTTCTTAGCCGATTAGGGTTTACAAATCTAGGTTCAACCATCAACCCTAGATTCACAACATCCCATCATCTTGGAGTATATTAGTATTAAGGGACATCATTAGGGTTGATTAGATGTTATTCCAAATAGCACTAATTACGACCTATGAATCATACATACATGACTATCATTCAAGCATACCCCCTTCAACCATCATCATCATGATGTTTTGACCACATAGCATCTAGGTCGCAATCACCCAACCTGATCCATGTCATGATCGTAACACCTATGGTATTATGACCCCTCACACTAATAGGTCATGACCCCTTCCACCTAGATCATGTCTCACTCGTAACATCTAGAATTAGGGCTCTAACCTACCATTAATGTCTCAACCTCAACCTAGCAGAATGTTGCGACCCAAAAGGACACTATGTCGTGACCTCAACATCTATGGTGCCTTGAACGTGACACCTAGGGGATGACATTTTTCTCTCAAAATAGAACCAACACAAAGTAGAAAACCATGGTCACTATGAATGAAATGCTCAAGCAAACAATAACCAAAACCCCTAAGATATGGGTCAAGAAACAACCAAGAAATAACCTTGTCTAAAAAAGAGGGAACCATGATCAATGTACCCAAAATAGAACCTAACCTCCCTCCAACATGTAGGGACACTTCCACCATTCATGATAGCAAGAACAAGGTCAAAAGGTAGGGAATAACCTCCATAACATATCAACCATCAAAATGGGTGCAAGTAGATTAGGGTTACGGATTTCCACCAAACCAAGCAACGTATCTCCACCAAACAAGTTTTAGAGATTATCATTATATACTAGAATGATAAGGGAACATTTTGTATAGAGAGTATGAGAACATGAAAGCATAAAGAGTGCAATAATGGAATATATTAACTGTTATATAACCCCCCTTAAGTAGATCAACTCCAAGGATTCCAAGCTCCAAGATCAAGAGCTCCAAGCACACGATCTAAGGGTTGAAGAAATTCCACCAAATGCTCCACTCTTGGCCACAAGAACACCTCAGGAAGGAGAAGGCACCAAGGTCAAAGATCATCCAAGAAAAGAGAAACAATAAGCTCTAGGCCTAGACAAAAGAAATAAGGGGAAAACAGAGAATAAACTCCCTCTCACTTGGGTGTTGCCTTGTCAAAATATGTCCAATTACCATTGTGATGAGAAGCTTACTCTCAAGAATGATCGCCATGTCAAAACATGGTCTAGGGCTGAGAACAAGGAATACGATGGAGGTAAGAGATCAAAAGAAACAACATCAAGGAAGATAAATACTTACTAAGGGTTGAACATGATCTTGGATCACTACAAACACCACATGCAAGAGGAGGTCGATCACTAAAGCTCCAAGGTCGGATCTCCTTGCTCCACCAAGATCCAAGAGCAAGAAAAGGAAAATGAAGGAGATGGAGGGACGAAAGGGATATAAGCATGGAGAGATAAGGGGTGATTTAGGTGGAAGATGGGAAAGAAGCAAGGTATGATGTGTCAACACTCCAAGGTACTAAAGGGACACTTGTCCACACAAAAGACCAGCATGCACCCACATGCAACCACCTTACCCATGCATGCAAGACATGGTGATACACTCTATGTTGAGGTTGAGATGTTGATGGTAGGTTAGAACCCTAACTCTAGATTTCATGTGCGTGACATGATCTAGGTGGAAGAGGCCGCGACCTATTGGTGTGAGGGGTCGTGACACCATAGGTGTTGCGTTCGTAACATGGATCATGTTGGGTGATTTTGACCTATTTTCTATGTGGTCAACACATGATGATGATGATGATGGTTGAAGGGAGTATGATTGGATGATGATCTTGTATGTATGATGTATTGGTTGTGTGTACTTGTTTGGAATAACATCTAATCAACCCCAATGATGTTCCTTAATCCTAATATACTCCAAGATGATGGGAGGTAGTGAATCTAGGGTTGATGGTTGAACCTAGCTTTGTAAACCCTAATCGTCTAAGAAGAAACCTGAACCCTAATAATGTGCAATGAGGCTTGCTTGTTTCTCTCTCGTAGAATGGTTATGAGGATATGTCATTATCACTCTTATTCATGAACTTCTAACCATGCAGGTGTTATGAGCTTGATAATCATAGCTAGTGTATGCTATGGTTATTAAACATGATACATGTTGTATGAGCCTTCAAGAGGCATGATAAAACATTTGTTCTATGAGAATTATGAGTTGAGGGATTGATATCCCATAGCATGTGACTTTGGTACTAATGATGTGGTGAATGGAAATGATAAAGGCATCATGTGGTGATAGTGTGATACGTTTACACCCTATATGTATATATCTTATGGAGTGTGCCATGCCCTTATCATTGTAGAGTTTGTTATAATTTTTATACGTTGTAACTTGATTGATGCTAAAAGACACTTAATTGACATGACTAATCAAGTGGAACCTAATCATGTAGTTTTTCTCTGTTCTAGAAATCCATATTAGTGTCAATATGTGCTGGATTGTGAAACAACTTTCCCTAGTGAAAGCTTGGAGTCATATACTGTTGAGTATAGATATTCACAGGAGTGAATGTGGGCCATACCCTGGCAGGATTATGGCTACGGGTCGTAGCTCAGAGGCTTGATGCTTATGAGGTTTTACAGGATTGGTTGCGGGCCATACCCAGGAAGGAGTGCGGATGTGGGCCATAGATCAATTTCACTAGAGCTATGACCTATACCAAGGTGGGCTAGGACTTTTACTCTTTGGCTATATGTCACAAGTTGGAGTTGACGGGTATGTCTTTGTTGTGTATTCATGTATTAATAATGAGGTTTGGTGAGGTCATTGATTTTTTCTATTCCATAGACCTTGTATGGCACTGATTTCAACTTAGTAGTGGTTGGTAGGATTTGAATGATATGACTCAAATCCTTGGGGCATAATAAAATATGTAACCAGCCGTGTAGTGTACTTTCTTAGGATCAAATGTGAAAACATTGGATGGGGCCTTGTTTGTTTTTTTATAGTATAGCTGGTAGTAAATATACATGTTCTTTGTATTCCTTTTATGATGATAAAATGTTCCACAATCCAATTGCAATTTCTTATTGTGATTAGGAATGATTATCTGCTTATTGTAATTGTAGCTTTACTTCTGTTCTTTATTTACCTTATATGTGCTAATAATAGCGTTGGTGAAGAGTTATATCTCCTACTGACATTTGGAATCTCACCCAGTGGGTTCTCCGCATCTTTTTAGTGGATGTGCATGAGGAAGTAGACATCGTGCAACTGAGTCAGAGAAGCAGCAAGAAGGATAGTAGTTGATAAGGTTGGAAGTGTTGCTAGTCTTTTAGTGTAAAGTCCTAGAGTCGTCCCTATGATACGCATCGTTTGCACACCAATTCACTATAACAATTATCCTAGACTTTAATCCTTTTTTACTTTTCAGTTAAGGGTGGTATAGAAGGGTTGATCCCACATGACAACATTTTTATGATTGTTTACTTTTAATCCGTATTGATTTTTGAAATGATTTCTTTTTTGATATGTTTGAATATGAAATAGAAAATAAATTCTAGTTGGGAGTTGGTTGTCTAAGCCAGAATGGGAAATTGAAATAAAAAGAAAATAAAAAGTTACATTATAGCCGGCGAGCAGTAGCCCCGCTGGTCATAGCTCGGGGCCCCTCATGAAGGGTCTCGGGTTCGACTCCCACCGGAAGCACTGCTCAAAAATGAATTTCACGCAGTGTCAGCCAACCTCTGATGTGACTTATTGAGATACCGGTGTGTGGGCGTACAGGTCTCCCGGGTTTACCACCCCTTCTATCTGGGCCTCCGCCTAGGGGGGTGGGTTTCCCCTGGCAATAAGAAAAAGTTACATTAAAGCAAGGAAATGAAAAGATTAAACTAAAGAAGAATAAGTACAGGAAAAAGATGGTTAGCACAAATAAAATATTATCAAATGATAAGAATAAAATTGCTGAAATGAAAAGAGGCAAATTGAAACAAGTGTTAGAAGAAATGATTTGAAATCAATCAAGAAGGCATCGAAGGGGTTTCACCACCTTAACCCTTATGTAAACAAGATCAAGCAATACATGACACATAAGATAGAAGTAGGTATGTGATTTATTAATAAACAAAATGCAAGAGAGGAACTCCACATGAACCCATTGGTTGTGGTGTTCACGTATCCTTGTTCTTCATCCTAAAGAGGATTTTGCCACAGTTCAATCCAAATCCTCATGAAGTCAATTTAGGTATTCTAAATCTGGGGTTCCACGGTCCCATTCTTCGGGATTAACAAATGATTAAAATGATTAATTTCTTCATTTAAATCAGTGATTTCTAAAGAGAAAACTATCAGTCTAAAGTAGTCATGTAAAAACCCAATCTGATCCACACATGGCTAAAGGGCTACTCCCCTTGCCTCGATAAGAAGACTACTCGCTACTCATAGGGAGGATGGGAGAAATAAAGAGAGAAAGGAAAGAAGCCATAGACCACAATTTCAGAATCTCCGTAGAGTCCATGGTGGTGACAATTAAACGACTTGATTGCTTTGTCTCCCGCTCTAAGATGAAAATGCAAGAAGAAGAACAAGAAAAAGAGAGATCCAGATGTAGAAGAAAAGAACCAACATTATTGTTTTGAATGTAAAATTACACTAGAAAGAAAAAAATAGAGCTTCACTAGTGATTGTGTACAAAAATTGGGACCCTCTTCTTAGTGGAGTCTCCCCTCCTATTATAGGGGAAGGAGGGGTGGAAAACACTAAAAGAGGGGGTGAGAAAGGATGGGTGGAGGTTGTTGAATTTCCCTATTCACGTGCCACAAATGGCCGTTTCGCAAGGCAAAACGGTCGTCTGGTGCTGACTGGGTACTCATCTAGAATGTTTGGTGTGAAACCCTAAAGAGGGTAGTAGAGGCTCCCATCTGGATGATTTCTTGGGCTGAAAATGATGTCACAGACGGTCATCTGGGATCTATAAGACGCTCGTCTTGGGTGTGACATGGTGAGAATTTGAAGAAGCGACTGAGCCCTAGTGGTGGTGAATGTATCTCATTTCTTAGTCTCGAAGTAAGACATCTGAATAGATGTTTGGCAAATTGAGGCACCCATCTCATTCTGCCACATGTGTAATCAAGGATTTGGAACCCTCAGAAAGTGGCTCGATAGGTGCTATGTGATGTGAGGCTAGGGTAGGTTGACCTAGCCATCCAAATTGTTGGGATCCTTGACTGGCTCCATGAGACGACCGTCTCGCTTAAGCGAAACGACTGTTTGGTGTGCTAAGTTAGCTGATTGAGCCAAGGCCAAGGTGGCCTTTTAGCTCTGAAACAAGGGTCTTCAGGGGTGTGAGCCGACCATCTGGAATCAGTGAGACGACTGTCTTGCTGACTCAGTGGGTCAAAATGAACTTTGGAGAAAATCCCTACAAAATTTGAGAAAATTGGGTAAGTATTTGCATAAATAAATCATGAAGTGGGTAAATTACAATTTAGTCCATAATTTACTAGCCATGCAACCTTTATCAAAGACAAAAGAAGTGTCCTTTTGAAGGATATTAGTTAAGGGTTTGGTGATCTTAGAAATATCATGGATGAAATGCCTATAAAAACCCGCATGGTCAAGGAAGGCACGATCGTCCTTGACGGAAGAAGGTGGTGGGAGTTTTGAGATGACCTTAATCTTGGTTGTATCCACTTCAATGCCACGATTGCTCACCCTATGTCCTAAAACAATTCCTTTAGTCACCATAAAGTGACACTTCTCCCAATTGAGGATCAAATGTGCTTCCTCACATTTTTCCAAAACTAGAGATAAATGATGGAGGCAAGATTCAAAACTATCTCCATAGATGGAGAAATCATCCATACAAACCTCCATGATGGTTTTGGTCAATCTAGTAAAAATGGTGGACATGCACCGCTGAAAGGTGGCTAGAGCATTGCACAACCTAAACGACATTCTCCTGAATGCATAAGTGGCAAGCGGGCAAATAAAAGTCTTTTTCTCTTGATTGTCTAGATGAATGGATATTTGATAGAAACTTGAATAGCCCGTCAAGATAGAAAAAATATTGTTGATGGGTGAGGCGCTCTAGTACTTGATCCAGGAAGGGGAGAGGGAAGTGATCTTTCCTAGTGGCCTTATTCAGTTTCCTATAGTCAATACACATCCTCCACCCTTTGACAGTGTGAGTGGGAATAAGCTCATCATTGTCATTTTCCACAACAGTGCTACCCCCTTTCATGGAGACGACCTAACCCAAGGAGAGTCAGAGATGGGGTATATGATCCTTGAAATCAAAATCTTAATAACTTCTAGATGCACCACCTCTTTCATGTTGGGATTCAGTTTCCTTTTAGGGTCTCTAGAAGGTTTGTACTCTTCTACCATAGGAATTGTATGCATGCAAATGGAGTGAACTATTCCTGTCAAATCAACCATTTTGTATCCTAAGGTAGATTTTCTCTTCCTAAGTTCAATCATTATCTTGGTTTCCTATTCATGGCTGAGATCAGAGTTAATGTAATAGGATAAAGCACTTTCTCATCAATGAAAGCATACGTAAGAACTTTAGCGAGGGGTTTCATGTCAGGTGCTTTGGGGGTTTTAGGTTTTGCATCTACAATGAAGACCATTTTTAGGTCTTCAAACTCCTCATCATGAATCTCCTCAAAGGTGTAAAGATGATGTTTGAATTTCTCTAATTGCTTATCTTCAAATCCACAATCAATAGGGGTCGCAAGGGAATTTTGGAGGGGATCTGTAACTAATTCCCATTCTTGTCTCAATTGTTGCATCTTCTCAATACAATCATGAAGATAGACCTCTTCTTGGAGGCTTGGTCCACGCATGCTTTCAAATACCCTAAAATTTAGGTTTTGTTTTCCTAGGTGTAAGAAAATGGTTCTGGCCTCAACATCAGTCAATGTACGAGAGGTGGCCAAAAAGGGACGGCCAAAGATGATGGGGTACCTTAAGTCTTTATTTATGTCCATGATGACAAAGTCATATGGGACATAGGCATCCTTCTCAACTCTTACAGGTATGTCTCCAGTGATACCCATGGGTTTTGTCATGGATGAGTCAGCTAATTGGATGGTCATGGAGGTAGGGAGCATGTCAACAAATCCTAGGCTCCTGCAAAGACTATAGGGCATAATATAAATACTAGTGCCTAGATCTACAAGACCCTTCCTACAAGCATTATCATCTAGGTAGCACCCAATCCCAATGGAACTAGGGTCTTTCTTCTTTTCAGGCATCTTACTTTGGATAATATCAGAGGTGGTCCTAGAAAGCATGACTGTCTCATGCTCCTCGGTGTGGTACTTCCTGGTCAAATGAGATTTCATGTATTTGGACCAAGGTGGCATATCAGCTAAAGCATCAAGAAAGGGAATATCCACATGTAACTTTTCATGGGTTCCCTAAATTTCACAAAATGTGTGTCAAGCCTAGTTTGCTTTTGGCGGGCCTAGTAAGGTGGATGAGGTTTGTAAATGGGGATTTCTGGATCATCGATCTCCATAGGTGGGACCACATGAGAGGGAGTGGAAGGAGTGGGAATGGTAGGGATGGGTGAGGGAGGTTCAATGACCACTGTATCATCATCCTCAAAGTCCAAGGGGACAACTACATGTTTCTCTAGGGGAGTAGTATGAGTCTTCCCCAAACGGGTGGAAACAACCTTTAGTTGTTCGAGATGTTTTGGGTTGTTCTCAGACTGTCCAGCAAAGGTCCGTGCAAGGGGTTTTTGTTGGGAAAAAAGTTGAGCAAACTGAGCATCGGTTGACTGTTGATGTGCTATTATGATTTTCTCTAAGGCTGAAATCCTATCCTCTGCCTCAGGGGTGGGGACATTCTGTTGAGGTGGTGGTTGATGAAGGTTTTGATATTGTTGTCCTTAGTAAGGTCCACAGTTGTGGAAATTGCCCCTAAAGTTCCCTTGGTTCCTAAAATTCCTTTGGTTGTTATTGTATGGGAAACCTGGTGGTGGATGATAGTTGGCTTGGGGTTGTGGGGGTCTTTGTGGAGGGGAAAGTTGAGATGAGTTTTCAGCTCCTAAGGGGTTTCCATATTGAAATCTGTGATGGTTTCTAGCTTGGTTTGGATTGTAGTAAGCTTGGCCTGGGATAGTATGGATCGAGTTAAGGTCCTCCACTTGTTGACCAACATCAAGCTGCATAGGGATGTTGTAGAGATATTGACACTGGAGGGTTGCATGATCATACCCTTGACATATCCCACATAAAATTCTGCAACCCTCTCTGATTGAGGTGGTTTTTCATAAGCATTAAATAATGATTCCAAGTGATCCTATTTCAAAGAGATCAATTTAAGAACTCGACAATAGTATGATGTTTGGGTTTACCTCAGCCTTAGAAACTTTTAAGACACTACCAGCTCTAAGTCTAGCTTGGGTTTCGAATGCTCTTTTAACTACCTCCCATGTACTTCTTAGGTTTTGGAACATGAAATTTTCTCTAGATAAGGAATCAAGAAATTTCTTGGTGTCATCATCAACACCATGATAGAATATCTCAATGAGTAGAGATCATGATATGTAATGGTGGAGGAAATAGCAAAGGGGTTCCCTAAATATCTCCCAAGCTTCTCCTAAGGTTTCTCTAGGGACCATTGAAAATAAAAGGATTTGTCCTATGATCTCATAGGTAAGAGAAGAGGGAATTATTTATCCAAAAAAATTGTTTGAAGCATTTCCCAAGTGATGATGGGGTTTTCACTCTCCATGGAATTATACCAACCATTGGATACCCCTGAGAGAGAGTATTTGAAAAGTCTAAGTCTAACGACATCTTCAGAAATGCCTGGGCTTCGTGTCAAGGAACTAAGGTCTGTGAAACATTAGAGACGATCTTGACAAATCTCACCCTTTTTTTCAAAAAATGGGTTGCCCTGAAGCATGGTGATCCACAGAGTGCATATCTCAAATTGGGTGGCAGTAATCGTGGGTGGCACAACTGGGTGTTGTGCATATCTGGTTTTTGGAGTGGAAAACTCTTTTAGTTGTTTTTTGTCTCTCGACCTCCCTCTGAGTGCCTTCTTTAGCCTCTTACTAAACGATATAGGTTGCACTCAAGTTGGCTTCTTGAGCCATGTGTTCAACCATATCAGCTCTCTTTGAGCGGCAAGTCCATGCTCAAACCTATGGGAAACCTCTTCTTTGCCCATCCTAAGTCAGGTTTGTCAATTTAAGCGATAGAAAGTCCTTTCCGGCTTGGGATAAAAAATTGGCAGCATAAGATCGTTCGATGGGCGGCGCATGCACAATTATATAGATATATTCGAGTATAGAAAAAATGTACTACTGGAATGGAAACTCAACAGAAAGAGGAGATAACCCTTCTGGAATGTTACTCGGAAGGCATAACAAATTAAAAAAAAAGTTTTCCAAAAATTGTCAAGGTTTGAGAAAATGATCCATTATCCCTGGCAATGGCGCCAAAATTGATATGCATTGTTTGCACACCAATTCATTATAACAATTATCCTAGAGTTTAATCATTTTTTACTTTACAATTAAGGTTAGTATAGAAGGGTCGATCTGACAGGACAACATTTTTAAGATTGATTTCTTTAATTCCTGATTGATTTTTGAAAATATTTCTTTTATGCTATTTTTTATTAAGAAAAGAAATTAAATTCCAGTTGGGGGTTTGTTGTCTAAGCTAGAACAGGAAATTGAAATACAAAGAAAGTATAAGGTTACATTAAACCTAGGAAATGAAAAGATTAAACTAAAGTAGAATAAGTAAAGGAAAAAGTTGATTAGCACAAATAAAAGATTATCTAATGACAAGAATAAAATTGTTAAAATTAAAAGAGGCAAACTGGAATAAGCATTAGAAGAAACAATTTGAAATCAAGAAAGAAGGCATCGAGGCTTAGTGGTTTCACCACCTTAGCCCTTGCATAAACAAGATCAAGCAATATGTGACAAACAAGATAGAAGTAGTTATGTGATTTCTTCGTAAACACAACGCAAGAGAGGAACTCCACGTGAACCCATTAGTTCCGGTTTTCACGTATCCTTGTTCTTCATCCTAAATAGGAATTTTCCACGGTCACATCCAAATCCTCATGAAGTCAGTTTAGGTGCTCTATATCTCGAGTTCCAAGATCGCATCTGTCGAGATTAACAAGTGATTAAAATAATTATTTACTTCATTTAAATCATCGTTTTCTAAATAAGAAAACCATCCATCTAAAGTAGTCGTGTAGAAACTCGATCTGATTAACACATGACTAAGGGGATACTCCTCCTATCTCAATAATAAAACTACTCGCTTCTCATAGTGAGGATGGGAGAAACAAAGAGAGAAAGGAAAAAAAGCAATAGACTGTAATTCTAGAATCTCCGTAGAGTCCAAGGTGGTCACAATTAAATGGCTTGATTTCTTTGTCTCCCATTCCAAGATGAAAATGCGAGCAGAAGAATGAGAAAAAGAGAGACTGAGGTGTAGAAGAAAAGAACCAACTTTATTGCTTTGAATGTAAAATTACACTAGAAAGAAAAATAATAGAGTTTCACTACTCCGTAAAAAAATTGGGACCCTCTTATTAGTGGAGTCCCCCCTCCTCTTATAGGGGAAGGAAGGTGGAAAACCCTGAAAGAGGGGGTGAGAAAGGATGGGTGGCGGCTGCTAAATTGCCCTATTTGCACGTCACAAAATAGTCGTTTTGCTACCTGAAATGGTTGTCTGGTGCTGACTAGGAGCCCGCCTAGAACATTTCATGTGAAACCATAAAGAGGGTAGTGGAGTAACCCCTCTAGATGATTTCTCGGGCTCGAAGCGGCATCCCAGACGGTTGTCTGGGATCTTTGAGATGCCCGTTTTAGGTGTGACATGGTGAGACTTTAAAGAAGAGGTTGAACCCTAGTGGCGACGCCCATCTCTCATTTCTTGGTCTTGAAGTAAGACCTCAAAATGGACGTTTGGTAAACTGAGGCGCCCGTATCGTGCCATCACACATGTAATCAAGGCTTTGGAACCTTAAGAAAGTGGTTGGATGGGTGCTTTGTGATGCGAGGCTAGGTTAGGTCGACCTAGCCGTCTGGCTTGCTGGGATGCTCGTCTGGCTCCATGAGACGATTGTCTCACTAAAGCAAGACAACCGTTTGGCATGCTAAGTTTGTTGATTGAGCCAAGGCCAAGGTGTCCGTCTAGCTCTAAAATGAGGGTCTTCATGGGTGTGAGCCGACCGTCTAAAATTTAGTGAGATGGCCGTCTCGCTAACTCAGTGGGTCAAATGAACTTTGGAGAAAATTCCTACAAAATTTGAGAAAATCGGGTAAGTATTTGCACAAATAAACCAAGAAGTCGGTAAATTATAATTTAGTCCAGAAATTACTAAAAAGGAGAAAATCTAATGAAAATGACTAAGAAAAATGTGACAAAAAATGGATGAATATGCATTCATCATCCTGTGCACCCAAGTCATTGGGATGGTTTTTGGGTGTGTGTTGTAGAGATGTTATCGATACATGTATTGGCTTTATGTCCTTTTTTATGTCCTGACATAGAAGATATGTATATGCATGGAACATGTTTCTCTTGTAGTAGGATAATGGTACATGTGGTAAATGTAAGCATCTTGTGATCTGTGATATCCAATACAGGTGTCCTGCAAGGACCGATATGTAAAGGTTTTTACTTCTTTTTTTTAGCAAAGTCAGGAGGCATTCTTATTCATCCCACCCTCCTCATGCAAGATAAATCAAATAAATTACATTCACTAATTAAGTGATTAATAGGAAAAACAGTAGTACTACTACCATTACACATTTTACTACCTACTAGATGTTGGACCTCACTAGGAGGTGTCACATACTGTAAGTATGCAATATTGTTTTTGTGGCTAAGTTTAGCCAAATTATCAACCACCTTGTTCCTCTCCCTAGCTACATATTTGATACTCCAGTTGTGCTTCATGATACTTTGAATCCTCCCAATCTGTTTGGTGTACCTTGGGTTCTCATTACATCATTTTTGGATCATGGTCTTAGCTAGGAGAGAGTCAGTTTCCACAATAGTCAACTCTAGGCCATGATCTTTGGCAACTTCCATGGCCAACAGAATCCCCTCCAGTTCAGCTTCAGTCACGTCTGAGGAGTGTACCTGTTTTGCTGCACCAGACATCCATCTTCCTAGGTGATACCTAATCACCACCGCACAGCTCACCTTATTCTTCTTCACTGGCGCGTTTGTGATCAGTTTTGAGACTCCATGCATGGGTGGTTTCTAGCAGAGTTCTCCTATCTCTTCTTGTTCACTGCTATTAGGATCTCTTTTGAATGCTTCCCTATGGATTCTGATTTGCTCTCTTATCGATCTCACTTTTTGCAAGGCATTCGTGGTTTTGTTGTTGAAGACCTGCTTGTTCCTTGCATTCCATATCTTCCAGGAAGTGATAAGGAAGATAAACCCATGTCCTCGTCTACCTCTAGTTGTTTCAGAATCCACTGCTTGACATCTGGGATATCCCTAAATTCCATAGTAGTTTGTCCTGGTAGGATGATCTCCCAGACTTCCTTAGCATGTTTATAGTCCCTTATCGCATGCAGCAAAGACTCCTCATCCTCTTCGCATCTTGGACAAATACTACAACTGGCTATGTTCCTCTGGATCTTCTTCTTGTTTGTGAGTAAGGCATTGTGCATTATAATCCATGCAAAGGTTTTAATTCTAGACGACACCTTAAGCTTCCAGATGGTATTCCATTTGCCTTCCACTCTAATTCCTTTACCCTCTCTCAACCTCCTATAGGTAGTTTTAGTTGTGTAAGTACCATTTTTGTGTGATTCCATACCCTGACATCCTTGTCGTCCTCCATGGAGGGGGTTCTTACCCTCTTTACCTTCTCAACTATGTTGTTAGGCAACCATTCTTCCAGAAAGTTGTTGTCCCACGAATCGTCGAGGTCAACCATATTGCCTACATTCATATTCATCAAGTCCTCAGGAATGGGTTTGAGGGCATACTCTCTCAGCAAAGGCCCTTCTTTCCACCACCAATTTATCCATGTGTTTGTGCTCATTCCATTCATTGGGATGATGTAAGAGTTATCTTCGATGAATTTTGTACTAGCCAACACCGTATTCCCCAGTCTATTACAGTTGTGAATCTTCCTTTCCGGGTGGGATTGGAATCTAGTTCTCATGATATCGGCCCAAGTGACTTCCCTACCGCTAATAACATCCCAAGAGTGTTTATAGTTTAGATCTAGATTCCAGTCTCATAGGTTCTTGAGACCTAAACCTCCACCTCACTTATGGAAGGTGACCTTGTCCCAGGCCACTAAGGCAAGGGGGAGGGCTTTGTAGTTACCTCCCCAAATGAATCTTCATATGACGCCCTTGATTATGTCCCAAAGTTGAAGAGGAATCACTATCGTCTGCATCACATACTTCGGCAATGCCTCGAGCGTCGTCCTAGCCAAGCATATTATCTAAGCTAGGGAGAGGTCTCTTTCCACCCAGGCTTGAAGCTTTCCATTAACATCGTCTAAAATGTTTTAGTAAGTGTTCTTATTAACTCTCTTATGAATGAGGGGCATGCCCAAATACTTGCCCAGGTCATTGGTCTGTTGGACCCCGCTTGATTCAGTAATACGATCTCTGAGTCTATCTTCCACGCTCATTGGGAAGAAAAGCCTGGTCTTTTCTGTAGACATGGTCTGTCCCGAGGCCTCCTTGAACAGCTTGAAGCACTCCTTGATGACTCCCATCTGTGTGGTGTTGGAATGTGCAAAGATAATTAAGTTGTCTACGAAGCAAACATGGGAGATCTTTAGACCGTGGGTTCCCACCTTGATAGGCTTTCGGATTCCCTCTTCCACCTTCTTCTGAATGAGTTGAGTCAGTCTTTCCAGAGAGAGCACAAAGAGGTATGGCAACAAAGGGTCACCTTGCCATAAACCACGTCTTGCCTTGAAAGTATTTGTGGTTTTTCCATTCCATGCAATTTTAATGTTTCCCAGGGAGATAGAGTTCATTATATAACTACAGATGTTTTGGGGGATACCAGTGCTACTTATCGTGTCCCTTATGAAGTCCCATGACATTTGATCATAGGCTTTGGTTAAGTCGACCTTAATCACCATCATTTTTTCTCCTTTCTTTTTCTTCATCATATGCATAATCTCTTGCACAAGGGTTATGTTGTCTATGATCCTTCTACCAGGCACCAAGCAGCTTTGGCACCTGGAGATCCAATTTGAAATGTGTGGTTCTAGTCTCTCCACCACTACTTTGGATATAATTTTAAGAATAATTTTGTTTAGGGATATCGGTCTTAGATGCTCGCATCTCTCAGGCGACGACACTTTGAGGATAAGAACTATAGTCAATCTACACAGCTCTTCTGCTACCTTGCCCGAGAAAATGGCTTCATTAATAGAATGAACAACACTGCCCCCCACAATTTTCCAATTAGCTTGGATGAATGTACCATTGATGCCATCAGAGCCAATGGCCTTGGTAGGATCCATGCATCTGACCACTGAATAGATTTCCTCCTCTTGTAGGCATTTGCTTATTATCTCCTTCTAACTTACAGAGAGAGTAGCGAACCTCCCCGGGCACTCCGCCATTCCTAGTGGATCCAGGAATTCGGGAGCAGTGAGTATCTTCTCAAAATGATTCATACCAGTTGCATTAGCTCTGACTCCTCTATTACCCATTTGTCTCTGTTGTTTTTTAAGGCGTGAATGGTGTTTCTCCGTCATCTTTGATTGACAAAGTTTTGGTAGAACTTCGTGTTGATGTCACCTTCGACAGACCAGTTTATGTGGCTTGCATGCTTTAGGTCCTCCTCCTTCTTTAAGATATCATCTACCTCAGTCTAGAATGCGGTGCACAGCGCATCGGAGATGTCATTGTAATCATCTGCCAGTTCTATTTGTAGCTTGTTCATGTTGTTGATTAGGATATCTTTCCTTCTCCTTCCTTCCTTCTTTGCTCTCATGTCCCATCGTGTGATAGTGTTATGAGCTTGTATTAATGTGTCAGTGAATGTGGCATTTGACTTCCAAGTATCTGTGAGCATGGCTGAGAAGCCAACCGTCTTCTTCCAGGAGGTGCGGGAGGTGAACCTTCTAGCAATGTGCATTCTCGACTTGAATCGGATCAGGATGGGGAAGTGATCCGACCCCATTTTAGGGAGGTGTTCGATAGCGGCGTTGGGATAATTGTTGATGAAGTCACTATTAGTCATCACTCTATCCCGCTATTTTTGTAGCAGTCCATGCCTATATGTGTACCTCATACCATAGAAGCCTAGATCGATCAGTTGTGATGACCCAGAATTTTAGGGTTTTGATACCCAATACGGTATTGGAGGTAAACCCAGAGTAAAATAGATATTAATGGACATGAGGTAGTATACAGTCAAATTGAATAAATTAGGCTTGTGTTGATAATTTTGTAGGATGTTTGATGTGTAGCTTAAGTCCAATATCTTTATATATGTACCATTTCGCAGTACTTATGACTTCATGTGTCAATGAGAGCATACATGAATCCATATGGTTGAACATTGATATGAGTATGCATCATGATCAATGTAATAGGATCAAACATGTTTCATCAAGGTTTGGTAACTAATTGGTCTATATTTAAGGTTGATACACTTAATTATGAGACTATTTGAGGAATTAAAATAAAATAAACAAATGTTGGATTCTTGGTCTCAAATTTGGTTGAATTCTAGACCACATTATGGGTAACTAGTGCCTAAAATTTTGGTATCTTTTGAACAAACCATTAGATAGGTTTTGAGGTTGGGAATCTTGGTATAATTAATAAGGTTTGAGTTACAGCTGAACTAAGTTTGATATAGTTAGATGTCACATAGCTCTTCATCTACCGAGGCTGTTGGGCGCCACCTTGAAGCTTGGGATGTGTGGCCCTCATCTGAGAGTTAAGGGAGGAACCAAGAGTAGGGAGCTCATCCCTAAAATCCGATCACTGTCGAACAGAAAGAGGCTGACCAAGTCTTGCAATCTTCAACGGCCATCACCACATATCGTGATCTATATGTGACTCAAGCTGAGAAATTAGTTCTGCCTTATTAGTATCTATCTCCCAACCAGTATCACACTGGTTTAGGTTCTAAGACGAGACCAGGAGAACCCTCTTCTCCTTCACCCTCTACACTGTTGTCTACAAATGATGGGGTGATGGGAACATATGGAAGAAGGGAGTCCAATCTCAACTCTCCTCTTCCTCGTTGCCATTAATTTTACATTTCTGCTTATAGCCGAGAAACTAGAAGACCTCCAGGTAGCAGCTAGGGATGCGAGGAGAAGAACCCATCATAGGGAGTCGAGGTAGGACCAAGATTGGAGTCCTCACCTGACAAGTAACACAAGCACCGCCCTGCTCTGGAGAATGGATGATCGGAGGCTCATGTAGCGGTATACGGATTGCAGGTTGGAGGCCAGTTTCCCTGACATCATAACACCCGACCCCGACTTCACAACGGTGACAATTAGGGGGGGGGGGGTCAGCAAGCTAATCGCCTTACCAATCCAGTGCCATTACCAAATTGGCAGGTGACCATGAACCTCTGAGATCGTCACATGTGATCATGGGATATGACTGCACAGCTAGAGCTGTTGGCACCCCCCCACATCTGGAAAAGACCGTGGATGAGTTCATAGCCCAATACCATGGCCTCCTGACTCATCGGTGGGGTGAGGTGAGTGTTGGTGAGGAAAACCCCAAAATACATCACATGTGTTATGCCATGGTGATCAAGCAGTAGGTCTTCGCAGAAGGTGATCTTCCTTCATCTGGGTTGCGTTTCGGCTAAGGGAGAAATGCCAAGGTAGACCGACGGTGCACAAATTCAAGCCTTGTGGATCTCCCCCTGACCAAGGCGCGAGCAATGGAGAAGGAGACTGAAACCCCCAATTGACCGCCTGCTCTGCCACAACTTCAAATCGGAATAGGGCAACAAGCTAGAAGCACCTCCACGCATTTGACACTTACTGTGGAGGCTATAGAGGCAACCAAGAAGCTTATAGACACCATAGGAACCAATGCTCATGCATCCTTGATCACCGCCAACCAACTCTGTGGAAGTAAGAGACGGCAGAAAAGAAGAAGCGGTGAGCGAGCCAGACCGCAAGAGAGGAGGAAATTAGGGAGATGAGTCTATGATGGGATTAGATCAAGATAGACCGACCGGTCCAACCAGCCCAGGAGTGTGAACCGCATCCCCTCCCTTTGAGCCACGTGGTACCTATCTGGCACCCAAAAAGACAGATCTGACAGCTAGAGAATTCCCTAAAAAGGTAAATCTATGTTTACATCATCAGAAATCCATAGAAACATAGAAAATGCCTAATAAATAGCTTATGCAGTTTATAAATGCCTAAAAATTTCCCTTAGACTCAAAAAAATGCCATGTTTCTTATAAAATTTCTATATCAGACTTTTGTGATGCTTAAGTTGATGATATTTAATTTAGATGAGAATGATTCATTTAAATGGTATAATTAGAAAATGGTTGAGGTTAAATATGAGAAAAATAAGTTTGAACCCTAATATATTCTAGAAACTAAATGTGGACTCCTTTGTTGATATTATTGAGAAATTTTAGGCATTTTCTCATTATTTCCTAATTACATGTTTAATCCTCATAATAATTATAGAAAATAGGCAAAGTATCAAAAAATTATGAAATATGAACCAGACCCTTAGAATGACATCTGGATCACTATAAAAATACCAGAGACACATTTTAGATCAGTAACACCTAGATTTGACCTAAATCCTAAATTGAACCAAAATACCATTAATAACAGTGAACCTTGTATTAATGATGATTAATTTCTTTAAATCAGGTGTTGACCATATTATCTAGATGAGCATGGATATGTGAGGAATCTCTGAACTCAGGTACGTGGTCTTATAAGTATAAGACTAGATTTCTTGGTTGCTTATGATATGTGATATAATGAATGCTATTATTTGGATATTCATTGCTTGGTTGAACTATTATGAGTTATACTTCACCAAAATCTAATATAACATAAAAGGATATGGATGGGTTGTAGCTACTTGTGCACCTAGCCTAGTATGAATGTATGTTGCCTAACATGGATGTATGATGCTTTGGCCCATGTTAGATGTGTGATGATAAAAAATTTTCCCATACTGGATGTAAGTCAAGTGCAGATAAGTGTAGTACAACCACATCAAATAAATGTAATAAAAAGGATGTTTACCTGATTTTCTCCTTAAGAAATGGTTTTTCTCTCTTTCTTCCTTCTTCAAGTATTTTCCATTATGCAACCTTACTAGTGTATCTTTTACCATGTACCAACTTTATGTTGATTTGCTGTTTCACGTATGTTTTAGGTTCAGAGCTAGCATGGGATAAAAGAATAGGATGTGAGCAAGTTGTACAGGTTGTACCTATTGTCTAAGATCCTATTAGCATACATGTTTAGACTTGTAAAATTCTCTTTCAATATGCAATTGTAATTCATATTGTAATAATGTACATGTTGAATGCTGAGATGTGTTATGGTGTATGTTATGTTGAAAGTTCATGTATGTGTATTATGCTTCTGCATTGCTCTGTAATATAATTGCTAACGTTTTCAGATTTTGCCTTCTCATCACCATGGGGTTTTGAGAAGGTGAAAATCCTGGGACGTCACAGTTGGTATCAGAGCATGAATAATAGCTACACCTAGCAATTGCTCACCATGAAACATAAAACTAAATTTCACCTCTCACTTTATATCTTAGAAACTTAGTAAGTTGTTCTATAGGAATAAGGTTTGACTTAGCCTCTAAGTTAGAACCTAGATGTTTGAGAACTAGGTTTAGACAAGTGTGAGAAACCCTTTCCATATAGAGCTCATATGTATTGGGTAGCTACACTAATCTGCACCATGTTCTCACCATTTCACTAGGTGGCATGACACTTGACTATCTACTATGTGTGGGACACTCGATTTTGCTGATTTGGTTTTGTTTTCCAGTCGGCTTGAGCCTCGACAATTTTCTCTGACGTCTTCTTTCTCATAGGAAAACTATATAATATTTTATTAAATATATGTAAATATAAAATGTATCCCTCACACTGGAGAGTAGTTAGTGTTCATGCAGTCTAAGTGAAAGGGAGTGACATCAGTCTAGAAGAGAGAATAGATCTAGATTAGATGTCTAGAGCCTCATAAGGTTATGTGATAGATAGATAGACAAAAGAAAGATGAAGGAAATAAGTATATAGAATCTTACCTAAGTTGATCTATGATGGTATAAGTTTCCTTATTAAGATTTGAGTTATATATGAACTGAATCCACTCTTGGAGGATCTATGCTAAGTCGTGATGATGAAAGTACATTCCCTTTTCCTACACAAGATACGCTTAGTTAAGATAGAGATGAGTGTGCATGAGCCTCAAGCTCTTATACAAGCAGGATGTCTAGTGGTAGGATGAGATATGTGGTGAACTCTAGAGAGAGTAAGACCTACAAGGAGAAGGTCATAGGACCTAGACTCCAATATATGAGATATGTGTAAAAACAAATGTGTCCTACACTAGATTACTCTTGAGTGTTGACTTGAGTCCTTATGCATGATTCAAATCTATATGTGAGAATTGGGTAAAAGAAAAGTATGGGTATATGACCCATATGATAAAGTCAATCCTTTAGCTGAGTTAGGTCCTAGATGGAGTGACATATTTTGTGAATCGCATCATTAGTTGCAAGTGAGGTAATATATGAACTCTAGTTATGAGAGTATGATGTTTTCTGCAAAAGATACTCAACATACATGTTCTCCCTTCTTCTTCTCCTTCGTAATATACAATGATAGAAACCTCACTTGAGATATATGTTGGATCCTAGATGGGTGATTAGATGTTCTAGAGGGGGGGGTGAATAGAGCTGAAAGCACTTAAACAAAATTCATTAAACCTTCAAGATATATCATAAGATAAGGTTGCTAAATAGGAAATTTGTGTGCAACTAAAACATGCATTGAAAGGATGAGAGAGATTGAACATGCACCAATAGACAAGCTATTTAGAGTGGTTCCACACTTCAAACTAGAAGTGTGTTAGTCCACTTGCCTAGAGAGGTCAACCTCTAGGACTTCCAAACTATTGCATTCATAAGACATACGATACATGACCAAACAAAGGACTTACCTATCCAATACAAAGAGTCTTCAACCTTACCAAGGACTTACCCACTTTGCAAGGAGTCTTCCGCCTTCTTCCAAGGACTTACCTACTCTTGCACAAGTCTTCAGCCTTGTAGGAATTACCCACTCTTCTTGGATCTTCCGCCTTTGACTACACCTTCACTCAGAGAAGCTTCCACCAATGACTTACCTACTTGAGCAAGGAGTCTTCTGCCTTCACCAAGGGCTTACCCACTCTAGCTCCAAGTCTTCAGCCTTGATCTTCACCAAGGGACTCCTTCCCTTGTTCTTCTTCACATCTCTTGGACAAGAGAGAGAACCTTCATCTTCATGATTGAAATTGAGAGATAGGGAGGTGGTGGAAGTGAGAGCCTCTCAAGATATACATGTAGGACTAGCTCTCTTAAAGATTTCCTACTCACTCTAATGGATGTAGAAAGTGATTAATCTTAGAGAGAGAGAGGAGGTTGTAGGAAGCACTCAACTATAGAATAGGAACCTCACATAGAGTTTGCAATGAATGCTCAACCTTGGAATGAAGCCCAAGGGGTCCTATTTATAGATGGGGATGCCTCTTAGCCTTTGGCAACACTTAAGAATGAAAACTAGCCATTTTGTGGCTTGCAACAGATCTATTTTCACTTGTTGCAACTCAACAATGGCTAGAAGCACTTTTCTGCACTTTTCCGTATAGTGCAATCGGTCGAGTTTCTATAAGGGTAACTCGACCGATAGAGTAAAAGACAAAGCTGATATTCAGACCATCGGTCGAGTTTGTCCTGAGGAAACTTGACCGACCAATGAAAATCGATTTGGTCAGTTACTCCATCAGTCGAGTTTTGTGTAAACACAACCCGACCGATGCAATCTCAAGAAAATTGATCAAGGATGATCGGTCGAGTTTTCAGGCTGGGAAACTCGACCGACAAAGTGCCTATAATAAATTTTTAAAGTTTCATCTAAAGTGCTCTAATATTCGATCTAAGTGTTGTTGAGATTTTTCTAATCTTAATTACAAGTCATACAATCATTAGAAGTGATTTACAACATGATTCTAATGGATATACATCATATTACAAAAATGTGCACTTGTATGACTTTGACTTGTCTTTTCTCCAATTTGATATGCACAAGTTAGGGCATTTGGAGTGTGTCTATACCATATCTGAAATCACTCAAGTAGAGACATTAGACACCAATACGTGGAATGGTTAGTCATCATCAAAACATGGGTTTAGTCAATTTAGACGTGAGTCAATATTGACCTAATTGACCTTGAGTCAACATTCTCCCCCTTTTTGAAGATGACAAACCATTCCATAAATGTATTGAAAGCTTTCAAGTAAAATCATACCTTCAAAGAAACCTAGGGGTTTCAATGGAATGGAGTTCATATGCTCCCCCTCAATTGATGCTATTTCTCCTGCATTGTTAGCTTTCATAACATTTATAGAATACTATGTCGTCTACTCATATATGTTCTACACATATATGTCTTCTCCCCTTTACCTTTTCCCTTTACATGAACATACTTCTCTTCTTCATGTAAGACATGCCTTCTTCCTCTTTTTAAAAGAAGACATACCTTTCTCCCCCTTTGTCATTTCAAAAAGTGGGGTTATGAAGAAATAAGAAACATCACTTGTTAAAGAGAAAGGACATGACACAAATATATAAGGAGAGTAGAAAAGCACAGATAGGGGCTTGTCCAAGCATAGAAATAAAAGCAAGTTAAAGCATATACTTGAACAACCCAAAAAGTAAGATAAGGTGTTGTAGAAAAATAATAAAACATAATTTTGACCCTCAAGATGACAGAATTTGACCAAAAACCATCAGAACTCATTCAAATCAATGAGTCTTGCTCAAAAGGTTGTTTCTGCATAAAAAACACTACTCTTGCAGCAAAATCTGAAATTGGAGCAAAAGCTGCATGAAATCCAAAGAAAATACTTCAATTTCTACATATAATGTAGATCTATGTACCCTGCATCACAATGTTATGCAAGCAACTCAAGATAGTATATATGCAATTTTATAAGCATGAAAGGATATAACTTCACTAGATATGCATCCTTACCATAAGATGATTACCCCTAAGAACTTGAAGGTTGTATCAACACAAGACATACACCTAGACAGATGTAGCAAGTTAGATCACAACGGAAGCAATTTTACATACAACCAAGAGATCCAAAGAGATCATCATCAAAACATGCACAACAACTCAAAGCAAGTAAACACAAGATATAGATATCCCAATTTAGAGAAATTAGAGAGATAGAGTTGTAAGAAATATAGGCAATTTAGAACATGGCAATATGCATATATAAAGGTACCAAAGGAGTGCCAAAGAATAAGGCTATTGGCTGAGAAAATCTAGTTGAGAGGGAAATTCTCATTCAATAAGCCAATTGTGTATTCTGTGCACAGTGTTATCGGTCGAGTTCTATGCTTTGACAACTCCACTGATGACATCTGTTGGCAACACCCATTGGTGCCTATTGGTCGAGTTTCAAACAGGACAAACTCGACCGACAGACCAGTTGTCAAAAAGCACATATATTTCATAAAAACATATTTAAAGGCATGCTAAATATACAAACCATTTCCAAACATGTCTAAGCAAGTTAGTAATGCACTATAGAAGCATTAGAAATAGTTTTTGAGCAAGAGTGTGAAGAGAAACACAAAATACCACTTTTGACTCAAAAACCATATGTATAGTGCACACTAACTTGACAAAAACAAGTTAGGATAGGTTATAAGCAATAAAACCTTTACCTTTGTGCTTACCATTGCTTTTTCCACTTGTTGTCACCCTCTACACATCTCACCTTTCTTCTTTCATGTGGATTGAGAAGTCAATTTGCAATTCAATAGTTCAAGTCAATCCATTTGCAAGTACCTACAAGAAGAAAGATGAAATGGTCCCCAATCGTATTTTTGGGTCCGGAGGGGTTAGTTTAGCAACCCAAATCCTATTGCTTTTGGGTGCTTTCCTAAAAGGACAACAAGTAGAATAATGACCAATTTCATTGCAATAGTTGCATGTGCCCATAGTCTTGGAACTAGAGGATTCTCCATGGAATATTGGAGATCCTTCATCTTTGTTGTTCCCTTGACTACTATCATATCCTAAACCATGTCTACCAATTTGTTTAGTAGTATGGTGTAGGATGTCATTAAGACTCTTTTTACCAACTAACAATCTTTGCAAGGATGATCTCAAACGGTCACTATCATGCTTAAGAGAAGCAATAGTAGAAAACAAATTATTGATATTATCTCTAGCATGCAAAAGATCATTTTCTAAGCAAAGAGCTTTAGTTAAATAAGAATCTCTATCAATACAAAGGGCAACAACATCATTCTCTCTATTTGTAGAACTAGAACAAGATTCATGCCCATTGATTTTAACAAGCAAGGGGCATTTTCTATTTCTAATTCATGCAAAACAAAATCTTTGTCCTTATTTTTAGATTTAAGAACATCAATATCATGCATTAGAGACTCAAGAATTAAAGTATGCACTTCATTAGAACTATTCATAAGAGGTTGAGCTTCTACAAATCTAATCTTATCAAGCAAACTAGCATTTTCAAGTTTAAGAGAGTCTACTTGGCTAAGACAATCATTTTTATCATTAAGCAAGCAAGAATTAGCATGTTCAAGATCATCTAATTCTACATGCAAATTTTCAACAATTTTAGCAAGCTTTTTCTTTTTCCTTTTACAAGACTTAAGAGAGGCACAAATATCATGAATAATAGCAATCAAAGATTCTTTATCTAAAGAGTTTAGATTTACCTCACTTGAGTCTTCACTTTTTGATGCTATAAGAGCAAAATGGCATTCTCCTTCATCACTAGAGCTTGAGCTTGATCCTTCACTTGAATCTTCACTTGATCTTGAATTAGAGGAGCCACTTGAGCTTGAGTGCCATTTCTCCTTCTTCTTGTGAAGATGGGTCTTTTTGCCTTGTGGGCAATCTTTCTTGTAGTGACCCTTCTTTCCACATGTGAAACACCGGATGGAGGAGGACTTGTCTTTGTAGAGTTTACCCTTGGAGTACATGGCATCTTCTTTGGCTTGAGAGGATGGAGGGACTTGTTCCATGATAGCTTCAATTTGAGCCTTCATTTCATCCTTCTTCATTCTCTTAAGCTCTTTCTTCTCTTATCTTTCTACTGCCTCCCTCTTGTCAAGTGTAGCTTCATGTGTTAGTAGATTTCCAATGAGCTCTTCAATAGGAATATTCCTAAGAGACCTTGCTTCTTCAATGGAAGTCACCTTGGGTTCCCACCTCTTGGGGAGAGTTCTAAGGATCTTTGAGTTGATCTCTCCACTAGACATAGGATGTCCTAGAACAGCAAGACAATTGAAGATGGTTTTGAGCTTTGAGTACATGTTGGCTATGCTCTCCTCCTTTCCCATCTTGAAGTTCTCAAGCAGCCCTTTGAGCATGTAGACTTTGCTTTCCTTCACTTGATCAGTCCCTTCATAAGTGATGCAAAGCTTTCTCCATACCTCATAGGCTGTTTCACATGAAGAAATCCAGTTGAACTCGGTGGGGGTCATGGAGGCATAGAGGATGTGCATGGATCTAGCATTCAAGGTTGCTTTCTTCAATGTAGCTTCATTATATTATTCAATCTTTGTCTTTGGTAGCATGTATGGCTGTTCACCATTTTCCACATCTCAAGACTTGATCCTTGGATGTAGAATTGAAGCCTTCTTCTCCAATAGAGGAAATTGCTTCCATCAAAGATTGGAAGGCTGGTCGAGTATCTCCCTCCTAGGTAGTCACCCATATTCTCCTACTTGTTGAAGTATGCTTGGAGAAGACCTGCTCTGATACCAATTGTTTGATCCTAGATGGGTGACTAGATGCTCTAGAGCGGGGGTGCATAGAGCTGAAAGCACTTAAACAAAATTCATTAAACCTTCAAGATATATCACAAGATAAGGTTGCTAAATAGGAAATTTGTGTGCAACTAAAACATGCATAGAAAAGATGAGAGAGATTGAACATGCACCAATAGACAAGCTATTTAGAGTGGTTCCACACTTCAAACTAGAAGTGTGTCAGTCCACTTGCCTAGAGAGGTCAACCTCTAGGACTTCCAAACTATTGCACTCTTATATTCATTCATATGACATATAATACTTGACCAAACAAAGGACTTACCTATCCAATAAAAAGAGTCTTCAACCTTACCAAGGACTTACCCACTTTGCAAGGAGTCTTCCGCCTTCTTCCAAGGACTTACCTACTCTTGAACAAGTCTTCATCCTTGTAGGAATTACCCACTCTTCTTGGATCTTCTGCCTTTGACTTCACCTTCACTCGGAGAAGCTTCCACCAAGGACTTACCTACTTGAGCAAGGAGTCTTCTTCCTTCACCAAGGGCTTACCCACTCTAGCTCCAAGTCTTCATCCTTGATCTTCACCAAGGGACTCCTTCCCTTGTTCTTCTTCACCTCTCTTGGACAAGAGAGAGAACCTTCATCTTCATGATTGAAATTGAGAGATACGGAGGCGGTGGAAGTGAGAGCCTCACAAGATATAAATGTAGGACTAGCTCTCTTACAGATTTTCTACTCACTCTAATGGATGTAGAAAGTGATTAAGCCTAGAGAGAGAGAGGAGTTTGTAGGAAGCACTCAACTATAGAATAGGAACCTCACATAAAGTTTGCAATGAATGCTTAACCTTAGAATGAAGCCTAAGGGGTCCTATTTATAGTTGGGGATGCCTCTTAGCATTTGGCAACACTTGAGAATGAAAACTAGCCATTTTGTGGCTTGCAACACATCTATTTTCACTTGTTGCAACTCCACAACGGCTAGAAGCACTTTTCTGCACTTTTCCGTACAGTGCAATCGGTCGAGTTTCTATAAGGGTGACTCGACCGATAGAGTAAAAGACAAATCCGATATTCAGACCATTAGCCGAGTTTGTCCTGAGGAAACTCGACCGATCAATGAAAATTGATTTGGTCAGTTACTCCATCGGTCGAGTTCTGTGTAAACACAACTCGACCGATGCAATCTCTAGAAACATGATCAAGGATGATCGGTCGAGTTTTTTCAGGCTGGGAAACTTGACCGACAAAGTTCCTGTAATGATTTTTCAAAGTTGCATCTAAAGTTCTCTAATATTAGATCAAAGTGCTCTTGATATTTTTCTAAGCTTAATTACAAGTCGTAAAATCATTACAAGTGATTTATAACATGATTCTAAGGGATATACATCATATTACAAAAACATGCACTTGTATGACTTTGACTTGTCTTTTCTCCAATTTGATATGCGCAAGTTAGGGCATTTGGAGTGTGTCTATACCATATTTGAAATCAATCAAGTAGACACATTAGACACCAATCTGTGGAATGGTTAGTCATCATCAAAACACGTGTTTAGTCAATTTAGACGTGAGTCAACATTGACCTAATTGACCTTGAGTCAACATTCTCCCCCTTTTTGAAGATGACAAACCATTCCATAAATGTATTGAAAGCTTTCAAGTAAAATCATACCTTCAAAGAAACCTAAGGGTTTCAATAGAATGGAGTTCATATGCTCCCCCTCAATTGATGCGCATGGAGTTTTCATACCCCCCTCAATTGATGTTATTTCTCCTACATGGTTAGCTTTCATAACATATATAGAATACTATGTCTTCTACTAATATATGTTCTACACATATATGTCTTCTCCCCATGACCTTCTTCCTTTACATGAACATACTTATCTTCTTCATGTAAGACATGCCTTCTTCCTCTTTTTAAAAGAAGACATACCTTTCTCCCCCTTTGTCATTTCAAAAAGTGGGGTTATGAAGAAATAAGAAACATAACGTGTTAAAGAGAAAGGAGATGACGCAAATATATAAGGAGAGTAGAAAAGCACAGATAGGGGCTTGTCCAATCATAGAAAGAAAAGCAAGTTAAAGCATATACTTGAACAACCCAAAAAGAAAGATAAGGTGTTGTAGAGAAATAATAAAACATAATTTTGACCCTCAAGATGACAGAATTTGACCAAAAACCATCAGAGCTCATTGCATAGCAATGAGTCTTGCTCATAAGGTTGTTTCTGCATAAAAAACACTACTCTTGCAGCAAAAAATGAAACGGGAGCAAAAGCTGCATGAAATCCAAAAAAAAACTCCAATTTCTACATATAATGTAGATCTATGTACCCTGTATCACAATGTTATGCAAGGCACTCAAGATAGTAGATATGCAATTTTATAAGCATGAAAGGATATAACTTCACTAGATATGCATCCTTACCATAAGATGATTACCCCTAAGAACCTCAAGGTTGTATCAACACAAGATATACACCTAGATAGATGTAGCAAGTCAGAGCACAAAGGAGGCAATTTTAGATGCAACCAGGAGATCCTAAGAGATCATCATCAAAACCTACAAAACAACTCAAAGCAAGTAATCACAAGATATAGATATCCAAATTTAGAGCAATTAGAGAGATAGAGTTGTAAGCAATATAGGCATTTAGAACATGGAAATATGCATATATAAAGGTACTAACGGAGTGTCAAAGAATAAGGCTATTGGCTGAGAAAATCTAGTTGAGAGGGAAATTCTCATTCAATAAGCCAATTGTGTATTCTGTGCACAGTATTATCGGTCGAGTTATGTGCATTGACAACTCGAACGATGACAGTTGTTGGCAACACCCATTGGTGTCTATCGGTCGAGTGTCAAACAGGACAAACTCGACCGACAGACCAACTGTCAAAAAGCACATATATTTCCTAAAAACATATTGAAAGGCATGTTAAATATACAAACCATATCCAAACATGTCTAAGCAAGTTAGTAATGCACTATAGAAGCATTAGAAATAGTTTTTGAGCAAGAGTGTGAAGAGAAACACAAAATACCAATTTTGACTCAAAAACCATATGTATAGTGCACTCTAACTTGACAAAAACAAGTTAGGATAGGTTATAAGCAATAAAACATTTACCTTTGTGCTTACCATTGCTTTTTCCACTTGTTGTCACCCTCTAAACATCTCACCTTTCTTCTTTCATGTGGATTGAGAAGTCAATTTGCAATTCAATAGTTCAAGTCAATCCATTTGCAAGTACCTACAAGAAGAAATATGAAATGGTCCCCAATCATATTTTTGGGTCCGGAGGGGTTAGTTTAGCAACCCAAATCCTATTGCTTTTGGGTTTTTTCCTAAAAGGACAACAAGTAGAATAATGACCAATTTCATTGCAATAGTTGCATGTGCCCATAGTCTTGGAACTAGAGTATTCTCCATGGAATATTGGAGGTCCTTCATCTTTGTTGTTCCCTTGACTACTATCATATCCTAAACCATGTCTACCAATTTGTTTAGTAGTATGGTGTAGGATGTCATTAATACTCTTTTTACTAACTAAGAATCTTTGCAAGGATGATCTCAAACTATCATTGTCATGCTTAATAGAAGCAATAGGAGAAGTCAAATTATTGATATTATCTCTAGCATGCAAAAGATCATTTTCTAAGCAAAGAGCTTTAGTTAAATAAGAATCTCTATCAATACGAAGAGCAGCAACATCATTCTCTCTATTTGTAGATCTAGAACAAGATTAATGCCCATTGATTTTAGCAAGTAATGAGGCATTTTCTATTTCTAATTCATGCAAAACAAAATCTTTGTCCTTGTTTTCAGATTTAAGAACATCGATATCATGCATGAGAGAATCAACAATTAAAGTATGCTCTTCATTAGAACTAGTCATAATAGGTTGAGCTTCTAGAAATCTAATCTTATCAAGCAAACTAGCATTTTCAAGTTTAAGAGAGTCTACTTGGCTAATATAATCATTTTTATCATTAAGCAAGCAAGAATTAGCATGTTCAAGATCATCTAATTCTATGTGCAAATTATCAACAATTTTAGCAAGCTTTTTCTTTTTCCTTTTAGAAGACTTAAGAGAGGCACAAATATCATAAATAATAGCAATCAAAGATTCTTTATCTGAAGAGTTTAGATTTACCTCACTTGAGTCTTCACTTTTTGATGCTATAAAAGAAAAATGGCATTCTCCTTCATCACTAGAGCTTGAGCTTGATCCTTCACTTGAATCTTCACTTGAGCTTGATTTGGAGGAGCCACTTGAGCTTGAGTGCCATTTCTCCTTCTTCTTGTGAAGATGGGTCTTTTTGCCTTGTGGGAAATCTTCCTTGTAGTGACCCTTCTTTCCACATGTGAAACACCGAATGGAGGAGAACTTGACTTTGTAGAGTTTATCCTTGGATTACATGGCATCTTCTTTGGCTTGAGAGGATGGAGAGACTTGTTCCATGATATCTTCAATTTGAGCCTTCATTTCATCCTTCTTCATTCTCTTTAGCTCTTTCTTGTCTTGTCTTTCTACTTCCTCCCTCTTGTCAAGTGTAGCTTCTTGTGCTTGTAGATTTCCAATGTGCTCTTCAATAGGAATATCCCTAAGAGACCTTGCTTCTTCAATGGAAGTCACCTTGGGTTCCCACCTCTTGGGGAGAGTTCTAAGGATCTTTGAGTTGATCTCTCCACTAGACATAGGATGTCCTAGAACAGCAAGACCATTCAAGATGGTGTTGAGCCTTGAGTACATGTTGGCTATGCTCTCCTCCTTTCCCATCTCGAAGTTCTCAAACGGCCCTTTGAGCATGTAGACTTCACTTTCCTTCACTTTATCAATCCCTTCATAAGTGATGCAAAGCTTTTTCCATACCTCATAGGCTATTTCACATGAAGAAATCCGGTTGAACTTGGTGGGGGTCATGGAGGCATAGAGGATGTGCATGGCTCTAGCATTCAAGGTTGCTTTCTTCCAGGTATCTTCATCCCATTCTTCAATCTTTGACTTTGGTAGCATGTATGGGCTTTTCACCATTTGCCACATCTCAAGACTTGATCCTTGGATGTAGAATTGAAGCCTTCTTCTTCGATAGAGGAAATTGCTTCCATCAAAGATTGGAAGGTTGTTTGAGTATCTCCCTCCTAGGTAGTCACCCATCTTCTCCTACTTGTTGAAGTATGCTTGGAGAAGACCCACTCTGATACCAATTGTTGGATCCTAGATGGGTGATTAGATGCTCTAGAGGGGGGTGAATAGAGTTGAAAGCACTTAAACAAAATTCATTAAACCTTCAAGATATATCACAAGATAAGGTTGCTAAATAAGAAATTTGTGTGCAACTAAAACATGCATAGAAAAGATGAGAGAGATTAAACATGCACCAATAGACAAGCTATTTAGAGTGGTTCCGCACTTTAAACTAGAAGTGTGTCAGTCCACTTGCCTAGAGAGGTCAACCTCTAGGACTTCCAAACTATTGCACTATATTCATTCATAAGACATATAATACATGATCAAACAAAGGACTTACCTATCCAATACAAAGATTCTTCAACCTTACCAAGGACTTACCAACTTTGCAAGGAGTCTTCCGCCTTCTTCCAAGGACTTACCTACTCTTGCACAAGTCCTCAGCCTTGTAGGAATTACCCACTCTTCTTGGATCTTCTACCATTGACTTAACCTTCACTCAGAGAAGCTTCCACCGAGGACTTACCTACTTGAGCAAGGAGTCTTTTGCCTTCACCAAGGGCTTACCCACTCTATCTCCAAGTCTTCAGCCTTGATCTTCACCAAGGGACTCCTTCCCTTGTTCTTCTTCACCTCTATTAGTCAAGAGAGAGAACCTTCATCTTCATGATTGAATTTGAGAGATAGGGAGGTGGTGGAAATGAGAGCCTCACAAGATATACATGTAGGACTAGCTCTCTTACAGATTTCCTACTCACTCTAATGGATGTAGCAAGTGATTAAGCTTAGAGAGTGAGAGAAGGCTGTAGGAAGCACTCAACTATAGAATAGGAACCTCACATAGAGTTTGCAATGAATGCTCAACCTTAGAATGAAGCCCAAGGGGTCCTATTTATAGCTGGGGATTCCTCTTAGCCTTTGGAAACACTTGAGAATGAAAACTATCCATTTTGTGGCTTGCAACAGAAAGTACTTTTCTGCACTTTTCCGTACAGTCAATCGGTCGAGTTTCTATAAGGGTAACTCAGCCGATAGAGTAAAAGACAAAGCCGATATTCAGACCATCGGTCGAGTTTATCCTGAGGAAACTCGACCGACTAATGAAAATCGATTTGGTCAGTTACTCCAACAGGCGAGTTCTGTGTAAACACAACTCGACCGATGCAATCTCCAGAAAATTGATCAAGGATGATCGGTCGAGTTTTTAGGCTGGGAAACTCGACCGACAAAGTGCATGTAATCAATTTTCAAAGTTGCATCTAATGTGCTCTAATATTTGATCTAAGTGCTCCTGATATTTTTCTAAGCTTAATTACAAGTCATACAATCATTACAAGTGATTTACAACATGCTTCTAATGGATATACATCATATTACAAAAATGTGCACTTGTATGACTTTGACTTGTCTTTTCTCCAATTTGATATGCGCAAGTTACGACATTTGGAGTGTGTCTACACCTAATCTGAAATCACTCAAGTAGAGACATTAGACACTAATATGTGGAATGGTTATTCATCATCAAAACACGGGTTTAGTCAATTTAGACGTGAGTCAACATGGACCTAATTGACCTTGAGTCAACATTCTCCCCCTTTTTGAAGATGACAAACCATTCCATAAATGTATTGAAAGCTTTCAAGTAAAATCATACCTTCGGAGAAACCTATGGGTTTCAATAGAATGGAGTTCATATGCTCCCCCTCAATTGATGCGCATCGAGTTTTCATACTCCCCCTCAATTGATGTTAGTTCTCCTGCATGGTTAGCTTTCATATCATTTATAGAATACTATGTATTCTACTCATATATGTTCTACACATATATGTCTTCTCCCCTTTACCTTCTCCCTTTACATGAACATACTTCTCTTCTTCATGTAAGACATGCCTTCTTCCTCTTTTTAAAAGAAGACATACCTTTCTCCCCCTTTGTCATTTCAAAAAGTGGGGTTATGAAGAAATAAGAAACATCACTTGTTAAAGAGAAAGGAGATGATGCAAATATATAAGGAGAGTAGAAGAGCACATATAGGGGCTTGTCCAAGCATAGAAAGCAAAGCAAGTTAAAGTATATACTTGAACAACCCAAAAAGCAAGATAAGGTGCTGTAGAAAAACAACAAAACATAATTTTGACCCTCAAGATGATGGAATTAGACCAAAAACCATCAGAGCGCATTGCATAGCAATGAGTCTTTCTCAGAAGGTTGTTTCTGCATAAAAAACACTACTCTTGCAGCAAAAACTGAAACTGGAGCAAAAGCTGCATGAAATCCAAAAGAAATACTCCAATTTCTACATATAATGTAGATCTATGTACCCTACATCACAATGTTATGCAAGCAACTCAAGATAGTAGATATGCAATTTTATAAGCATGAAAGGATATAACTTCACTAGATATGCTTCCTTACCATAAGATGATTACCCCTAAGAACCTCAAGGTTATATCAACACAAGATATATACCTAGATAGATGTAGCAAGTTAGAGCACAACTGAAGCAATTTTAGATACAACCAAGGGATCCAAAGAGATCATCATCAAAACCTGCAAAAAAACTCAAAGCAAGTAATCGTAAGATATAGATATACCAATTTAGAGCAATTAGAGAGATAGAGTTGTAAGAAAGATAGGAAATTTAGAACATGGCAATATGCATATATAAAGGTACGCAAGGATTGCCAAAGAATAAGGCTATTGGCTGAGAAAATCTAGTTGAGAGGGAAATTCTCATTCAATAAGCCAACTGTGTATTCTGTGGATAGTGTTATCGGTCGAGTTCTGTGCATTGACAAATCGAATGATGACAACTGTTGGCAACACCCATTGGTGCCTATCGGTCGAGTTTCAAATAGGACAAACTCGACAGACTGACCAGCTGTCAAAAAGCACACATATATTTCATAAAAACATATTTAAAGGCATGCTAAATATACAAACCATATCCAAACATGTCTAAGCAAGTTAGTAATGCACCATAGAAGCATTAGAAATAGTTTTTGAGCAAGAGTGTGAAGAGAAACACAAAATACCACTTTTGACTCAAAAATCATATGTATAGTACACACTAACTTGACAAAAACAAGTTAGGATAGGTTATACGCAATAAAACCTTTACCTTTGTGCTTACCATTTCTTTTTCCACTTGTTGTCACCCTCTACACATCTCACCTTTCTTCTTTCATGTGGATTGAGAAGTCAATTTGCAATTCAATAGTTCAAGTCAATCCATTTGTAAGTACCTACAAGAAGAAAGATGAAATGGTCCCCAATCATATTTTTGGGTCCGGAGGGGTTAGTTTAGCAACCCAAATCCTATTGCTTTTGGGTGCTTTCCTAAAAGGACAACAAGTAGAATAATGACCAATTTCATTGCAATAGTTGCATGTGCCCATAGTCTTGGAACTAGAGGATTCTCCATGGAATATTGGAGGTCCTTCATCTTTGTAGTTCCCTTGACTGCTATCATATCCTAAACCATGTATACCAATTTGTTTAGTAGTATGGTGTAGGATGTCATTAAGACTCTTTTTACCAACTAACAATCTTTGCAAGGATGATCTCAAACTTTCATTATCATGATTAAGAGAAGCAACAGTAGAAGACAAATTATTGATATTATCTCTAGCATGCAAAAGATCATTTTCTAAGCAAAGAGCTTTAGTTAAATAAGAATCTCTATCAATACGAAGAGCAGCAACATCATTCTCTCTATTTGTAGAACTAGAACAAGATTCATGCCCATTGATACTAGCAAGAAAAGATGCATTTTCTATTTCTAATTTATGCAAAACAAAATCTTTGTCCCTATTTTCAGATTTAAGAACATCAATATCATGCATGAGAGAATCAACAATTAAAGTATGTTCTTCATTAGAACTAGTCATAATAGGTTGAGCTTCTAGAAATCTAATCTTATCAAGCAAACTAGCATTTTCAAGTTTAAGAGAGTCTACTTGGCTAAGACAATCATTTTTATCATTAAGCAAACAAGAATTAGCATGTTCAAGATCATCTAATTCTACATGCAAATTATCAACAATTTTAGCAAGATTTTTCTTTTTCCTTTTAGAAGACTTAAGAGAGGCACAAATATCATGAATAATAGCAATTAGAGATTCTTTATCTAAAGAGTTTAGATTTACCTCACTTGAGTCTTCACTTTTTGATGCTATAAGAGCAAAATGGCATCTCCTTCATCACTAGAGCTTGAGCTTGATCCTTCACTTGAGCTTGAGTTGGAGGAGCCACTTGAGCTTGAGTGCCATTTCTCCTTCTTCTTGTGAAGATGGGTCTTTTTGCCTTGTGGGCAATCTTTCTTGTAGTGACCCTTCTTTCCACATGTGAAATACTGGATGGAGGAGGACTTGCCTTTGTAGAGTTTACCCTTAGAGTACAAGGCATCTTCTTTGGATTGAGAGGATGGAGAGACTAGTTCCATGAGAGCTTTAATTTGAGCCTTCATTTCAGCCTTCTTCATTCTCTTTATCTCTTTCATTTCTTATCTTTCTACTTCCTCCCTCTTGTGAAGTGTAGCTTCATGTGCTTGTAGATTTCCAATGAGCTCTTCAATAGGAATATCCCTAAGAGACCTTGCTTCTTCAATGGAAGTCACCTTGGGTTCCCACCTCTTGGGAAGAGTTTTAAGGATCTTTGAGTTGATCTCTCCACTAGACATAGGATGTCCTAGAACAGCAAGACCATTCAAGATGGTCTTTAGCCTTGAGTACATGTTGGATATGCTCTCCTCCTTTCCCATCTTGAAGTTCTCAAACAGCCCTTTGAGCATGTAGACTTTTCTTTCCTTCACTTGATCAGTCCCTTCATAAGTGATGCAAAGCTTTCTCCATACCTCATAGGCTGTTTCACATGAAGAAATCTGGTTGAACTCGGTGGGGGTCATGGAGGCATATAGAATTTGCATGGCTCTAGCATTCAAGGTAGATTTCTTCAAGGTAGCTTCATCCCATTCTTCATTTTTTGTGTTTGGTAGTATGTATGGGTTGTTCACCATTTTCCACATCTCAAGACTTGATCCTTGGATGTAGAATTGAAGCCTTCTTCTCCAATAGAGGAAATTGCTTCCATTAAAAATTGGAAGGCTGGTCGAGTATCTCGCTCCTAGCTAGTCACCCATCTTCTCCTACTTGTTGAAGTATGCTTGGAGAAGACCTGCTTCGATACCAATTGTTGGATCCTAGATGGGTGATTAGATGCTCTAGAGGGGGGGGTGAATAGAGTTGAAAGCACTTAAGCAAAATTCATTAAACCTTCAAGATATATCACAAGATAAGGTTGCTAAATAGGAAATTTGTGTGCAACTAAAACATGCATAGAAAGGATGAGAGAGATTGAACATGCACCAATAGACAAGCTATTTAGAGTGGTTCCACACTTCAAACTAGATATGTGTCAGTCCACTTTCCTAGAGAGGTCAACCTCTAGGACTTCCAAACTATTACACTCTTATATTCATTCATAAGACATACAATACATGACCAAACAAAGGACTTACCTATCCAATACAAAGAGTCTTCAACCTTACCAAGGACTTACCCACTTTGCATGGAGTCTTCTTCCTTCTTCCAAGGACTTACCTACTCTTACACAAGTCTTCAGCCTTGTAGGAATTACCCACTCTTCTTGTGTCTTCCGCCTTTGACTTCACCTTCACTCAGATAAGCTTCACCAAGTAGTTACCTACTTGAGCAAGGAGTCTTCTACCTTCACCAAGGGCTTACCCACTCTAGCTCCAAGTCTTCAGCTTTGATCTTCACCAAGGGACTCCTTCCCTTGTTCTTTTTCACCTCTCTTGGACAAGAGAGAGAACCTTCATCTTCATGATTGAAATTGAGAGATAGGGAGGTGGTGGAAGTGAGAGCCTCACAAGATATACATGTAGGACTAGCTCTCTTACAGATTTCCTACTCACTCTAATGGATGTAGCAAGTGATAAAGCTTAGATACAGAGACGAGGCTATAGGAAGCACTCAACTATAGAATAGGAACCTCACATAGAGTTTGGAATGAATGCTCAACCTTGGAATGAAGCCCAAGGGTTCCTATTTATAGTTGGGGATGCCTCTTAGCCTTTGGCAACACTTAAGAATGAAAACTAGGCATTTTGTGGCTTGCAACTGATCTATTTTCACTTGTTGCAACTCCACAATGGCTAGAAGCACTTTTCTGCACTTTTCCGTACAGTGTAATCGGTCGAGTTTCTATAAGGGTAACTCGGCCGATAGAGTAAAAGACAAAGTCGATATTCAGACCATCGGTTGAGTTTGTCCCGAGGAAACTCGACCGACCAATGAAAATCGATTTGGTCAGTTACTCCATCAGTCGAGTTCTGTGTAAACACAATTCGACCGATGAAATCTCCAAAAAATTGATCAAGGATGATCGGTCGAGTTTTCAGGCTGGGAAACTTGACCGACAAAGTGCATGTAATCAATTTTCAAAGTTGCATCTAAAGTGCTCTAATATTCGATCTAAGTGCTCCTGATATTTTTCTAAGCTTAATTACAAGTCATGCAATCATTATAAGTGATTTACAACATGATTCTAATGGATATACATCATATTACAAAAATGTGCACTTGTATGACTTTGACTTGTCTTTTCTCTAATTTGATATGCACAAGTTAGGGCATTTGGAGTGTGTCTATACCTAATATGAAATCACTCAAGTAGAGTCATTAGACACCAATATGTGGAATGGTTAGTCATCATCAAAACACGGGTTTAGTCAATTTAGACGTGAGTCAACATTGACCTAATTGACCTTGAGTCAACATTCTCCCCCTTTTTGAAGATGACAAACCATTCCATAAAAGTATTGAAAGCTTTCAAGTATAATCATACCTTCGGAGAAACCTAGGGGTTTCAATAGAATGGAGTTCATATGCTCCCCCTCAATTCATGTGCATGGAGTTTTCATACTCCCCCTCAATTGATGTTATTTCTCCTACATGGTTAGCTTTCATAACATTTATAGAATACTATGTCTTACACTCATATATGTTCTATACATATACGTCTTCTCCCCTTTACCTTTTCCCTTTACATGAACACACTTCTCTTCTTCATGTAAGACATGCCTTCTTCCTCTTTTTAAAAGAAGACATACCTTTCTCCCCCTTTGTCATTTCAAAAAGTGGGGTTATGAAGAAATAAGAAACATCACTTGTTAAAGAGAAAGGAGATGACGCAAATATATAAGGAGAGTAGAAGAGCACAGATAGGGGCTTGTCCAAGCATAGAAAGAAAATCAAGTTAAAGCATATACTTGAAAAACCCAAAAAGTAAGATAAGGTGTTGTAGAAAAACAATAAAACATAATTTTGACCCTCAAGATGACAATATTTGACCAAAAACCATCATAGCTCATCGCAACACAATGAGTCTTGCTCAGAAGTTTGTTTCTACATAAAAAACACTACCCTTGTAGCAAAAACTGAAACTGGAGCAAAAGCTACATGAAATCCAAAAAAAATACTCCAATTTCTACATATAATGTAGATCTATGTACCCTCCATCACAATGTTATGCAAGCAACTCAAGATAATAGATATGCAATTTTATAATCATGAAAGGATATAACTTCACTAGATATGCATCCTTACCATAATATGATTACCCCTAAGAACCTCAAGGTTGTATCAACAAAGAATATACACTTAGATAGATGTAGCAAGTTAGAGCACAACAGAAGCAATTTTAGATACAACCAAGAGATCCAAAGATATCATCATCAAAACCTGCAAAACAACTCAAAGAAAGTAATCGCAAGATATAGATATACCAATTTAGAGCAATTAGAGAGATAGAGTTGTAAGAAAGATAGGCAATTTAGAACATGGCAATATGCATATATAAAGGTACCAAAGGAGTGCCAAAGAATAAGGCTATTGGCTGAGAAAATCTAGTTGAGAGGGAAATTCTCATTCAATAAGCCAACTGTGTATTATGTGCACAGTGTTATCAGTAGAGTTTTGTGCATTGACAACTCGAACGATGACAGTTGTTGGCAACACCCATTGGTGCCTATCGGTCGAGTTTCAAACTGGAAAAACTCGACCGACAGACCAGCTATCAAAAAGAACATATATTTCATAAAAACATATTTAAAGGCATGCTAAATATACAAATTATATCCAAACATGTCTAAGCAAGTTAGTAATGCACTATAGAAGCATTACAAACAGTTTTTGAGCAAGAGTGTGAAGAGAAACACAAAATACCACTTTTGACTCAAAAACCATATGTATAGTGCACACTAACTTGACAAAAACAAGTTAGGATAGGTTATAAGAAATAAAACCTTTACCTTTGTGCTTACCATTGCTTTTTCCACTTATTGTCATCCTCTACACATCTCACCTTTCTTCTTTCGTGTGGATTGAGAAGTCAATTTGAAATTCAATAGTTCAAGTCAATCCATTTGCAAGTACCTACAAAAAGAAATATGGAATGGTCCCCAATCATATTTTTGGGTCTGGAGGGGTTAGTTTAGCAACCCAAATCCTATTGCTTTTGGGTGATTTCCTAAAAGGACAACAAGTAGAATAATGACCAATTATATTGCAATAGTTGCATGTGCCCATAGTCTTGGAACTAGAGGATTCTCCATGGAATATTGGAGGTCCTTCATCTTTGTTGTTCCCTTGACTACTATCATATCATAAACCATGTCTACCAATTTGTTTAGTAGTATGGTGTAGGATGTCATTAAGACTCTTTTTAAGAACTAAGAATCTTTGCAAAGATTATCTCAAACTGTCATTATCATGCTTAAGAGAAGAAATAGTAGAAGATAAATTATTGATATCATCTCTAGCATGCAAAAGATCATTTTCTAAGCAAAGAGCTTTAGTTAAATAAGAATCTCTATCAATACGAAGAGCAGCAACATCATTCTCTCTATTTGTAGAATTAGAACAAGATTCATGCCCATTGATTTTAGCAAGCAAGGAGGCATTTTCTATTTCTAATTCATGTAAAACAAAATCTTTGTCCGTGTTTTCAGATTTAAGAACATCAATATCATGCATGAGAGAATCAACAATTAAAGTATGTTCTTCATTAGAACTAGTCATAAGAGGTTGAGCTTCTAGAAATCTAATCTTATCAAGCAAACTAGCAATTTTAAGTTTAAGACAGTCTACTTGGCTAAGACAATCATTTTTATCATTAAGCAAGCAAGAATTAGCATGTTCAAGATCATCTAATTCTACATGCAAATTATCAACAATTTTAGCATGCTTTTTCTTTTTCCTTTTAGAAGACTTAAGAGAGGCACAAATATCATGAGTAATAGCAATCAAAGATTCTTTATCTAAAGAGTTTAGATTTACCTCACTTGAGTTTTCACTTGTTGATGCTATAAGAGCAAAATGGCATTCTCCTTCATCACTAGAGCTTGAGCTTGATCCTTCACTTGAATCTTCACATGAGCTTGAGTGCCATTTCTCCTTCTTCTAGTGAAGATGGGTTTTTTTGCCTTGTTGGAAATCTTCCTTGTAGTGACCCTTCTTTCCACATGTGAAACACCGGATGGAGGAGGACTTGCCTTTGTAGAGTTTACCCTTGGAGTACATGGCATCTTCTTTGGCTTGAGAGGATGGAGAGACTTGTTCCATGATAGCTTCAATTTGAGCCTTCATTTCAGTCTTTTTCATTCTCTTTAGCTCTTTCTTCTCTTGTCTTTCTACTTCCTCCGTCTTGTCAAGTGTAGCTTCATGTGCTTGTAGATTTCCAATGAGTTCTTCAATAGGAATATCCCTAAGAGACCTTGCTTCTTCAATGGAAGTCACCTTGGGTTCCCACCTCTTGGGGAGAGTTCTAAGGATCTTTGAGTTGATCTCTCCACTAGACATAGGATGTCCTAGAACAGAAAGACCATTCAAGATGGTGTTGAGCCTTGAGTTTATGTTGGCTATGCTCTCCTCCTTTCCCATCTTGAAGTTATCAAACAGCCCTTTGAGCATGTAGACTTTGCTTTCCTTCACTTAATCAGTCCCTTCATAAGTGATGCAAAGCTTTCTCCATACCTCATAGGTTGTTTCACATGAAGAAATCTGGTTGAACTCGGTGGGGGTCATGGAGGTATAGAGGATGTGCATTGCTCTAGCATTCAAGGTTGCTTTCTTAAAGGTAGCTTCATCCCATTCTTCAATCTCTCTCTTGGGTAGCATGTATGGGTTGTTCACCATTTGCCACATCTCAAGACTTGATCCTTGGATGTAGAATTAAAACCTTCTTCTCCAATAGAGGAAATTGCTTCCATCAAAGATTGGAAGGTTGGTCGAGTATCTCCCTCCTAGGTATTCATCCATCTTCTCCTACTTGTTGAAGTATGCTTGTAGAAGACCTGTTCTGATACTAATTGTTGGATCCTAAATGGGTGATTAGATGATCTAGAGGCGGGGGGTGAATAGAGCTGAAAGAACTTAAACAAAATTCATTAAACCTTCAAGATATATCACAAGATAAGGTTGCTAAATAGGAAATTTGTGTGCAACTAAAACATCCATAGAAAGGATGAGAGAGATTTAACATGCACCAATAGACAAGCTATTTAGAGTGGTTCCACACTTCAGACTAGAAGTGTGTCAGTCCACTTGCCTAGAGAGGTCAACCTCTAGGACTTCCAAACTATTGCACTCTTATATTCATTTATAAGACATACAATACATGACCAAACAAAGGACTTACCTATCCAATACAAAGATTCTTCAACCTTACCAAGGACTTACCCACTTAACAAGGAGTCTTCTGCCTTCTTCCAAGGACTTACCTACTCTTTCACAAGTCTTCAGCCTTGTAGGAATTACCCACTCTTCTTGGATCTTCCGCCTTTGACTTCACCTTCACTCAGAGAAGCTTCCACCAAGGACTTACCTACTTGAGCAAGGAGTCTTCTACCTTCACCAAGGGCTTACCCACTCTAGCTCCAAGTCTTCAGCCTTGATCTTCACCAAGGGACTCCTTCCCTTGTTCTTCTTCACCTCTCTTAGACAAGAGAGAGAACCTTCATCTTCATGATTGAAATTGAGAGATAGGGAGGTGGTGGAAGTGAGAGCCTCACAAGATATACATGTAGGACTAGCTCTCTTATAGATTTCCTACTCACTCTAATGGATGTAGCAAGTGATTAAGCTTAGACAGAGAGAGAGGAGGTTGTAGGAAGCACTCAACTATAGAATAGGAACATCACATAGAGTTTGCAATGAATGCTCAACCTTGGAATGAAGCCCAAGGGGTCCTATTTATAGCTGGGGATGCCTCTTAGCCTTTGGCAACACTTGAGAATGAAAACTAGCCATTTTGTGGCTTGCACCAGATCTATTTTCATTTGTTGCAACTCCACAATGGCTATAAGCACTTTTCTGCACTTTTCCGTACAGTGCAATCGGTCGATTTCTATAAGGGTAACTCGACCGATAGAGTAAAAGACAAAGCCGATATTCAGACCATCGGTCGCGTTTATCCTGAGGAAACTTGACCGACTAATGAAAATCGATTTGGTCAGTTACTCCAACAGGCGAGTTCTGTGTAAACACAACTCGACCGATGCAATCTCCAGAAAATTGATCAAGGATGATCGGTCGAGTTTTTAGGCTGGGAAACTCGACCGACAAAGTGCATGTAATCAATTTTCAAAGTTGCATCTAATGTGCTCTAATATTTGATCTAAGTGCTCCTCATATTTTTCTAAGCTTAATTACAAGTCATACAATCATTACAAGTGATTTACAACATGCTTCTAATGGATATACATCATATTACAAAAATGTGCACTTGTATGACTTTGACTTGTCTTTTCTCCAATTTGATATGCGCAAGTTAGGGAATTTGGAGTGTTTCTATACCTAATATGAAATAACTCAAGTAGAGACATTAGACACCAATATATCAAATGGTTAGTCATCATCAAAAAACGGGCTTAGTCAATTTAGACGTGAGTCAACATTGACCTAATTGACCTTGAGTCAACATTCTTCCCCTTTTTGAAGATGACAAACCATTCCATAAATTTATTGAAAGCTTTCAAGTAAAATCAAACCTTTGGAGAAACCTAGGGGTTTCAATAGAATGGAGTTCATATGCTCCCCCTCAATTGATGCACATGGAGTTTTCATACTCCCCCTCAATTGATGATATTTCTCCTGCATGGTTAGCTTTCATAACATTTATAAAATACTATGTCTTCTACTCATATATGTTCTGCACATATATGTCTTCTACCCTTTACCTTGTCCCCTTTACCTTCTCCCTTTACATGAACATACTTCTCTTCTTCATGTAAGACATGCCTTTTTCCTCTTTTTGAAAGAAGACATACCTTTCGACCCCCTTGTCATTTCAAAAAGTGGGGTTATGAAGAAATAAGAAACATCACTTGTTAAAGAGAAAGGAGATGACGCAAATATATAAGGAGAGTAGAAGACCACATACAGGGGCTTCTCCAAGCATAGAAAGAAAAGCAAGTTAAAGCATATAATTGAACAACCAAAAAAGCAAGATAAGGTGCTGCAGAAAAATAATAAAACATAATTTTGACCCTCAAGATGACAGAATTTGACCAAAAACCATCAGAGCTCATTGAAACACAATGAGTGTTGCTCCGAAGGTTGTTTCTGCATAAAAAACACTACTCTTGCGGAAAAAATGAAACTGAAGCAAAACCTGCATGAAATCCAAAAAAAAAATACTCCAATTTCTACATATAATGTAGATCTATGTACCCTACATCACAATATTATGTAAGCCACTCAAGATAGTAGATATGCAATTTTATAAGCATGAAAGGATATAACTTCACTATATGTGCATCCTTACCATTAGATGATTATCCCTAAGAACCTCAAGGTTGTATCAACACAAGATATACACCTAGATAGATGTAGCAAGTTAGAGCACGACGGAAGCAATTTTAGATACAACCAAGAGATCCAAAGAGATCATCATCAAAACCTGCAAAACAACTCAAAGCAAGTAATCGCAAGATATAGATATACCAATTTAGAGCAAATAGAGAGATAGAGTTGTAAGCAAGATAGGCAATTTAGAACATGGCAATATGCATATATAAAGGTACCAAAGGAGTGCCAAAGAATAAGGCTATTGACTGAGAAAATCTAGTTGAGAGGGAAATTCTCATTCAATAAGCCAACTATGTATTCTGTGCACAGTGTTATCGGTCCAATACCCAATATGGTATTGGAGGTAAACCCAGAGTAAAATAGATATTAATGGACATGAGGTAGTATATAGTCAAATTGAATAAATTAGGCTTGTTTTGATAATTTTGTAGGATGTTTGATGTGTAGCTAAAGTCCAGTATCTTTATATATGTACCATTTCGGGGTACATATGTCTTCATGTGTTAATGAGAGCATACTTGAATCCATATGGTTGAACATTGATATGAGTATGCATCATGATCAATGTAATAGGATCAAACATGTTTCATCTAGGTTTGGTAACTAATTGATCTATATTTAAGGTTGATACACTTAATTATGAGACTATTTGAGGAATTAAATTAAAATAAACAAATGTTGGATTCTTGGTCTCAAATGTTGTTGACTGCTAGACCACATTATGGGTAACTAGCACCTAAAATTTTGGTATCTTTTGAACAAACCATTAGATAAGTTTTGAGGTCAAGAATCTTGGTATAATTAATAAGGTTTGAGTTGTAGCTGAACTAAGTTTGATATAGTTAGATGTCATGCAGCTCTTCATGTACCGAGGTTGTTGGGCGCCACCTTGAAGCCTGGGATGTGTGGCCCTCATCTAAGTGTTAAGGGAGGAACCAAGAGCAGGGAGCTCGTCCCTAACATCTGATCAATGCCGAACATAAAGAGGTTGACCAAGTCTTGCAATCTTCAACGGCCAGCACCACATATCGCGATCTATATGTGATTCAAGCTGAAAAACCAGTTCTGCCTTATTTGTATCTATCTCCCAACTGGTATCACACTATTTTAGGTTCCAAGAAGAGACTAGGAGAACCCTCTTGTAACGACCCCGCCTCCCGATAACCCCCAATTAAGGGAGACCGAAAGGTCGGTGTCGTTATCCAATTAATAGGATCAAAGGTTTGATAAATAATCAATAAAAATTATGAAATTCTACTAACTGGAATTTGGTATAAAACTAAAACGTTACTTACCTTTGAAAACCTCGCAAATCTATCTATCATGGTCTTGAATTATTCTATCTAATCCTCCTTGCACTTTATTTGTTTTTCCGCAATGTGTCACTTTATAGTTTGTTCTTTCAATTGTTGTTTCTAAAACGCCGACAAACAAAACGTCGGTCAGAATATCGAAATATACTGGTATGTGGGAACAACCAAAATATTGCAAATATGGCTAACAATTTAATAATCACAATCAAATTAATTAACAAGCCAATTTACACCTTTCAGTATGACATTCTCCACCGCTTTTTCCCTAACCCTGGCATACCCACCTTAGGGTGCCCTTTGCTAATGACTTAAGGCCACCTTCTCATTCCCAAGCTTGGTGCCTGGGGGTCACCACTCATGGTGCCCACTAGTCATGCAATATCATAGGCCACCTTCTCATTCCCGATCTTGGTGCCTGGGGTCACCACTCAAGGTGTCCATTGGTCTACCCATCTGGGCCTGACCTTTGGCATCATCCATCAGGGTGGCATGTAGGTGCGATAATACATACTTCTATTTTTAATGTGATAATCATAGTGACTTTATGATTTGCAAATATGAACATCCAACAGATAATTTGCACTCAATGCGATTAACCATCTGAAAAATCCTCGGGAAACTAAGGCGGTTATCCATAATTAACCACATACCTATCAAGCTGTCTTGAGTGCAGAATTAATCCAAACAATCAAGTAGTCCAGAGTAAATCAAGCAAGAACAATTCAATATTAAAATATTCATCCAATATTTTCTATAATGGATCATGGTACACAAATCTAATAGGCCTAATCATCCTAGGGTTACTAGCCCCTTTTTAGGGTTTTGACCAAAATTTGGGTTTCACTTCCTTCTTACCACTTTTACTTTATTTTTATCAAAATATTGATCAGACCCTAATTATATCATTTTATATTCTATTAAGATCCTAAGATCAGGTTTGGACCACAAAACCCTAATCTTCGAATTAATTATATATTTTCTTCCACACTTAGGGTTTCTAAGGGCATTAATTACAATATTAGGTTGAAAACCCTAATTCTTACAAATTCATCTTCAAAACAGACCAAGATTCATTTTTATCACTGAACAAGTTAATAATGATTGAATTTACTCTCTTGCATGTTTAAACCTATCCTTTATCAACAATTAAGTTTTCTAACCATAATTTAATACTTTTCCCATCCAATTTATATACTTTTACAAAATGATACTGATTTAGGTTCCCAAACCATTTTTAATGTGTCCCTCGTATTATTCTGGTCAATTTTCATGTATACATATTTCTTATCTGAGTTTTCTAGCATTTTCAAGTTTAAGAGAGTCTACTTGGCTAAGACAATCATTTTTATCATTAAGCAAGCAAGAATTAGCATGTTCAAGATCATCTAATTCTACATGCAAATTATCAACAATTTTAGCAAGCTTTTTGGTTTTCCTTTTAGAAGACTTAAGAGAGGCACAAATATCATGAATAATAGCAGTCAAAGATTCTTTATCTAAAGATTTTATATTTACCTCACTTGAGTCTTCACTTGTTGATGCTATAAGAGCAAAATGGCATTCTCCTTCATCACTAGAGCTTGAGCTTGATCCTTCACTTGAATCTTCACTTGAGCTTGAGTTGGAGGAGCCACTTGAGCTTGAGTGCCATTTCTCCTTCTTCTTGTGAAGATGGGTCTTTTTTCCTTGTGGGCAATCTTCCTTGTAGTGACCCTTCTTTCCACATGTGAAACACCGGATGGAGGAGGACTTGCCTTTATAGAGTTTACCCTTGGAGTACATGGCATCTTCTTTGGCTTGAGAGGATGGAGAGACTTGTTCCATGATAGCTTCAATTTGAGCCTTCATTTTAGCCTTCTTCATTCTCCTTAGCTCTTTCTTCTCTTGTCTTTCTACTTCCTCCCTCTTTTCAAGTGTAGCTTCATGTGCTTGTAGATTTCCAATGAGCTCTTCAATAGGAATATCCCTAAGAGACCTTGCTTCTTCAATGGAAGTCACCTTGGATTCCCACCTCTTGGGGAGAGTTCTAAGCATCTTTGAGTTGATCTCTCCACTAGACATAGGATGTCCTAGAACAACAAGACCATTCAAGATGGTGTTGAGCCTTGAGTACATGTTGGTTATGCTCTCCTCCTTTCCCATCTTGAAGATCTCAAGTAGCCCTTTGAGCATGTAGACTTTGCTTTCCTTCACTTGATCAGTCCCTTCATAAGTGATGCAAAGCTTTCTCCATACCTCATAGGTTGTTTCACATGAAGAAATCTGGTTGAACTCGTTGGGGGTCATGGAGGCATAGAGGATGTCATGGCTCTAGCATTCAAGGTTGCTTTCTTCAAGGTAGCTTCATTCCATTCTTCAATCTTTGTTTTTGGTAGCATGTATGGGCTGTTCACCATTTGCCACATCTCAAGACTTGATCCTTGGATGTAGAATTGAAGCCTTCTTCTCCAATAGAGGAAATTGTTTCCATGCAAGATTGGAAGGCTGGTCGAGTATCTCCCTCCTAGGTAGTCACCCATCTTCTCCTACTTGTTGAAGTATGCTTGGAGAAGACCCACTCTTATACCAATTGTAGGATCCTAGATGGGTGATTAGATGCTCTAGAGGGGGGTGAATAGAGATGAAATACTTAAACAAAATTCATTAAACCTTCAAGATATATCACAAGATAAGGTTGCTAAATAGGAAATTTGTGTGTAACTAAAACATTCATTGAAAGGATGAGAGAGATTGAACATGCACCAATAGACAAGCTATTTAGAGTGGTTCCACACTTCAAACTAGAAGTGTCTCAGTCCACTTGCCTAGAGAGGTCAACCTCTAGGACTTCCAAACTATTACACTCTTATATTCATTCATAAGACATACAATACATGACCAAACAAAGGACTTACCTAACCAATACAAAGAGTCTTCAACCTTACCAAGGACTTACCCACTTTGCAAGGAGTCTTTCACCTTCTTCCAAGGACTTATCTACTCTTGCACAAGTCTTCATCCTTGTAGGAATTACCCACTCTTCTTGTATCTTCCGCCTTTGACTTCACCTTCACTTGGAGAAGCTCCCATGAAGGACTTACCTACTTGAGCAAGGAGTCTTCTGCCTTCACCAAGGGCTTACCCACTCTAGCTCCAAGTCTTCAACCTTGATCTTCACCAAGGGACTCCTTCCCTTGTTCTTCTTAACCTCTCTTGGACAAGAGAGAGAACCTTCATCTTCATGATTGAAATTGAGAGATAGGGAGGTGGTGGAAGCGAGAGCCTCACAAGATATACATGTTGGACTAGCTCTCTTACATATTTCCTACTCACTATAATGGTTGTAGCAAGTGATTAAGCTTAGAGAGAGTGAGAGGAGGCTATAGGAAGCACTCAACTATAGAATAGGAACCTCACATAGAGTTTGCAATGAATGCTCAACTGTGGAATGAAGCCCAAGGGGTCCTATTTATAGTTGGGGATGCCTCTTAGCCTTTGGCAACACTTGAGAACGAAAACTAGCCATTTGGTTGCTTGCAACAGATCTATTTTCACTTGTTGCAACTCCACAACGGCTAGAAGCACTTTTTTGCACTTTTTCATACAGTGCAATCGGTCGAGTTTCTATAAGGGTAACTCGACCGATAGAGTAAAAGACAAAGCCGATATTTAGACCATCGGTCAAGTTTGTCCTGAGGAAACTTGACCGACCAATAAAAATTGATTTGGTCAGTTACTCTATTGGTCGAGTTCTGTGTAAACACAACTCGGCCGATGCAATCTCTAGAAAATTGATCAAGGTTGATTGGTTGATTTTTCAGGCTGGGAAACTCGACCGACAAAGTGCCTGTAATCAATTTTCAAAGTTGCATCTAAAGTGCTCTAATATTCAGTCTAAGTGCGCCTGATATTTTTCTAAGCTTAATTACAAGTCATAAAATCATTACAAATGATTTACAACATGATTCTAATGGATATACATCATATTACAAAAATGTGCACTTGTATGAATTTGATTTTTCTTTTCTCCAATTTGATATGCGCAAGTTAGGGCATTTGGAGTGTGTCTATACCTAATCTAAAATCACTCATGTAGAGACATTAGACACCAATATGTGGAATGGTTAGTCATCATCAAAACACGGGTTTAGTTAATTTAGACGTGAGTCAACATTGACCTAATTGACCTTGAGTCAACATTCTACCCCTTTTTGAAGATGACAAACCATTCCATAAATGTATTGAAAGCTTTCAAGTAAAAGCATACCTTTGGAGAAACCTAGGGGTTTCAATAGAATGGAGTTCATATGCTCCCCCTCAATTGATGCGCCTGGAGTTTTCATACTCCCCCTCAATTGATGTTATTTCTCCTGCATGCTTAGCTTTCATAACATTTATAGAATACTATGTCTTCTACTAATATATGTTCTACACATATATGTCTTCTCCCCTTTACCTTTTCCCTTTACATGAACATACTTCTCTTCTTCATGTAAGACATACCTTCTTCCTTTTTTAAAAGAAGACATACCTTTCTCCCCCTTTGTCATTTCAAAAAGTGGGGTTATGAAGAAATAACAAACATCACTTGTTAAAGAGAAAGGAGATGATGCAAATATATAAGGAGATTAGAAGAGCACAGATAGGGGCTTGTCCAAGAATATAAAGAAAAGCAAGTTAAAGCATATACTTGAACCACCCAAAAAGCAAGATAAGGTGCTGCAAAAAAACAATAAAACATAATTTTGACCCTCAAGATGACGGAATTTGACCAAAAACCATCAGAGCTCATTGCAAAGCAATGAGTCTTGCTCAGAAGGTTGTTTCTACATAAAAAACAGCACTCTTGCAGCAAAAACTGAAACTCGAGCAAAAGTTGCATGAAATCCAAAAAATACTCCAATTTCTAAATAATGTAGATCTATGTACCCTGCATCACAATGTTATGCAAGCAACTCAAGATAGTAGATATGCAATTTTATAAGCATGAAAGGATATAACTAGAGGATTTTTGGTCAATTATATTGCAATAGTTGCATGTGCCCATAGTCTTAGAACTAGAGGATTCTCCATGGAATATTGGAGGTCCTTCATCTTTGTTGTTCCCTTGACTACTATCATATCATAAACCATGTCTACCAATTTGTTTAGTAGTATGGTGTAGGATGTCATTAAGACTCTTTTTACCAACTAAGAATCTTTGCAAAGATTATCTCAAACTGTCATTATCATGCTTAAGAGAAGAAATAGTAGAAGATAAATTATTGATATCATCTCTAGCATGCAAAAGATCATTTTCTAAGCAAAGAGCTTTAGTTAAATAAGAATCTCTATCAATACGAAGAGCAGCAACATCATTCTCTCTATTTGTAGAATTAGAACAAGATTCATGCCCATTGATTTTAGCAAGCAAGGAGGCATTTTCTATTTCTAATTCATGTAAAACAAAATCTTTGTCCTTGTTTTCAGATTTAAGAACATCAATATCATGCATGAGAGAATCAACAATTAAAGTATGTTCTTCATTAGAACTAGTCATAAGAGGTTGAGCTTCTAGAAATCTAATCTTATCAAGAAAACTAGCAATTTTAAGTTTAAGACAGTCTACTTGGCTAAGACAATCATTTTTATCATTAAGCAAGCAAGAATTAGCATGTTCAAGATCATCTAATTTGACATGCAAATTATCAACAATTTTAGCATGCTTTTTCTTTTTCCTTTTAGAAGACTTAAGAGAGGCACAAATATCATGAGTAATAGCAATCAAAGATTCTTTATCTAAAGAGTTTAGATTTACCTCACTTGAGTTTTCACTTGTTGATGCTATAAGAGCAAAATGGCATTCTCCTTCATCACTAGAGCTTGAGCTTGATCCTTCACTTGAATCTTCACATGAGCTTGAGTGCCATTTCTCCTTCTTCTAGTGAAGATGGGTTTTTTTGCCTTGTTGGAAATCTTCCTTGTAGTGACCCTTCTTTCCACATGTGAAACACCGGATGGAGGAGGACTTGCCTTTGTAGAGTTTACCCTTGGAGTACATGGCATCTTCTTTGGCTTGAGAGGATGGAGAGACTTGTTCCATGATAGCTTCAATTTGAGCCTTCATTTCAGCCTTTTTCATTCTCTTTAGCTCTTTCTTCTCTTGTCTTTCTACTTCCTCTGTCTTGTCAAGTGTAGCTTCATGTGCTTGTAGATTTCCAATGAGTTCTTCAATAGGAATATCCCTAAGAGACCTTGCTTCTTCAATGGAAGTCACCTTGGGTTCCCACCTCTTGGGGAGAGTTCTAAGGATCTTTGAGTTGATCTCTCCACTAGACATAGGATGTCCTAGAACAGAAAGACCATTCAAGATGGTGTTGAGCCTTGAGTTTATGTTGGCTATGCTCTCCTCCTTTCCCATCTTGAAGTTATCAAACAGCCCTTTGAGCATGTAGACTTTGCTTTCCTTCACTTAATCAGTCCCTTCATAAGTGATGCAAAGCTTTCTCCATACCTCATAGGTTGTTTCACATGAAGAAATCTGGTTGAACTCGGTGGGGGTCATGGAGGTATAGAGGATGTGCATGGCTCTAGCATTCAAGGTTGCTTTCTTAAAGGTAGCTTCATCCCATTCTTCAATCTCTCTCTTGGGTAGCATGTATGGGTTGTTCACCATTTGCCACATCTCAAGACTTGATCCTTGGATGTAGAATTAAAACCTTCTTCTCTAATAGAGGAAATTGCTTCCATCAAAGATTGGAAGGTTGGTCGAGTATCTCCCTCCTAGGTATTCATCCATCTTCTCCTACTTGTTGAAGTATGCTTGTAGAAGACCTGTTCTGATATTAATTGTTGGATCCTAGATGGGTGATTAGATGATCTAGAGGCGGGGGGTGAATAGAGCTGAAAGCACTTAAATAAAATTCATTAAACCTTCAAGATATATCACAAGATAAGGTTGCTAAATAGGAAATTTGTGTGCAACTAAAACATGCATAGAAAGGATGAGAGAGATTTAACATGCACCAATAGACAAGCTATTTAGAGTGGTTCCACACTTCAAACTAGAAGTGTGTCAGTCCACTTGCCTAGAGAGGTCAACCTCTAGGACTTCCAAACTATTGCACTCTTATATTCATTTATAAGACATACAATACATGACCAAACAAAGGACTTACCTATCCAATACAAAGATTCTTCAACCTTACCAAGGACTTACCCACTTAGCAAGGAGTCTTCTGCCTTCTTCCAAGGACTTACCTACTCTTGCACAAGTCTTCAACCTTGTAGGAATTACCCACTCTTCTTGGATCTTCCTCCTTTGACTTCACCTTCACTCAGAGAAGCTTCCACCAAGGACTTACCTACTTGAGCAAGGAGTCTTCTACCTTCACCAAGGGCTTACACACTCTAGCTCCAAGTCTTCAGCCTTGATCTTCACCAAGGGACTCCTTCCCTTGTTCTTCTTCACCTCTCTTAGACAAGAGAGAGAACCTTCATCTTCATGATTGAAATTGAGAGATAGGGAGGTGGTGGAAGTGAGAGCCTCACAAGATATACATGTAGGACTAGCTCTCTTATATATTTCCTACTCACTCTAATGGATGTAGCAAGTGATTAAGCTTAGACAGAGAGAGAGGAGGTTGTAGGAAGCACTCAACTATAGAATAGGAACATCACATAGAGTTTGCAATGAATGCTCAACCTTGGAATGAAGCCCAAGGGGTCCTATTTATAGCTGGGGATGCCTCTTAGCCTTTGGCAACACTTGAGAATGAAAACTAGCCATTTTGTAGCTTCTACCAGATCTATTTTCACTTGTTGCAACTCCACAATGGCTATAAGCACTTTTCTGCACTTTTCCGTACAGTGCAATCGGTCAATTTCTATAAGGGTAACTCGACCGATAGAGTAAAAGACAAAGCCGATATTCAGACCATCGGTTGAGTTTATCCTGAGGAAACTCGACCGACTAATGAAAATCGATTTGGTCAGTTACTCCAACAGGCGAGTTCTGTGTAAACACAACTCGACCGATGCAATCTCCAGAAAATTGATCAAGGATGATTGGTCGAGTTTTTAGGCTGGGAAACTCGACCGACAAAGTGCATGTAATCAATTTTCAAAGTTGCATCTAATGTGCTCTAATATTTTATCTAAGTGCTCCTAATATTTTTCTAAGCTTAATTACAAGTCATACAATCATTACAAGTGATTTACAACATGCTTCTAATGGATATACATCATATTACAAAAATGTGCACTTGTATGACTTTGACTTGTCTTTTCTCCAATTTGATATGCGCAAGTTAGGGAATTTGGAGTGTTTCTATACCTAATATGAAATAACTCAAGTAGAGACATTAGACACCAATATATCAAATGGTTAGTCATCATCAAAAAACGGGCTTAGTCAATTTAGACGTGAGTCAACATTGACCTAATTGACCTTGAGTCAACATTCTTCCCCTTTTTGAAGATGACAAACCATTCCATAAATTTATTGAAAGCTTTCAAGTAAAATCAAACCTTTGGAGAAACCTAGGGGTTTCAATAGAATGGAGTTCATATGCTCCCCCTCAATTGATGCACATGGAGTTTTCATACTCCCCCTCACTTGATGCTATTTCTCCTGCATGGTTAGCTTTCATAACATTTATAAAATACTATGTCTTCTACTCATATATGTTCTACACATATATGTCTTCTACCCTTTACCTTCTCCCCTTTACCTTCTCCCTTTACTTGAACATACTTCTCTTCTTCATGTAAGACATGCCTTCTTCCTCTTTTTGAAAGAAGACATACCTTTCGACCCCCTTGTCATTTCAAAAAGCGGGGTTATGAAGAAATAAGAAGCATCACTTGTTAAAGAGAAAGGAGATGACGCAAATATATAAGGAGAGTAGAAGACCACATACAGGGGCTTCTCCAAGCATAGAAAGAAAAGCAAGTTAAAGCATATAATTGAACAACCCAAAAAGCAAGATAAGGTGCTGCAGAAAAATAATAAAACATAATTTTGACCCTCAAGATGACAGAATTTGACCAAAAACCATCAGAGCTCATTGAAACGCAATGAGTGTTGCTCCGAAGGTTGTTTCTGCATAAAAAACACTACTCTTGCGGAAAAAATGAAACTGAAGCAAAACCTGCATGAAATCCAAAAAAAAAAATACTCCAATTTCTACATATAATGTAGATCTATGTACCCTGCATCACAATATTATGTAAGCAACTCAAGATAGTAGATATGCAATTTTATAAGCATGAAAGGATATAACTTCACTAGATGAGCATCCTTACCATAAGATGATTATCCCTAAGAACCTCAAGGTTGTATCAACACAAGATATACACCTAGATAGATGTAGCAAGTTAGAGCACGACGGAAGCAATTTTAGATACAACCAAGAGATCCAAAGAGATCATCATCAAAACCTGCAAAACAACTCAAAGCAAGTAATCGCAAGATATAGATATACCAATTTAGAGCAAATAGAGAGATAGAGTTGTAAGCAAGATAGGCAATTTAGAACATGGCAATATGCATATATAAAGGTAGCAAAGGAGTGCCAAAGAATAAGGCTATTGACTGAGAAAATCTAGTTGAGAGGGAAATTCTCATTCAATAAGCCAACTATGTATTCTGTGCACAGTGTTATCGGTCCAATACCCAATACGGTATTGGAGGTAAACCCAGAGTAAAATAGATATTAATGGACATGAGGTAGTATATAGTCAAATTGAATAAATTAGGCTTGTGTTGATAATTTTGTAGGATGTTTGATGTGTAGCTAAAGTCCAGTATCTTTATATATGTACCATTTCGGGGTACATATGTCTTCATGTGTTAATGAGAGCATACTTGAATCCATATGGTTGAACATTGATATGAGTATGCATCATGATCAATGTAATAGGATCAAACATGTTTCATCTAGGTTTGGTAACTAATTGATCTATATTTAAGGTTGATACACTTAATTATGAGACTATTTGAGGAATTAAATTAAAATAAACAAATGTTGGATTCTTGGTCTCAAATTTTGTTGACTGCTAGACCACATTATGGGTAACTAGCGCCAAAAATTTTGGTATCTTTTGAACAAACCATTAGATAAGTTTTGAGGTCAGGAATCTTGGTATAATTAATAAGGTTTGAGTTGTAGCTGAACTAAGTTTGATATAGTTAGATGTCATGCAGCTCTTCATGTACCGAGGTTGTTGGGCGCCACCTTGAAGCCTGGGATGTGTGGCCCTCATCTAAGCGTTAAGGGAGGAACCAAGAGCAGGGAGCTCGTCCCTAACATCTGATCAATGCCGAACAGAAAGAGGTTGACCAAGTCTTGCAATCTTCAACGGCCAGCACCACATATCGCGATCTATATGTGATTCAAGCTGAAAAACCAGTTCTGCCTTATTTGTATCTATCTCCCAACTGGTATCACACTATTTTAGGTTCCAAGAAGAGACTAGGAGAATCCTCTTGTAACGACCCCGCCTCCCGATAACCCCCAATTAAGGGAGACCGAAAGGTCGGTGTCATTATCCAATTAATAGGATCAAAGGTTTAATAAATAATCAATAAAAATTATGAAATTCTACTAACTGGAATTTGGTATAAAACTAAAACGTTACTTACCTTTGAAAACCTCGCAAATCTATCTATCATGGTCTTGAATTATTCTATCTAATCCTCCTTGCACTTTATTTGTTTTTCCGCAATGTGTCACTTTACAGTTTGTTCTTTCAATTGTTGTTTCTAAAACGCCGACAAACAAAACGTCGGTCAGAATTCGAAATATACTGGTATGTGGGAACAACCAAAATATTGCAAATATGGCTAACAATTTAATAATCACAATCAAATTAATTAACAAGCCAATTTACACCTTTCAGTATGACATTGTCCACCGCTTTTTCCCTAACCCTGGCATACCCACCTTAGGGTGCCCTTTGCTAATGACTTAAGGCCACCTTCTCATTCCCAAGCTTGGTGCTTGGGGGTCACCACTCATGGTGCCCACTAGTCATGCAATATCATAGGCCACCTTCTCATTCCCGAGCTTGGTGCCTGGGGTCACCACTCAAGGTGTCCATTGGTCTACCCATCTGGGCCTGACCTTTGGCATCATCCATCAGGGTGGCATGTAGGTGCGATAATACATACTTCTATTTTTAATGTGATAATCATAGTGACTTTATGATTTGCAAATATGAACATCCAACAGATAATTTGCACTCAATGCGATTAACCATCCGGAAAATCCTCGGGAAACTAAGGCGGTTATCCATAATTAACCACATACCTATCAAGCTGTCTTGAGTGCAGAATTAATCCAAACAATCAAGTAGTCCAGAGTAAATCAAGCAAGAACAATTCAATATTAAAATATTCATCCAATATTTTCTATCATGGATCATGGTACACAAATCTAATAGGCCTAATCATCCTAGGGTTACTAGCTCCTTTTTAGGGTTTTGACCAAAATTTGGGTTTCACTTCCTTCTTACCACTTTTACTTTATTTTTATCAAAATATTGATCAGACCCTAATTATATCATTTTATATTCTATTAAGATCCTAAGATCAGGTTTGGACCACAAAACCCTAATCTTCGAATTAATTATATCTTTTCTTCCACACTTAGGGTTTCTAAGGGCATTAATTACAATATTAGGTTGAAAACCCTAATTCTTACAAATTCATCTTCAAAACAGATCAAGATTCATTTTTATCACTGAACAAGTTAATAATGATTGAATTTACTCTCTTGCATGTTTAAACCTATCCTTTATCAACAATTAAGTTTTCTAACCATAATTTAATACTTTTCCTATCCAATTTATATACTTTTACAAAATGATACTGATTTAGGTTCCCAAACCATTTTTAATGTGTCCCTCGTATTTTTCTAGTCAATTTTCATGTATACATATTTCTCATCCGAGTTTTCTAGCATTTTCAAGTTTAAGAGAGTCTACTTGGCTAAGACAATCATTTTTATCATTAAGCAAGCAAGAATTAGCATGTTCAAGATCATCTAATTCTACATGCAAATTATCAACAATTTTAGCAAGCTTTTTGGTTTTCCTTTTAGAAGACTTAAGAGAGGCACAAATATCATGAATAATAGCAGTCAAAGATTCTTTATCTAAAGATTTTATATTTACCTCACTTGAGTCTTCACTTTTTGATGCTATAAGAGCAAAATGGCATTCTCCTTCATCACTAGAGCTTGAGCTTGATCCTTCACTTGAATCTTCACTTGAGCTTGAGTTGGAGGAGCCACTTGAGCTTGAGTGCCATTTCTCCTTCTTCTTGTGAAGATGGGTCTTTTTTCCTTGTGGGCAATCTTCCTTGTAGTGACCCTTCTTTCCACATGTGAAACACCGGATGGAGGAGGACTTGCCTTTATAGAGTTTACCCTTGGAGTACATGGCATCTTCTTTGGCTTGAGAGGATGGAGAGACTTGTTCCATGATAGCTTCAATTTGAGCCTTCATTTTAGCCTTCTTCATTCTCTTTAGCTCTTTCTTCTCTTGTCTTTCTACTTCCTCCCTCTTTTCAAGTGTAGCTTCATGTGCTTGTAGATTTCCAATGAGCTCTTCAATAGGAATATCCCTAAGAGACCTTGCTTCTTCAATGGAAGTCACCTTGGATTCCCACCTCTTGGGGAGAGTTCTAAGCATCTTTGAGTTGATCTCTCCACTAGACATAGGATGTCCTAGAACAACAAGACCATTCAAGATGGTGTTGAGCCTTGAGTACATGTTGGTTATGCTCTCCTCCTTTCCCATCTTGAAGATCTCAAGTAGCCCTTTGAGCATGTAGACTTTGCTTTCCTTCACTTGATCAATCCCTTCATAAGTGATGCAAAGCTTTCTCCATACCTCATAGGTTGTTTCACATGAAGAAATCTGGTTGAACTCGTTGGGGGTCATGAAGGCATAGAGGATGTCATGGCTCTAGCATTCAAGGTTGCTTTCTTCAAGGTAGCTTCATTCCATTCTTCAATCTTTGTTTTTGGTAGCATGTATGGGTTGTTCACCATTTGCCACATATCAAGACTTGATCCTTGGATGTAGAATTGAAGCCTTCTTCTCCAATAGAGGAAATTGTTTCCATGCAAGATTGGAAGGCTGGTCGAGTATCTCCCTCCTAGGTAGTCACCCATCTTCTCCTACTTGTTGAAGTATGCTTGGAGAAGACCCACTCTTATACCAATTGTAGGATCCTAGATGGGTGATTAGATGCTCTAGAGGGGGGTGAATAGAGATGAAATACTTAAACAAAATTCATTAAACCTTCAAGATATATCACAAGATAAGGTTGCTAAATAGGAAATTTGTGTGTAACTAAAACATTCATTGAAAGGATGAGAGAGATTGAACATGCACCAATAGACAAGCTATTTAGAGTGGTTCCACACTTCAAACTAGAAGTGTCTCAGTCCACTTGCCTAGAGAGGTCAACCTCTAGGACTTCCAAACTATTACACTCTTATATTCATTCATAAGACATACAATACATGACCAAACAAAGGACTTACCTAACCAATACAAAGAGTCTTCAACCTTACCAAGGACTTACCCACTTTGCAAGGAGTATTTCACCTTCTTCCAAGGACATATCTACTCTTGCACAAGTCTTCATCCTTGTAGGAATTACCCACTCTTCTTGTATCTTCCGCCTTTGACTTCACCTTCACTTGGAGAAGCTCCCATGAAGGACTTACCTACTTGAGCAAGGAGTCTTCTGCCTTCACCAAGGGCTTACCCACTCTAGCTCCAAGTCTTCAACCTTGATCTTCACCAAGGGACTCCTTCCCTTGTTCTTCTTAACCTCTCTTGGACAAGAGAGAGAACCTTCATCTTCATGATTGAAATTGAGAGATAGGGAGGTGGTGGAAGTGAGAGCCTCACAAGATATACATGTTGGACTAGCTCTCTTACATATTTCCTACTCACTATAATGGTTGTAGCAAGTGATTAAGCTTAGAGAGAGAGAGAGGAGGCTATAGGAAGCACTCAACTATAGAATAGGAACCTCACATAGAGTTTGCAATGAATGCTCAACTGTGGAATGAAGCCCAAGGGGTCCTATTTATAGCTGGGGATGCCTCTTAGCCTTTGGCAACACTTGAGAACGAAAACTAGCCATTTTGTTGCTTGCAACAGATCTATTTTCACTTGTTGCAACTCCACAACGGCTAGAAGCACTTTTTTGCACTTTTTCATACAGTGCAATCGGTCGAGTTTCTATAAGGGTAACTCGACCGATAGAGTAAAAGACAAAGCCGATATTTAGACCATCGGTCAAGTTTGTCCTGAGGAAACTTGACCGACCAATAAAAATTGATTTGGTCAGTTACTCTATTGGTCGAGTTCTGTGTAAACACAACTCGGCCGATGCAATCTCTAGAAAATTGATCAAGGTTGATTGGTTGATTTTTCAGGCTGGGAAACTCGACCGACAAAGTGCCTGTAATCAATTTTCAAAGTTGCATCTAAATTGCTCTAATATTCAGTCTAAGTGCGCCTGATATTTTTCTAAGCTTAATTACAAGTCATAAAATCATTACAAATGATTTACAACATGATTCTAATGGATATACATCATATTACAAAAATGTGCACTTGTATGACTTTGATTTCTCTTTTCTCCAATTTGATATGCGCAAGTTAGGGCATTTGGAGTGTGTCTATACCTAATCTAAAATCACTCAAGTAGAGACATTAGACACCAATATGTGGAATGGTTAGTCATCATCAAAACACGGGTTTAGTCAATTTAGATGTGAGTCAACATTGACCTAATTGACCTTGAGTCAACATTCTACCCCTTTTTGAAGATGACAAACCATTCCATAAATGTATTGAAAGCTTTCAAGTAAAAGCATACCTTTGGATAAACCTAGGGGTTTCAATAGAATGGAGTTCATATGCTCCCCCTCAATTGATGCGCCTGGAGTTTTCATACTCCCCCTCAATTGATGTTATTTCTCCTGCATGCTTAGCTTTCATAACATTTATAGAATACTATGTCTTCTACTAATATATGTTCTACACATATATGTCTTCTCCCCTTTACCTTTTCCCTTTACATGAACATACTTCTCTTCTTCATGTAAGACATACCTTCTTCCTTTTTTAAAAGAAGACATACCTTTCTCCCCCTTTATCATTTCAAAAAGTGGGGTTATGAAGAAATAACAAACATCACTTGTTAAAGAGAAAGGAGATGATGCAAATATATAAGGAGAGTAGAAGAGCACAGATAGGGGCTTGTCCAAGAATATAAAGAAAAGCAAGTTAAAGCATATACTTGAACCACCCAAAAAGCAAGATAAGGTGCTGCAAAAAAACAATAAAACATAAGTTTGACCCTCAAGATGACGGAATTTGACCAAAAACCATCAGAGCTCATTGCAAAGCAATGAGTCTTGCTCAGAAGGTTGTTTCTACATAAAAAACAGCACTCTTGCAGCAAAAACTGAAACTCGAGCAAAAGTTGCATGAAATCCAAAAAATACTCCAATTTCTACATATAATGTAGATCTATGTACCCTGCATCACAATGTTATGCAAGCAACTCAAGATAGTAGATATGCAATTTTATAAGCATGAAAGGATATAACTTCACTAGATATGCATCCTTACCATAAGATGATTACCCCTAAGAACCTCAAGGTTGTATCAACACAAGATATACACCTAGATAGATGTATCAAGTTAGAGCACAATGGAAGCAATTTTAGATACAATCAAGAGATCCAAAGAGATCATCATCAAAACCTACAAAAAAAACTCAAAGCAAGTAATTGCAAGATATAGATATACCAATTTAGAGCAATTAGAGAGATAGAGTTGTAAGCAAGATAGACAATTTAGAACATGGCAATATGCATATATAAAGGTACCAAAGGAGTGCCAAAGAATAAGGCTATTGGCTGAGAAAATCTAGTTGAGAGGGAAATTCTCATTCAATAAGCCAATTGTGTATTCTGTGCACAGTGTTATTGGTCCAATACCCAATACGGTATTGGAGGTAAACCCAGAGTAAAATAGATATTAATGGACATGAGGTAGTATACAGTCAAATTGAATAAATTAGGCTTGTGTTGATAATTTTGTAGGATGTTTGATGTGTTTCTTAAGTCCAGTATCTTTATATATGTACCATTTCAGGGTACCTATGACTTCATGTGTCAATGAGAGCATACATGATTCCATATGGTCGAACATTGATATGAGTATGCATCATCATCAATGTAATAGGATCAAACATGTTTCATCAAGGTTTGGTAACTAATTGATCTATATTTAAGGTTGATGCACTTAATTATGAGACTATTTGAGGAATTAAATTAAAATAAACAAATGTTGGATTCTTGGTCTCAAATTTTGTTGAATGCTAGACCACATTATGGGTAACTAGCACCTAAAATTTTGGTATCTTTTGAACAAACCATTAGATAAGTTTTGAGGTTGGGAATCTTGGTATAATTAATAAGGTTTGAGTTATAGCTGAACTAAGTTTGATATAGTTAGATGTCACACAGCTCTTCATGTACTGAGGTTGTTGGGCACCACCTTGAAGCCTGGGATGTGTGGCCCTCATCTGAGCATTAAGGGAGGAACCAAGAGCAGGTAGCTCGTCCCTAACATATGATCACTGCCGAATAGAAAGAGACTGACCAAGTCTTGCAATCTTCAACGGCCAGCACCACATATCACGATCTATATGTGATTCAAGCTGAGAAATCAGTTCTGCCTTATTAGTATCTATCTCCCAACCGGTATCACACTGGTTTAGGTTCCAAGACGAGACTAGGAGAACCCTCTTGTAACGACCCCGCCTCCCGATAACCCCCAATTAAGGGAGACCGAAAGGTCGGTGTCGTTATCCAATTAACATGATCAAAGGTTCGACAAATAATCAATAACAATTATGAAATTCTACTAACTAACTGGAATTTGGTATAAAATTAGAACTTCACTTACCTTTGAAAACCTCAAAAATCTATCTATCCTGGTCTTGAATTATTCTATCTAATCCCCCTTGTACTTTATTTCTTTTTCTGTAATGTGTCACTTTACTGTTTTTTCTTTCAATTGTTGTTCCTAAAACGCCGACAAACAAAACATCGGTCAGTATATCGAAATATACCGGTATGTGGGAACAACCAAAATCTTGTAAATATGGCTAACAGTTTAATAATCACAATCAAATTAATTAACAAGCCAATTTACACCTTTCAGTACGACATTCTCCACCGCTTTTGCCCTAACCCTGGCATACCCACCTTAGGGTGCCCTTTGCTAATGACTTTAGGCCACCTTCTCATTCCCAAGCTTGGTGTCTGGGGGTCACCACTCATGGTTCCCACTAGTCATGCAATATCATAGGCCACCTTCTCATTCCCGAGCTTGGTGCCTGGGGTCACCACTCAAGGTGTCCATTGGTCTACCCATCTGGGCCTGACCTTTGGCATCATCCATCAGGGTGGCATGTAGGTGCGAGAATACATACTTCTATTTTTAATGTGATAATCATAGTGACTTTATGATTTGCAAATATGAACATCCAACAGATAATTTGCACTCAATGTGATTAACCATCCCGAAAATCCTCAGGAAACTAAGGCGGTTATCCATAATTAACAACATACATGTCAAGCTGTCTTGAGTGTAGAATTAATCCAAACAATCAAGTAATCCAGAGTAAATCAAGCAAGCACAATTCAATCCTGAAATATTCATCCAATATTTTCTATCATGGATCATGGTATACAAATCTAACAGGCCTAATTGTCCTAGGGTTACTAGCCCCTTTTTAGGGTTTTGACCAAAATTAGGGTTTCACTTCCTTCTTACCACTTTTACTTTATTTTTATCAAAATATTGATCAGACCCTAATTATATCATTTTATATTCTATTATGATCCTAAGATCAGGTTTGGACCACAAAACCCTAATCTTCGAATTAATTATATCTTTTCTTCCTCACTTAGGGTTTCAAAGGGCATTAATTACAATATTAGGTTGAAAACCCTAATTCTTACAAATTCGTCTTCAAAACATATCAACATTCATTTTTATCACTGAACAAGTTAATAATGATCGAATTTACTCTCTTGCATGTTTAAACCTATCATTTATCAATAATTAAGTTTTCTAACGATAATTTAATACTTTTCCCATCCAATTTATATACTTTTACAAAATGATACTGATTTAGGTTCCCAAACCATTTTTAATGTATCCCTCGTATTTTTCTAATCAATTTTCATGTATACATATTTCTCATCCGAGTTTTCTAGCTCAAGATGTGATTTTTATAAAGAAAACCTTTTTATCTTATTTATTAGCAAATTCTGGAAAAACGCGGATCGTTAGATCGATTGTCCGTCGGTCCACTCAGGATCCAACGACCAGGGTTAAACGCGCCTAACTTTTGTTTTAAGTATCGAAATACGGTTTTGCCCTTACCTTCAATCACTAGCTCCAGGGACAGGGACGTATTTTCCTCCTATCTCCTTCAACCTCCGTGCGCGCCGCTACACTCTGCGATCTAGGTTCTTGTCATCGGTCAACTGGGTAGTTGACTTTGAGACTCGACCCCTCCCAGCATCCGACAAGGTCACCACAACCTCTGTCCAGCTTCCCTGAACTGGACCAGGGCCTCAACTACTCGTCTTCTTGCTCAAGCCACTCATACGGAGGAGCTCTTCTCATGTGAGGCAGGCTGCTAAACGAGGGGAAAGAACATGGCCAGGCGTGGAATTGAAAGCACTAGAGCAGTCGTCGTTGTTCCCCAAACTCGAGGGTAGAATAATTGGGATGGCTTGCGATGCCCTGGGCCATCCCTATATGTAGGGTCGACCGCAGGTGTCTAATAGATTGGGGATTCCCTCTATTGTCAACAAAACTACCAGCAAACTGGGTTGGTTCTACTCGGAAGGAACTCCTGAGGGTGATGGACTCATCCACACCTCAGACGCAAGAAAATTTAGGATTTAAAGATCCTGATCTCTCCTCCCCTTTCCTTCTATGAAACAAGGATAATGATGCACAACAGTCGTTGGATCGCTGGTCCTCTAGACCACACGGGGTATCCAACGACTATCATCGCTCCCCTATTTCCAAAATCTTAAAAACGAAGGAAAAAGGGTTTTTAACTTGGGAAATTCATATCTCCCTCCTCGTTTATTATTTTTCACTCGAATTTTAGAGGAAACTCTATCTTGGCATTATCTACTCGAATACCAAATTTGAAACTGAAATTCCAAAGGAAAAGGGTGTTTCCTTCCCAAGCAAGTTATTCATTAATAAAACCAATTAATGGATATTTCCTCTTTCATTTTCCATGATATTGACATTTTGGATTCCTTGGACCTCAAGGAACCTTAATGGCTCGAAATCCCCTCCTGGAAATATTTCCTTAGCCTCTTTCCTTCTCTTTCATCCCTTTTCTTATTATCTTACTTTTTCTTTATTAAAAATATCTCTTTTTGATTATTTCTCTTTTATTTTCCTCATTGGTATTCCTTTTATCATTAGGAATCCTTGGGATACGAAATTCCATCAAGGCTAACTCAAATATACCTCTTTCCACTTATTTTCCGCATTTTATCATTGTTTTCAATTTCTTTCTTAATAAAGAAACACTTAATTAATCTTTTCTTTTCTTATTGCTTTTCCTTGCAACTTTGGACTCCTTGGGACACAAGGAACCCATGAGGCACGAAATCCCTCCTTGGATTACATTCTTTTACCTTCCAGAGATTTCCACATATCTCTTTTCTCAAAAACTCAATTATTCATTTATTAATTGAATTTCCTTGTTATTGGGCCCAATAGCCAATAAAGCCCACAACACAACATCAAGGCTATTGTAAATGAAACTCATTTATACAAAACAGAATATATCATTATTTGTTCCAATATCTTTAATATGATAAATCACATTTCTCACCAAAAGAACCCAAAATTTGGGGTTGTAACATCCTTCCCCTCTTATGAGAATTTTGCCCTCAAAATTCCATCAAGTAAGCAAACAAACAGGATAAGTCTTCTTATGTCCATCAGGGCTCCCATGTGGCTTCACCCTTTCCATGGTGTTTTCCAAGAACCTTCATTATCTCATTTTCTTGTTGGCTAAATGGACATCTATAAATCCCTTTGTTTTGATTATGACAAACATTTCATTCTTATTGATCTAACGAGCTACTTAAGTGTGCAGGATTAAGGTGGATGTCAAAGCAACTAGGGAAATCCATATGCTTACATTTATGTTTTTCATGCAATGTAATCACTTTGTAAAAACTTGTACAAATATATAATGTACAAGTACTTAGATTGCATGTAAATCAAGCGTTAGATCTTCCCTAGCTAAACACCACATTTAGATAAGTCATCCCCTTCATATAGGATCACATATGCACACTCATACATATAATTAGTGCCTAAATTGAAACATTGAAACAGGATCAATCTCGGTCGACAAACTCCTCGACCGAGACACTCTCGGTCGACAATCTTCTCGACCGAGAAAAGATCCAAAGTAGCCGTTAGACACAACAGACAAGTTAGTTGGCAGTTGGAGAAAGACGTTGCAAATCACTTGTTCCAGAGTGCCTGTCGGTCGACAAAAGTTCGACCGAGTAGGTGTCTCGGTCGACCATTCCTCGACCGAGATTGTCTCTGACAACAACTGCAGAATTAATTAATTAGCCGTTGTTAAAGCAACAACTTTGTACCCAACGGCTAGTTAAGCACTTAGAAACCCCTAGAAGTTGTCTAGAACATCCTTAAGCATCCTTAGGCCATTCCTATAAATAGGACAAGCCATAGGACACTCATACACACTTGTTTACACTTACTACACTTGAGAAATCCTTGAGCATACTTTGTGCAATCTATTTGTAAGCAATTTGAGCATTGTGACAATTGGCCATTTCATTCTTTAGCTCATAATTCGTGTCCTATAGGCTAGTATCTCCTATCCACTGCAATCACAAGTCCACACACTTGGTTAGGAGATCTATACTCTTAATCTAGGCAAATCAAGCCTTGAGCTATAAAGGATAAGTTGTAATTTCCTTTTTCTTTCTTGTTCCCTATTATTGTTTGTACTCTCCTTGCTACTCCTAGGTTGGAGGCTGCGGATTGGAGAGGGTGAAGATCTTCTTGGCGAAGAAGGAGACTTTGAGCTACTTCAGAAGGCCGGTGCAACGGGAGATTACTTCTAGAGAGGAAGGCTACTTCAAGGGGGAGCTTGGAGTTACTTCATAGAAGGCTATCTCAAAGTTGGTGCACCTACTTCAAGTGAAGGCTGTTCAAAGGGTGTAAAGGAAAGTATTGTATTTTGTATAAATCCTCGAGAGGTAATAAAATAAATACTTTCAAATCCCGATTGGGTAAGCAACCGGATAGTGGACTGACAACTATAGTATTTGCTATAGTTGGAACCACTCTAAACACCTGTCTCTTTCTTCCTATCTCAATTGTGGTTGTTTGAATTCAATAAATTGTTAAAATAAATCAAAAACTCTATTCACCCCCCCCTGTAGTGTTTTTCAATTGGTATCAGAGCAGGCTTCAAGGAACCCTAACAAAGTCTTGAAGAATGGAGGGTAGTGGTGATTATAATAACAACAAAAGGTGTTGCTTGGACAAAACTACAACATGCTGCAATTGGTGCTTAGGTACAAGCCACCCAACAACTGGATGCCCATGGAGATCTAAGAAGGAAGATGAGAACAAAGATTGTCTCATTGCTACAACTAGCGAGGAAGAAGAAGAAGAGGTAAGTCTTTTTGATTTATCTAAAGAAGAACTAGTTGCTAGCCTTGAAGAAACACATATTAAATATGTTGAATGCAAGAAGAAATTAAAGAAATCAAATAAAGCAAATGATGAATTACATGCAAAGCTTCTTACTATTACATCCGAAAACGAAGATCTTAAAAAGATCATTGAAGATCATGATATTGAGATAAAATCTATAGAGGCAAATTGTAATCTACTTTCTTTAGAGAAGAATAATTTGCAAAGACAAGTAAATGATCTTCAAAAACAACCCATTTTATGCAATCATCTAGATTATGATTCTATTGTCAAAGAAAGAAATTCATTGTCATCTAATCTAGATCAAGCAAAACTAGATATCAAGAAGAGAATGGAAGAGATTGCCAAGTTACAACAAAAAGTTAGTAATTTGAATAATAATGGCATTCTTGATCAAATCTTAGATAATTCCTATCATCAAATTGGGAGAAGAGGACTAGGTTATAAGCCTAAAGAGAAGTCCTATCAACCTAGTTGGAGAAAGTCACAAACCCATCAATCTATATATGTACCTAAAGGAACAAATACATTTGTACCAAAGAACAACCTAGAACAAAACCATAGAAAAAGACTTGAGGTTGATTCTATATGTTGCCATTATTTCTTACGTCTTGGACATTACTCTTTTTCATGTCCTTATAAGAGAAAATATGTCGAGTTAGTTTGGGTTCCAAAACCTCCAAACTAAATGAACAGAATCAAGTTGAGATATGACCAAGGACCTTAGTTGCATATTTCTACGTCTATCTCAACTAAATAGGATAACAAATAAATATTTAAATTGCATAGTTTTATTTGGAAGCAATTAACAGTTTCAAAAATATTGTCGGTCGAGAGACTGTCAACCGAGACACTGTCGGTCGAGAAATAGTCGACCGAGCATGTCACTGACTTCCAGTCTGTTGCAAAAATTGCTGAATTTCTTTGAAATTAATGAAATTGCTATCTATTCATGATTTATGATTGGATGTTTATTTTGGAAATCATCTCTACAAACCAAAATTATGCTCAGTTTAATAAATTTTTATGATCATGTGATGAAATTATATGCTGTTATCATTACATCATGGATATACTTTCAATACTTTGTACGCATAGATAATGATACATTGTATGCATGAATCCATGATAATATTCGGCAAAATGATTCATTGGTTATATACTATTGCTTGCAACACATAAGACAAATTAGTAGAATTGAGATATTAATTGAGCCTTCATTTAAGACTTATATCAAGTAGTATGCTTCAACTTGATACTCAATCAAATTGTATGCAGATATTATACTCGATATGTTCAATTTGAAAATCTGCAAACTTGCCTCTTGGTTAAAATAAAATTTGACCAAGGGGCGCTATGGTCGTAGTCAAATTCGACCTAAAATAAGTTTGACATAATAACTATTTGGATATCATTTTAAAAGTATAATTAATTTATGATCACAACTTGTCCCAATATTGTCAATAATAAATAAAATGCAATCTTTAAAATTGTGGCTAAATTGACAAGGATCTATGACACAATTACTTAAAACAGTTATGAAACAAATCCAGACACATTCTCGGTCGAGAAACTGTTCGACCAAGAACACTTTCGGTCGAGAGATCGTCGACCGAGCAGGTTTCTGTTGTCAAGTCTGCATTAAATCTGAATATATTTTCTAATCAATGAATTGTTAATCAAGAATCTTCATCATATTGATACGGAAGATAAATTGGCTGATATTTTTGACAAAATCGCTTCCACTAGATCAATTTAACAAAATTAGGAAGCAATTGCTTATCACTCCTTTGGAAGATGTTTTCTTTGATATTTGTGCTACTTAAACAAAAACTCTTATTTACATTTTTGGCTTTTAAATGGACTTTTTTTTCATTAGATTTAATGGGACATCTAATTAAGGAGAAGAAATATTTCTAAACGGATATCTTTTTGAAATGACAAAGGGGGAGAAATAAATATAAAACTAAAACTTTAATACTCAATCAATGAGTTTCATAAAAAAACTCTTGGCTTTACATTGAAAGTTGCTATATTCCCTAGTGAATTGGATTTCATGTTCCATAATTCAAGGGGAATAATAAGCACACATTTTATAAACAAGAGGAAAAGCTACAAAAGGTAATTTAAAGGTATGAAACTCATATGGTTTATATTTCCTTTATTTTTATATTTAGGAAATGTTTGTCATCTTCAAAAAGGGGGAGATTGTTGGCTAAATGGACATCTATAAATCCCTTTGTTTTGATTATGACAAACATTTCATTCTTATTGATCTAACGAGCTACTTAAGTGTGCAGGATTAAGATGGATGTCAAAGCAACTAGGGAAATCCATATGCTTACATTTATGTTTTTCATGCAATGTAATCACTTTGTAAAAACTTGTACAAATATATAATGTACAAGTACTTAGATTGCATGTAAATCAAGCGTTAGATCTTCCCTAGCTAAACACCACATTTAGATAAGTCATCCCCTTCATATAGGATCACATATGCACACTCATACATATAATTAGTGCCTAAATTGAAACATTGAAACAGGATCAATCTCGGTCGACAAACTCCTCGACCGAGACACTCTCGGTCGACAATCTTCTCGACCGAGAAAAGATCCAAAGTAGCCGTTAGACACAACAGACAAGTTAGTTGGCAGTTGGAGAAAGACGTTGCAAATCACTTGTTCCAGAGTGCCTGTCGGTCGACAAAAGTTCGACCGAGTAGGTGTCTCGGTCGACCATTCCTCGACCGAGATTGTCTCTGACAGCAACTGCAGAATTAATTAATTAACCGTTGTTAAAGCAACAACTTTGTACCTAATGGCTAGTTAAGCACTTAGAAACCCCTAGAAGTTGTCTAGAACGTCCTTAAGCATCCTTAGGCCATTCCTATAAATAGGACAAGCCATTGGACACTCATACACACTTGTTTACACTTGCTACACTTGAGAAATCCTTGAGCATACTTTGTGCAATCTGTTTGTAAGAAATTTGAGCATTGTGACAATTGGCCATTTCATTCTTTAGCTCATAATTCGTGTCCTATAGGCTAGTATCTCCTATCCACTGCAATCACAAGTTCACACACTTGGTTAGGAGATATATACACTTGATCTAGGCAAATCAAGCCTTGAGCTATAAAGGATAAGTTGTAATTTCCTTTTTCTTTCTTGTTCCCTATTATTGTTTGTATTCTCCTTGCTACTCCTAGGTTGGAGGCTGCGGATTGGAGAGGGTGAAGATCTATTTGGCGAAGAAGGAGACTTTGAGCTACTTCAGAAGGCTGGTGCAATGGGAGATTACTTCTAGAGAGGAAGGCTACTTCAAGGGGGAGCTTGGAGTTACTTCATAGAAGGCTATCTCAAAGTTGGTGCACCTACTTCAAGTGAAGGCTGTTCAAAGGGTGTAAAGGAAAGTATTGTATTTTTTATAAATCCTCGAGAGGTAATAAAATAAATACTTTCAAATCCCGGTTGGGTAAGCAACCGGGTAGTGGACTGACAACTATAGTATTTGCTATAGTTGGAACCACTCTAAACACCTGTCTCTTTCTTCCTATCTCAATTGTGGTTGTTTGAATTCAATAAATTGTTAAAATAAATCAAAAACTCTATTCACCCCCCCCCTCTAGTGTTTTTCATTTCTTCCATTTGAGTTCTTTCTTACCTTGGTATATCGTACCCTCATAGGTGACTCAAGACTTTTCAGCCTTTCAAAAGTTGAATAGGTTCAGGGCACAACACCTGGCATGGGTACCTCACATAGTGCTCTAGATCGGACTCATACAACACATCATTTTATCCTAAGGGGTAAGGTTAACACAACCATCTCCACCAATCCATCTCAAATGGACCCATATATCGAGGACTCATCTTTCTCAGCTGTACCTTAGAGGGGTCGGATTTTCACATCACATATTCTCCCACAGTGAACTGTATATCAGTCTGCTTTGCATCAGCTCATGACTCATGTCACCACTGGCTCTCTTTCTCAGCTATTGCACGATCAAAGTGACTTCATCTGCACATACTTGTAGTTCTTTTCTTACCTTCACGAGGCCTCCTTCACCAACATCATCATAATGAAGTGGTGACCGACACAACCTCCCTATAGAACTTCTTGCATCCTGATAAAGGCTATGGTGGGTAACATCACATCTTAAGAACTGTCTCTATGTATCACCCTAAATGAGCACACATGCTCTCATCAGACCCTCTAGTCCGGATCGTACTGTCCATTAGTATGGGGTGATAAACTGTACAACCACTGAGCTCTTCATGTATCTACTTCCACCTCATGGAAGTGAACCTTTAGGTCACATCAAGAACTCTTGAATTCACATCATGGTGTAGTTGAACCATCTCTTTTCATATGTAGTTCAACCAGATCTGTCCCTTGACAGAAGTCTTCCTTTCTCATTTCATCTAGGTAAGGCGATCTACCATAACCCATATTGTATCTTGACCTTCTTGGTCTAGGAGTAACTCACAACATCCATAATGATGAACTCCCATTCCCTCTTAGGAATTCTTTATACTGTACATCCATGCACTGGGTTAATGGTGTTCGTCCTTCACCTCCTGGCTTGCATGGCCACATGCTACATGCAACTTTGTTTTAAGCATCCAGAATGTTACCATCACTTACTATCTTTGTAGTACCAAGGTATATCATGTCCTCCTGTATTGTTATGATTCCTCAAGCTTGATACCTCGAAAACCCTAAACCACTCTCAAAAGGGTTTTATTATCTTCCTATCCAAAGAAGTGTATCTGAGGTTCTATCACCATCCTTTTACTACATCAAGGACTAAACTGGCTACCCAAACAACCATTACCTTGTTCAACATATCTTATTACATCCGAGTGTTAGCCAAAACACATCTTCTTTCCAAACATGGGGTTAATCAAACAACCTCAACTTCTTCTAGCTTCCAGCTAAACTAGGTAGCTATATCTCAACCAGAGCATTCATTACCACTCCTTATCCTTAGGTGTTAGTTAATGTCAAAGACATACACCTCCATGCATTATACTTATCGTCTCATCTCAAACTCTAAGTTTGTCTTCATCAAGAAACTCTGAGCTCATCCTCATGGTGATCAAACTCAACCTTGTGATTCCTTGTAACACTTGCAAAATTCCACTAAGTTCAAGATAAAACATCCTCACAAGATGATCTCCTTAATACTCTTAGTGTTTGTAAACCATCCATGTATTATTCTCTCCCCAAAGGTATGTTATCATCTCTATCCTCATACCTTGTAGCTACGTTCCAACTTACATCATCTTTATCCTTGGTGTAAGCCATGCGTACTATCCTATCTCTCACTCCCATAACAAGAAGAAATAAGCATTTGGTGGCCGTCCAAATACAGAGTTCTTCCCATTCCAGGAGTAGAGATGGTACATCCCACCTTGCCAGTACACCTTCAAATCTAAGTTGAAACGTGCAACTCATGTCTCCACATCACAAACATCATGGTATCAAAAATTACTTCCATGGAAAACTAATCTGAAACCTACTTGGGTCACCACACAATCCTTGGTCATCTCCTCTAGGTCTATAGGGTGTCGGCACTTTTTGGGGTCATCCCTCTTCCCTTATGCATCCAGAGAGTGCCCTACTCATCTGCCCTTTGGGTCCCATGAGTTCATGAAGGTGATCAATCTCCTAACCCATGGCCCTCAAACAATGATAGTTGTTACCTCCCGACCCTATGGTCATGTGCAACTAGGGAATTAGGCAACTCCGTCTTTCATCGGTCTTATCCCTACCTGACCCTTGGATAGACTTAGGATTCTATCATAGTACATGTTCAACTCAGAACCTTATCTAATCCTTCATCATCTCTCTCTGCATTCTTGGGCTGTCTTTTATCCTTTCATAAGGGTCATGGCAACCTGCCTACCTTGGTCGAGCCCCATACTGGTTACCCCCAAGGTAACACATCCACATGCACATAGAGATGGTTATCTATAGGTTCATTCTCATGCCATGTACTCTTCACTTATCTTTTCAAGATCCTACGAAACCTCCTTAGGTTACCTCAAAACCAACCAAACTGGTAAACTCCCTACCAAGGGGTCGCTCTCCCAAGATGGGAGGAAACTACACCTTTATAACAAAGGTCACAAGCATCCTTAGGGTTTACATCCATATGTGCATGCTTAAACCAACAACTACTAAGGCACAAGCGTACCTACAAAACCATGCTAGGTCGCACTTGTTCTCATCCTCAACATTACATCAACTTAGTTGTGAGGGGTTCATCAAACATACCCTTAACATAAGGGATTTCCTTTACCTCTACACATGAGGAGTACCATGCTTGAACCTATAGAGAATCAAATCTCATCATGAGCATCGGTTACACTGCTTCCCCTCTTAGGCCTAGGAACCCTAAGTTCTCCTTTGGGTATCCAACTACATGCTCAACCTCTTAACCACGAATCAAGCATGTCCAAGGTATGTCATGTACCTCCATGATCTTTCTACTCGAGCAACGCTTCAGAGTTGAGTCCTCTTCTAGGGCAACCAACTAGGTATAAAGCCTCACAACTGGTTACTTAAACCTCCTCAGGGTCTAAAGCACTCTTTATATCATCCAGTAGGTAACCACTTATACCATGGGTACTAGAAGCATCATCCTCTCTCTAGGGTTTGGTTCCTCTAAAGGCAACCAAGATATCATCAACCTCCAGGAATCAATCATAAGGCAACCACTATCATCCATGTAGGTCGCGTCATCCTCAACTCCCCACTATTCCTCATGTTTCGGGGTTTTAGTCTTCCAACCTCCTTGTTGGGGTTCTGCTTGCTCTTTCTAGAGCTAATTCCACCTCCAACCATACTTACTAGAGGTCCCTTCTCCATGAAGGCTCATGCTCACAAGCATACCCTTATGTGGTTGAAGCCTATGCTCAACTCATGTTTGGCTCAAGATTATCCATATCTCTTTATGCTTATCTCATAAGCCATCCATCATGCCCTTCTGGCCAGGGTTTCAACCTACTACCGTACTACTAACATACTCTGGGTGCAACCTATACCCTACCTGCATAAGCCCATAGGGTTCTATAGGTTCTTCTTTGACTTCATCCATGAAGGAGCTACCCTTTTCTCTAACATGCACGACCCTTCCCCATGTTGCCAAAGGTGCTAGGTCACCCAACCTCACATGGCTCGTATGACAAACCAAACATCTGGTCAACCGTGACATCTAACTCATCATGTCATCTCTCTCTCTAATCTTCAATTAGGGTTAGGGTTAACATCATCCTCAAAGGATGTGCTAGGTCTCTACTTTTAATGGAGGTATGTACCTCTAAGACTAATTCTCTCTACTCATCCTCCTGACAAGGAGGTCTATCCTCAGGTCTCTCCTGAGGGCAATGACAACTCGTGTCATACGACCTAAGCATGTATCTATTCTTTAGTTTGTGCTTAATCTATTAAGCTTATATCCATGACATCTTATTTACATGCTTTTCATTAATTTGGTGGAGGATTCCTTAGACCTAATTAACTTTACCCATACCTCAAGAGGGTGAGGAGAAGAGAGAAAACCCTAATACTTAAGGTCCTTAAAAGAATTTGAGTTGAGAAGGGATGAACAAGATGAGAGAGTCCTAAAGGTATCTTATTTCAAATCATACCCTAAGACTTTGGCCAGGAAGTCACACAGATCCGGGAGTCCTCGTATTCTGAGTAGCGGTGCGGAGGAAAATATTGCCAGCCCCCAATCGTGATCCTTTTCTAGACACCTCTCTCTTTCAGATAATCCTCTAATAACTCCCTTAGGCACTACAGAATTTGTAAAATTTAATAATTATTAAAGATTACTTGAGGAACCTATGCTATGATATCAATTGTAACGACCCCACCTCCCGATAACCCCCAATTAAGGGAAACCAAAAGGTCGGTGCCGTTATCCGATTAACAGGATCAAAGGTTCAAAAAATAATCAATAACAATTATGAAATTCTACTAACTAATTAGAATTTGGTATAAAATTAAAACTTTACTTACCTTTGAAAACCTTGGAAATCTATCTATCCTGGTCTTGAATTATTCTATCTAATCCTCCTTGCACTTTATTTCTTTTTCCGCAATGTGTCACTTTACTATTTTTTCTTTCAATTATTGTTCCTAAAACGCTGACAAACAAAACATCGGTCAGTATATCGAAATATACTGGTATGTGGGAACAACCAAAATCTTGCAAATATGGTTAACAATTTAATAATCACAATCAAATTAATTAACAAGCCAATTTACACCTTTCAGTACGACATTCTCCACCGCTTTTGCCCTAACCCTGGCATACCCACCATAGAGTACCCTTTGCTAATGACTTAAGGCCACCTTCTCATTCCCGAGCTTGGTGCCTGGGGGTCACCACTCATGGTGCCCACTAGTCATGCAATATCATAGGCCACCTTCTCATTCCCGAGCTTGGTGCCTGGGGTCACCACTCAAGGTGTCCATTGGTCTACCCATATGGGCCTGACCTTTGGCATCATCCATCAGGGTGGCATGTAGGTGCGAGAATACATACTTCTATTTTTAATGTGATAATCATAGTGACTTTATGATTTGCAAATATGAACATCCAACTGATAATTTGCACTCAATGCGATTAACCATATGGAAAATCCTCAGGAAACTAAGGCGGTTATCCATAATTAACCACATACTTGTCAAGCTATCTTGAGTGCAGAATTAATCCAAACAATCAAGTAGTCCAGAGTAAATCAAGCAAGCACAATTCAATCCTGAAATATTCATCCAATATTTTCTATCATGGATTATGGTATACAAATCTAATAGGCCTAATCGTCCTAGGGTTACTAGCCCCTTTTTAGGATTTTGACCAAAATTAGGGTTTCACTTCCTTCTTACCACTTTTACTTTATTTTTATCAAAATAATCATCAGACCCTAATTATATCATTTTATATTCTATTAAGATCCTAAGATTAGGTTTGGACCACAAAACCCTAATCTTTGAATTAATTATATCTTTTCTTCCTCACTTAGGGTTTCTAAGGGCATTAATTACAATATTAGGTTGAAAACCCTAATTCTTCAAATTCGTCTTCAAAACAAATCAAGATTCATTTTTATCACTAAACAAGTTAATAATGATCGAATTTACTCTCTTGCATGTTTAAACCTATCCTTTATCAACAATTAAGTTTTCTAACCATAATTTAATATTTTTCCCATCCAATTTATATACTTTTACAAAATGATACTGATTTAGGTTCCTAAACCATTTTTAATGTATCCCTCATATTTTTCTGATCAATTTTCATGTATACATATTTCTCATCCGAGTTTTCTAGCATTTTCAAGTTTAAGAGAGTCTACTTGGCTAAGACAATCATTTTTATCATTAAGCAAGCAAGAATTAGCATGTTCAAGATCATCTAATTCTACATGCAAATTATCAACAATTTTAGCAAGCTTTTTGTTTTTCCTTTTAGAAAACTTAAGAGAGGCACAAATATCATGAATAATAGCAATCAAAGATTCTTTATCTAACGAGTTTAGTTTTACCTCACTTGAGTCTTCACTTGTTGATGCTATAAGAGCAAAATGGCATTCTCCTTCATCACTAGAGCTTGAGCTTGATCCTTCACTTGAATCTTCACCTGAGCTTGAGTTGGAGGAGGCACTTGAGCTTGAGTGCCATTTCTCCTTCTTCTTGTGAAGATGGGTCTTTTTGCCTTGTGGGCAATCTTCCTTGTAGTGACCCTTCTTTCCACATGTGAAACACCGGATGGAGGAGGACTTGCCTTTGTAGAGTTTACCCTTGGAGTACATGGCATCTTCTTTGGCTTGAGAGGATGGAGAGACATGTTCCATGATAGCTTCAATTTGATCCTTCATTTTAGCCTTCTTCATTCTCTTTATCTCTTTCTTCTCTTGTCTTTCTACTTCCTCCCTCTTTTCAAGTGTAGCTTCATGTGCTTGTATATTTCCAATGAGCTCTTCAATAGGAATATCCCTAAGAGACCTTGCTTCTTCAATGGAAGTCACCTTGGGTTCCCACCTCTTGGGGAGAGTTATAAGGATCTTTGAGTTGATCTCTCCACTAGACAGAGGATGTCCTAGAATAGCAAGACCATTCAAGATGGTGTTGAGCCTTGAGTACATGTTGGCTATGCTCTCCTCCTTTCCCATCTTGAAGATCTCAAGTAGCCCTTTGAGCATGTATACTTTGCTTTCCTTCACTTGATCCGTCCCTTCATAAGTGATGCAAAGCTTTCTCCATACCTCATAGGTTGTTTCACATGAAGAAATCGGGTTGAACTCGGTGGGGGTCATGGAGGCATAGAGGATGTGCATGGCTCTTGCATTCAAGGTTGCTTTCTTCAAGGTAGCTTCATCCCATTCTTCAATCTTTGTCTTTGGTTGCATGTATGGGTTGTTCACCATTTTCCACGTCTCAAGACTTGATCCTTGGATGTATAATTGAAGCCTTCTTCTCCAATAGAGCAAATTGTTTCCATGCAAGATTGGAAGGCTGGTCGAGTATCTCCCTCCTACGTAGTCACCCATCTTCTCGTACTTGTTGAAGTATGCTTGGAGAAGACCCGCTCTTATACCAATTGTTGGATCCTAGATGGGTGATTAGATGCTCTAGAGGGGGGTGAATAGAGATGAAATCACTTTAAAAAATTCATTAAACCTTCAAGATATATAACAAGATAAGGTTGCTAAATAGGAAATCTGCGTGCAACTAAAACATGCATTGAAAGGATGAGAGAGATTGAACATGCACCAATAGACAAGCTATTTAGAGTGGTTCCACACTTCAAACTAGAAGTGTGTCAGCCCACTTGCCTAGAGAGGTCAACCTCTAGGACTTCCAAACTATTATACTCTTATATTCATTCATAAGACATACAATACATGACCAAACAAAGGACTTACCTATCCAATACAAAGAGTCTTCAACCTTACCAAGGACTTACCCATTTTGCAAGGAGTCTTCCGCCTTCTTCCAAGGACTTACCTACTCTTGCACAAGTCTTCATCCTTGTAGGAATTACCCACTCTTCTTGGATCTTCCTCCTTTGACTTCACCTTCACTCGGAGAAGCTTTCACGAAGGACTTACCTACTTGAGCAAGGAATCTTCTGCCTTAACCAAGGGCTTACCCACTCTAGCTCCAAGTCTTCAACCTTGATCTTCACCAAGGGACTCCTTCCCTTGTTCTTTTTCACCTCTCTTGGATAAGAGAGAGAACCTTCATCTTCATGATTGAAATTGAGAGATAGGGAGGTGGTGGAAGTGAGAGCCTCACAAGATATACATGTTTGACTAGCTCTCTTACATATTTCCTACTCACTCTAATGGATGTAGCAAGTGATTCAGCTTAGAGAGAGAGAGGAGGTTGTAGGAAGCACTCAACTATAGAATAAGAACCTCAAATAGAGTTTGTAATGAATGCTCACCCGTGGAATGAAGCCCAAGGGGTCCTATTTATAGCTGGGGTTGCCTCTTAGCCTTTGGCAACATTTGAGAATGAAAACTAGCCATTTTGTGGCTTGAAATAGATCTATTTTCACTTGTTGCAACTCCACAACGGCGAGAAGCACTTTTCTGCACTTTTCCGTACATTGCAATTGGTCGAGTTTCTATAAGGGTAACTCGACCGATAGAGTAAAATACAAATCCGATATTCAGACCATCGGTTGAGTTTGTCCTGAGGAAACTTGACCGACCAATGAAAATCGATTTGGTTAGTTACTCTATCGGTCGAGTTCTGTGTAAACACAACTTGACCGATACAATCTCCAGAAAATTGATCAAGGATGATTGGTCAAGTTTTCAGGCTGGGAAACTCGACTGACAAAGTGCCTGTAATCAATTTTCAAAGTTGCATCTAAAGTGCTCTAATATTCGATCTAAGTGCTCCTGATATTTTTCTAAGCTTAATTACAAGTCATACAATCATTACAAGTGATTTACAACATGATTCTAATGGATATACATCATATTACAAAAACGTGACTTGTATGACTTTGACTTGTCTTTTCTCCAATTTGATATGTGCAAGTTAGGGCATTTGGAGTGTGTCTATACCTAATCTGAAATCACTCAAGTAAAGACATTAGACACCAATATGTGGAATGGTTAGTCATCATCAAAACACGGGTTTAGTCAATTTAGACGTGAGTCAACATTGACCTAATTGACCTTGAGTCAACATTCTCCCCCTTTTTGAAGATGACAAACCATTCCATAATTGTATTGAAAGGTTTCAAGTAAAATCATACCTTTGGAGAAACCTAGGGGTTTCAATAGAATGGTGTTCATATGCTCCGCCTCAATTGATGCGCCTGGAGTTTTCATACTCCCCCTCAATTGATGTTATTTCTCCTAAATGCTTAGCTTTCATAACATTTATAGAATACTATGTCTTCTACTCATATATGTTCTACACATATATCTCTTCTCCCCTTTACCTTCTCCCTTTACATGAACATACTTCTCTTCTTCATGTAATACATGCGTTCTTCCTTTTTTAAAAGAAGACATACCTTTCTCCCCCTTTGTCATTTCAAAAAGTGGGGTTATGAAGAAATAAGAAACATCACTTATTAAAGAGAAAGGAGATGACGCAAATATATAAGGAGAGTAGAAGAGCACAGATAGGGGCTTGTCCAAGCATAGAAATAAAATCAAGTTAAAGCATATACTTGAACAACCCAAAAAGCAAGATAAGGTGTTGTAGAAAAACAGTAAAACATAATTTTGACGCTCAAGATGATGAAATTTGACCAAAAACCATCAGAGCTCATTGCAAAGCAATGAGTCTTGCTCAGAAGGTTGTTTCTACATAAAAAACACCACTCTTGCAGCAAAAACTAAAACTGGAGCAAAAGTTGCAAGAAATCCAAAAAAAATACTCCTACATATCTAGGTACCCTGCATCACAATATTATGCAAGCAACTCAAGATAGTAGATATGCAATTTTATAAGCATGTAAGGATATAACTTCACTAGATATGCATCCTTACCATAAGATGATTACCCCTAAGAACCTCAAGGTTGTATCAACACAAGATATACACCTAGATAGATGTAGCAAGTTAGAGCACAACAGAAGCAATTTTAGATACAACCAAGAGATCCAAAGAGATCATCATCAAACCTACAAAAAAACTCAAAGCAAGTAATTGCAAGATATAGATATACCAATTTAGAGAAATTAGAGAGATAGAGTTGTAAGCAAGATAGGCAATTTATAACATGGCAATATGCATATATAAAGGTACCAAAGGAGTGCCAAAGAATAAGGCTATTGGCTGAGAAAATCTAGTTGAGAGGGAAATTCTCATTCAATAAGCCAATTGTGAATACTGTGCACAGTGTTATCGGTCCAATACCCAATATGGTATTGGAAGTAAACCCAGAGTAAAATAGATATTAATGGACATGAGGTAGTATACAGTCTAATTGAAAAAATTAGGCTTGTGCTGATAATTTTGTAGGATGTTTGATGTGTAGCTTAAGTCCAATATCTTTATATATGTACCATTTTGGGGTACGTATGACTTCATGTGTCAATGAAAGCATACGTGAATCCATATGGTTGAACATTAATATGAGTATGCATCATGATCAATGTAATAGGATCAAACATGTTTCATCAAGGTTTGGTAACTAATTGATCTATATTTAAGGTTGATACACTTAATTATGAGACTATTTGAGGAATTAAATTAAAATAAACAAATTTTGGATTCTTGGTATCAAATTTTGTTGAATGCTAGACCACATTATGGGTAACTAGAGCCTAAAATTTTGGTATCTTTTGAAAAAACCATTAGATAAGTTTTTAGGTCGGGAATCTTGGTATAATTAATAAGGTTTGAGTTATAGCTGAACTAAGTTTGATATAGTTAGATGTCACACAGCTCTTCATGTACCGAGGTTGTTGGGCGCCACCTTGAAGCCTGGGATGTGTGGCCCTCATCTGAGTGTTAAGGGAGGAACCAAGAGCAGGGAGCTCGTCCCTAACATATGATCACTACCGAATACAAAGAGGTTGACCAAGTCTTGCAATCTTCAACGGCCAGCACCACATATCGCGATCTATATGTGATTCAAGCTGAGAAATCAGTTCTGCCTTATTAGTATCTGTCTCCCAACCGGTATCACACTGGATTAGGTTCCAACACTAGTTTAGTATCTATCTGCCTGGGGTCACCACTCAAGGTGTCCATTAGTCTACTCATCTGGGCCTGACCTTTGGCATCATCCATCAGGGTGGCATGTAGGTGCGAGAATACATACTTCTATTTTTAATGTGATAATCATAGTGACTTTATTATTTGCAAATATGAACATCCAACAGATAATTTTCACTCAATGCGATTAACCATCCGAAAAATCCTCGGGAAACTATGGCGGTTATCCATAATTAACCACATACCTGTCAAGCTGTCTTGAGTGCAGAATTAATCCAAACAATCAAGTAGTCCAGAGTAAATCAAGCAAGCACAATTCAATCATGAAATATTCATCCAATATTTTCTATCATGGATCATGGTATACAAATCTAATAGGCCTAATCGTCCTAGGGTTACTAGCGCCTTTTTAGGGTTTTGACCAAAATTAGGGTTTCACTTCCTTCTTACCACTTTTACTTTATTTTTATCAAAATATTCATCAGACCTTAATTATATCATTTTATATTCTATTAAGATCCTAAGATTAGGTTTGGACCACAAAACCCTAATCTTCAAATTAATTATATCTTTTCTTCCTCACTTAGGGTTTCTAAGGGCATTAATTACAATATTAGGTTGAAAACCCTAATTCTTACAAATTCGTCTTCAAAACAGATCAAGATTCATTTTTATCACTGAACAAGTTAATAATGATCAAATTTACTCTCTTGCACGTTTAAACCTATCCTTTATCAACAATTAAGTTTTCTAACCATAATTTAATATTTTTCCCATCCAATTTATATACTTTTACAAAATGATATTGATTTAGGTTCCCAAACCATTTTTAATGTATCCCTCGTATTTTTCTGATCAATTTTCATGTATACATATTTCTCATCCGAGTTTTCTAGCTCAAGATATGATTTTTATAAAGAAAACCTTTTTATCTGATTTATTAGTAAATTCTGGAAAAACGTGGATCGTTAGATCGATGGTCCGTCGGTCCACTCAGGATCCAACGACCAGGCTTACACGCACCTTACTTTTTTTAAGTATTGAAAGACGGTTTTGCCCTTACCTTCAATCACTAGCGCCAGGGACATGGACGTCTTTTCCTCCTATCTCCTTCAACCTCCGTGCACGCCGCTACGCTCTACGATCCAGGTTCTTGTCATCGGTCAACTGGGTAGTTGACTTCGAGACTCGACCCCTCCCAGCATCTGAGAAGGTCACCACAACCTCCGTCCGGCTTCCCCGAACTGGACCAGAGCCTCAACTGCTCGTCTTCTTTCTCAAGCCACTTGTACGGCGGAGCTCTTCTCCGGTGAGGTAGGATGCTAAATGAGGGGAAAGAACAGGGCCAGACGTGGAATTGAAAGCACTAGAGCGGTCGTCGTCGTTCCCCAAACTCGAGGGTAGAATAACTGGGAGGTCTTGCGATGCCCTGGGCCATCCCTATATATAGGGTCGACCACAGGTGTCCAATAGATTGGGGATTCCCTCTATTGTCAATGAAACTACCAGCAAACTGGGTTGGTTCTACTCAGAAGGAACTCCTGAGGGTGATGGACTCATCCACACCTCAGGCTATGTCCTAATACACAAGAAAATTTAGGATTTAAAGATCCTGATCTCTCCTCCCCCTTTCCTTCTGTGAAACAAGGAGAATGATGCACAACAGTTGTTGGATCGTTGGTCCTCTGGACCACACGGGGTATCCAACGACTATCATCGCTCCCCTATTTCCAAAATCTTAAAAACGAAGGGAAAAGGGGTTTTAACTTGGGAAATTCATATATCCCTCCTCGTTTATTATTTTTCACTCAAATTTTAGAGGAAACTCTATCTTGGCATTATCTACTAGAATACCAAATTTGAAACCGAAATTCCAAAGGAAAAGGGTGTTTCCTTCCCAAGCAAGTTATTCATTAATAAAACCAATTAATGGATATTTCCTCTTTCATTTTCCATTATCTTGACATCTTGGATTCCTTGGACCTCAAGGGACATTAATGGCTCGAAATCCCCTCTTGGAAATATTTCCTTAGCCTCTTTCCTTCTCTTTCATCCCTTTTCTTATTATCTTACTTTTTCTTTATTAAAAATATCTCTTTTTGAAAATTTCTCTTGATTTCTCTTTTATTTTCCTCTTTGGTATTCCTTTTATCATTAGGAATCCTTGGGATACGAAATTCCACCAAGGCTAACTCAAATATACCTCTTTCCACTTATTTTCCACATTTTATCATTATTTTCAATTTCTTTCTTAATAAAGAAATACTTAATTAATCTTTTCTTTTCTTATTGCTTTTCCTTGCAACTTTGGACTCCTTGGGACACAAGGAACCCATGAGGCATGAAATCCCTCCTTGGATTACATTCGTTTACCTTCCAGATATTTCCACATCTCTCTTTTCTCAAAAACTCAATTATTCATTTATTAATTGAATTTCCTTGTTATTGGGCCCAATAGCCAATAAAGCCCACAACACAGCATCAAGGCTATTGTAAATGAAACTCATTTATACAAAACAAAATATATCATTATTTGTTCCAATATCTTTAATATGAGAAATCACATTTCTCACCAAAAGAACCCAAAATTTGGGGTTGTAACACCTCTTCTCCTCCACCCTCTCCACTATTGTCTACAGATGATGGGGTGATGGGAACATAGGGAAGAAGGGAGTCCAATCTCAACTCTCCTCTTCCTCATCGCCATTAATTTCCATTGCTGCTTATAGTCGAGAAACTAGAAGACCTCCAGGTAGCAGCTGGGGATGCGAGGAGAAGAACCCATCATAGGGAGCTGAGGTAGGACCAAGCTTGGAGTCCTCACCGGACAAGTAACACAAGTGTCGCCCTTCTCTGGAGAATGGATGATGGGAGGCATGTGTAGCGGTATAAAGATCGCAGGTTGGAGGGCAGTTTACCTAACATCATCACACCCAACCCCGACTTCACAACAGCGACAATTGGAGGGGGGGTCAGCAAGATGATCGCCTTACCAATCCAGTACCATTACCAAATCGATGGGTGACCATGAACATCTGAGCTTGTCATATGTGATCATGGGATATGAATGCACAGCTGGAGCTGTTGGCACCCCCCCATCATCTTGCAAAGATCGTGGATGAGTTCATAGCCCAATATCGTGGCCTCCTGACTCATCGGTGGGGTGAGGTGAGTGGTTGTGAGGAAAACCCCAAAACACATCACATGTGTTCTGCCATGGTGATCAAGCAGCAAGTCTTCGCAGAAGGTGATCTTCCTTCATCTAGGTTGCATTTCGACTAAGGGTGAAATGCCAAGGTAGACCGATGGTGCACGACTTCAAGCCTTGTGGATCTCCCCCTGACCAAGGCTCGAGCAATGGAGAAGGAGACTCAAACCCCCAATCGACCTCTTGCTCTGCCACGACTTCAAACCGTGATAGGGTAACGAGCTAGAAGCACCTCCACGCCTTTGACGCTTGCTTTGGAGGCTATAGAGGCAACCAAGAAGCTTCTAGGTGCCATAGGAACCGATGCTCATGCATCCTTGATCACCGCCAACCAACTCTACGATAGCAAGAGATGGCAGAAAAGAAGAAGTGGTGAGCGATCCAGACCGCAAGAGAGTAGGAAATCAGGGAGACGAGTCTATGCTGGGATTAGATCAAGCTAGACCGACCGGTCCAACCAGCCTAGGAGTGTGAATCGCATCCCCTCCCTTTGAGCCGCGTGGTGCCTATCTGGCACCCAAAAAGATAGATCTGACGGCTGGAGAATTCCCAAAAAAGGTAAATCTCCGTTTACATCATCAAAAATCCATAGAAACATAGAAAATGCCTAATAAATAGCTTATGAAGTCTATAAATGCAGAAAAAATTACCTTAGACTCAAAAAAATGCCATGTTTCTTATAAACTTTCTATATCAGACTTTTGCAATGCTTAAGTTGATGATATTTAATTTAGATGAGAATGGTTCATTTAAATGGTATAATTAGAAAATGGTTGAGGTTAAATATGAGAAAAATAAGTTTGAACCCTAATATCATCTAGAAATTAAATGTGGACTCCTTTGTTGATATTATTGAGAAATGTTTGGCCTTTTCTCATTATTACCTAATTACATGTTTAATCCTCGTAATAATTATAGAAAATAGGCAAAGTACCATAAAATTATGAAATCTGAACCAGACCCTTAGAATGACATCTAGATCACTATAAAAATACTAGAGACACATTTTAGATCAGTAACACCTAGATTTGACCTAAATCCTAAACTGGACCAAAATACCATTAATAACGGTGAACCTTGTATTAATGATGACTAATTTGTTTAAATCAGGTGTTGACCAGATTATCTAGATGATCATGGATATGTGAGGAATCTCTGAACTCAAGTACATGGTCTTATAAGTATAAGACTAGATTTCTTGGTTTCTTATGATATGTGATATCATGAATTCTATTATTTGGATATTCATTGCTTGGTTGAACTATTATGAGTTATAATTCGCTAAAATCTAATATAACATAAAAGGATATGGATGGGTTGTAGCTACTAGTGCACCTAGCCTGGTATGGATGCATGTTGCCTAACATGGATGTATGATGCTTTGGCCCATGTTAGATGTATGATGATATAATTTTTGCCCATACTGGATGTAAGTCAAGTGCAGATAAGTGTAGTACAACCACATCAAATAAATGTAATAAAAAGGATTTTTACCTAATTTTCACCTTAAGAAATGATTTTTCTCTCTTTCTTCCTTCTTCAAGTATTTTCCTTTGTGCAACCTTACTAGTGTATCTTTTACCACATACCAACTTTATGTTGATTCGTTGGTTCACGTATGTTTTAGGTTCAGAGCTAGCATGGGATAAACGAATAGGATGTGAGCAAGTTGTATAGGTTGTACCTATTGTCTAAGATCCTATTAGCATACATGTTCAGACTTGTAAAATTCTCTTTCAATATGCAATTGTAATTCATGTTGTAATAATGTACATGTTGAATGCTGAGATGTGTTATGGTGTATGTTATGTTGAAAGTTCATGTATGCGTATTATGCTTCCGAATTGCTCTCTGATATAATTGCTAATGTTTTCAATTTTTTTCTTCTCATCTCCATGGGGTTTTGAGAATGTGAAAATCTGGGGACGTCACACCAGGCCTTCTTCCATGAAGGTGTGTTATGTTAGAATAGCTTTTGAGTCATTCAAACAATCACTTTTGCATTTTTCTTCTAGACTGACAATGGTGTTAAAATTCGCAACCACAAGCCACGGTGAGGTGATCTAGTTCCCCATGTTGATTATGTGCTTCCACAGTAGCTTCCTAGTGCAGACTTGGGGGCTGGCATACACAAAGGTGACAATAAAGCTATCATTGATCTTGCAGGTTATAAAATTCCTGTGAGCTAGCATGATTTGGATTTTGCATTGCTCCTTCTTCCAGCATATCCAAATGCCTCCAACATAACCCCTTGCTTCCACACAGTAGGATTTTGTGAACCCTAGCTGCTTGATAATTCTAATTGCATTGTCACCGCTCATTCTTGGTTCGAGAATGGACACTACTCTAGGGTGATGGGTAGAAATCAGATCCCGCAAATCTCCCTATTTGAGGTCTTTACCTATACCTCTAACGTTCCAACAGAGTAGATCAACCATTAAACAACAGACGATCAGGTGGTGTGCTTACGCAGTTTGTCATGTTACATCCTTGTCTACGCTAATACCGTCTTCCTTAGTCATCTCACCCCCACTCCCCTACTGATTTGGGGTTCTTGCTTGTTTTGTCGTGGGCTTTTTCTTCTTTGCTCATATGGGGGCTTCATCATGTCTTTCTTCATCTTGGGCATGCTACCTTTCACCTTTCTACTCGGTCAGCGTTAGTATATAATCATCTGCTATGGCAGTGGTCTCTTTATCATTGTTGTGGTTTCGTGGGGGATGATTGTTGTTCTCAAGTAGTATAGTGGTTGCTCTACTTGATCCTTCCATCGTAGTGTTCGACACATTGTCAACGAGAGATACTCTTAGCACTTGTTCTCCCTCTGGTCCTCCTTTGTTCGACTGATCGCCACCCACTGCCTCCTCTAGTGTGTTGTCTTTGTCTTCCTCCATCACCTGAATAACCTCATCGACCTCCGGGTGAACGGCCTTATGTACCTATTCTTTGCTTGACTTGGCGTCACCGCTATTGTTCACTGCCACCTGAATAGTTTCAGTTACAGCCTCTACTGCCTCCTTCTTAGTTTTTGCATCTTCAAAAGACTTCTTCTTGCACCATTCTTTGGTGCTCTTGGCCTTGCTCTGTCCCTATTCTTTGGACCTATGGTGCTCAGTGGTGGTTTCAGCAGTGCCACTGCCATTGTTTTCCTCTGGTATAACGTTCTCGAGGCTTGCAAAGGCATTAGTAGTAGTTGCATTTTGTTGGATTCTTCTTTCTTGCCTATTTTTCTTGGCTCCTTTTCGTCTACTGTTTCCATTAGCTCTCTATTACTGCCACTCCTCTCGGTCATTTCTAGTCTCCTTTGTCTGATAACTCGTAGAGGCACCCTCTTCCCTAGTGGTTTTGTCTATCTGAGCACTATGACAATGTTGTGCTTTGTGTCCTACCCTCCCGCATGCAGTGCATGAGTCTGGTTCAACCTCGTACTCCACAACATATTCAATCCCATTGATGTATATCACTGGGTGAAGGGTTTTTGTGGTATCTATTTCAATAGCCAGTCTAGAGAACTTGGTTCTGGTTCTACAGGTTGTGTGGTTGTCCACCTTTATGAGCCTTCCCAAAGCCAACCCTATATACTCAAATAGGGTAGGAACATACAGATGTAAAGGGAGATCTAATATACGTGCCCAAGTCACCACATATCTAGGCATCTCATTTTTCAGTTTGAATGAAGGCGTCCAGTCCCAGACCGCCAAGCAACAACCAAAGATCTGCCATGGCCCTCCGGTCGTCACAGTTTCGTAGTCCTCTTTGCATGATGACTGGACTACGTAGTACCCCAAATCAATCTCATACATGTTGAAGCACCCCTTGGGGCTCCAGAGAAGTTTGATGCGATCTCTCATTGTCATGAATCCAACATCGGTCCCCAAAAACCTTATCACGATGGCGTACTTCCATGGTCACATGAGGCCCTCCTCTGCCTCTGGTGTGAAGAAGATAGCCGGCGCCCCTTCTATAGTAGAGATCTCAATGCCCTGGTCCTCAAGATTGTCCTCAAATAACTTCTCAAAGAAGAACTCCTCTTTGCTTGTTTGCATTTCTCTTAGTGAACCCATACCCATGACAAAACTATAAGATTGGTAACCATGGAGGTTACTGGTCTCGGCCCTTGGCTGCTGGTTTGTCGACGGTGGGGCTTGGATGCTATTTTGACCCTGATCATCGTTCGTTGTTTCTTTATCACTTTTGTCCCTTCCGTCTCTAGTTGTCACATTTCCTCTCATGCCAGCGAATTGGAATTTGATTCCTGCCAGTGGGACAGAAACCCTAACTTCACCACCGTCAGTTGAGTGACCACTTTTCATCTTATTTGTGTCCGGTCCCTTCCTTCTACCTACTTCTCGATCTTCTTCCCCCTCATGAAAACCTCCTGACTGGCCATTTCGTTCGTCTTCCTGACGGCAGCCCCCTTGTTGCCGCCGCCGGCGCTGCGTCCCCTACTCTCCCCCAAAGTAGACATCCATCCTGATTAAAAGGTTTTTACTTCTTTGGTGCTTAATGATATCAGTTTTAAATTTTTTTTTCTGGTAATATATTTATTTAGTTTTTTTCCGCATTTAGTTTGAGTTATCTCGTGGTATGTGGCATGGGGCATCACACCATGTGTCAGTCTCATGGTGGGTATGTCTGATACACTATGTTCCAACATGTATCTATGTGCTTAGTTTGATATTGTCATATCATGACTAATGAGACTCTATCATCAACCAACTCACCCTCTGATCATGTGTGTCATTGTTATCTATCAACCTTCCACAATAACAATCGATCAGGGACATAATGAGAATATAAATATACTCTTAACATTTGTATGATCTCATTTCCTCAAGTCACGTACTTGAAGACATACGACATTGAGTAATATTATTCTCTAGACATTATAATGATACATTATTATCTCATAATTGAATTAAATAGAATAAATCAGAAGCTTTGTCTTTATTTATTAATCAAATCAATTATAAATTATGCCATTAAAATCATCACATGATTGACTCTCTAGGCATACATACCAGTAGAATGAAGGAAGAAGGCGAAAGAACAACAAAACCATAGTCATAGATGTATTGAGCATTCTTAAAAGGAATGATTAGACTACCAACATCACCAAGGTGCACCTCCATTTTAGGGAGCCCATCACTAAAGAACTATGTGGTTAAGCATGCTCAACCCAGAGTGATACTAGGATGGGTGACCATTCAAGAAGTTTATCCTGGATTACGCGTGAGTGAGGACAAAGCACGCAGTTAAACCTAACGGTGGTCTGTGGGGCCAGTCTTCATTCTTGAAAATCTATTAAAGCCTTAGAGAGTGGGCCCAGACATTAAAATAAACATTACTAAGAGTATATATATTCAATAAAATATGAATATTCACATATTTGGAGAGACTCAGTGCTTACTCCCAACCCGATTAAGTGGTCTATCCACTCATGTTCATGAGAGACAATATAGACTTACACGTGACAAAGGCAATACCTAAAGGAAAAATGTAAAGAGATGTATGGAATGAACGAAGAAGGAGGAAACACACAAAAATAGTAATCATAGAGGTATTGATTTTTGATGAAGACCTCTTATTCACGTGGATGGTGATGATTAAGGATATGGCAACCTCTGTGATACTCCTCCCAAAGATGGATGTAGATGCCTGTGGAAGTGAGCATTGATCAGATGTGAACTCTCTTACTTGCCTTCTGACGAAGATTGACGGTGAGACTACTGATAACACCCATTTTTATGGTTCCTAGAGCTTATATTTTACTATCAATAGAGCCTCCAAACCTAACTTCCTCTTCATTTTGTCTTATTTGTTGTATAGAAATCATGCCCACTATGCCCCTCATAATATTTCCCATCTTTTGTAGAGTTTCTCTTATTTCTTCTGCAAAAAGAGCACCAATGAGTCCTTTAGGCGCATCAGCAAGGAAGTACCTATCCCGACCCAGTAGTGCATGATGTGACACTCCCTCCTACCTGTCACAGTTGCTTCTCGATACGATGTCAACCCAACGTGGGTGTGTCATGCGAGAGCCCTGGCAGTCGTAGCTCTTTACCCGATAAGGTGCCTTATGTGTCATGGTTCGCCACCTGACGAGGTCAATTACACGATATGGCTACCCCTCAGTGCAGCATCCTGCCAATGTCCGATCCTGCCACGGCTATGCATGATGCACCTGCTGCCTGGCACGATTGATGACCCAACATGTGTTTCGGGCGAAAGACATATCGGCCCCTCCCGAGGACCTTGAGAACGGTGTCAGAATGAAGGACACATGGTCCTATAAAATCCATGATTCCCAACTACTCACCGTCTATAAATAGCAACTACAAGCCTACGATGGGATGGGTCGGACCCTACGAGAGCTAACACTTAGAGCACAGGAGCTAGTGCATTGAGTTCCAAATCCCATCAGGCGATACTAGGTGAGTACACCCCAACCAGAGAGGGATGGGATGAGTTCACTTAGAAACCATTCTGGTAGCAGCAAGCAGCGCGACATGACCCTCGAGACTACTTCAACATGTTGGGTCCCTACCTGGGCTTCAACCCGAGACGGCTCGCCCACCTATACCTGACATGAGGAACTCAAGACCCTTAAGATAATGTTTACCTGATATGTATCCTAACCCGACACAGTACCCAACCCGATATGGTCTAGACCCGTCACAGTTGCAGCCCGACATGGCCAGCTGATCGACACAACCATATCGGGTAAAGGGTCCTATCCCGATACGCCTCTCACCCATCACGGTTCACGAATCGACACGGTCAAGAACTCGACACGGTCGTATCCCAATAGGGCCCCTACCTTGTATCGGGTTAAACATTATTTTAGGTATCTACTTGTATGTATTTCGATCTCTTAAATTAAGGAGATTGATACATATCTTCTCTTTTACAATATTTACTTTCCTTTAATTACATCATTGTAACTAAACCTTTATGTCTCTTTATGATTATTGGAATCTGTGGAGTTTATCTCATCTTGTTCTGTGTATGTCTTCCTTTCGTTGGATGATTTCTTTTATAGCATCTAAGTTCTAGTCTCTTCTTTCTAGATCACGCTTTTGACTAGCTATCGAATCATGTTTCTTGTTTTGACTCCTTTGAGAGAGGGATGTCGTAAACTCTAGAGCTTTGTCTAATTCAGGTGTACGAGAGTACCTATAAATAGGGCTTCCCTAGCCTATATTTCCACTACAGTCCACGCATGGTACCCTCAAGAGAAGGAACTTAGTGCATGGCTAGTTGGCATCTTCTTTGAGAGAAGAAGGCGTAGGATGTAGGCAACCTCCACTTGTTACAATTAGGTTTTCTTCCTTTGTGCTATACTCCAAAGATAGTCTTATCTCCTTGTTTTCCTTTATATAAAAAACTTCCATTAAAACTGATAAACCCCAAACCTTAAACCTTCTGGTAATTCCCTTTGGAGATAGGTTATTTTGGTTTAAATCTTTATAGCTCTTTTTCATTACATCAAACCTTATCCTTTGACTTTTTAGCGTACTTAGACAAGTAAAACTTGAGTTCTGAAGTGTTATTCTTCAAATCCCTATGTTCGACCCCGAACTACTTCGACCATGTACTAGTTACAGGAATCTTAAACATTCAGGTATTATAAATTACTAAAGTCTGATGACCTAGACATGTCTCCATTTTTTGCCCACGTTTAAGGCTTGTCAACTTTTTGGTGTTATTGTCGGGGATACGACAACAAATACCATTCTATGAACTCAATCTTCACTTGCACTTTGCCAAAAACCTTGTACATATGCATATAATATTGCAAATATTTACTGCACATAGTTTATACAACACACTCACACTTTAACACTTCTTCTTTCTAGGTACTTCTACACCTCTTCAAACCCTCCTGTGCTTGACAAGCCATGGATGAGTAGGCTCCTGAAGCTCAGTCCCTATGCTCGTTTGTCCAAATCAGGGCAAACGAAGAGAGGAATCTGATAGTGGAGCAACCACTCAATGTAGCCAACTTTGAGTTGAAACATGCTTTTCTCCAGTTGTTGCAACACAACTGGTTTGGAGGGAACACCATTGAAGAGAACCCATACAACGACCTTACAACATTCAAGATGACTTGTAAGACTTTTGAGATCAATAGAGTCTCAATATCTCACATTTACACCCAGTGCTTTCCCTTCTCCCTAAGAGACAAATCTTTGGAGTGGTATACTAGTCTACAAGATGGAAACCTCCCTGATTGGGAGCATCTTGCCAATGCATTTATCGCCAAGTTCTTCCCTATAGAGAGGATGATCAAATGCCAAAACAAGATAACAATGTACTCGTAGAATGTCTCAGAGAACCTACATGAGACCTGGGAGAGGTTCCAAGGCTATCAGAGGGAATGCCCACACCATGGTTTTTTTTAGCCCAAGCTAATCACTACTTTCTATAATGGGTTGTGCATCGGAGAAAGGAAACCCCTAAATGCTTTAGCTGGTAGTGATTTCTTGGGACTCAGTTCTCAAAGGGCCAGAGAAATTATAGACAATATGGCCATGAATCAACAAGATAGTGAGTATGACAGAGAGTCAACAAGCGACACCACTCATGGAGAATCGAAGGTGATGGAAGCACTGGTGGCTAAGTTGGACAAGATAGTAACTAACATCCAAACCTTAAAGGAGCAGGGATATAATGGAAAAGTCTGGCAAGAGGTAGTGAGAAGCTACATCACTTGTGGGGAGCCAGACCACTTGTATGACTTCTATCCACACATGGCCGTTCAAGGCAAACTTGATGAACACAACACAGATAACGTGAGCTACGTCTAGTATCAGCACCTCGATCACCCTGGTTTTTCATATGGGAACACCAGTGCAGCTGAAAATTCTCATCAGCTGGTAGGTGGAACTTCTTTGGGAGGACTGCAAAATCAACAACGTCAAGCAGGTTTCCCATCGTAGAGAAGTTACCATTAGGGCCAGCCACAGCGACTGTCAGTGATGACATAGTTGATGTCTTTTGCTAAGAAGCAGAACAATATGAATGAAAAGCTGCACAAATGTTCTGTGGACAGCACGTCATTACTCAAGTTGATTCAATAATAGATGGGAGGTTTTTCAACTTAGATTGGGAAGCTCTAGCAGCACAATAAACAGATTCACCAGTAGATGGCAAGCCTAGCCCAGAGTATCAACCACCAAGTAGGGAGATTACCCTCTAGTACTGAGGAAAATCCATGTGGGAATGAAACTGCAAAGATGGCCATGCTAAGGTCAGGAATAGTGGTGCAGTCAGCAGTCGAGAAGAGAGCAACACCAACAACAACACCAGTTGAGGATGTAACCCCCAAAGGATCAGGAGAAGTACCTAATAACACCCATTTTATGGATATTTATGGCTCATATTCCATTGTCAAACTTGCCTTCTAAACTGTTTTCCTTTCCATTTTATCATGTTATTGCATAAGAATAAACCACTCTATACTCCTAACTCTTTTCCCACCTTTTACAGAGTTTCCCTCACTTTTCACTCAAAACCAGCAAAAAGGCCCATCCCGGTCCACTTACAACGAATCAGCCCCTTTATTGGCCACACGACACGCCCACTTACCCACCGCAGTCGCTACCCGATGTGGCAGCAACCCGACATAGGCGTGTCACGTGAGGAGGCATCTGACGAGCGACACACTACCCACCCGATAGAGAGCTTCTACCTGCCATGACCAATCAGCCTGATATTGGCATGTCGTGCGATTCAAGCCACTCATAAGAAGCAGCTGCCCGCCACAGCCGCCCGATACCTTCGCAACCCGACATGAAATAGCCAAGCCATGTCGAGCGATACACAGGTGTTGACCATCACCGAAGCCATGTGAACAAAGCCGATTGAGGACACGTGGCTCCATGAGAACTGCAACCTCTTCCAAACCACGACCTATAAATAGAAGCTACAGGACTCTGATGGGATGGGTCGGAACTTGGCGAAAGCTAAATTTGGAAAGCATCTGGAGCTAGTGTGTCAACTTCCAAGGCGTGCCGAGCGATACTAGGTGAACACACTCCCAACCCATGAGGGGCGGGAGTGGTTCACTTAGAATCCGTCCCGGTAGTCGCAGTAGCCTGATATGACCAAGAAGGCCACCCAATGTGTCGGGTTCCTAGATGGGCTCCTACCCGAGATGGCTCGCCCCCTACACCTGATACAAGGAACTCGATAACCTAAGTCATCTCTAACCCGGCATGATATCGAACCCGATACGGACCATCCGTCACGGTGTATTACCCGAGAGGGTGGTACCCCGACACGACTGTATCGGGTAGGGACCCTTGACCGATACACCTGCCTGTCACGGCATGTCACTCGACAGGGCTAGCCACCTGAAACAGGCATATTGGGCAGAGCTCCCACCTGGTATCAGGTTAGCGATACCTTAGGGGTCTATTGTTGTACATCAACCTCCTATATCAAGGGGGTTGATACCTATCTTCCCCTTTTTTAAGCAATTTACTTTCATTTATTACACATTGTAACTAAACCTTTTACATATCTATGCTTATGGAATCAGTGGAGTTTAATATCTCTTGTTATGTGCATGGTTCATTTTTGTTGGATGATTTCTTTATAGCATCTAAACTCTAGCCTGCATGCTTGGATCATGTTTTGACTAGATATCGAATCGTGTTTCCCGTTTCAACTCCTTCGAGAGAGGGATGTTGTAACTCTAGAGTTCAGTCTGATCCGGGAGTACGAGAGTGCCCAGGATTGGGCCCCCCCCGGTTTTCGTTCCACTCTAGCTCATGTCCATTACTCTTGAGAGAGGGTAGTGGCACGTAGCTAGAGGTACTCTCTTTGAGAAAAGAGAGTAGAGGAAGTTTTCCGCTACCGCTTGTTATGCCTAAGTCGTCTTCCTTCGTGCTTTACTTTAACGATAGTTTTATCTCCCCAGATTTATTTTACAAAACCTTTATAAAAGCCTCTTAACCCAAAACTTAAATCTTTCTTGTAACTCCTTTTGGAGATAGGATTTTCTATTTGATTCTTTGTGATTCTTTTTTGTGACATACAACCTTTCCTTGCACTCCATTTTTTTTTGAAGTGCTTAGACAAGTGAAACCCAAGTTTTGAAGCGTCGTTCTTCCTATCCCAGTGTTCGACCCCGAACTACTTCGACCCTGTGTTAGTTGCAGGTGTCTTAAAAATTTGAGTACTATAAATTATAAAAGTCTGATAACCTAGGCATGTCTCCATCTTTTGGACTCACATTTAAGGCTCGTCAACTTTTTGGCATTGTTGTTGGGGATAGGTAATGAAAACTGTTCTACAAACTTGAGTTTTGTTTTCACTTTGCCAAAGACTTGTACATTTGTATATAACACTGCAACTATTTACTATACATAGCATACATTGCACTTACCTTACATAACATGATGATACTTCTTTCATCCTTCTTCCTTTTCAGGAGCTTTCCCCTCTCTTCTAGGCCACTCTTGCCTTAGCAAGACATGGCCAATCAACCTCCTGCGGCTCCCTCTCGCCGATCATTCCACCAAGTTTGGGTGAATGAAGAAAGAAACCCGATTGTGACATAGCCTCTGAACGTCGTGAACTTCGAGCTAAATCCTTCTTTTCTCCAGCTCCGACAACACAATAGGTTCAGAGGGAAATCCTCTGAGGAGAACCTGTACAACCATCAAACAACGTTCAAGTGGACGTACAACACCTTTAAGATCAACAGAGTCCCATTGACACACATCTACATCCAGTGCATCCCGTTCTCTTTGAGGGATAAGACACTAGAATGGTACACCAGTCTACAGGATGGGAGCATTCCCGATTGGGACCATCTTGCCGATGCTTTTATCTCTAATTTCTTACCCATCAAGAGAACTATCAAATACCAAAACAAGATCATGAGGTACTCTCAGAAGCCTTCAGAAAATCTTCACGAGACTTGGGAGAGATTTCTGAGTTATCAGCATGAGTGCCCACACCATGGTTTCTCTGAACCTAAGCTTATCACCACGTTCTACAATGGGGTGTGCCCTGCTGAGAGGAAGTCTTTAAATGCTACAGCTGGCAGTGAATTCCCGGGGATGAGTGCCCTGAGGGCCCGAGAGATCATTGAAAACATGGCCACAAACCAACAAGATGGCGAATATGACCGTGAGTCAATGAGCCATACCACTCCTGGAGAGTCCAAAGCAATGGAAGCTCTCACGGCGAAGCTTGACAAGATTGTGACTGATGTTTAGACCCTTAAAGAGCAAGGCTACAAGGGAAAAGTTTGGCAAGAGGCCGTAAGAAGCTGTGTAACCTGTAGAGAACATGACCACACATCAGATTTCTGTCCTCACACTACACCCGAAGAGGATCTTGATGAGAACAATACTGAGAATGTGAGTTTTGTTAAGTATCAAAGGCCTGATCACCCCGGTTTTTCTTATGGAAACACTAGTGCTATGGAAAACTCTCACCAACTGGTGGTTGGGAATCCTTCGGGAGGACCATCAAATCAGCAACGGCAGGCGAGGTTTCAGCAACAAAAAACTTATCAACAGAACCAACAACAAAGGTCGTCTGTGATGACAAAACTTATGTCCTTTGCCAAGAAGCAGAATGACCTCAATAAGAAAATGCACAAGAGTTATGTGGACAACACCGCTCTTTTGAAGTTAATGCAATAGCAGATGGGGGGTTTCTCTGCCCAAATAGGGGAGCTCCAGCAACACAATAAATAGATCGACTAGAAGCTAGCGAGTCTCGCTCAAACCATCAACCATCAGGTAGGGTGTTTTCCCTCAAGTATCGAAGCCAATCCATGAGGCCACAAGACTACGAAAATGGCCTTTTTGAGGTCGGGGACAGTTGTACCACCAGCTATTGAGAAGACAGCAACGTCAGTAACAGCACCTGCCGATGAAGTTGGCACCGAGGTCGTTGAGAAAGAAGTTCCATAGAAGTTAAGGTAGGAAGCTAAAGACATCTTGACTTTAGAGCGCCCAGATAGGAATGCACCCCGCATACCCTTCCCTCATAAGCTGGTGAAAGCCCAACTAAAGAAGAGGTATGAAAGGTTTATGGCAGCGATTAAGAAGTTGCATGTCGATGTCCCTTTCTTAGATGCCATCGATGAAATGGCCACCTATGATAAGTTCCTAAAAGATCTGATAACTAGGAAGAAAAGAGGAGAAGATATAGAGACTGTGAAGCTTGCCAAGATGTCTAGTTCTTTTGTTATGGCTAGTACGCCATTGAAGAAGAAGGACCTAGGGGCCTTTGTGATCCCTTTCCAAGATGGGGATAACGTCACCCGGAAAGGTCTAGCTGACCTAGGGGTCAACATCAGTTTGATGCCTTTGTCCCTCGCTAAAAGAATTGGGCTCACCGATATGGTGAGCACCAACACGAGGATACAACTGGCGGATCATACCTTTACAAGGCCAGTTGGGGTTGTTGAAGATGTGCCCATCCACGTAGGGTGATTCTTTATCCCTTGCGATATCGTCTTGATTGATACAGTTGAAGATCCTAGCTGCCCCATCATTTTTAGGCGACCTTTCCTTGCAACCGGCCGGGCTCTGATCGATGTTGAGGCAGGAATGATTACAATCCGTGTTGGAAGAGATCACATCGATTTCAACATCAGTGACTGTATGAAAGCCCCCTCGTTCTTTGAATCTTCCTACTTTGTCAAAAGCTATCAGAGGTTATGCGACGAGGTACAGGAAGAGAAAGTCATGGTGAACCCACTCATGTGCGCCTTGACTGGTGAGTCATAAGAGATCAATAATCCTGAGGTCAGGGAATTGCTAGCTTGTTTAGATATTGAAGACATAGTTGAGGATGAGGATCCTGTCGAGACGTCATGTATGTCGCTCTCTGAGAAGACCCAGCTGGAGAATAGAAAAAAGAAGTCCCGCCAGAGTTGAAGGTCCTACCTAAAGGTCTTGAGTATCGTTTTCTCGATCAAGAAGGGATGTACCCGGTAATTATCAATTCAAGCTTAACTGATCACCAAAAGGATCAACTGCTCGAAGAATTAAGGCTGAGGAGGAAAGCCTTATGTTACTCAATCAGATATTTGAAGGGGATAAGCCCCTCTATGTGCATGCACATAATTCATCTAGAGGAGGACTCAAGGATGTATGCCCAGCCTCAGAGAAAGCTGAATGAGAAGCTTTGAGAAGTTGTGAGTAAGGAAGTAGTTAAAGCTCCGGGATGCCAGAAATATCTATGCTATTAGTGATAGTAGGTGGGTAAGCCCAATCCAAGTTGTCCCGAAGAAGGGAGGAATGATGTTAGATAGAGGAGATGGCTGAGTATAGGTGGCTACTAAAATGGTCACCAGATGGCGGATGTGTATAGATTATAGGAAGCTAAACATCGCCACCCACAAGGACCATTTCTCTCTCCCATTCATTGATCATATGCTGGAACGTCTGGCTCATCATTCTTATTTCTATTGTTTGGATGGGTATTCAGGTTTCTATCAGATCCCCATCGACCCTAACGATTAGGAGAAACTGACTTTCACATGTATCTACGGAACCTTCGCTTTTAGAAGAATGCCTTTCGGGCTGTGCAATGCACCTGCCACCTTCCAAAGATGCATGAATGCTATCTTCGCATCCTCTTGATTTCTCTCTCTCAGAAACGAGCTTTGGATTCTCTCTAGGATCCCCCACTCACTCTCCTCCACCTCGCCTTCCCTCCCCCCCCTCGTTGCCCTTACGACAGTGGAGCTTCCCCTGCGGCCCCTTCGCTGGTCATCTCTGGTGTTGCTCGTGGCCTGCAGCAGATCGAGGGCCAGCGGTGTGAACCCCATACCCATTACTCCTGTGGGCCTAGTGGTGGGTGCCCATCGATGATCCAGACTGTCCCCATGGCCCTGACACCTCCACCTACCTCGGTGGGGGCTATCAAGTCCATCATCAAGGCGTTGCTTATCTGCTGCGAGCCTTCCAGTCCAACCTGCTCCGCTTTTACTCCCTCACCCCCAAAAAACCAAGTAGGAGTTTGACCCCACCTCAGGTGTGTCGGTCCTCCTTTGACCTTGGCGGGGGTAGGGGTTCTAGCATGTGGTTGGTGTGTATTCCTCCCCACCTTCAAGACGCCTGATGTCCCGTAGATGTCCTCTCACCAGTGACTTGAAGACAACTGCCACTCCTGTCCCTTTCCCACCGCCTGCTTCCCCCTAGCGGTTCAAGATCTTGTTCCCCCGTGAGCCTACCCTTTCCTGTGGGAGTGCGTCACCCTTTGTGGTCTTTGGGCACTGCTCGTGGTGGTTCGTGATGCCATCCCCATGAGTGGTACCCCTCGACGACCTGGTCGACCACCACCTCCCTCCGCGTGGCCCTACATTGGTGACCTGGTCCACCACCACCTTCCTCTGACCACATGCTTTTCCCCTCTTCCTTCAGCCCCCACAAACCCAGGGTAGGAGTTGACCAGCCCTTGGAGTCTCGGTTCTCCTGTAACCCCAGTGGCCACCTGAGGGGGAGTTTGCTTGGGTGCGGGGGTTTGGGTTCTGAGCTACCCGAACCTCACTCGTCGGCATTATCTGCTTCTCCAGTTTTGACACCTTTTGCAGCGGTGCTCCTCCTACGGTCGCAGTTCGTTCCAGAGCCTACTACTCGAACGCTGCCTTGTTCGTGGCGGTGACTCCTGGTGCTCCGTGGTGGTACGGTTCGACTTTCGTGCTACGATCGACCACTCCCCACTGTGGACCTCCTGTGACCCCTAGCCTATTGGCCTGGGCGTTCTTACCAGCCCGGTTCGCCTGGTGCTGGACTGGCTTCTGGACCCAGTTCGGCTCCCCTATTGCAACAGTCGACCTTTCAAACCCTAGCGAGCGGCACTCCAGCTTCCTTCTAGAAGGCTCCTCCCCTGAGTCTTTTAGTGCGCCCTAACATCATCCCAGTGACATCACAGTGCCCTCCCTCTGGTGTGCAAGCCCTTGCTCCTCGTTGTAACCTCCGACCCTGGCAGTGTGGTGTGACGTCAAGTTGTCCTTCATGCGTCGTCACTACGCACTATCCCACCCACTTCTCACATCGGCCCACGTGACCTGATGGCTAAAGGTAAGTCCAAGAAACATCACCACATCCACACTTCCATCCTGAGGGAGGCGACAAAGGAATGCGCTAAGGGCGGGCAGCCGGATCGGCTAGCTCACATTCAAGAAAAGAACAAGTAGACAAAGGATAAGGGCAAGGAACTGGTGATAAACCCGGCCTCCTCACTGACCTCCCACCCTCGCAATGACCGCTCCACTTCGTGTAGTCATCCACCCTCCCGTGGGGATGCTTCCATCAGTGGGCATAAGATCTGCGACGGGCGCGAGGTACCAGAGGGCGGCCCTGACAGTCTTGATGGTGAACAACTCCACCATCCCTCGGTGGCAGACAGAAGGAGTGCCCCTATGGGCGGCAGACACTGAAGACCCCCCTACAGGCTGGAGCCTCAGTCGTGCGCATCTACGGCTCCATATCCATTCTAGAGCTCCCGGCAGCGGAGGGGGAAGAACCTACATGGAGGCAACGGTGCTGAAACCTCCTGCTAGGCCACCCCGCGTGTGACTGGTGGATGCGGCCTTAATAGAATGGTCTGACAAGGTAGTCAGGCACTCCTCCTCAGCAACCATCCCACCAGAGAAAGCCCTCACCTTCACCGAGCCCTTCACCTCACCAGAGTGAGGTCCTGTAGCCATCATCCCTGACGAGGCGATGGTGTCCCTCCAGCTACTGTGCGAGTGGTCAGCGATCATCTATGTCCTCGATAGCTCTCCGCATGATGGAGTCATCCGTGGCTGGCTCAGGAGGGCCTGGCGACCGAAGAGCCCCTTTGAGCTCGTTCGGAGGGAGAATGGGTTCTTAGAGATCATATGCGAAGACAAAGATTACTTTGAGACACTTATGGGCAGAGGGCCATGGTTCTTTGACGGGCGGTTGGTCATCATCAGGGCCTGGTCCCCCGCACTCAACCTCACCAGGGACCTCTTCTCCACGGTGCCCTATTGGTTAGATTTCCCACTCTGGGTCACCTCCAATCCCTCAACATCCTGGGGAGGGTGGCCAGTTGCGTCGGCAAACCCTCCCATGCTGGGGCTTGGGTCTCCACCGCCAATGGAGCGGTGCAAGCCAGGGTGCCGGTGGACCTATCGGCAAATAAGGCCCCCCTTCTGAGGTTTGGGTGCAATTTCCGGGGGCGGAGGCGGAAGCCATCCCGGTGTTGTACGACTACATGCCCCTACGGTGCACAACCTGTGTTGCCTTTGGGCATGATCTTAGACGATGCCCTTTCGTGTCTAACAAGGTCAGGGTGACCGTGGGGAGGCAGTACAGGCCCAGTGCTGACCTAGAGGACAACAGCAATGCCAACAAGGACACAGCCAGCCGCTACATCGACGACCTCAACTTTGACCATGGTAGAAGCAAGTCCAAGAGGAGGAAGAAGAGGCACTCTCACACCCGGGTGGGGGCAACTACACTCCCCACCGCGGCAGGTTTGTAGGACGACCCTGACACTACCATACAGCCCGCCCTTACAGGGACCGCAGATGCTGCCGTCGCGGCCAACGCTAATGTTGTTGTTACAAGCGCTGACCGGTCTGTGGGCGGCACAGACAACACGCCCCCTCGGGTGAATCCGGAGGCTGTACCTGTGGGGGTGGTTACAATGCCGGAGGAACCAAACCTGATAGGGGGAGGGGAATCCACGCCCACCACCACCCCCCCTACAGTTGCTGTAGTGGTGTCGCAACTGGTAAGCACAACTGAGGTAGAGGAGAGTTTGGGGTTGCCCTTTGGGCCTGATGGCTCCCCCCCAAACCAACAAGTGATGCTGAAGGACAAGATGGAGGACGTCGTGACACCGCTGGGTGAACCGAACCCGGACGAGGGAGGCTTACCCAAGGACATCTCCGCCCAACCAATGACGGTGGAGATAGACTCACCAAAAGGCTCAGCTCTGCCACCCAGGAGGGCAAGCCAAAAGCCTATTAGGCCGGTCCCGAAGGGCACCAGGGTGTCGAAAAGTCTCCAGAACCATGGGCCTATGACCTCGGCCCCCCCTAAAATGTGTCTGGTGGTCATCGCCCTACTGGCCTCGGGGAACAATCTGGAAGGCAAGTTGTCCTCCGATGAGGCGGTGATGGTTCTGAATGAGGATGAGGCGGCCGCTATCAAAGCTGCGGCGGGCTCCAAGCGGAAGCTTGGTAGCCATAACTGACCACCCCCACCTAGTTCTCCATGTTGCTAGTGGCATGGAATGTGCGTGGCTCGTGCTCACCGGCAAAAAGAAAGAAGATCGCCAGCTTCATCTGCAATCGGGGAGCGGCGATGGGCATGCTGATGGAAACGAAGATTGCTAGGACAGAACATGCTCACAAGACACATGGCGAGCTCTTCCCACACGGCTGGTGCACAACCTCGAATGACGTTGTTACAGGTAAAGGCTGCATCGTATGGGGTTGGGATCCTAGGATCTGGAATGTAACCCCAACCACCACGTCAGCACAAATGATGACAGCGTGGTGTGTCAACAAAGGTGGGTGTAGGGTGCAAATCTCGGCGGTTTACGCATACACCAAACCCTCTCGATGCAAGGTCATGTGGGAGGATCTCCAGGCCGCAAAGCTAACCATGCTGGACCCCTGGCTGGTTGTCGACGACTTCAACGCCATCAGACGTGATGACAAAAAAGTGGGAGGTAGAGAAGTCTCCAGGAAAACTATGAGTGATTTCAACAACGCCATTGCACTTATGAGCCTCTTGAAGGCCAGGCAGTTGGGTGAGCTGCTCACCTGGAGCAACAGGCAACAAGATGCCAGTCGAGTCATCTGTTGCCTTGACAGGTCCCTTATCAATGACTCATGGTCTAATCTCTTCCTCAACACCTTCTCCAATCTCATCATTTCTCACAAGAGCGACCACAGTGCTCTTTTCATCTCTCCCCTTTCCTCCAAACTCAATAGGACCCACCCTTTCCGTAGTCTCAACTACTAGATGGAATGGGAGGGTTTCTATGACATCATTTCGAGGGCGTGGAATGATCCGATGAGCGGCAACCCCCTCTTCATCGTCATGAAAAAGCTCCAGGCCACCAAGGCTGGACTGAAGGGGTGGTCGAGAGTGAAGGTCAATATCAACAACCTCAAGAAGAAGGCTGAAAAGGAGTTTGCCATGAGCCAGGTCGGCCTCCAAATGGACCTGACCTGCCCCAACCTCACTTCCCAGGAGGACATTATCGGTGCATGCCTGGAGAAGCTGGACAAGGCCGAGGAGGTTTACTTCTACCAATGTAGCAGGGTCTGATGGGTCTAGGACGGAGAAAGGAATACCTCCTACTATCAAGGAGATGTACGCCGCAAAAAGATGAAGGACACGATCAATCACCTCATCGACACACAAGGCAATGAGATTTCTAGCCAGGAGGAGTTAGAGGGCGAAGTTGTTACCTTCTTCAACCACCATTATACCCAAGGTGAGGTGAACACCATCCCCCCTAGGCTCAGACGGAGGCGAACGTTGTCAGATAAACAAGGTCGCACCCTATGCCGGCCCTGTGACATGGGTGAGATCAAGGCGACGCTCTGGTCCATCGGCGCTGACAAGGCTCCCAGACCGGACGGCTTCAATGCCTCTTTCTTCCGCTCCTGTTGGGGGATCATCTGACATGATGTCACGCCGACCATCACCTTCCTCATGCAAGGAGGCTCGATGGTTAGAGCCACCAACCACGCCTTCCTGTCACTCATCCCCAAAGTAGAGGGAGCCACTACACTGTGTGACTTTTGTCTGATCGCCTACTGTGGAGTGGTGTACAAGATCTTCACGAAGGTCCTCGTGGAGAGGCTCAAAGGGGTGCCCGGACACCTCATCTCTGTCAATCAGGGTGCCTTCATACTAGGCAGGAACATCTCGGACTGCTCACTGCTTGTCGGCGAGTTCCTCCACGGCTTTGACATCAAGCGTGCTACCAAGAAAGCATGCATCAAGACAGACCTTTCCAAAGCCTACGACCACGTCGCAGGGCCGGCCCTTTGGAGCCTAATGGAGATGATGGGCTTCCCCGCCACATGGACTGACTGGATGAAGGAGTGTGTCACCACTTGCTCTTTCTTAGTCCTGGTCAATGGCTATCACGTTGGTCTATTCACAAGTACTAAGGGGCTCTGTCAAGGTTGCCCTCTATCCCCCCTCTTGTTCATGCTTGTGATGGAATACCTCTCCACTCTAATGGATGAAGGTGAGAGAAACAAAACCTTCATCACTTTCAAGGTCAAGGGTACCCCTGTCCTCTCACACCTCACCTTTGCAGACGACGTTCTATTCTTCTCTGCGGGCACTGGCAGGAGCCTGAGGGGCATCAAGACAATTCTCAAGGAGTTTAGCGACACCTTTGGCATAAAGGTGAACCCAGCCAAATCCAAACTTTTCCTGTCTAAATCGGCAGTGGTAGAGGGTTCAAACTTGGTTGCGGCGGCTGGCTATACCCTGGACTCCTTACCTACCCACTACCTCAGCTTTCCACTGGCCAGCAAAAACCATTATGCCAACTTCTTCAACCCCTTCTTGGACCAGATGAAGGCCATGATCTCAAAGTGGCCCCTGGACCACATCTCCATGGCGGGTCATTGCCTCCTGACGAGATCTAATCTCCAAGGTCTTGTGCTTTTCTGGGCCCAGTAGGGACATCTTCCCAGTAGCGTTTGTGAGAGGCTGCAAACTCTCATGGTTGACTTTGTTTGGGGAACGAGTGCTCACCACATGAGTTATGAGTGCATAGCCAAACCTCTTAGGGAGGGCGGGCTGGGCCTACGGAGCATCAATACCATCAACCGTTGGGCTTCACTCCATCGCCTGGTCTGCTTCCACACTGTCCCCGACTCAGTGTGGACTACCTGGATGAGAAGGCATTACAGCCTTACACTGCACAGCCTCGACAACCTTAGACAGGGCTTCTCCAATGCCGGGAAGAACATGGATCGTGCGTGGGAGGTGCACAGTAACCTATTCGAACGGACCCCTTCAGGCCAAATCTGCCTCATCAACCCCACGACCAAGCTCTGGCATTACATCCAGCCCGCTGAGCCACCCGAGCTTCTGGGCTGGACTATCTGGAATGGGCCGCTGGTTCACAGGTGGACCATGATGCTCTTTAGGGCAGAACATGATGCCTTCTACACCGCTGCCAAAATTAGCTCATGGGACAACATCCAAAGCGATCATTGCTGCTTCTGCCGGCAACGTGAAGACGCAGAACACTTGTTCTTCAGGTGCCCTTACGCATACCAGATCCGCTCCTGAGTCATGGGCCTTTGCGGGCTCAACATCCCAAGGAATGCCAGCCTCTCGGAGACAGTTGTCATTATACGGGACAAGACCAGGGGCTCGAAGGGGTGGAAAAGGCTTACAATCACCGACTGGTCCTGCTCGGCCTACTTCATCTAGAAATAAAGAAACAAGAGGCGCCACAACCAGCAATGGCTCTCGATGGATGACTGCCTCACCATCATCCAAAAAGTCATCTATTTGGTGGATGCCACTCGCGGGTGGTTTGCTACTACACCTGATCACATCGCCAAGGCATGGAGACTATAGACACATAGCTCTAGCTAAGTGCGCCCAATGGCCACTTCCTTGTATAGGATGCCACACCTGGGGATTTTGTATAGTTACCCCAGTCTCACACCTACCTTTAGTCTTACGAGTAGAGAGGGGGACACACCCCACACCTGGCCTGTCAGGTGTACGGTATGTCCTTCCCCTTTGAGCTTGCTTAGGGGCTCCCACATCCTTCCTTGGTCGGTGCTTCTCGCACCAGGGTGCCATATTTTGTACGGGTGCCCACAAAGGCACCCTTCATCATTTATTTACCAAGCCGAAAGGCAATTCCGATGAATACTATCTTCACATTCTCACAAGAGCAACCACAGTGCTCTTGTCATCTCTCCCCTTTCTTGCAAACTTGATAGGACCAGCCCTTTCCATAGCCTCAATTACTGGCTGGAATGGGAGGGTTTCTTTGACACCGTCTCGAGGGCGTGGAATACGCTGGTGAGCGGCAATCCCCTCTTCATTTTCATGAAAAAACTCCAAGCCATCAAGACTGGACAGAAGGGGTGGTCGAGAGAGAAGGTCAACATCAACAACCTTAAGAAGAAGGCAGAAAGGGAGTTTGTCGAGGTCCAAGCTGGCCTCCAAATGAACCCGACCTGCCCCAACCTCACTGCCTAAGAGGATCTCATCTGTACACGCTTGGAGAAGCTAGACAAGGCTGAGGAGGTCTACTTCTACCAACGAAGTAGGGTCTGATGTGTTCAGGATGGAGAAAGGAATACCTCCTACTACCAAGGAGTGGTGTGTCGCAAAAAGATGGACACGATCAGCCATCTCATTGACACTCATGGCAAGGAGGTGTCTAGTTAGGAGGAGCTACAGGGCGAAGTTGTTACCTTCTTCAGCCACCTCTACACCCATGATGAGGTAAAAACCATCCCCCCTAGGCTCAGACTGAGGCGAACCCTATCGGCTGAGCAAAGCCGCACCCTCTGCCAGCCTTGCAATGTGGAGGAGATCAAGGTGGTGCTCTGGTCCATCAGTGTGGACAAGGCTCCAGGACTAGACAGTTTCAACGCCTCCTTCATCCGCTCATGCTGGGGGATCATTGGCCATGATGTCACGGCAGCCATCACCTTCCTCTTGCGAGGAGGCTCGATGGTTAGATCCACCAACCATGCCTTCCTTTCACTTATCCCCAAAGTGGAGGGAGCCACAGCACTACGTGACTTCTGCTTGATTGCTTGTTGTGGAGTGGTCTACAAGATTTTCGTGAAGGTCCTCATTGAGCGGCTCAAAGGGGTGCTCGACCACCTGGTTTCTGTCAACCAGGGTGCCTTCATCCCAGATAGGAACATCTCGGACTGCTCACTACTCACCGGCAAGTTCCTCCATGTCTTCGACATCACGCGTGCAACCAAGAAGGCATGCATCAAGACGGATCTGTCCAAAGCCTACAACCACGTCGCTTGGCCGGCTCTATGGCGCTGGATGGAGATGATGGGCTTCCCCTCCACTTGGACAGACTGGATGAAGGAGTGCATTACCACATGCTCTTTCTCAGTACTGGTCAACAAATATCCTATTGGTTTGTTCACGAGTACGAAGGGGCTCTGCTAGGGTTGCCATCTATCTCCCCTTCTCTTAACGCTCGTGATGGAATACATCTCCACTCTTATGGAGGAGGGCAAGAGAAACAAAACTTTCACCACATTCAAAGTCAAGGGTACCCCTATCCTCTCACACCTCACCTTCACGGACGACGTCCTCTTCTTCTCCGCAGGCATGGGCCAGAGCTTAAGGGGCATCAAGAAGATCCTCAAGGAATTTAGTGACACCTTTGGCATAAAGGTGAACCCAGCCAAATCCAAACTCTTCCTGTCCAAATCGGCTGAGGAGGAGGGTTCGATCCTGGTTGCAGCAGCTAGTTATACCTTGGATTCCTTACCTACCCACTACCTAGGCTTCCCACTTGCCAGCAAGAACCATTATTCCAGCTTCTTCAACCCTTTCTTGAACCAGATGAAGGCCATGATCTCCAAATGGCCCCCGGACAACATCTCCATGGTGGTCCGCTACCTCCTGATGAGATGTAATCTCCAAGGCCTTGTGGCTTTCTGGGCCCAACAGGGACACCTACCCAACAATGTCTGTGAAAGATTACAAACTCTCATGGCTGATTTTGTTTGGGGAACGAGTGCACACCACATGAATTATGAACACTTGGCTAAACCCCTTGGGGAGGGAGGGCTGGGCTTACAGAGCATCAAGACCATCAACCGTTGGGCCTCCCTCCATCACCTAGTCCATTTCCACACCGTCTCTGACTCAGTCTGGACCACCTGGATGAGAAGGAGATACGGCCTCACGTTATGCAACCCCAAAAACCTCAGGAAGGGCTTCTCCAATGCTTGGAAGAATATGGCTCGTGTGTGGGAGGTACACAACAACTTATTTGAGCGAACCCAAGTAGGCCAAATCCTCCTCATCAACCTAACGGAAAAACTTTGGCCTTATGTCCAACCCGCTGGGCCGCTCGACATGCTGGGCCGGACCATTTGGCATGGGTCGTTGGTTCACAGGTGGAGCATGACACTCTTTAGGGTGGAACACGACGCCTTCTACACCGCCGCCAAAATTAGCTCATGGAACAACAGCCAAAGCAACTGTTGCCGATTCTGCCGGCAACGTGAAGACACGGAACACCTATTCTTCAGGTGCCCTTACGCACACCATATTTGTTCCCGAGTTATGGGCCTTTGCAGACTCAACATCCCAAGGAATGCCAGCCTCTTAGAGACAGCATCTATCATTAGGAACAAGACCAAGGGTTGGAAGGGGTGGAAGAGGCTAGCCATCACCACCTGGTCTTGCTCGGCCTACTTCATCTGGAAATAGAGAAACGAAAGGTGCCACAACCAGCAACGGTTTTCGGTGGATGACTGCCTCACCATCATCCAGAAAGCCATCCATTTGGTGGCTGCCACACGGGGGTGGGCCACAGATGCACCTGACCACGTCACCAAGGTGTGGAAACTCCAGACACATAGCCTTAGTTAAAGTGTGCCTTACTGGCCACTCCCTCCATACAGGGCACCACACCTAGGGGTTTTTTGTATAGATACCCCAGTCTCACACCTACCTTTTGTCATACGGGTAGAGAGGGGGGACAGACCCCACACCTGGCCTGTTAGGTGTATGGCTTGTCCTTCTCCTTTGAGCTTACTTAGGGGCTCCCACAGCCTTCCTTGGTTAGTGCTTCTCACACCAGGGTGCCATACTTTGTACGGGTGACCTTTCAAAGGCACCCTTCATCATTATATTTACCAAGCCGAAAGGCAATTATGATGAATGCTATCTTCATAGTTAGTCAGTCGTGCTTTCTCTCTCTAGAGAGCAAGCTCTGGCTTCTCTCTAGTTGTGTGCTTCCCTTCTCCACCTCACTTTTCCCTCTCCCCCCTGCTACCCTCTCGGAAGATGGGCTTCCCCAGCGGACTCCCCCCCTGGATGCCTCTATCGTTGCTCATGGCTAGGAGCAAGATGAGAGCCCAGCGGTGTGAGCTTCGTCACCATGGCTATTGCAGTTACCTCCTCTCTAATGTGGCTTCAAGACCACCTACCTGTGATGTCCTCGTGGTTGGTGGTGTCTGCTCCACGACACTCTAAAGACGTGTGCTCCAACCCATCTTCAAGGCCCTTCCAGCTCCACCTACCTCGGAGGGTACCTTTAAGCCATGTGGTTGTAGGCGATTGTCCCCTTGGTACTGGCGGTTGTGTCTTTGCCTTTACTCCAGCTGTGCACCTCACCCACCCCCCTCCCTTGCCCCCAAAAAACTGAGTAGGAGTTGACCCCGCCTTAGGCGTGTCGATCCTCCTATGACCTCAACGGGGGTAAGGGTTTTCTCATGTTTCTCTTGTGTGACTGCCATGCATCCCTGGTGGGCCTGGTGATAAAGGAAACATCGCATCGAGCTTTCATGACGGATTGTAGCAAGGAGATCTCATCACCCTTAAGCCACCTGTGGCTGTCGCCTTTTTGTGCGGGGGCTCAGGTTCCTAGCTACCTGATCCACACACCGTAGGTCCCTCGTCATCTAACCCCGGTGGTCCTCCTTGGGTGACCCTTCCAGGTGGTGGTCCCTGTGCTTTCAAGATGATTCATGTGGCCACCTACCTCGGCACCCCGACACCTTCACACCTTTTAGTTTGCGCGCGCGTGGCTGAGGCTCTACTTGGTGTGCTTCCCCGGTCAGGTTATTAGCTAGCTGGCCCGCTTGTGTCCTTCTGATAGACCTTAGTGGGGAATCACCATCCCTGCATGTCTTTTGGGTGGCCCAGTGATCACCTACCTTGATCTCACTCCTCCGGTGACCCTGGCGGGGGCCTGGTGGTTCACCTTGTGCGGGGGCCTCAGGTTCCTAGCTACCTGAGTCATGCACCAGAGTTCTGTAGGTTAAGCCCCGACCATCGCCGACTTGTACACCTCTCAATGGTGGCGTCATCAGCGTCTCCTCTGACATCCTGCCTTTGGTGGCGGTGCGCTGTGGGCTAGGGGTCATGACGCTCCATTGCCCACCTATTCGTGTAGACATCCCTGGGTAGTAGGGTTACGTCCTGCACCGCACCAACCACCACCCTCGGCGCTGCCCCTCTGAACCGGCTCCGAGCTGCCCAGTTGAGCTTGGTTCAGACTGGGTTCTCTCCAAGTTGGGCCTTCCTGCCTTAGGGTGTTTACAACAACTTGTTTTTCAAATGCACCCACACGTGAGCGACACATGTCCCACTCCAGAAGCTTCACCCACACTCTGTTGTGTGAGGTGCAGTCCTCCATTTCAAACATGGGGCACGTGACCTGTACGGGCATCTTGAAGGTTCCTCTCCACCTTGCTTGTGTTAGTGTGCCCTGGTGTCAGTGCTCTAGTGCAGTTTGATGTCACCGTTGTGTCGTCACTCTCCACTAAGCCTCCCCGATGCAGGCTTACTTGCTTCCAAAAGACTCCATCCCTCTCTGCAGAGCGATAGTGTTCTCTAACATTAGCACGCACTAACCCACCATCCTCTGTCCTGCCTCCACGTGCCTTACTCCCACCCACTCGTTCCATGGGCAAGGGGAAGACGAAGAAAATATATTTCTATAGTGCCTATGTCCAACGCAAAGATATAGACGAGAGAGCTAAGGGAGGGAGAGCGGTGCAGGCGGTGCACGCTAGAGAGAAAGGGAAAAGCATGACATCCACCGGTGGATCGCCCCCACCTCCAGCCCAGCACCACCGATCGGTGTCAAGGCGTCGCCCCTCCGCCCGTGATGGGGAATCTACCAACGGGGACAAGGACATTCCGGGTGGCGAGCTTCTTGGAAATGGTGCCGATGGTGCAGTTGGGAGTCGACGACGCCTCTCCCAGGCAATGTTCAGGCCGGTTCCAAGGTGTGGGCCACCTTGAATAAGAGACACCCATCCCGTCATCCGTCCCAGGGTAACCACGGGCTGGGTGAGAAAACATATGCTCAAGTTGCTTCTTCTGGACAGGCTGTGATGATCTGGCCCATGAGTGAAGCTATGGTGGACTGGACGGAGCTGACGGTGAGGCAGTCCCCTACGATGTCCATCTCGAGTGACATGGCACTCAACTTCATCGAGCCCACCCTAGACCCTGATCGAGGCTTCATCGTCGACATCCCACCAGAGGTGTTGAACTCCTACGTGGATGCCTATACCAACACCACTATCTTCTATGTCCTTGATGCATCGCCCCATGAGATTGTCATCAGGGGCTGGCTCCAGAGAGTCTGGAGGCCCCAGGGCACGTTCGAGCTCTCTCGGTGTGATGGTGGCTTCTTCGAGCTCAGATGCAACCTCAATACAGACTTCGACCTCTTCATGGAAGGGGGGCCATGGTTCTTTGACGACCAGTTAGTCATTGCCGCCAATGGACCCCTTCCACCAAGCTGGCGCGGGACCTGCTTGCCTCCGTCCCATGGTGGGTCACCTTCCCCACCCTCAGTCACCTCCACTCGTAGGACATCCCTATATGGGTGGGGAGTTGCGTCAAGAAACCATCGCACGCGGGTGAGTGGGTGTCTACCGCCTCAGGCACATCACATGCCAAGGCACTCGTGGACCTCCTTGCCAGCCACGAGCCCCCCGGCGAAGTCTGGGTCTACTTCCCAGGCAGTGAAACTGAGAAGGTGCTGGTCTAGTATGGTTTTGTGCCGACACGGTGTACCTATTGTGTGGTGTTTGGCCATGGCCTCCATAGGTGCCCTTTCATCTCCGACAAAACTAGGTCTGACACCCAATGGAGATAGGGGCATGGCGGTAACCATCCCTTCCTCAGGCCACGTGGCGACAAGGGTGGTGGTGATCAGGGTGTGTCACCCCAAGTAGGAGCAAAACCAAGAAGATGAATAAACATAGTGGCGGTGCAAGTGATGGCTTGGCTACGGTTGCGGCCAGTGGAGACCCGATGGCTGAAGGACCCTGTGACGTGGATAGCGATGGTGAGAATAAGCCTAACGCTGACAACAACATGGGGATGAATGTAGATGCTCCCACTGTCCCTGAGACGTATGATGCAATCCACTACAACCATACGTCAACATAGGATGATGGTGTGGATACTGAGATGGCTATGGAGGTCGACCCTGAAGTACTTGGTTCTAACGCTCCTAGTCCAGGAGGTGTGTTGGATGAGCTAAATCCTACAGATGAAGGCAACTCCACCAACCGTGACCGACCAACACCACCCTCGGGTGAGACAGTGATGGTCCTGTCACCACCCTCTCCCACTTGTCCGGCCTCACAGACCAAAGCACCAGCTAGAAAAGGCAAGCCCTTTCCTTCCAGGTCGAGTGTGACAGGAACCAAGATATCAAGATGCGCCCTTACCAACAGGCATCTCCCCCTACCATCCAAGAAGCATAAGCTGGTGATAGCCCTCCCTGCCCCAAGCTTCTCAATGGAGGGTGATGAGGCAAGTGGTGAAGTCAAAGAAGATGTGGTGGAGGAAGCTCTAGATCCCGCTGACACTAATCATGGCTCCAAGCATAAGCTTGCGAGCCGGCGATGACCCAACCCCAACCTTAACACTACTATAGAAATGCCTTTTAGCGTCGGTTGTTTAACCCACTTTGGCGTCGGTTTCCGAGTAAGGTCTAACACTTCGGCGTCAGTTTTTTAACCGACGTCTATTTAACTTAGAGGCATCGGTTGTTTATAGAAAACCGATGCCAAAAGGGTTCGCGCCACAAAAAACGGCGTCATCTAGGACACATTCTGCGTCGGTGTTTAATTGGTAACAGACGCAAAAAGTGTCCTAGATGACGATGTTTTCTGTGGCGCGAACCCGTTTGGCGTCAGTGATCAACTAAACAACCGACGCCATACTTCAAGATGACACGGCCGTGCTTCCCTGCATGGCCGTGTTTAGTACTATAGGTGTCGGTTTTATATGAATAAGCGATGCCTTTTCCACCACGACCGTGCTTTCCTGCACGGTCGGGTTGTTTGTAATATTAGGCGTCAGTTTTTATCCAATAACCGACGTTGTAGGTCTTTGCTGACGGTTTTCTGTAAATAACTGACGCCTATATCTTTTTTTTTTCATATCAGTTTGTAGGCCTGCTGTGGCTGGTCAGCAGGATAAGAACCTGCAGTTTAGTTTTCTGAACTGCAGGTTTACGACATCCATTGATATCAGCCTACAAACAGGCCACAAACCTGCAAAAGTCCCAAGGAAAATTTCACACAAGTAGATACATTCAGACATCAATTCAATTCTCACATTCACACATATAGAAACATTCAAATACATGTATTAACATTCAGAAATATTCATTTACAAAGTATCATTCATTATCGCTATCAACATCCCAATTATATCTTACAGTTGCCACTGCTTGTATGGCTTTTACCCATTCTTCTCTTATTTCATTTAATGCTTCCATCGTATATGGAGCATGTATATTTCTTAAGTGTTTACCTATAGTGTTGTCAGTTTTAAACACCTGCAAAGAGAATGATGTATATATATAAGTAATAATATAAAAATAAGATTGATATATTTCATACTAACTAATGAGACTATATATAATACCTCATGTATGGTATCAATGTCCAATGCGGCATGTTTGATAATCATCTGCATAATTCGCATCACATAGTATGCGCATGCCCATCCATTTTCTTGTGTAGTGCACTATAAATTGAAACATACAAAATAATACAACTAAGCACAATTCACATCAATAATATATACATTGGAGTCAGGAACATACTTGTACGTTCTGCCAATTTATTGGCTAGTTCTTTTTCCTTGGGACCATTCCACCAGCCTTTTTGAATGCATCTAAACCCCTACATGTTAATATAACACAGTAAATTACATAAGTAAATAGTAATGTAATAACAGATGTTAACAGATACAAAAATGAAATATTTCTCACCAGAATAATGGCATTCTCATTACGTGTCCAATTTTAGTGTTTAATGTACTTCCCGTGGGATCTAGATAATAAACAGTGAACGTCCCAGGGACAATAACTAGTAACTCCCAATGTCTACCGCTAGAGGTAAAAAGTTAACAATTAATAACTCAAAATGCACAATAAAAATGGAATTTTCTTAAGTCCAAATTATAAATAAAGTAAACTTACTTGACATTGAATGGAGCTATTATTATCTTCTTGTTTTGCTGACCAAAAATTTTAAAAGCATCTATACAGTATTGCTGAACACTATCAGGGTCTTTAGCTACCATACTAATCAATGATGGAATCAAAAATCCCACATGATCAAATGCAAATTGTTTGCAATGATCTTCGACTAAGTAGCTGCAAAACATGTATTACGTATGCATTAATATATAAGAAACCAGATCACCAGATCTTACACAAGGTATATGGATGTATAAACAAGATCTCACCTTATCCATGTCTCTATCATTGATGTATTCAGCCAATCATACATAAACAACTCAATAATATCTTGTATAAATAAAGAGTTATCGTATGATTGACCTGCATAATCTGCATCTAAAGAAACAATTCTCGGGCAATGTATATTATGTGCCCGTAGCCAACATGCCATTCCCCTACAAGCAGGACCTAACGGGTATGTTAGGTCATGTGGAACCCAAGTTGGTAATGCGGGAAGTGGAGGTGGAGGCCTAGGTGCTCCTGGTGTCTTCTTTTTAACCTGTATATATAATTTCAGATCAGTTGACATCATATATACACATTAACATTCTAAATCAATGTAAATTTATCTTACAATTTTAGTAGTGTAGACGACATTTGCTTTGGGCCACAATATGACCCTGCCTTCTGCCTCAGCAAGTGTATCAATATCCGGGTGGGGATATGGCAATGTAGCTTCCCTCCAATAGGGTAACACACGTAATGGGCCCACACGAACGTAGCCCTGTGGCATTGGAGTCCCGTGAAACCTTTCCCCAGGAAGGGACGGGTAAGCCTGCGCCTCTGCAACAACATAGTCTTTTATTCTTAAGCGGCATGGCTTCAATGCCTACAAATTTACGTAAAGAATGTTATACATATATACATATCATCTTGAAAAGACTAGCTACAATGTCATAAATAATACTTACAGCAGACGTGTTAGGCGATGGGTCTCCAGGATTACTCACAGTCTGTGCATCAGGAGAAGAGTGGGTCGCCATAGGCTGATTGGAAGCCTGAGATGCCTGCCACCGCAACAATTCTTCCTTGACCTTCTCAGCAACTACATCGTTGACCTTCTTAGCAACTATATCCTCGACTCTCTTATTATCCTATACATGGATAAAAGAAACATTAGCTTCTTATTATTGAATTTCCTTTTGCAGTAACATTTTAAAAAAAGAATAGGTTACCTCTTCTTGAGAAAGTCCCGCTCTGGGTTTGCGCTGGGATGGCCCAAAGAATGCTTTGATGCCCACACCAACGTCTGCACCCCTAACACATCCAGGATGCTCTGGGTTACCCAGAACAACTGTCAATTCATCCCTTGTGCCCTGAGGGATGAACGTGCCTTGTTTCCTCTGCTTGTGCAGCTCCCGCTAATCACCATCAATAGAAATTGGTAAGTTAACACCACAAATAATCAATATTCAAACGATTGCTCTAAGAGTTGTATTTTACCATTTTCGCAGCCGCCTCAGCAGTTACGGGCTTCTTTATTTCACCCTTCTTGTTATTCCTCCCAGCTATCCAGATATCATGGTGAGGCATGGGTGTGGCAGACTCCTGAGTAGGAGCAGACTCCTGAGTAGCCGCAGACTCTGCCTGTAGTCTTTGGCGAACACTTGCATAGCCTTTTGGACCCATAGTGTGGTCATCCACATTCAGTGCACGCCTTGCTTTTTGTGCGTCACTGAGGGCCTAGTTAGTATGCACATTAATGATTTGGTTAGTAGCACTAAATGTTAATCTTGAATAGGTGAATACAATGTATATTAATTAAATTGGGAGTGACGCCTAATACCTTGAATTCTTCATATTTTCTTGAAGCAACAAAATTGTCCCAATCTTCTTTGTCCAAGAAGTTCCATTGTTCAAGGGCTGACTTCTTCTTCTTATCACCCTCTTTTATGTATTCTCTATTTAGATTTGTCCTATAATTCCTAAGCATCTTTCCAGCGTGTTGCATCACACTTTTACGATGCAACTTCTCATCCAATGCAAACAGATTCTGTAAAATAGAAATGTTATTAACTAGTATCCAAAATAGAATTGCGAATAATAGAATTTGTAATCTAAAAAATAGAATTGCAAATAATAATAGCTCACACATATATCCTTCCATATCAAGTCTTTTTTCCCCTGAGGAACTTTATGCCAATTATCATACTTAACACTACAATGGATCCGAGTGGTACACCCAAGATAGTTTACAAAATTATTGCAGTTCACTCCAATTGCATTTACTCCATTATAAAACTCCACAACCAATTTGGATCCACTGCCACTTAGCGCTATTAACTTCTTCAACAGAGTGATGCCCCTTTTCTTGTTAAGTGTTTGGTGCTGAGCATCAAGTTGCTCCAGTGCTTCAGTGGGTACATGTGCATCATCAACCTAAAACTTGACAAAAATAAACACATTGAATTAGCCCAATATAGAAATATAGGATATATGACATAACTAGAAGATAATGAATTTTATAGAAATACAGGATATGTTTTTAGAACTTACATTGGTATCCTCGTCATGCTCGTCATGGACAGCATGCTCATCATGGACTTCATGCTCATCATGGACATCATGCTCATCATGGTCAGCCATCTGAAAATGTCATTAAAAAGGCAAACATTTAGCATTTGTATTAACTAGAAAAAGGCAAACATTTAGCATTTGTATTAACTAGAAAAAGGCAAACATTTAGCATTTGTATAAACTAGAAAAAGGCAAACATTTAGCATTTGTATAAACACACATGTCTCTAAAATTGTGATCTTTTATCAATTAACAATCCTTCATTGTGATCTCCGTGCACATATAAGTCATCATTAGCTTCAATATTTTGTGGAGTTGGCAACCCAACTGAGAATGGACTGGAGTCATCATACTTATCATAGTACTCTTCTTCATCTATAGGATCTTCAATGAACTGTCTTTTACCATGAAGAACAACCGACCATTTATCATTTGCAGGATCATTGATATAGAATATTTGTTTCGCCTGTGATGCCAATATGAATGGTTCACCCTTCTCGCCAATCTTTTCAAAGTTCACCAAAGTGAAACCCAATTCATCCACTATAACTCCTTTGGTGTTATCAACCCAATTACATTTAAAGAGCGGAATTTTGAAATCTATGTAGTCAAACTCCCAAATGTCTTCAATGACACCGTAATATGACATTTTAGCTTCACGTGGACTCTTATCCTTTGCACTTGCAAAGTACATAGTCGACGCTTGAAGAGTGACCCCACTATTTTGGACGACACTCTTATCATCTTGGCACTTTGTGTAATATGTGAATCCATTAATGTCAAACCCTTCATAAGACATAACATTTAGTTTTGGTTTAAAGGCGAGGCATTTGATAGTTTCTGTAATATCATTTGGTGTTTGAGATAGTTGATGTAAGACTTTATCTTCAAACCACTTAGTAAAAGTCTTATTATGCTCTCTAGCAAGCCACATTGAACTTGCTCGAGGATGTTGTCTCTTTATGAAATTGGTATGTTCCTCAATATAAACACTCACTTCGTCCATATTGTGTAAAATATACAAGTGAGCTTGTTCCAACTGCTCATGGCTGATTACTTTCACCCGTGATCCCAAAATTCCTTTGCCCTCCTCAATATTCTTGTCATTATTAGGAGTGTCATTACCACTGAGAAAGTCATTGCAAAAATCCATAACCTCTCTCGCCACATAACCTTCAATAATACTCCCTTCAGGCCGATAACGGTTTCGAACACCACCTTTAAAAATGCTCATGTATCGTTCAAAGGGATACATCCAATGTAAGAAAACTAGTCCCAACATTTTCACTTCCCTAGTCAAGTGGACAACAAGATGTACCATGATATCAAAGAATGAAGGAGGGAAATACATCTCAAGCTGACATAGGGTAACAACCACTTCTCTTTGCAAATTATCGAGAGTATCAGGGTCAATAACTTTGTTGTATAGAATGTTGAAAAACAAACAAAGTCTGGTAATTGCAAACCTTACATGCTTTGACAATATAGATCGAATTGCCACAGGCAATATTTGTTGCATTAGAGTGTGAAAATCATGAGATTTAAGACCTATCAACTTCAGATCTTTCATTGATACCAATCTACGGATGTTGGATGAGTAACCATGTGGCACCTTAACATTTACCAAGCATTCACAAAAAGTTTTCTTCTCCTTTCTAGACAATGTGTAACAAGCGGGAGGTAAGTATGTTCTTTTATTACCCATTTCACGTAATTCTGTTAATTCTGACCTTATTCCCATTTCACGTAGGTCCAGTCTAGATTTTATCCCATCTTTAGTCTTACCTGGTATATTTAACAGAGTATCAATGATGCTATCACAAACATTTTTCTCAACGTGCATTACATCGATACAATGTCTGACTGTCAAAGAACTCCAATAAGGAAGATCCCAAAATATTGACTTCTTCTTGAATGAAGAATTGTCACTCCGTGTGGCCATACTACATTGTGATTTCTTACCAAATTCATTGACAATGTCTCTTACTCTTGCATAAACAACATCCCCTGGTATAGGTTTAGTTGCACTCCGTTCATCATTCCATCCATTGAATGCTTTGCGCTTCCTACGATACGGATGGAATTTTGAAAGAAGCCTTTGATGACCAAGATATACAGTCTTGCCGCCATGTTTTAGTCTTATTGAATCAGTGTTTTCTTCACATATAGGACACGCTTTAGCTCCTTTGACACTATATCCAGACAAATTCCCATATGCTGGAAAGTCATTAACAGTGCAAAACAACATAGCATGCAAACGAAATGTCTCTCTTGCTGAAGCGTCATAGGTCATCACACCTTTAGCCCAAAGTTTCTTTAAGTCATCAATCAAAGGTTCAAGATAAACATCGATATCATTTTTGGGTTGTTTAGGGCCCGATATCAACAACGACAACATAATGTACTTATTTTTCATACACATCCAGGGAGGAAGATTGTATATAACAAGCATGACTGGCCAAGTGCTATGTTGGCTGCTCAATGTCCCGTACGGATTCATCCCATCTGTACAAAGCCCAACTCTTAGATTCCTATCTTCTTCACCAAATTTGGGGTACAATAGATCAATCTTCTTCCACTGTGGGGAATCAGACGCATGTCGTAGGATCCCATCATTATTTTTCTTAACATCTGCATGCCACCTCAAATTCTTCGCATCTTTCAGATTTGCAAACAAGCATTGAAACCGTGATATTATAGGTAGATACCACAACACCTTGGCAGGAGAACCAGTTTTGGACTCCCCCGAAGTCGTCAATTTATACTGTGACGCACCACATTTTGGACAATCTTTCAAATCTACATAGTCCTTTTAAAATAATACACAATCATTCGGGCATGTGTGTATCTTCTTGGCCTCCATTCCCATTGGGCACAACATTTTCTTTACCTGGTATGTTGAGATTGGAAGCTCGTTTCCTTCAGGAAGCATTTATTTCAACAAAGTCAACAATGAAGTGAAGCTTTTGTCGCTCCATCTATTGTTAGCTTTCAACTTATACAATCTCAACACAGCGCTAAGCTTCATAAACTTAGCACAGCCTGTGTATAATGGTATCTCAGCATCATGCACAATATTTCTAAAGATAGGAGGTGGATCGGTGTGCTCTACCCTACAACTATCCAACATCGCATCAACGATGTCTGCTGGAACTGGTTCATTCACATTTACGTCATTGTAGGCAATTTCTTCTTCCACCCAAGCACTGCTATCGACATCTACTGGTTTCGATTTTGAAATCTCTCCATGCTAGTGCCATTCTGTATAGCCTTGTACAATCCCGTTGCACATGACATGACTTTTGATTTCCTCACCAGTGTTGACTTTCAAGTTGTTACCGCAATGCCTACATGGACAGTAGAACCTATCTGTAGGTTTTTTCCTATGTTCCTCGGCAAATCTAATAAACTGATAAAGACCAGATATAAACTATGGGGTGCAACGATTACGAATGGACATCCATGATCTATCCATTCTATGATCAGAGAAAACAAGTATATATTAGGAAACAAGTATATATTAGGAAAAGATTAGGGTATACACTTACATCCTAAGTGTATAACGTGATGTCATTCTTATATATAATAAATGTGTACCACCTATCCCATCCTTGAACACCTAATCTCACTAGTAAGTGTATAATGTGTATTGGGTTTTCGAGAAAATTTCGGCAGCATTTCCCCGCTGTTCTCTAAGTACATATGTACTTAGAGAACAAATGGGGAAATGCTACCGAAATTTTCTCAAAAACCCAATACACATTATACACTTACATCCTAAGTGAGATTAGGTGTTCAAGAACAGTCCCAAACCGAGGACTATCCAAGATTTACTCCTAATGAGTCGAACTTGGACGGGTTTCTAGGCCAACAAACACATTTGATGTCATTCTTATATATAATAAATGTGTACCACCTATCCCATCCTTGAACACCTAATCTCACTAGTAAGTGTATAATGTGTATTGGGTTTTCAAGAAAATTTTGGCAGCATTGCTCCGCTGTTCTCTAAGTACATATGTACTTAGAGAACAAACGGGGAAATGCTACCGAAATTTTCTCGAAAACCCAATACACATTATACACTTACATCCTAAGTGAGATTAGGTGTTCAAGAACAGTCCCAAACCGGGGACTATCCAAGATTTACTCCTAATGAGTCAATCTTGGATGGGTTTCTAGGCCAACAAACACAATAATATATATGTACATGTTAGAGTTTCATCACAATTAATGTTAGGGTTTCATCACAATTGATGTTAGGGTTTCATCAATGTTAGGTTTAATCAAATCAAATTAGGATGCTAGAATTTACAAGTTTAAATCTTATTTCAACATGCATCAAAATTTACTGAATTAAGTCAAACATTAGGATTAGAAGCACAAATATATGCAAGAAAAAAATTTGTTCATATCCTAGGATTTACATAAAACATTACATGAAAATTTGTTCATATCCTTACCAACAGCAAGCACGGCCGTGGCTGTGTTGGCCTACCACGGCCGTGCTGTCCAGCACGGCCGTGGTAGGCCAACACAGCCATGGTGGTGTTTGTTGCATGTTGGTAAATAGATAGGGAGAAGGAGAGGTAGCGCTACCTGGAGCTAGTGTGGACAGGACCGTCGGCGGCAGTAGCGTGTGGAGGAGCTAGAGCAGCAGTGGCAGCGACAGCAACAAACGACCGGGGGCGGGTGGCGGGCAGAAGCAACTGACGGTCGGAGAAGCAGCAGGCGCCGGCCGGAGAAGCATCAGTAGAAGAAGCAGCAGCGGCGGGCGGCGGGCAGCGGCGCCGGTGAGCAGAAGAGAACCAGAGCAGCGGCGGCGAGCAGCAGCAACCGACGATGTGTGATTTTGGGAGAACGGCGGCGAGCAGCAGCACAGAAGAGAAGTCGCGATGAAACAGGAAGAAAGGGGGAAGAGCCGGGTATCAGGTCTATTAAGTTGATCAACGGCGTCGGTTATCTACACAAATGATGCCTATTATGCTTTAGCGTCGGTTAATAGTAAAACACCGACGCCCAAATAGAAAACTTTTACCCTAAATTATTTGGCGGGAACCATTATCAGCGTCGGTTATCCAAGGATAACCGACACCTAAAGTGGAACTTTTCGCGCAAAATTTCATTTTAAATAGGCGTCGGTTAATAGTTAAAACACCGACGTTGTATGTGGCCCAAATTTTTTCATCCGAAAATTGGATTTCGCGGGCACTTTTAGGTGTCAGTCGGTTATAGTCAGCCGACGCTGAATACAAAGCGGTACCCGTGTCTGGCTGGTATTCGAATATAGATGTCGGTTTGCCTACATAACCGACGCCTGATATTATAGGCGTCGGTTTTCCTTAATAACCGACACCCAGAAAAGCGACACTGAACGCTATTTCTGTAGTAGTGCAACTGTTCCCAATGTCAGTAGTGACATGGAACGTGTGCGGCATCTGTGAGCCAAAAAAAAGGAGAGCGGTGGCCCTCCTCCTATGACAACAAGGCACTCGATGGGTCTGTTGGTGGAAACCAAGTTGAGGAAGGATGTGGGTGGTGATCAGGTGATCAAGGAGTTATTCCCGAGGGGTTGGAGTTGTGTATCCAACATTGATGCTTCCAGGAAGGCTAGGGTGTGCTGGGGTTGGGACCGCCGAGTGTGGTCTATCGTGGTTACGACTACCTATGCCCAGATGGTTACTTCTTGGTGCACCAACAAGGGTGGGGTACGAGTTCTCATATCGATTGTGTACACCCATAACCAACCTCAACGGTGGAACTCTCTTTGGGAGGATATGGAGGTGGCTAAGCCGCTGGCATCGGTCCCCTGGTTGGTGGTGGGTGATTTCAACACCATCCGCCATGACAGTGAGAAGGTGGGAGGGGGATAAATGTCAAGGAAGGCTATGAGGGAGTTCAACGTCGCGGTGGACCGATCAGGCTTGATGGAACTCAAAATGTATGGGGGCGTTCTCACCTGGTCAAACAGGAGGGAGGCGGGGGATCGAGTCTGTTGTAGTCTGGACCGGGTGTTAGTCAACAATAGGTGGGCGACTCTCTTCCCAGTCGCTCACACTTGCCTCTCCTTCTCCCACCTCAGCGATCACGGTCTGCCGGTTACCTCACCCTTTGCTGCCTCAACCAGGCATCGGGTAAGGCTGTTCAGGAGCCTCAATGCTTGGGCATGTTGGGATGGATTCCAGGATGCGATGAGTGGAGCATGGAGTACTATGTGGTGGGGAACCCACTCTTCACCATCGCCATGAAGCTCAAGGCGGTCAAAGTCAGACTCAGGGCGTGGGCCACGAGCAACGGTGATGTCAGATCTGAGAAGAAGAAGATGGAGAAGGACTACGCCACCATCCAGGCGGGTCTCCAATGCATGCCTTACTTCCCTGACCTGACCTAGAGGGTGAAGGAGGTCAGGGAATGTCTGTATCAGCTCGACGTTGTTGAGGATCTATTTTACTACCATTGCATCCGTGTCAAGTGGATCTAGGATGGGGAGCATAACACAGCCTTCTACCAAGAAGCGGTCAGGAGGAAGGAGATGAGGGACACCATCCACTACCTCATCGATGAAGACAACATACAAGTCAACAACCATAAGGAGTTGGAGGGGAGGCAGTGGCCTTCTCTAGTGACCTCTGCAACCACAATGGAGGCCCTACCTGATAGATGTGGCTCTGACCAACTAAAATCCTAACGGCGACCCAAGGGAGACACCTATGTAGGCCTTGCACGAGAGAGGAGGTGAGGGACAAGGTGTGGTCTATTGGGCAGGACAAAGCCCCGGGCCCCGACGGGTTTAATGCCAACTTCTTTAGAAGCTGCTGGGGTATCATAGGGGAGGACGTGACCAAAGCCATCTTGTGGCTTATGAGGGGGGGCATGGTGCGCAAAGTCAACCACTCCTTCTTGACGCTGATCCTGAAGATGGATGGTGCCACTTCTATCTGCAACTTCAGGTCGATTTCCTACAGTGGCGTGTTGTACAAAATCTTCATCAAAGTGTTGGCAGAGAGGCTGAAGGTGGTTATTGGGGGGTTAGTCTCACATAACTGATGGATGCATATTCATCTCTTATTTTTGCTTCATTTAGAATAATTAATTAGGACTTTTTTGTTAATTTTAGATAATTCAAAAATAAATAGCACTTTCATCTTCTTGATATACTTTTTCTGAATTCTTATGATATTTTTCTTAATTTTCAAGAATTATCTAAGTAATTAAATCGAGAAAATAAAAGATGAAGATATGAGCCTTTTCAAATATTCCCGTAGTGCCTGAGATACTCGTCACCAAAATAACCATATTTTTGCGCCTAAAGGCGGAATTTCAAGATAAAGTATGGAATGAAAAGAGAATTTTATTGGCTACAAAAAAGATATATTTTTAAGAAATTTTGGTGTTTATTTGGCTGCGCAATTAACTAGTGAAAGTAGCCTTACGTTTTCCCACAGAGTCTGATTTCAGTATATACCTTTCACCAAAATTGATATAACTCCCACATCCCAAAGCGGAATTTATTTTGCAAGTATTCGTTGGAAAGATAATTCAATTATCTACAGGAAAAATATATTTTCAGGCCGCTTTAGAATTTTTGACTGGCCCAAAAATACGCTCGAAATCTCTATTGCGGGAAATTACTATAAAAGGAATGCAAAGCAATCAATTGTTTCCTCTATTGACTAGATCTAGAAAGTTAGCAGCCGTCGGAGGCCATTTCTTTTGCCCTAAACCTAATGTATACCCCCCTCCTTCTCCTATAAAAGGAGGGGCACTTCCTCCTCCTTGGGCATCTCGGGTTTTCTTATATTAGTGCTTTGAAGCAATTTTCCTTGTATTCTCCTTCTAGATCTGAATAAAGTGGCTTTGTATCTCGTTACATGTTATTCCGTTGTGTTTAAATCTAGTGCTTGATTTTCTCCTCCTCCCCTTTCTTGAGCAATCAAGCAAGGTAGGAAGAGACAGCCATCTTCATTGTCTCTAATTGAGGATCAGTAGTCGTAAGACTCGAAGATGGCTAGATCACTTCCTTCCTCCATCTCTCTTTGCTCCTTCTCCATGAGTGAGTATTTCTTTATCAAGGCAAGGGGAATAACCCATTAGCTATGGCTTTCGATTTCTCCTTAAACGATTCTAGATGGATTTTGAGATTGATAACTAGTTGATATATCAAAGTGATTAATTGATAATATCAAAAGTTAATCCGAATGGATATGACCTTGGAAATTCGGATTTAGAACGACAACCTCAATCGCATAAGAGATTTGAAATGACCACAAATTTTCGCTGTTTAGGATGATGAACTAAGAAACATGAGCACCAGGACCAATGGACTCATGTGGAGATCATCTTTAGTGGATTTCTAATTCACTTGCCTTCATCGAACCCATCGTTTAAGTATTAATTGTTTGCCTAGGATAAGGTGGTGAAAACCCCAAGAGCCTCGATTCTCTCCCTTGATTTCAACCTTCGTTGATTTGCTTTCTTAGTTTTTAGTCTTTTCAATTCACAATAGTTTCTTGTGCTAACAACAATCTTTTTTTACCTTTTTGTAGGGAAAATAAAATTCTTGTTTAGTGCTTCTTTAATTTCAGAAATTTCCTTCTTTAATGTAACCATTCATCACCCAAACCGAATTTATTTTCAGTTCTAAATCTGAAAATACCAAAAACAAATAAAAAAGTTCTTCAGACAATTGGGTCTTTAAGAAACAATCTTTAAAAGTTGTCCTTTGGGATTCGACCCTTTCTATACTAGCCTTAATTAGAAAGTTAAAATGTTTAAACTCTAGGATTAACAATCTTAGTGATTGGTGTGTTAAGCGACGCATTATCAATAACCAAGGAGCATTTATTCCAAACAGAAGCATATCGAACTACTCTCTCCTTACAGCGGAGTTCCTTTATGGCTTCAACCTCAGACGCACAGACCAAAATGCTTTCTTAAAGACGGATTTGTCCAAGGTGTACGACCACGTCGAGTGGGAGGCCCTATGGACAATCATGGAGAGAATGGGCTTCCCTCCTACCTGGAGAGATTGGATCAGGCAATGTGTTACCGCCTATTCCTTTTCGGTCCTCGTCAATGGGTTGCCGGCGGGTTTGTTCAATAGCTCACGCAGCCTTAGGCAAGGGTGCCCGTTGTCACCCCTCCTCTTCATTCTCATCATGGAGTATCTCACCATACTCATGTCTAATGGGGAACGCCAACGCCACTTCCGCTTCTGCACCTTCAACGTCAAACGCATTGTTGTCATGTCCCACCTAACTTTCGCTGACGACGTGCTCATCTTCGTGGAAGCTACTAGGAAAAGCCTTCATGGGATTAGAAGGATCCTGGATGAGTTCAGTGACACGGTTGGGGTTCGCGTCAACCCAACCAAATCCAAACTCTTCCTTTCCAAAGCAGCGGCAGCAAACACCAACCTCCTTTGCGGTGTGGTGGGTTGCCCGCTGGACACCCTACCCACGCGATATCTAGGGTTCCCCTTAGCTGCTAACAACCATACGACAGCCTTCTTCAACCCATGCTAGACCAAATGAAGAAAATGATTTCCAAATGGCCACCAAATAGAATCACTATGGCGAGCCATTACCTCCTCACCAAATCAAACATCCAAGGCCTAGTCACTTATTGGGCCCTGCAAGGCCATATCCCAGAGAGTACTTGTGATCGGTTGGAAATGGTGTTGGATGACTTTGTTTGGGGGTCCAACCACCATCACATGCGGTATGAACTCCTTGCTAAACCTGCCAAGGGGGGGTCTGGGGCTTAAAAGGGTCTGCGACATAAACCTTTGGGCCTCATTGCGAAAGCTGGTCCAGTTCCACACCTGCCCCGAGTCACCATGGATCCAGTGGATGTGTAGATGATACGGGTTCTCCTTTCAAGATCCAACAACCCTCCGACAGGGGTGTCTAACTCCTGGAAGAACATGGCTCGTTCCTGGGTGGAGCATAGCCATCTCTTTGAACGATCAACCCATGGCCACGTCAAGCTTATCAACCCAAACACTAACCTTTGGAGGGTAATCCAGCCCCAGCAGCCCCCCTGCATCATTGGCAAGACCATATGGGATGGAGCCCTGATCCATAGGTGGAGCTTCACCATCTTTAGGGCCTTCCATGGGGCCCTTGCCACTACAGACTGGGTTCACGAGTGGAACAGCGTTGCCAGCGATACATGTGCCTTTTGCTGACAAAGGGAGGATGTTCAACACCTCTTCTTCCGCTACCGTTTCTCTAATCACATCTTCACACACGTCATGGGCCTTTGTGGGTTTGTGATACCGAGGAATGCAACCATCCCCGATACTGCCACCCTTATAAAAGATAATACAAGGGGTTGGAAGGGGTGGAAGTGGCTTGCCCTTACTGATTGGATGTGCACGGCATACTTCATTTGGAAACAGCGCAATGAAAGGTGACACAACCAACAAGTCCTCACCTTTGTAGAGTGTCAGGACTTGATTATCAAGGCCACACGTCGGCTTGCCGAGACACGTGGGAGGAGCTCCACTATCCTTGCCCACATCAGTACGATGTGGGGGATTTCTTTTAATCTTTAGATAACTTGTATAGATCCCAAGGGCTTCCTTGGGGTTTTTGTAGAGTTACCCCCACACACACATACCCTTTTTGTAGTTATATAGGGGTGTCTGGACGCACCCCCACACCTTGGCCTCTCGGGTGTGCGATGTGTCCTCCACACACGTGTTATTTCTCTTGAGGTTCCTCACGAGCCTTCTGGCTCGGTGCTTCTTGCACCTTGGGGCCTCCTTGTATGGGCGTCCCGTCTTGGGCCACCCTCATCGTTATATTTACCAGTCTATCAAATAGACTATTATGATGATAGCTATCTTCGCTGACCTACTAGAGGACAAGATGGAAGTTTTCATGGATGACTTCAGTGTATATGGTAGCTTGTTCAATGATTGCCTAAGCAATTTGTCTCTAGTGATGAGACATTATGAGGAGCAGAGTCTCACCCTAGACTGGGAGAAATGTCATTTTATGGTTCAAGAAGGTATTGTTCTGGGGCACACGGTGTCCAAGAAAGGAACCGAGGTTGACCCCTCCAAGATTGAGGCTATTTCTAAGCTCCCTCCGCCAATTTCAGTTACCGGTATACGAAGTTTTCTGGGTCATTCCGGTTACTATTGGCAGTTCATAAAGGACTTCTCTAAGATAGTGAAGCCCCTTTCTAACCTTCTGGTAAAAGATGTGAAGTTTGACTTCATGAATGAGTGCATGAAGGCTTTCTCGACCCTAAAAGACATGTTAGTATATGCACCCATTCTCCAATCCCCTGATTGGAATCTTCCTTTTGAACTGATGTGCGACGCCAGTGAATTCACCATCATGGTGGTCTTAGGGCAAAAGAAGGACAAGAAACATCATGCCATCTTCTATGCGAGTAAGACCCTAGACGAGGCGTAGAAGAATTACATGACGACCGAAAAGTAGATGCTAGTCATTGTATACACTTTCGATAAGTTCAGATCCTACCTCATGGGTTTCAAGGTAATAGTCCACACCGACCATGGGGCGATAAAATATCTGATGCATAAGAAGGATGCAAAGCCCAGGCTGTTACGATAGGCGTTGTTGTTACAAGAATTTGACCATGAAATAAAAGATAAGAAAGGATAAGAGAATGTGTTCGTTGACCATCTCTCTAGAATTAGGGTGGAAGATGATCACCCACTACCTATCAATGATAACTACCCCGACGAATCCATCTACATATCCCAATCAACCGACCCTGAGGGGCCATGGTATGTAGATTTCTGCAATTATCTAGCATGCAAGAAGCTTCCCCCAAATTTGACTTACAATCCGAAGAAGAACTTCTTTGCTGATTTGAAGAACTATTATTGGGATGACCCTTTACTGTTCAGGTGTTGTGCTGATGGATTGTACAGGAGATGTATCCCAGAAGAAGAAGCCCCCAAAATCCTCTTTGAGTGTCACTCCTCCCCTTATGGGGGACACATGGGTGGTGAAAGGACTATTGTTAAGGTCCTCCATTCGGGCTTTTACTGGCCAACCTTGTTTAAAGATGTTCATGCTTTTATAAGATCTTGAAATGAGTGCCAGCAAATGGGGAATATCTCCCGCCGCAATGAGATGCCACTCTCTGATTGGATTTAAGTTGAGATTTTTTATGTGTGGGGCATTGACTACATGGGCCCTTTTCCCTCCTCTTTTGGCTTCAAATATATTATTGTCGTTGTCGACTATGTCTGCAAGTGGATGGAAGAAGTCCCTACCACAACCTGTGATGACAAGGTAGTAATCAAGCTTTTTACCAATATCATCTTTATGAGGTTTGGAGTTTTGAGGACCATTATTAGTGATGGAAGCTCTCACTTTGTAGAAAAATAGTTTGAATCACTTCTACGCAAATATGGCATCCATCACAAGGTTGCAACACCAAATCATCCCCAGACATCAGGACAAGTTGAAGTCTCCAATCGGCAGATAAAGCATATTTTAGAAAAGATAGCCGGCAAGTCCCGCAAGGACTGGTCAGCTAAGTTGGATGAAGCTTTGTGGGAGTATCGAACTGCTTTTAAGATGTCTTTGGGTACCACACCTTACCGCCTAATTTACAGAAAAGCCTGCCATCTTCCCTTTGAACTGGAGCATAAGGCATTCTGGGTGATCAAACGCCTCAATATGGACCAGACGATGGCCGAAAAGAAAAGGTTTCTTCAGCTCTAGGAACTCGAAGAATTGAGACTTCATGCTTATGAAAATGCCAGGATTTTCAAGCAAAGGACCAAGATCTGGCACAATGCCCATCTGAAGAAAAAGAACGTCTGCGAAGGTGATAAAGTTTTATTGTTTAAATCCTCTATCCACCTTTTTCTAGGAAAATTGCAGAGTAGATGGTCTGGATCCTTCATTGTGGCAAAGATATGCCCATCTGGAATGATGGAGTTATATGATAAAGATGATCCATCAAAAGTCTTCCCAGTGAACGGACATAGAGTAAAAAGATTTTATTAAGATGAAGCTTTTGTGAGGAGATTAGAGATGGCCCTACAAGAAGCTGAAACAATGACCAACGGAGTAGAGTAGCAGAGTTTGAAGCTTTCGAGCTGATGATGCAAATTGTAGTGCTCCTCGGGAGGCAGCCCGAGTCTTTAGTTTTCCTAGTATAGGACATTATTTCCTTTCATGTACATCATGAACATTATCATTGTAATAAGGATCGGGTCAGTGCATGCGCCACGTGCATGGACTTTCTCATTTTATGGGTCACCAACTTAGTTTTATAGTCTTGATGAGTAATACTATCTGAGGCTGGAAGTTTTCCCTTTAGGCCAATGATGTTTTACCCATCAATGTTTTTCCTTTCTTTAGCTTTAGTTTTCTATCCTTACCTTGCGTTGTTCCCCCTCTTTTAGCTCTGTATCGGGCATGCATAGTTGAGCTGCCCGATAGCCCATTTTTTATCGTATCGGCCATCCGCTTTAAGCGCTCCCAACAAGTTTTCACGTGTTGCACCCGTGTCGGGCAACGTATCGCCCAGGCTTGTATTGGGTAACGCATCCCGTGCCGCGCGACACACGCCAGCCCTTATCAGGCATCAATATCGGGCAGTGCACGTTAATGTTGGAACCGTGTCGCACGACACACCTAGCTCGCACGATGCACCTTACCGCCCAGATCAAGTCATGTTTAGGAAGCCAAATTGACCCTTGACATGACCAATTGGACTGATTTTACTATGTCTCAGGAATGATTTTCCACCTAGCACGACACGGGTCTGGTTTTACCCGATTTACCCCCACTCACGTTGACTATATATAGTAACTTCAGTTTAACTATGTCGAGTACTTACATTTACTTTTCACCTACTCGTATTGTGCATCTTTCTTTCACTCTTGCTCCTGTACCGGCCAACCCTTACCGACCTCCCGTGCCGTGCACCAAACTCCCAAGCGATATAGGCATAACCTGATAAACTCTATCATGTTGTGCAGCCTGTGTCAGGCATTTGATATCATGTGACTTTTTCTTTTAACGAATCCCATATCGGGCACGAAGCTTTAGTTTTGTGTATCACCCCGAGCATATCGCGCAAAGTGTGTGTCGCGTGACACACTTCGCCTGGTGCCTGTGTCGGGCAAGGCCCACTGCTCTAAGCCAGGTTTTGCCTCATATGGGTTTTCAGCATTCTTTTGATTGTATCGTGTGATACATGTATCACGCGACACGCGCGTCTGGACGACACATGTATCGGGCAAGACCCATATCGACCAGTTTGACTTTACAAAGTAACCGTACCGGGCGAGGTTGTTGTTTGTAGCATATTTCTATATCATCCTTGAGATCGCATCAGTTTCCAACCCTTACCGACCGACACATGTGTTGTGCATGACCTCGTATCGGGCAGTGTTCGTTTTGATTAAGTAACCTTGTCAGCCAGATTTTGTGTCGGGCGACAAGTGCCTTCACCTATACACCCGATACCAACTTGTTCGCACCTGGTATATTGTATCATGCAACAAGCACTTTTAATATAAGCTCTGAACCGATATCGATTTCTTAGTATTGCCTATCTGGTATCAGACAACATGATCTTTTTGACCTACTTCCCAATAACAAGCGAGGCGACCCATTTTGGTAAAATAATTACTTACCTATTACTGTGTAAACCTTATAGAAATGGCCCACACCAAGCAAACTGTCGTCCAAGTAGACAAGCATGGCCAGAGGATCAACCCCGAGGCCACAACTGAAGCCACCATAGTCAGACAGAAGCACCCGAACCCCAAGGCAGTGGGGCCATCTGAGGTTGAGAAGCGGCCCAGGATGGAAGAAGCAACAGCCCCAGCAACAGTCTCAACTACGGTGGCTGAGCTGGAGCCTCTGGATCACTCACCTATCCAGTTAATGCCAGAGACAATGAGCACATGTGGAGGTACACAGAGTCGGCGGCCAAAGTCTACAGGCCAAGCCATTTATGCCACCAGTCATCCTTTTAGCAGATAGACATTTTTGACAGGATGGAAAATGTCTTAGCGGCTGTCAGGATGAGGAAGATATGCTTCAGCCACTCTGCCTCTTACACAGAACTCACAAAAGAGTTCATGTCGTCCCTCCGTCGGGTGCAGAATAGACTAGAAGAAGTCAAAATATTTGGCGGGGTAGATAGACTACAAGGACAGCTATATAACACTAAGCATGACATATCTGAAAAGTTTCTCAATGAGCTCTTCTCCTCCAGTGAAGTAGAAAAAGAACTGCTCAGCAACGGTATCAGAATCACCAAAGGCGATGGGTTCAACCCGGTCGCATTTTGGAGGAAGCTGACCGGAAAGTCAACATTCAAGCCGAGAAGCAAGGTGGCGGCAGTGCACTCCTATTTCTAGAGGATAGTGCACAATATCATTACGTTGCTACTCTTCAGCAAGTACGAGTCAAGAAACCTCTACACTGAAGAGCTCCACCTCATGTGGCACATGATGGAAGGACGCACGATCAACTTGGGGTGATTCCTCCTCAACCGTCTTCATCCAGTAAAGGTTGCCACCAAGGACTATAACATGGGAGGACTGGTGAATCTGATCGTGGAAGGGTTAGGATACCCCAGAGAGTCGCATAGCCTGTCGAGGACGAGAGGTGACGACAAGATCGACCTCAAATTCCTAACGAGGGCTATCATCATCAAGGAGGGTCGCTGCTACTTCTATAAGTTTGTAAGGACAAACACCCTCCTACCACTCCCACACTGTGCCAACTATGACGCAGAGAAGTTGGTTTTCACCACAGAGGAGATTGAAGTTGTGCTGGTTGAAGCCGCTTACGCCGCCACCATGAGAATACAAGAGAGGGTTGCCGCGATAGAAAGGCCAATCCCTCTCGACGCTCGGCAAGACAAGGCGGAAACTGTTGTCGCCCCCGCTCCCGAGCCGGCCACAACCACCACAACAACAACTGTCATGGCCACTTAGGAAATAATGATGATCGTGGAGGTCGCTGAAACAATCTGGCTGAAATAACGACAAAAGCCCCAGGGGAAGCTTCTGCAGAAGAGCTAGTCGCAGCTCCTGAAGCTTCTACTGCGCCTTCAATGGCAGAAGAAGTGGTACAGCTTGACGCCAACAACAGTGCATTCGCTGAGCTCCTCGAGGCGGAGCTTAGAGATGTACAACCCACGCCACCGCCAACGTCACCAGTGGTAGCTGCGGAGGAGGTCCCTGACAACCAAATGGTGGAGCAACAACCACTCTCCCCGCGCCCCTACCCACCAGTACAAGCAGGTGAGGCAGAGGTAGCCACGAAGGTGCCAACGCCTCGCCCTAAGCGATGCCCTCATGTACAATCCAGGTGGACTCGGACCCGAGTGAAGATGCACACTCGTCGGGCCAAACATCTCACGTGAGGGACGTCAGGAGGCCAAAGGGCAGATCATCCGCAACCCTCTGTCACTGGGGTAGCTTCTGGGTGAAGAGTTTGACCACTTGTGGTTGGTAACGGGCAACAACTCAGTTACTTTTTCTTCCCTTACCCACAAGTTTACTATTTTCCAGGAGAATCTCAATGACCAGGAGTGGCAACTGCTGACTCTAGTTGGCCTTCTTGGCCAACTAGAGGCACTTAAGGAAACGATGCAGTTGGCACTCCAACAGCTCGACGCCATTGAGGAGAGGCAGAATCAGACAGACGACCACCCTCGCTCAAGACAGTCGACGATGTCTCCATCACCTCCTAGCTCCGGCTCTCAGCCATCTTCATCGGCATCCTCCTCCAGGAAGTCATCTCCTTCTTCCTCTGGCGGGCCCTCTACAATGCCAGAGGAAGGAATGACGTGCAAGACAGCCGACGGGGCTCCAACAAGATAGGAGAGCTCCCGTAGAATAGAAGAAGCTGCTCCCTCAGCCTACCTAGATGAAGCTGAAGAGAATGAAGAATCAATCAGTTTCGGGGAGGACTCTTCTGAAGAATCATAGGAAGAAGGGGGGACATCTACACTACTAATGACAGACACCCCCTAGAGGAAGGAGTTCGATGACAGCCGCATTCTATGTGCCGTTAGAAATCCCCTCCTTCGAGATGGCAGACTTTGACAGAAGAGCCATTAGATACCTGATGATTAGAGACCAGAAGTTGCTAAATAGGGTCCTGAGATCATAGGTAGATGAAGAAGACATCGTCTGGAGCAACTACTACTTCTCTGTACGACGGGGAGCACTGAGGAGCATGTTCTGCCCACCGACTGTCATCGGAAAGAAACTTTTCAGGGTCCTACAAGGTACCGTGATTGAGAACGCAGGCATTGGGATAGGCCAGCAACTAATTTACAATGCCACCCCGGCCTTGGCAAGAAGACTAATGAAGGGGTTGTACAACTCTACATAGGTGGCCAGAATGCTGGAATACATTGAAGAGCACAACCCCAACCTGGTGCTGCCCCCCTACAAGCATCAAAGTAACTAGTTCCTTTGTGTGGAAGATCTCCAAAATCATGACGTCCAGCTCCTCAGTTGCTACAACAAGGAGGTCCCAGGCTCAGGAAACACCTTTGTTCGCCCCGAAGATAGACATCTAAGGCTTCTTCCGCTATGTCTCCATCACACGATCAAGTACGAAATCCAACGCCATAACGACGTCTAGAATTTCCTCACACTTAAAGACTTCCCCATTCAAGAAGAAGAGGGAAGCGGAAACAATGCCTTCGTAGTCCTGCACGCCATTGAGATGCTACACATCTTCAGATACTTAAGGTAGCTCAAGGGCCAAAACTTCTATCAGTTCAGAAGCACTTATGCACTGCTGCTGATCAAGGACGAGTGTTATTTCCGAGGCATAGGCGTCCCACAGATGCTGCTAGACAGCGATCAAGAAGATGAATCCTCCCAACCCAGCAGCCTTCTAGAAGAAGAAGCTGAGATGGCTACAGATGTTTATGGGGCAGGCAAGTGGATGGATATTATGCATGAAATTCTTACAACTGAAGGCCCCACTTTGCCTGATTCTTCATAAGAAAAGATCAGCAACTTCGACCATTCCACGTGTTCTTCACTAACCCAGGAATAGGTCAATGAAATTCTACAGAAGCTGGCTAATTCTACCCCCGTAGACGTCATATATGAGACAGAAGATGTCATAGTCCCAGTTGATGATCTTCAGGATGTGATAAAGGAAGGAGGATGTCTGGGAATGTTAGTGGTGGCAGCCTACATCCAGATACTACAGTGAAAGCTTGGACATGCATACATCATCCATCCAATGTTGTTCAGCGATATCTGCCTAGCTGACGAGTCAAGAGCGAAGAAATCATTTTTGGAAAATATACAAAGCAACATGCCATGTATCATCTTCTTTCTGATACTACACTACAATCACTGGACGCTCCTGACGGTGTACACTCGCCCACGAGCACCAATCTTCTACAACAGCTTGGACAACAACAAAGATCATCCGGTGCAGTGTACATCAACCGCATTGACACCCCTCGAGCGCTTAGCACTAAAATACTATATCGAGGTGGCAACACTGATTCAGCCGTTCCTGGAAAACACGACAAATGAATGGCACGAGCTTCAGTTCTACCACAGCAGTCCACAACAAACTCCACAATCAAACGACTACGACATCTACGTGCTAGAATGGATCTCTAGCTCGGTGACTCTATAACAAATGCCTGACAAACTCCACCACATCGACTACCACAGAAAACGCGGAGAATATGTGTGGGATCTTATATCTAAAGGAGGTGTTCTCACCAACTAAACCCTCACTGACTTATCACTATCCTACCTTATTTATCTCACAACTCTGAGACAGAGTGTGGGATAAGTTTGGGGGGTACTATATATCAGTGAAGGAGGTACTAAAAGTTCTCCCGTTTTGTCTTTCATATTTCTCTTAAACATATCCTGTGTACATATACATATACAAGTCTGGTACAAAATAGTGCATATACAACTCCTTGCCTCTATACAATTATACAAAGACATGCTATAGTAAAAACCTGATACAGCTTCTCCCAGCTTGTTTTCTTTATGTCTAAGGTGGTGACGGTTTGTTATGTTCTTTCTGAAAATGCAGTCTCAAATGACAAAGACTATAACTTTTCTATGCCAATTTTGAAAAATAATCTCATAATAGCTAAAAGAGATGTGTATGCGAAGGAAAAAGCTGCCCAAACAATGAATTTTCTCTTGATTCCTTTACCTAACAAAATCCCAAAAAGAGAGAAAAGCCTTATGAGAGTGAATAAAAGCATGAGAGTTGTTCCAAATGAAAAAAAAATATACGCACTTGTCTTTCCAAAAGTACCCATCTTTAGGCATGGTATATCCAGAGCAGTGGTACTTACGATGTGAAATCATTGCTCTAAAGTCAACTGGCTTGGACTGCAGGGACCACTTGCCCGTTAATGGACCTATACCTGTATGGACCAATGGGAAACAACAAAAACCCAAAAATCCTTAAGCCTACCCAAGAACCCAACTTTCTACTCCCAAAATCTATTTGATGTGAAAGCTAACTTCGAAATCATGCACCTAAGTCTCGCCAAAGCTGAAGAGAAAATTTTTGCTTAAATAAGGCAGGAAAAATAAAGTTTGTTGTTCGTGATCAGACATAACTCTCCTTAAGACATCTCAATACTCGCTCAAACCCCTTGTCCGAAAACTATGATGGATTAAGAAGCAGTATCACAAAACAAAGTTTTAAAATAAGTACGAATTGATTGAGGACAATCAAAATGCTAAGTTTGAGGGAGTTGATAACACCCATTTTATGGCTATTTATGGCTCATATTCCATTGTCAAACTTGCCTTCTAAACTATTTTCCTTTATGTTTTATCATGTTATTGCATAAGAATAAACCACTCTATGCTCCTAACTCTTTTCCAACCTTTTACAGAGTTTCCCTCGCTTTTCCACTCAAAACCAGCAAAAAGGCCCGTCCTGACCCACTTACAATGAATCAGCCCCTTTACTGGCCGCATGACATGCCCACTTACCTGCCGCGGTTGCTACCTAATGTGGCAGAAACCCGAAATGGGCGTGTCACGCAAGGAGGCATCTGGCGAGTGACACGCTACCTACCAGATAGAGAGCTTCTACCCGCCACGACCAATCAACCCGATATTGGCATGTCGCGCAATTCAAGCCACTCACCGGAAGAAGCCGCCCACCATAGCCGCCTGATACCTTCGCAACCCGGCACGCAATAGCCAAGCCATGTTGAGCAATACGCAGGTGTTGACCATCCCCAAAGCCATGTGAACAAATCCGATTGAGGACACGTGGCTCCACAAGAACCGCAACCTCTTCCAAACTGTGGCCTATAAATAGAAGCTACAAGACTCTGATGGGATGAGTCAGAACCTGGAGAAAGCTAACTTTGGAAAGAATCTGGAGCTAGTGTGTCGACTTCCAAGGTGTGCCGAGCGATACTAGGTGAGCACACTCCAAACCTGAGAGGGGCAAGAGTGGCTCACTTAGAACCCATCCCGGTAGTCACAGCAGCCTGATATGACTAAGAAGGCCACCCAATATGTCGGGTTCCTTGATGGGCTCCTACCCAAGATGGCTCGCCCCCTACACCCGATACAAGGAACCCGAGAACCTAAGTCATCTCTAACCTGGCACAATATTGAACCTGATACGGACCACTCATCACGGTGTATCACCCATGAGGGTGGTACCCCGACACGATCGTATCAGGTAGGGAGCCTTGACCGATACACCTGCTTGTCATGGCATGTCACCCGACAGGGCTAGCTACCTAACATAGGCATATCGGGAAGAGCTCCCACCCAGTATCGGGTTAGCGATACCTTTGGGGTCTGCTGTTGTACATTGAACTCCAATATCAAGGGGGCCGATACCTATATTCCCCTTTTTTTAAGCAATTTACTTTCATTTATTACGCATTGTAACTAAACCGTTTACATATCTATGCTTATGGAATCAATGGAGTTTAGTATCTCTTGTTCTATGTATGGTTCCTTTTTGTTGGATGACTTCTTTATAGCATCTAAACTCTAGCATGTATGCTTGGATCATGTTTTGACTAGCTATCGAATCGTGTTTCCCATTTCAACTCCTTTGAGAGAGGGATGTTGTAACTCTAGAGTTCAGTCTGATCTGGGAGTACGAGAGTGCCCAAGATGGGGGCTGCCCCGATTTTCTTTCCACTCTAGCTCATGTCCATTACTCTTGAGAGAGGGTAGTGGCACGTAGCTGGAGGTACTCTCTTTGAGAGAAGAGAGTACGGGAAGTTTTCCACTACTGCTTGTTATGCCTAAGTCTTCTTCCTTCATGCTTTACCTTAATGATAGTTTTATCTCCCCAGATTCTATTTTACAAAACCTTTATAAAAACCTCTTAACCCAAAACTTGAATCTTTCTTGTACCTCCTTTTGGAGATAGGATTTTCTATTTGATTCTTTGTGATTCTTTTTCGTGAAATACAACCTTTCCTTGCACCCCTTTTTTTTGAAGTGCTTAGACAAGTGAAACCCAACTTTATAAGCACCGTTCTTCCTATCCCTATGTTCGAACCTGAACTACTTCGACCCTGTGCTAGTTGTAGGTGTCTTAAACATTCAGGTACTATAAATTATAAAAGTCTGATAACCTAGGCATGTCTCCATCTTTTGGACCCACATTTAAGGCTCGTCAACTTTTTGGTGCCATTGTCGGGGATAGGCAATGAAAACTGTTCTACAAACTTGAGTTTTTTTTGCACTTTGCCAAAGACTTGTACATTTGTATATAACACTACAACTATTTACTATACGTAGCATACACTACACTTACCTTACACAACTTGCTGATACTTCTTTCATCCTTCTTCCTTTTCAGGTGCTTTCCCCTCTCTTCCAAGCCACTCTTACCTTAGCATGACATGGCCAATCAACCTCCTGTGGCTCCCTCTCTCTGATCATTCTACCAAGTTTGGGCGAATGAAGAGAGAACCCCGGTTGTGACACAGCCTCTGAACGTTGCGAACTTTGAGCTAAAGCCTTCTTTTCTCCAGCTCCTGCAACACAATAGGTTCAGTGGGAACTCCTCGGAGGAGAACCCGTACAACCATCTAACGACGTTCAAGCGGATGTACAACACCTTTAAGATCAAAAAAGTCTCGTTGATGCACATCTACATCCACTGCTTCCCGTTCTCTTTGAGGGACAAGGCACTAGAATGGTACACCAGCCTACAGGACGAGAGCATTCCCGACTGGGACCATCTTGCCGATGGTTTTATCTCTAAGTTCTTCCCCATCGAGAGAACTATCAAATTCCAAAACAAGATCACAAGGTACTCTCAGAAGCCTTCAGAAAATCTTCACAAGACTTGGGAGAGATTTCTGAGTTATCATCGTGAGTGCCCGCACCATGGTTTCTCTAAATGTAAGCTTATCACCACATTCTACAACGGGGTGTGTCTTGCTGAGAGGAAGTCTTTAAATGTTGCAGCTGGCAGCGACTTCCTGGGGATGAGTGCCCTGAGGGCCCGAGAGATCATTGAAAACATGGCCACAAATGAACAAGATGGTGAATATGACTGTGAGTCAATGAGCCATACCACTTCTGAAGAGTTCAAAGAAATGGAAGCTCTCGCGGCGAAGCTTGACAAGATTGTGATTGATGTTCAGACCCTTAAAGAGCAAGGCTATAAGGGAAAAGTTCGGCAAGAGGCCATAAGAAGTTGTGTAACCTGTGGAGAACCTGACCACAAATCGGTTTTCTGTCCTCACACTGCACCCGAAGAGGATCTTGACGAGAACAGTACTGAGAATGTGAGTTTTGTTCAGTATCGAAGGCCCGATCACCCCGATTTTTCTTATGGAAACACTAGTGATGCAGAAAACTCTCACCAGCTGGTGGGTGGGAATCCTTCAGGAGGACCATCAAATCAGCAACGGTATGTGAGGTTTCAGCAACAGAGAACTTATCAACAGAACCAGCAACAAAGGTCGTCTATGATGATAGAGCTTATGTCCTTTGCCAAGAAGCAGAACGACCTCAATGAGAAAATGCATAAGAGTTTTGTGGTCAGCAAGGAAGTCGTGAATCTTCGTGATGCAGGAATCATTTACGCCATTAGTGGCAACACATGGGTGAGTCCCATTTAGGTAGTTCTGAAGAAGATAGGTATAATGATGATCAAGGGAGATAATGGAGTAGAAGTTGCAACCAAGACCGTCACCGGTTGGTGGATGTATATAGACTATAGAAAGTCAAACACCGCCACCCTCAAGGACCACTTCCCTCTCTCGTTTATCAACCAGATGCTTGAGCGCCTGGCCCACCATTCTTACTTTTACTGGTTGGATGGATATTGGGGGTTCTATCAGATCCCCATTCATTTGGACGACCAGGAAAAGACTACCTTCATGTGCATCTATGGAACTTTTGCTTTTAGAAGAATGCCCTTTGGGCTCTACAATGCACCTAAAACTTTTCAGCGGTGCATGAATGCCATATTCACAGATTTCCTGGAAGATAAAATGGAAGTCTTCATGGATGACTTCAGTGTTTATGGAATCTCTTTTAATGATTTCCTGAATAACCTATCTTTGGTAATGAGGAGATGTGAAGAACAAAGTCTCACCCTTAATTGGGAAAAGTGCCATTTTATGGTACATGAAGGGATCGTTATGGGACATAAGGTGTCCAGTAAACGCATTGAAGTTGACCAATCTAAGGTGTAGGTGATAGCAAAGCTTCCTCCACTCACCTCTGTGACAAGAGTCAGAAGCTTCTTGGGACATGCAGGCTACTATCGAAGGTTTATCAAGGACTTCTCGAAGATTGTGAAGCCTTTGTCAAACATGCTGATGAAGGACGTGAAATTTGTTTTCATAGAAGAGTGCCTAACAACGTTCTCCACTTTGAAGGACGCTTTGGTCTCCACACCCATTCTCCAATCTCCCGACTGGAATCTTCCCTTTGAGCTTATGTGTGATGCTAGTGATTTTTCCATAGGAACAATCCTTGGGTAAAAGAAAGATAAAAAGTGCCATGTGGTCTTCTATACCAGTAAAATGTTAGACGAAGTGCACAACCACCGAGAAATAAATTCTAGCCCTTGTCTATGCATTTGAAAAGTTTTGATCTTATCTCGTGGGTTCTAAAGTGATTGTTCGCACCGACCACAGAGTAATCAAGTATTTGATGCAAAAGAAAGACGCTAAGCCTAGGTTGTTATGCTAGGCATTGCTTCTACAAGAGTTTGATCATGAGATAATAGACAAGAAAGGTTCTGAGAACGTGGTCGCTGACCACCTATCAAGGATCGAGGTGGAGGATGACCACCTGTTGCTGATAAATGAAAGCTATGCTGATGAGGCAATCTATGTTGCCCAGATGGCCAATCCTGAAGGGCCATGGTATGACGATATATGTAACTATCTATCCTGCAAACAACTACCCCCAAAAATGTCTTACAATCAGAAGAAGAAGTTCTTCTCTGATCTGAAGAACTATTACTGGGATGACCCTTTATTGCTCAGGCAGTGCGTTGATAGCCTATACAGACGGTATATACCCAAGGACAAAGCCCCAAAGATCTGGTTTGAGTGTCACTCCTCTCCCTATGGAGGGCACTTGGGTGATGAAAGAACCGCGACCAAGGTTCTCTAGTCCAACTTTTATTGGCCCACTCTTTTTAAGGATGCACACGCCTTTATCAAAGCATGCAACGAGTGTCAAAGAACTGATAATATTTCCCGTAGGAATGAGATGCCCATGTCTGAATGGATTGAAGTGGAGATCTTTGACATATGGAGGATAGACTACATGTGACATTTCCCTTAATCACACGGTCTCAAGTACATTCTTGTTGTGGTGGATTACATCTCCAAGTGGGTAGAATCCATACCCACCACCACCTGTGATGCTAAGTTAGTTATAAAGCTCTTTACTAAGATCATATTCCCAAGGTTTGGAGTACCAAGAATAGTTATCAGTGATGGTGGATCCCAATTTTCTAAAAGGCAATTTGAGTCACTTCTGCACAGATATCGCGTTTGACACAAAGTTGCCACGCCATACCATCCACAGGCATCGGGTCAAGTTGAAGTTTCTAACTAGCAAATCAAACAAATCCTAGAGAAAACAGTTGAAAAGTCTCAGAAAGACTAGTCAGCCAAGCTAGATGATGCTCTCTGGGCAAACATGGCAGCGTACAAGACGCCGCTCGACACCACACCTTATCGTCCAATATATGGGAAAGCATGTCACCTATCTTTTGAGTTGGAGCACAAGGCATTCTGAGCCATTAAACATCTCAATATGGATCCATCCCTAGCCGGAAAGAAGAGGTTCCTCCATCTCCAAGAACTTGAAGAACTTAGGCTTCATGCCTATGAGAATGCAAGAATCTACAAGTAGAGGACAAAAGCCTCACCTACGAAAGAAAGACATCAAGGAAGGTGAAAAACGTTTTGTTGTTTAAATATTCTATTTGACTTTTTCTAGGGAAACTACAGACTAGGTGGTCTGGACCATTTGTGGTAGCCAAGATATATCTGTTAGGAATGATGGAGCTGTACGAAAAAGGTGATCATGCAAAGGGCTTACCAATCAACGGACACCAAGTATCTACGAAGATGAAACTTTCACAAGGAGGTCTGAGTTGCCCCTGGACAATACTGAAGCCACACCTATCAAAGAAGCGTAGCGATATATGAAGATGTCGAGCTAATGACAGAAACCATAGCACTCCTTGGGAGGCAGCCTAAGCTTTTTTTAATTTTCCTAGAATAGGATGTTATTTCCTTTTCCTGCAAAGAACATTGTGAACACTCTCATTGAAATATGTCCTGAGTCTATACCTGTGCAATGCATAGACTCCCACATTTTCTAGACCACCAATTTAGTTTTATCACCTTGATGTGTAATACTAGCTGAGGCGAGGTCCACACCTAAGCCAGTGATGTTTTACATATCAAGCACCCTTTTTATGTGGTTTTCGTCCTTAAAAAATTCTTATAGTTCTTTGATTTCATGCATGTCGGGCATGCACGATGGCGTATATTATCACTCGCATCCTGCATAATGGGTCACTATATCTCCTAGCCTGTAGTGCCCACATTTATCGTGTGTCCACATCTTTCAAGTTTATGATTTCATACAGACATGTCGGGCAGGTATCACGCCCAGCGTGTCGGTCAGATCTCACCTGTATCGCGTGGACCTGTGGCACGTAAAAGGGACGTGTTGAGCAAAGCATATTGGGTGACATGAGCACTGCCCAATACGCATACCAGGTGATGCACTGCCTCCTCGAAAGCCTCATGACGTGATGTGATTAGACGTGATTTACGTTGCTTTGGAAGGTGATTCACATGCATGCGTAACACATGTCCCCATTTTTACCTTTTAACCCCACTCGCGGATGGCTATATACAGTAGCTCGAGATTAATCATGTCGGTTTACCGAAGTTACCAAGGCTTTTTCTCCCATGTCGTGCAACCTCTTGCTACATTAGCTCCCGTGCCATTTTCCCAGTCTACTGACCTTTTGTGCCGTGTTCATCATCTTCCTGCCCAACAAGGTAATGACCCATGTCACATACACATGTGTGTTGTATAAACCCTATCGTGCACTGTAACACTTAGTCTGTATCGTGCATTCTGTATTGTGTCCTTGCCCATGTCGGGCAAAAACCTTAAAAGGGTATCGGGTTTTCCGGCTATCACGTCAAGAGCATCGGTTTTTCTATCACTTATTTTGTATCGGGTTTTCATTTGTGCCGCACGACACCAGTATCGTGTGACAGAATAGATCATGCATCTCTAACGGGAAAGGCTTTAAGCGCATATCAGTTACGCTATCGTTTAAAATGCATGTCATGTTTTATTTCATGTCGCGCGACACAGATATCACACGACATGTTTATCGTGCATCCCTATTGTACTAAGAAAGTTAGGGGGAGCTCGTTGACACTCCCCAAGTGTCGCACGATGCACATATCACTTAGACTGTATCGTGTTCCCTTGTTGTCGACTTTGTGAGCACATCGTTTCCCCTTTTACCCGATATCAGTTTTTAATGATTATCGCTTAAGGAGCATGTCGGGTTTCTCAGTATCGTATTCTTACGTATCACGTGCCCGGATTCGAAAATTTTTTACTATAGCTAGATATCGAGCCTCTGCAACACAATACTAGATTTCACGTGTATCACCCAACCCATATTAGGTGGTACCACTCTTACTAACTCTCGGTTATAACCAACCCTAAGTATTAGGCAGACATAGTTTTGATTTAATTTCCTTATCTAATCTTTTCAAAAAATGGCACATACCAAGCAGACGTCATTCAGGTCGATGAGCAGGGCCGGAGGATCAACCCTGAGGCCACAACTGAAGCCACCACCGAGAAAAAATGCCCCAATCCAGCAATAGTTGGGCCCTTTGAGGCCGAGAAGTGGCCCCGAGTAGAAGCAACTGCAACCCCGACTACGACAGTAGAACCTGAGGTTCTGGCCCACTCGCTGAGGTGTTTCGTGCCGAGGGACGAAGGGCACCAGAGGCGTTACAATGAGTTGGCGGTGAAAGTCTACCGCCCAACCCGGTTCTACCATCATGCATCCTTTAGGCAGGTCGACATTCTCGACAGGCTGGAGAATGTCTTGGAAGCTATCGGACTCTAGAAGATCTATTTCATCTTCTCTCACTCTTACACCGAGCTTACAAAGGAATTCATCTCCTCCCTCCACTGAGTTCCAAACACGCAAGATGAAAGTAAGAGGTACGGCGAAGCAGATAGGCTTCAAGGGTGCCTCTACAACGCAGACCATGAAATAACTGAGAGGATGCTCAATGAGATCTTCTCCTCCAGCAAGGCTGAGAGATAACTGCTAAACAATGGAGCCTGAATCGGTGACAATGACGGCTTTGACCCATTCAAGCTATGGAAGATACAGACGGGCGAGTCCTCATTCAAGCCAGGAAGCAAGGTGGCAACAGTCCACTCCTTCTTCTAGAGGATAGTCCACAATATCATGGCCAGCCTACTCTTCGGTAAATATGAGATGAGTAACCTCTACACTGAAGAGTTGCACCTTATCTAGTATATCATGGCAGGCAAGCTGATCAACCCGGGGTGCTTCCTGCTCAATCGTATGCATCCTATAAAGGATGCCACCAAAGAATACAACATGGGAGGAGTCGTCAACCTAATAGCAGTCGGGCTTACATAACCGAGGGAGCCACACAACCTGTCGCAAACCAGGGGTGACGATAAGATAGATATAAAGTTCCTCACCATGGCAAACATTATCAAGAACGAGGGTCGCGGCCTCTTCTACAAGTTTTCTAGGACCAATATCCTCCTACCCCTCCGAAGATGCATCAACTATGATGTGGAAAAGTTGATTTTGACAATGGAATAGGTCGAAGCTCTGACCTTCGATGTAGCTTACGCTGCCACAACGACCATTCAAGAAAGGATGGCTGCCACAGGGAGGCCTGCACCCACAGAAGCTTGGTGGGACAAGTCATCAATGGTCGTCCTTGAGGACTCACTGATAGACGCCATACTCGAACCAATCACCACCACCGCCAAACTGGTAGTTGCTACTCTGGTGGCTGCTAATGCCACCATCAAACCAGCCATGGCAACCACAATGACATCTACCGTGGCTATAGAAGATGTGCCGACCATTGAGGAGCTCGTCGTCTTAGAAGCAGTCACAGTGGAAGCAACTGCCATGGTGATGCAAGCTTCAGCCCTGTCGTTAATGGAAGAGGCCGCAACCACCCCCTTGGTGCGGCGAGATACCTCTCTCAATGGAGATGAGGTGTTCATTGAGCTCTTAGATGTTGAGCTTAGGTCTGTCCAACAGACCCCAACACCAGCACCCACGACGCCAGCGGTCATCGTGGAGGAGGAAGTAGAGAGTCGAGTGGTGGATCAACATCCGCCCACTCTGCCACCCTCTCCATGACCCCACATTGAGGAGGCAGAGGCAACCCCAAATGTGCCAACACTGTGTCCAGAGGTCATGCCCTCATGTACCATCCTGGTGAACTCACCCCCAACAGACGATGCACATTCAACCGGTTGCATCGCCAATGCGAGGAGTGCCACAAGAAGCCAGATTTGATCGATAGTCCCTTCCTTGTTAGGGCAAGCCTTTAGCTTCATGTTCAACAACTTATGGGAGGTAACACGCAACCACAATGCTACTTTCGCTTCCCTGACCCACAAGTTTCAGTTCCAACAATGGCTAGGCAAATAGGAGCGTCAGTTGCTGACCCTACTTGGTCTCCCTGGCTAACTAGAAGCAATGAACAAAATAATGCAGGCGGTGCTCGAACGCCTAGACGTCATCGAGCAGAGGATCAATGAGAGGGACGCATGCCGCCACTAAAGATGTTCGTGGAGGCTGCCATCACTGCCAACATTCTCATCTCCATCATCATCATCTACAACTCATCATCATCATCTCCAACTCATCATCATCTCCAACTCATGCTTCGACGCCAGTGGGCCCTCAACAATGCCTGGGGAGGAGATGACAAATAGAACCGCCAATGGGGCCCCCAAAAAATAAGAGAGTACTTGTGGCATCGAAGCATCTACTCCCATACAACTACTAGAGCCGGCTGAGGTAGAAGAAGAAATGTCTAAAGGCCTAGCGGATGATTCATCTAAGGGAGAAGGGGTGATCTGTATAGCTCGCTTGCTGAGCAACCCCCACGAGCGAAGAACTTGGTGGCAGATGCATTCTCTGTGCCCTCCGAGATTTCAGACTTTGAGATGGCCAACTTCGACAGGTGAACCATTGGATATTTGACGATCTGGGACCAACAACTGTTAAATATGGTCATGAGGCCGCAACTAGAAGAAGAAGCTATCCTCTGGAGCGATGGATGCTTCTCCATTTGACGGTGAGCACTCAAAGCAATGTTCTGCTCAGAATCCATCATAGGGAAGATTCTGTTCAGAGTTCTAGAAGGCACCATGATCGAGAATATCACGCTCAGGATAGGACGATAGCCAATCTACAACACCACTCCGGCCTTAGCTAGGCGACTTCTAGTAGAGGTGGATAACACACAATCGGAGGTTAATATGCTGAAAATTGTAGAAGAGCACAACCCCAACCTAGTACTGGCCCCCCACAAGCATAGGGGGTATTGGTTCCTCTACGTGGCTGACCTCCTCTCCCATGAAGTTACCTTGCTTAGCTGCTACTGCATGGAGGTCCCTCACCTAGAGCACATATTCCTCCACCCCAAAGACACCGACCTCAGGCTCCTGCCTCTGCGTCTCCACTGGGTCATCAAATAAGGCATCTAACGCCACATCGGCATCTAGAACTTCTACGCGATCAAGGACTTCCCAATTCAAGAAGACTCGAGGAGCGGAAATAGAGCCTTCATCATCTTACACACCATGGAGCTGTTGAACATCTTTAGATATATACGGAAGCTCCAGGACACAAATTTCTATCATCTCAGGAGCATCTACGTGCTATTACTGATAAAAGACAAGTGTTATTTCCAAGATCCAGAGCTTCCAGAGGATCTGCTGGAGACAGACTCTGATTCTGATTCTGATTCCCACTCTTCTCCAGCCAGCAGTCCTCCAAGAACAGAGGTCGAAGGCTCCTTTGACATCTTCAGGATAGGCAAGCAGATAGAGAAATTATAAACCCTGCTCACCCCTGGAGGTGCCTCTATCTCTCCTGTCATCTCCGACTCTATCATCAGCAACATTGACCGTCCTGCTTATAGCTTTCTATCTCAGAAACATGTCAATCATATACTTCTACAACATGTTGATTCTAACACTACAAACATCATCTATGAGAAGAACGATGTAGTGGTCCACATCGACAATCTACATGATTTAGTCAAGGATGGCGGATGTTTAGCTATGATGGGGGCATCAACTTACATCACTCTTCTGAAAGAAAAGATTGGACAACTCTACATAGCACATCCGATGTTGTTCAACAATCTTTGCCTAGCCGACGAATCTGGGGCGCGTGAGCTGTTCCAACTCAAAATCAAGAAGTGTATGCCATGTATAATGTTCCTCCCTATGTTGCACGACAACCATTGGATGCTTATCATGATATACACCCACGCCTGCATGGGTATCTTCTACCATAGCTCAAATGCCAACAGCGACTGGCTGACGGAATTTTCTACAGTGTCGGAAACACCCCTCGAACGTTTAGCAAAGAAATACTACACTGAGGTGGTGGCCATGATAAAGCCACATCTTCAAGACCCAGCAACAACCTAGTATGACTTCCATTTCTGCCACCGCAGTCTACAGCAAGCTCCCCTATCAAATGACTGTGGAATATACGTGCTTCACTGAATATCCCGCATAGCAGCAATGAAGAAGGCACCAGAGAAGCTCTATGATATCGATTACCACACTGAATGAGGAGAATACATCATGGATCTCCTAAACACTGAAGGTGCATGCATCTGTTGAACCCTCACTGATCTATGACTATTCTCTCCTATTCATCACACTACTCTAGGATAGAGTGTGGGATAAGTTTGGGGGAGGACTTCATAGCATTAGTGAGGGAGGTACTCTAAAATTTTCTCCTTCTTTCCATTTTCTTCCCTCCCCTCATCATACTCTGTGTATACATGTACATTAATGTTAGATAGAAAGCAATACATACACAATATTTACACAACTTCCTATTTCTCAAAATTGTAAAAATTACTTTATCATAAATATTAGGTACAACTTCTTCCAGTTGGTTCTCTCCATGTCTAAGGTGGTGTACATATCTTCTATTCTCTCTTGAAAATGTAGTCTTAAACGACAAAGGCTATAACTTTTCTATGCTAATTTTGAAAAATAATCTCATTCCAGCTAAAAGATGTGCATGTGAAGGAAAAAGTTGCCCAAACAACAAACTCCCTTTTCCCTACCCATTAAAATCCCAAAAGGTGAGGAAAACCTTATGAGAGTGAATAAAAACATGAGAGTTGTGCCAAAAAAAACATTTTTCTTCCCAAAGGTACCCATCATTAGGCATGGTAGATCTGGGGTAGTGGTATGTAGGATGTGAAATCACTACTCTAAAGCCAACTGGCTTGGACTGTAGGGACCACTTGCCCATTAACGGAGACGTACCTGGATGGACCAATGAGATATAAGAAAAACCCAAAAGCCTTAAGCCTTCCTGAAAACCCCACCTTCTACTCCCAAGATTCAAGCAGTTTGGTGTGAAAGCTAACTTCAAAATCATGCACCAAAAGTCTCACAAAAGTTGGGGAGAAAATTTTGTTTCATAAGGAAAGAAAAATAAAGTCCATTGTTTGTGATCAGACGTAATTTTCCTCAGGACATTCTAAAATCTACTTAACCCTTTATCCGAAGACTACGCCTGGTTTTGAAAAGTACCGCAAACAAAAGATTTAAAATAAGTATAGATTGATTTAGTATAATCAAAATACTAAGTTTGGGGGAGTTGATAACACCCATTTTTATGGCTTCTGGAGCTTATATTTTACAATCAACACATCCTCCAAACCTAACTTCCTCTTCATTTTATCTTATTTGTTGTATAGAAATCATGCCCACTATGTCCCTGATAATATTTCCCATCTTTTTTAGATTTTCTCTTATTTCTTCAACAAAAAGAGCACCATTGGGACCTTCAGGCCCATCAGCAAGGAAGTACCCATTCCGGCCCAGTAGCATGTGAGGCAACACACCCTCCTACCTGTCACAGTTGCTGCCCGATACGATGACAACCCAACACAGGTGTGTTGTGCGAGAGCCCTGGTCGCTGCAGCTCTTTACCCGATAAGGTGCCTTACTCGTCATGGTTCGCCACCCAACGAGGTCGATTACACGATTTAGATACCCCTTGGTGCATCAGCCTGCCAAGGTCCTATCCTACCACAGTTGTGCACGATGCACCCGCTGCCTGGCACGATTGATGACCTGACATGCGTACCAGGCGAAAGACATATCAGCCCCTTTTGAGGACCTCGAGAATGGTGCCAGAATGAAGGATACATGGTCCAATAAAAGCCATGACTCCCATCAACTTGCTGCCTATAAATAGCAGCTACAAGCCTATGATGGGACGAGTCAGACCCTACAAGTGCTAACTCTTAGATCATAGGAGCTAGTGCATCGAGTTCCAGATCCTATTGGGTGATACTAGGTGAGCAAACCCCCAACCTGAGAGGGATGGGAGGAGTTCACTTAGAAACCATTCTGGTAGCAGCAAGTAGTGCAACATGACCCTCAAGGCTACTTCAACATGTCGGGTCCCTACCTGCGCTTCAACCCGACACGGCTCACCCACCTATACCCAACACGAGGAACCCGAGAGCCTTAAGATAATGCTTACCTGATAGGTATCCTAACTTGGCACGGTACCCAATCTGATATGCTCTACCCATCACGACTGCATCCCGACACGGTCAGCAGCTCGACACGACCATATCGGTAAAGGGTCCTATCCCGATATGCCCCTCACCCGTCACGGTTCACGACCCGACACGGTCTAGAACCCGACACGGTCGTATCCCGATAGGTCCCCTACCCGATACCGAGTTAACATTATCTTAGGTGTTTGCGGCTATGTACTTCGATCTCCTAAATTAGGGAGATCGATACCTATCTTCCCTTTTATAGCATTTACTTTCCTTTAATTACAACATTGTAACTAAACCTTTATGTCTCTTTATGATTATTGGAATTAGTGGAGTTTATATCATCTTGTTCTATGTATGGCTTCCTTTTGTTAGATGATTTCTTTATAGCATCTGAGTTCTAGTCTCTTCTTTCTAGATCACGATTTTGACTAACTATTGAATCGTATTTCTTGTTTTGACTCCTTTGAGAGAGGGATGTCGTAAACTCTAGAGCTTGGTCTGATTCGGGTGTATGAGAGTACCCATAATCAGGGATGCCTCGACCTATCTTTCCACTCCAATCCACGCCTGGTACCCTCAAGAGAGGGAACTTAGTGCATGGCTAGTTGGCATCTTCTTTGAGGGAAGAAGGCGTAGGATGTAGGCCATCGCCGCTTGTTACAGTTAGGTTTTCTTCCTTCATGCTATACTCCGAAGATAGTCGTATGTCCTCATTTTCCTTTATATGAAAAACTTTCATAAAAACTGCTAAACCCCAAACCTTAATTCATCTGGTAACTCCCTTTGGGGATAGATTTTTTTGGTTTAAATCTTTATAGCTCTTTCTCCTTACATCAAACCTTATCCTTCAACTTTTCGGCATGCTTAGACAAGTAAAACTTGAGTTCTGAAGCGCTATTCTTCTGATCCATGTATTCGACCCCGAACTACTTCGACCATGTGCTAGTTGTAGGAGTCTTAAACATTCGGGTATTATAAATTACTAAAGTCTGATGACCTAGACATGTCTCCATTTTTGGACCCACATTTAAGGCTTGTCAACCACACTTGGTAAACACTTTATCGTTGTGGAAGAAGTGTCTCTAATGAAAGGTTGTGGGCCCGATTTATTGGGGTTGGTCTGTGGTCGAGGTACCTGAGTGCAGGAGTACTTTGCTTGTGGTCCAAGCTTCGAGGCATGTGCTTCAGGGTATGTACTTAACTAATCATGTCAGTGGGAAGCTTTGTAGAAAGGCCATCAATGTGCATTGTCTCGCAATACTTTCATTGGTGGAAGACCACAAGCCGGGCATCAATGTCTGGATGAAGCTTCCTTGTCAGTCATAGGCACAGGGGTGTCATCGATTGTCAAATGTTGATCCGCAATTGGAGTGTAGCTCAATATTGCTTGAGCATTGAATGACACTAGGGGGCGTTGACGTTGGGGTACCGACTAAGCATCGGTCTGACCCTTAGGTCAAGTCTTGATGCGCTTGTGCAGACTACAAATCGCGATATCAACACACTTGGAATCAGAGCTTCTAGAAGATTGGGCATTAGAGTTGGGGTTCAGTCAGAGCATTGATGTTGGTAGTTGATCGGGACTCCTTTAGTTGTTTTGATTGAACCTCCGTCGGTGAGGAGCACAATCCCACTATCGGTGTGAGACCGATGATTAGTCTGCACTTCTTGTTCCATCAGAGCTGACACATATGGATCTAGGTCCTTCCATCAGTTGACACGTTAGTGACTTCCCTATGTTGCTCTTTGGTGTTGTCCTATGTTGATCAAACATTCATCAATCATTGGTTCCTCCAGATTGATGGAAATGCTATGAACTTGTTATTTCCCAGCAAAAGATGCACTTTTGTAAATAAGTGAGGTCATATCACTAAATGCAAGTAATAGTGAGATTTATCACATAAAAGTTTAGGATGATAATGAAAATGAAGGATAACTCAGACGTAACATTTACAAAGTTAAATGCGATTAACCTCCGAAATTGTTCTATATTAAAACGACCAAATAACCTCATCAGAAGGAAAGAACCACTTTAATTATTTTGTATAATAATGCCCATACATTTTTGAGTAATCTTTTTTTTTTCACAAGCAAAGAGTCTGGCTATTCCATGCAAGTGTGACATTTTTGAGTAATCTATATAACGCAAACAACGAAACTACTATGTATTTGATATAATATATACTAAATGGTATGGTTAATGATTTATCCCTACCCTTACCAACGTAGATAGCGGGTTCGTAGATAGTAGGTTAATGAATAAAGAGTAAGACAAACCCTTACTCATACCCTTACGCTGCAGGGTGTGGGTGAAGAAAAAGCAGTAGATCACACTGTTTGGATGGAATGAACTTAAACCCGCATCTGAATAATGCCGGTTTTGTTTGTACTGCTTGTCGAGCCTCGTCCCAACTGAGTTAATTGGGCTTTCAGTCTGGAGTTGGGCCTATCATTCCTAGCTTTTATAATCATATTTTTCTGAAACAGATTTTTTAATCAATTGGAAACCAGAGTTGATTTCACAGAGAAATGTGGCTACAGTTTCCCTTTCCTTTTCTTCTATTTATATTGGAGTGCTTGGCTCTCGAGACGTCCGAACGCCCACAAAAGAAGATCCCTTCCAAGCATCCCCAAAGCCCAAATCCCGGTCATCAAACTACGAACCGGCAGTCTTGGACTGCAGTATCCAACGTGGACGCCTTATTGTTGAAAGGCCTAAAGAAAACGGCAATGCGCAGCCTTAACAAAAGTTTCGGATTGTGAGAAAATTTGCCAGGGAATAGTTAAAGAAGAAGATCCCTTCCAAGCATTCCCCACCCAAGGACTAAAAGCCCGTTCATCAAACTAACAACTAGCTGTCTTTTGACCGCAACGCCCATCTTTAACGAAAAAATCAATCTCAAATGTAATCAGGTTAGTGCGGAGAAAATAGCCCTCGAGCAAGGGAGGAAGAAGTCCATATTACGAGTTGCATCTTTTAAAAGATAATTATGCGATTGTGAAGCCTGGTGATATTAGTTGGTAAGCCGCTGCTTTCAACAAGAAAACAAAAGGCTTGTGGAACAAGTACGACGTAAACGTCTCCACATGCGGCAGTACAAAAATCCTCTTATTAGCTTTAAGGCGCACTTGATAATTAATGATAAGCCTAAATGGTAAAGATCATGCCGGCACATATAATGTTTGATGCGGACCTCGGCGAGCTGGTTTGAGTCAAATTCGTGGCTAGAGAGTATTTCCCCACTCATCATTAAAGTAGTGAACCCGGCTCAAATATTAATTAAATAACCATCAATCTAATAGGGTTGCATACAATGGACTACGCCGAACGAACAATACATAGCGGCAGCAAGTTGAAGATATACCTAGATAAAGACACACTATTACATATGAGTATTAACAAACACAAGCACATACACGTGGTTCATGATACATTTGTATCATACAAATAAAAGAATTCGAATATTAGGATCAAATTAGATACTAAAGATATCTGAAATCGGTTATTGTTTCATATAGTAATAAATTCTAAGACAAAAAAACCACATCATTCTACACGATTACCATTTACATTTTCTGGATGATGTTATTGTGAGATTAGCTTGATAGACATTCTAATGAAAGTGTAAAATTAGCTTAGTAGATTGAATTTGCTTCAACATATCATACTTCTAAAATTTCTAATGCTCACTTGCATGTCTATGATTCTAGTTTCCTTGGTGGATTCAAGACATTTTAGCCTTTTTTTGGCCTTCTTCCATCTAAGAGCTTCTTCTATGCTCTCTGTTTTATTTCTTTCCCTCTCATTTTATTCATTGGGTGGAGTTTCATGAATTTTCATTGTAGAATTCGATTCATCTAGTTAAAGCACCTTCCTTTCTCTCTCTTTTACCCTAGTTGCTTTGACTTAGCTTGGAGGTATCATCTTGGAGATTGAGTATCGATTTTGGGGTGTATAGGAGGATATCTCTTGTAGATCTTTATTGGTGCATTCTTTGACCACCATCTAAGGAGAGTAGATATAGCTTCTACTAGCACTTTTTGCCTACAAATCATCACAGACCCTAAATATCTTGCTTAAAACTTGATCTATAGGTCCAAGAATGGAGTATGTATTGATTGTTTTGCTATAATATGGATTGGGTACAAAGTTACATATCACCCCTACTCTCTAATGGTGATTAATGGTATCTGTAGTATGCTCACTTATTGGTATAAGGGCTGAAATTTGGAAATTCATGCTTTTATGCCTATAGTACTCTTTTAATGGTATTTTGATACCATGCTGGTGGAAAGTGAATTATACATTATATATATCCTCTGCTCTCTAATGTTGACTAATGGTTGTATTAGTATGCCCTCTTATTGGTGCAAGGTATGAAACTTCAAAACTCATGCCTTTATGCCCTAAAATGCTCTGTTTACGGTATTTTGTTACCATGATGGCGGAAACCAAATTATGCAACTGTCCTGATTGTTTGCATGTGATCGTAAGATCGAATTATTATTATTTTCTAATTACTATGCTGATTAATTTTTGTTGGACTTAGACTTGATGCTTAAAAGTAGCTTGATTATGCATAAAAATGGCCCTTTTATGGAAAATCTTGTTCTAAGTGCATTTATCACATGCCTGTCAGTTCTAATCTAATACCAGCATGGTGATTTTGGCTTTCGAGTGAATATAAATGAATCATTTCAGGTAGATGTGAAATATCTATGTGGGTGTCACCTTAATATAGCCTTAAGTGGTGATTTGGTTTTGATATGTCCTAATTTGATAAGTCGAGCCTTGGTGTAACATCCCTGACCTGGGTTATGAATTAACCCTAGATGTTTTGACTAATAAGGTTGAGTAAATGCTTAATCTTATCTTGGGAAAAGTAATTAGGGCTCATGAGAAACTTATGTTTCAATTTTGGTCATGTTTGAACAATGTTGAAGCAATGTTTGCCTATTTTGGACTAAAATGCAAATGACCCAAGTTGAGGGGTTAAATTGCAAATGTTGCATGATAAGATGTTCCTCTGATGTGGAGACATCATAAGAATGAATATGATGTAGTGATATGATTTTCACAAGCTTGGGCACCAAGATTAAGCTTATAAAGCAATCCTTGTGCATTAAAACCTAGTTTTGGTGTAAAGTGCAATTTACCCAAAATCTAGGGTTCAATATGCAAATTAACACTTCAATAAGGTCCGTAATGTTTCTTGGAATTTTTTAGAGCAAAGAAAATGAGAGGAGCGCCTCATTTGAATTAAGTTGGAGGAGAGAGAATCTTGATATTAAAATAATCAAGATTTAATCCTAAGTGAAACCCTAATTCAATTTAGGGCAAAAATGAATGTATTAATTAAAGGGCTTTCAACCAAAATTAAAATGGTTGAATTCAGATGTGTGTGGATGAGTTTAAGGCCTTGCAAAGGCACGAGCATATCCTAAGGAGGTGAAATTCCACTCACCAGTATAATAAGAAAAAGAATTTCCACTCAAATATGGATATTCTTATTATAAGGGTTAAGGTGCTTAATTTCTTTTCCCTTAATTCATGGATAATGGAATGGAGATCGGTGGGGATAGAGATGTCCTTGCATGCAAGAAATCAAGGGGGAAGTGGTGGCAACAATTTTGGAATTAAAAGACTTTTATAAAGTATTTTATCTCTCATCAATTTTCTTATAAAAGTACCCTTTCCAAGCCAAAACAAAGGATTTTTTGGATTTCTTTCTTTCCCCTTGCTTGTAAAACGACCAAGGAGCTGTGGAGGAGCAGGAGGATGACCCCCAACCTGTTGGTAAGGTTCTTGACCTCGTTTCACCTTGAATTAATGGTGAAAATCGAAAATCAATGCATGAATTCTTCATAACTCGATTCCCTCTTCAATTCTAGCCAATTATTTTTCACTCAAAGCTTGAGGAATACCTTTGGAATAGTGAAAGGAGTTTCATCCACCATTTTTACCATGATCTTGGAGCTTTGGAGCTCAATTGGAGGTGGGTTTTATAACTTGCACCCATAATGTTATTATTACAATCAATTCCTTATCAATTGATGATCATTTTTATGTTTCCGAAATTAAGTTTGGTTGATTGATGCAATCTCCATGGAAATCACAGTAGATTTCATGCGTTTAGAGCTTTATGATGATGACATCATCATAAGCACACACCTCCCCAAATATCTAGGGCAAACAGTTTCAATGTTGGGACCAATCGGTTTCACCAAACCGTTTGGTGGTTTGGGTCCCAAACCGTTTGGGATGGTTGACCATTTGAGATGGTTGACCGTTTGAAGATATATGCTATGGTTCTTGGATTTTTATCCAAAGGTTTCAATTGGTTTGATCTTGAAGGTTTCAATTGTGTATGATTACTTAATTGCAAACCCTAATCGACTAAGTGCTGAATTTCCAATGGATTGAGATGATGGTTTGGGTTGATTCACCCAAATGGTTTCAAAACCATTTGGGGATCACCCAAACGGTATCAAGACCGTTTGGGGGTCACCCAAGACCGTTTGGAGGTCTAGGGTTAAGTATGGATAAGTGTTTGAAGGTCCAAAGGTACCAAATTGAATTGCAACTAAGTGTTGATTTGATAATCAATCAAATGGTCCAAAACCCTAATTGGGTGTCATGCTTTTTGATGATGGAATGGGAAAACGGTCTCAAGACCATTTGGAGATCAACCAAACGGTCTCAATACGTTTGGTGGTCATCCAAGACCGTTTTAGGTCAGGTTATATCATGTGATGATGATAGTTTATTGATTTCAATCGATTTGATTCCACAATGTCAACCATTGATGGATCCTCGATTTCAAACCCTAAGTAATGGTTTCTTGATTATCAAACCTAGTTCAATTGGGTTCAAAACCCTAAATTTAAGGTCTAATTGAATGGTGATTCATTGGTCCAATTGATGAATACATTAGTGGTTCAATTTGTAATTGGTCCATGGATTGAAACATTGAGTCGATTGAGTGTTGATGTGACTTTTTGGTCCATGCGATTTTGAGAAGGTTTGGACCAAACGGTCTCAAGACCGTTTGGGTCCAAACGGTCCCAAGAACGTTTGAGTCCAAACGGTTTTAAGACCGTTTGGGACCAAATGGTGTCAAGACCTTTTGGGACCAAACGATCTCAAACCGTTTGGAGACCCAAAGTGCAAACGGTTTCAATACCTACTTTGCCCAATTGGTTTCAAGTATAACTTGTTCAATTGGTTTTCAACCAATTAATGTATGAGAACCAAGATCATTGAGAGTCTAAGTAATTAACTTTGTGAAGATCAACATGGTTAACCTATTTGAATATCTCATGTAATTAAAGGTCCAGTATGGTGAACCTACTTAGATACTTAATGCAATTGAAGGTGATCAGTTGGGTTAACCATTGAACCTAATTGATGGTTTAATTTATTATACCATTTGAACATATAATATTATCAAAGGTCAATCAGCTATGTGATTATTAATGATGTAGACCCATGATGATTATGAAGGTGAACCCTAGCTTTGTGTGCTCAAGTAAAGAGTTGACTTAAATTAATCGTGGGATAAGTTAACATCCTAGAGAGGATGAGAGGGAGAGTGAATGGTAGAGATGATTTCTTACTTAATTAAGCCCTAATTCTCTCATTGAGAATAAATGTGTAATCAGGGTTTGATTCATATTATGAGATCATAAAATCTTCATTGAAAAGATTGATGTACCTTGATCCTAAACTAGAGCAAGGTTATGTGAAACCTTAATTTAAGGGAAAAGCTCAGTGAAACCATAATCTAGGGTGATGATGTAACCCTAACTTAGTGTCACAATGCAAGAAACCCTAATTTAATGAGAATTGTATATCCTAACCCTAATTTGGGTATGAGGAAAGAGAAACCCCACTTGGATGTGAATGGTAAACCATAATCCCTAAAATGGGATAAAGGTATATGAAACCCTAATATAGGGAAGTGCCATTAATGCTAATGTGAAGCCTTAACACTGGGTGATGTGTTGTGAAATCTTAATTTCACATAATACTAGGTGAAACCCTGATATAGAAGAATGTTATGTGAAACTTTAATGATGAGCGATTCTAGGTGATATCTATATATGTTTATGAGATGCTAAGTGAACCTTAAATTATAATTATGGAAATACTATTCCTATTGATGGAATAGTGATTAATGTTTTGACAAATGAAATACCTAGAGGGGTTGATTATGAATATCCTTGTATGAATAGTCCCTGACTCAAGGGTGAGTCCATATCTTTGGCAATGGTTGTGTGTTCTAAAATAGATGAATCATGAGCAATACATAGCATAATGAATGTGATGGGATAGTGCATAAGTATTAGGATGAGTGATACCCTAATACAAGCTAAGTGAATAACTCAGGTAAGATGAAGGTGTTGAGGGAAGTGATACATCAAGGTATGATAGATATCACATCCAACACCCCAATTCTGATATACCATGATGAGTTCTAAGTTCATCATAATTGGAATGGATGACACATGAAATGTGCCATGTCAATTGTTACATTGAGATGTAATGCACCTTGATGGTTGTAGGCTAGCATGCCTTATGAAAAGGTTAATCCAAATCAATAGACTATGATACAATCATAGTCAGATAAAGACGAGAAAGAAACTCATACTTGGTGTTGATAATACATTCAACGATGAATGATGAGGATACATAAGTATGTTTGAATACTTATGATATCTATTTTTGGTTTCTAGCTTTGAGAAGAAATGGAATAGGGATGGTCATTAATAATATGATCTTAAAAACCCAAGTGGTTATTTATGGAACACCCTAATGAAGGGTGCTGATATAAAAGAGAAACCATGAACCCTAAAAAGGGAACAGTGGTATTACTTAGTGTTGTATGGTACTGATGTGAAAGAGAAATCATGATCCCTAAAAAGGGATGATACTACTTAGTGTTGTATGATACTGATAGGAAAGCATTATAATTGTTACCATGAATACTAATCATGCAGGGATGATGAGATGAGAAGCATAGCCAGGTATGGGCTATGATGCTTTTTATTGAGAAAGTTTTATAGGCTCTATAAGCCTTCATATGATTTGTGTAGTAAGAATCAATGAGATTTGTGTACTATGTAAAATAACATTGTATAGCAAGAATTATGGTGTCTTTGGTCAGATGATCTGAAAGTAAAAAAATTACCTAACAAGTGGTAATAAGTATCCTATGGTGAATTATGGGTTCAAATATCCAGATGCTATAATCATGATGATGAACTTGTTAAGAAGAGGAAATGTACTTGGTGAGTTGAGGGATTAATATCCCAACACTTTGTTAAAAGAGTATGGCTACAAGCCATGACTCCACAATGATAATGCCAGGTAGTAGATATATGATCTAAGCCTGAAGATAGTTAATTTTGTGGCAATGATGTTGTAGTGAATAAATGTTTACATGTTCTTCATATTCCTTAATGAATAAGTGACATGTGGCTCTTTCAAGTTATAGCTGCAATGTTTTAGATAAGAATAACATTCTAATCTATTAGATATTGAATTATCTGTTGTTAATCAAATATGAATCCTCTGTGCATATTTATCTTCTTAAGCTGCAATAATAATGTTACTGGCGGAGAGTTATATCTCTCGCTGGGGCAATTTACAATTGTCTCACCCCCGTGGGAACTACATTTTTAGGTGGACGCGAATGAGGAGATTGGAATCCTTCAGTAGGAGAAGGACAACAACAACATCAGCAGGGATAGCAGTGAAGTCTCAGGTGGAGACACTGGCTGTTATGCCTTGTATAGTTATAGATAGAGTCCTATGTGTCGTCTCTGTACTCTCAGGTCCTCAGAGTAGTAGTTAGTGCTTTCGAGATTTTGGCCCAGTGCCTCGAGATTTTATACTACTTGTGTTTAGCTTGACAGGACAATTAATGCTTGTAATTCTCAAAAGGAGATGATACAGAATATGTACATGTGAACAAGAATGTAATTATGTTACTTTGGTTCTATGTGAGAAAGTTTTTCCTTTGATGGTTCTCTTGATAAAAAGGTTTTAATTTTTAGTGATTTTTGGTAATCCGCTGCTTAGTGAACGCTTCCGCATTAGTTAATCTTGTTTTTGTGAGACAGACGTCACATTTGGTATTGAAAAAGATGATTAATGATACCTGAATAGATACTTTGAATCATATCTTAATATGTTTCAGATCTTTTGTAGTTGTTATACTTGATTAATCTAACAATTACACATCTACATGCTATTATAACTTGATTCATGTATTTAAATGTGAGTAATTGGTTTAATTAATCAAGTGTAACCCTAATCATGTAGTGCCCTAAGACCCTAGGAACTAATCTACTGTCTGGAAATAGGGATAGCCAAATGAGTTTCTATGTATTAGTCTTGAATGGTGAGAAGGATCTCGAAGTCATATATTGTTGAGTATATGTGGGTGATAGAGGTTTGTGATTAACATCTAAGATGTATATGTGTTTGAGCATTGTTGCGGTTGTAGCTCTAGCATATTAGAACAAATGAACGTCATTAGAAATAAGTTGATCAAACCCCATTTTTTCTCACTCATTACAATTCATGATAATGTTTATTCTTTCCATAATGACGAAGTTTATTCCATATATCTATTTCCACACTTTTTTTGTATTTGCCTCATTTTCACCTATTTCATCTATTGATTTTCACCCAACTTTATGCAGTTCGGCGATTTATGTACAAAAGTGCTCTTTTTTTAACTTAAATGAAAATTTCCCTCCAACTATATTTTATAATCCTTTATTCATAAATTACCTAATCAGATTGTCATGAATAAAATATTCCTTGTTCCCAAAGGATATTCAATTGCCTTTATCTTTACAAAAATTCATATTTTATCTATAATAATGAAAAATAATCATGAATTAATGCCTCGTCATCCTTGTTCATTATTTTAATAAACTTTATACAAAATCCACTCTTTCCATTGATGTTATCCGATTTTTCTCTAGAATTTTCTTAAAATATCTAGAGAATTGGGATGAAAAAGTCAAGTTTTATCCTTCTTGAGGACACCCAAAAAATTGTAATCATTCACTATGTGACAAGTAGAGGATCGACACAATTCTCGAGCATGTCCAACATAATGCATCATTGTAATCTCCCACCACTCCAGACTCTTACATCATGAACACTTGAACCTTAACTACCCTATAAATAGATCTCATATCCACCATATTCCAAGCTCCTTTCTTATTGTATTGAATCCATACCATCAACTACCTCTCTCTTAACATTTTGTTTTGCTCAGTCTTAGAGGATTCGTGACGCCCCACGCCACAAAAAGCGAGCTAACTCAAAACCAAACTACGGACAATAAAACTAAACACCCAGGTTACCATCAAACACTGGAAATTTAAACTGATTTCATCAAACCATAGAAGTCACATCATAGTGCATGGGTCGATAAAAGTCACCTATTTTATATATCACCTTCCCAAAACATTATAAAAGATATTATTCACTGGCTCTCAAGCCACATCATGTCACACAAGGTAACCTATTTATATACATATATGCCATCTCTATATAGCAATGGGCATAAAGACAAAACCTCATATTGGTACGTACAACAAAAACCTCCCCAAGGACCTGAGTGTACAAGGACGACACATATGACTCTACTTCTATACACAAGCAACATATCCAATATTGCAACAACTACTGGTTCTCTTATTTCTCACCACCAACAGCATGATCTCTACTTCCTTGTGCTTGGTCACCTAAAAGATGTGGAAACCCACAAGGAGAGATCAAACATCCCAACAATAGATATAACTCTCTACCAACATCTACTAAAAGTAAATATAAGCTAAGTAGGTAAAACAACATACTAAGTAGGGAAAGCAGATTCAACTAAATGATATGTACTCAATAGGTAAGCAGATTAAACAAGACTAGGCAGTAAGCACTAAGTAGTAGATCAAGTTGTATTCTGAAAAGGAATATGAAGAACATGTATAACAATCGATTTCTCTTACCGTCTTATAATTCAAGAAAATAGTAAAAAGATAAAGTAAAGGCTCAATCAATGTGAGACGTATGTCACCTTAAGCACATATAATACACAGCTGTGTTACATGTTTTATTATTATTGCCCCGAGAGTTTGAGTTGTACCATCTAAATCTAACCAACTACTAAGTTGAAATCTGTGCCATACAAGGTCAAATGGAAGAGATGGAATCCACAACCTCTCCACACCTCTTAGTTAGCACAGGAGAAACACTACAAAGACATACCCGTCAATTGTAAAGATGACATATAGTCAACAGAAGGATCAGCTCACGCATGGCCATCCATATAAAATGCCTAGCCCACCTTGATATAGGTAATGAAACCAGAAGAACATGCCCATGCATGTCCATTCTTAAAAGAAGAAGTGGCTCACGCATGACCATCCATATTACAAGGAGATCGGCTCACGTATGGCCGTCTCATATAACCTATAATTGTGGACGCAAGGAGATACCTCAAATTGCACCCCCACATATTAAAAAATATGCACTTTGAGTTATACTCATTCACCAATCAAACAATTAAAGCTAAAACTGGAAAGGATATATTGCACATGGCACCTACATGATTAGGGTTCCACTTGATTAGTTAGCCAATTGGGTGACTTTCAACATCAATCAAGTTACATCATATAATGCTAAAACAAACTTTACAAGAAATAAGGGTACATTGCAACTCCGAAGATATAAAACATACAAGGTATGATCTTTTCACACAATCACCACATGGTACTCAAAACTTTGCCATTCACAAGGCAAACACCAATGTTACACATCATTGTGGGATATCAATCCCTTAATCACATCACTTGAGGATATCACCTCTCAAGGCATCAAACCATCACCAGGTCATAGGACCTATCACATTAAACTCTACATGTTCTTCATCTCATTATGCCTCATCTGTGTGTAAAATCACCACACCGTATCATATAATCACCACCATATCATACACAAACCATGGCATACATATCACTTACAAGGTTAGGGGCTTATTAACAAGAGAGAGAAAGCATTATAGTAATACAATTATCTCAAGGAGAGAAAGAAAACACATCTCATAGCTCATCATTAGGGTTAGGGATCCATGCTCAGCTGATTATGGTTTTGTAGATAGATCAAATCACTAAACCCTAGATCTGGCACCTCCCATATTCTTGGAACACTTTAGGGGTCAGAAATCATCATAAGGATTAAGTGAAAAACTATCCACACAACACTACTCGTGGCTTAACATTACTCATTATGTGTAGCGATTGAGTACTCAAGCATGTGTCCCGACCACCCACCAACATGGGTTCCAACCACCCACCATTAAAGCGTCTCAACCCCCACCATCCATGTGTATCGCAACCACCACCCTCTATTGTGTCTCGACCATGACCGACACCATGATGTCACGACCGCAACATACCAAAAAAGGGGGGCATGTATCAAACTCAAGAACAAAGACCATGTCACGAGCTCAAGAAATGTGGACATGTTGTGACCTCCAACCTCAAGGAGAGCAACCTGACCAAAACTAAGGTTGTCTCGACCTCAAACAACTCCATGGGTCATGACCAACAAAAGATAGGTGTGATATCATGACTACAACAAGAGTAAAGGTCACTAACATCATAAGATCATATATCTCTTCTGAAACAGAAGCAAGGTCCTAACTAATTCAGGGTAGGCATCTCGACCAAACGACAAGCCATTATCTTGAATGATACCACAAAAAGATCAATGTGTAATTGTGGCAACACATCCCATTATCACACAGATAACGAGGTGTTATGCGAAAATGTGCGGAAATCACCATAACCACAACTAATCAAAAACACGGGTTAATTAAAACCGATTGCGGAAAACTGATAAACTGTGAAACATATTACATTCCAGTCCATATCCTACAAGAAAACATGTTATATACATATCCATACAAGCCTGGATACATGTCCACAGCTTAGCGCAACAGCTGTCCTGTCATAACCATGAGTTCATCACCTGTTATATACATAAAGGCCCACATCCGGCCAGCAGCAGGATATACAAACGATATCGGTCGTACATTGTAAAACAACGTCAAACACCGCCAAGGACCTGAGAGTACAGGGATGACTCTAGACTCTACTACAAAACATTCAGAACAGCAACATCTCCAAAGCTTGCATTCTATAGATCTTCTCGCTACTCGGCCGCAACTCTGCGACCACCACCAAGACAAGCTCGACCACCTAAAAAAAAGTGAAAACTAGCGGAGTGAGACAATTGAACATTGTCCCAGCGGGAGGCATAACTCTGTGCCAAAACTACAAAACCTCAGATAAGATAAAGCTTATCTCAGCAGATTATTGATAAAGAATATAACAAGAACAGTTATAAGTAACAAGCCATCCTGAGTCTTACCAGCGGTATCAAAAGGGCATATAACCACTATATTTCCCAATGGAACATGATTGACAAGATAAATTATATGAGACTCACCACAAAAGAGTAATGCATAAACAACTACAATATAATTAAAGTTCACTACACAAACAAGGCCTCAACCAATGTTTCGTATTTGTCTTATCAAAACATACTAAACGACTATATTACGTTTTATTATGCCCTGAGGAAATGAACCGTACCGTTCAAATCCAACCTTCGGCTGTGAAGCCCATAGCCGGTGCCATACAAGGTCAATGGAAGAGCCGGAATCCAAGACCTTCTCCGCCTCATGGTCAGTACATGAGTATAACATAAGCAGGACTGCAATCTCATGCTGAAGTGGTCATAAGCCACAGGGTCAGCTCCTCAAGCTACCCTCTGCCTAGCCCGCCTCGGTACAGGCCACGGCGCTAGAAACTGAGCCACGTGTCTAAACACCGTGCCCTGAGCCATGAACGCATTCATGCTCAACATATCACATTTCTGGAGCCATGGGCCATGTTCACCATGCTTGTCACACATTTGAGTCTGCAACCGCAGCTGCACTCGTTTCACCTCTCTATTTTAGGCTAGGAGCAACCTCGCATATTCAAAAATATGCGCTCCGGGTTGACCCGCAAGATAACTCGTTTCATCATCACCCTATCCTGACTGGTGATGAATCTATGGACAGGGAAAACTACATGTTAGGTTTCACTGTGATTATTTAGTATCTTTTAGATGGATTGTAAGATTCAACCAAGTTGTATAACATGCAAGATATAACAGAAAGTAAACAACATAAACTCAACATTATGCATTTCCTACAATTTACATCACACTGATTCATCACAAGGACCTCACATCACATGTTATCACTTGGCCTCTTGCCAACCATCTAGATCCATCTCAAGGATCATCATACATCATGGGATCTCAATCCCTTATCACATAGTGGCATAGCCTCTCAAGGCTTTCATCATCATTATGAAATCATCATTCATAATACACCTGTCACCACAGTATTCACATTAACCATTTCTCATAGCCTTTAATTGGGCTAAGCATCACCTGCATGGTTAGCATCATTCAATAACCATATGAATAATCAAGAGACTCATCATTAATAATATAAGGTGACAATTAGGGTTAAGTATATTGCCAGCACATAGTGACAACAATAATCATGTTCATGCCTCATATGTAAACACATTATTGAGTAACCCTAATGCATGTTCAAGATCACATTTATCATTAAAGGAATAGATTAGTTGCATTCATACGCATGTGCTTAGCCTTAAGAACATATATCTCATAAGTGAGCAATGAGTCACCATAAAAGCATAGCTGATATGTCACTCTTCCACGACCAATCATACCCTCACAAGAGATACTGAAAACCCTCACTAAAAGAACCTACTCGGGTAGAGTTCACCCTCACCCAAACCAAGGCGTGTAGCTCTAGCAAGCGAGCAAAGCACAACCCTGAAACGTGAGCAAGCGTGCACCCCTGTCGGGCGTGCAGCTCCAAGGCGTGTAAGGTCATCTCAGACGAGCCACTCAGGCGTGCAAGCTATCGGGCGAGCACTCATGTGTCGGGCGAGCAGGATAAAGCCACGTGGGCAAAGCCTGTCGGGCGAGCCAAGGCATCGGGCGAGCAAAGGAGTGTTGAGCGAGCAGGGTTAGCAAACGTGCAAAGCAATGTGCCGGGTACTGAGACGTGCAAGGCTTCACTATCGGGAGAGCAGAGTACTACGGGTGTGCAAGGGGAAGCTGGGCGAGCTACTCAAGCATGTAGGTATGTATCAGGCAACATGGTTACCGGGTGAGCAAGCTGGGTGTCGGGCGACACAACTAGTGCCGGGCGAGCCAAAGATGTCGGGCGACACCGGGGCGTGCAGGGTATGTAGCTGAGCAACCAAAAGCAGGGCGAGTAGGGCTACGGGGTGAGAAACGTTCAACTGGGCGAGCAGCCTGTCGAGCAGAGCTGGCTTAGGGTGAGCAGGGTCAGGTTGCTCACCCGCCCAAGGTACAAAAAGAGAAAACTTGCTCACTCAAGCCGTGCAAGAAAACAAATCTATGGGGGCTGTCGGGCAGCACCTCCATGAGCACCAAACTCTCAAGATACAACTACTCAAGGTCATCTAAACGAGCTCACCATCTTGCCCAAGGTGAGATGAGGGTGTTGCTTGAGTCACTAGGTCACAAACTCACCTCAATCGGTTAGAAAGGAGGGGTATTGCTCATGACACTAGGACCCAAGCTCACTCATCTAGACCAAGGGGAGAAAGGAGTGTTGCTCCCTAAACCCTAGCACACAAGGATCGGCCAACATGCAAGATGAACAAGAACAACTCCAAACGTGCAAGGGCAAGATTAAAGCAACATATATGAAAAGAGAGTAAAGTAGTTAGGGTTTAGAGTCATGCAACCCGCCTTAAGCTCCAAGGAAGAAGATGCACTTGAGCTCCAAGGGTTGTCGACCACCAAAGCTCCTCCAAGAGGGGTGTGTCGACCTCCACTCCTTCAACTCTAAGGGTGTATCTGCCTCCAAGCTGCTCACACAAGGGTGTGTCGGCCACCTTAGCTCCTTCTTCAAGGGTGTGTTGGTCACCAAGCAAGGGGAAGAGAGGGTGTGTCGTGCACAAGGAGAAGAGGAACTAAAAGGGACCTCAAGCTAAGGAAGGGACAACCTATATAGATGAGGAAGGAGGAGAAACCAAGGTGAACCCTTGCTAGGTGTCGTTCACCCAAGGGACACATGTCCACTAACTCAAGCCACCTCTCTTGCAAGCCATAAGACACTTGTCCAAAATGAGCACCATGTGTTCTCCAAACATGACCAAGGTTGGACCAAGCACCATGGGTGACACAAGCCCACTCTAGGCCGACACAAGCTCTACTTGGCCGACACAAGGCCCAAGCAAGCCCAAACAAGGGACTCCAAGGCCCAAACAAGCTCAACAAAGGTCCAAAGAACTCAAACAACAAGCCCAAGCCTTCCTCTCAACCCTAGAGGAAGCAAAGAGAGAGAAGAGCACCTCTCAAGGTGACAAACTTGCTCCCAAGACCCTAGACTTGGGTTAATTGCAAGTAGCACCCTCAACCCTCAACAAAGCACAACCAAACCCTAATCACCACTCAAAGGTGATTAGCAACCCTCAAACCATCAAGGTTAAGCAAAACAAACAGGGTAAGCCCTAAACGCAGGTCAGGGTCCTTACAATGTAACCCCCTTTAAGGGATTTCATCCCCGAAATCCGAAGAGAAAAGCGAGGGGTACTTCCTCCTCATCTCTTCCTCAAGCTCCCACGTGGCTTCCTCGACGCCACGACGCTGCCAAGGAACCTTCACAAGAACCAGGTCTTTCTTCTTCAGCTTCTTAACTCTTCTGTCAAGAATCACCACAGGACCATCCTCGTAGGTCACATCGACATCAAGCTCGACCTCAACTAGCTGTATCACTGTACCTGAATCTGGATGACTTTTCTTTAACATACTGACCTGGAACACTGGATGTAACCTATGCAACTCAGGAGGTAACTATATCTCGTAAGCTACTCTGCCAACACGTGCTACGACTAGGTAAGGCCCCATATACCTGGGACCTAACTTACCCTTCCGTCCAAACCTTAGCACACCCTTCCAAGGTGAAACCTTAAGATATACTTTGTATCCTACCTGGAACTCCAACGGTCATCGGTGATTGTTTGCATAAGACTTCTGCCTGTCCTGTGCCACTTTCAACTGTTGCTGAATCACTTTGATCTTATCTGTCGTCTGCTGGACTAGCTCAGGGCCCAACAACTGATGTTCTCCTGATTCGTACCAACACAAAGGAGATCTGTAGTTCCTCCCATACAAAGCCTCATAAGGAGCCATGTTGATGCTTCGTTGGTAACTGTTGTTGTAAGAAAACTCTATCAAACTCAGATGTACATCCCAGTTGCCTAGAAACTGCAAAACACAAGCTCGAAGAAGATCTTCCAAAATCTGAATAGTCCTCTCAGACTGTTCGTCTGTCTGTGGGTGAAAAGCTGTATTGAACCTTAACTGTGTTCCCAACGCCTTGTGTAATTGTTCCCAAAAATGACTTGTGAACTGAGGACCTCTGTCAGAAACTATTGTTGCTGGCACACCATGCAAATGAACTATCTCATCCACATATACTCGAGCGAGCTTCTCCACTGTGTACGTCGTCTTCACAGGCAGAAAATGGGCAGACTTTGTCAATCTGTCCACTATCACCCAAATGGAATCATGATTCCTAGTTGTCTTGGGCAGACCAACTACAAAATCCATGGTTATATGATCCCATTTCCACTGCGGTATCGGCAAAGGTTGTAACGTACCTGCTGGCTTCTGATGCTCAGCCTTCACTTGCTGACATACCAAACATCTAGCCACGAACGCAGCCACATCTCTCTTCATACCAGGCCACCAATACAAGTCCTTCAGACTATGATACATCTTGGTGACACCTGGATGCATGGCATACATCGACGTATGTGCTTCCTCAAGCACCAACTTCCTCAGATCGTCAGCATCTGGAACCACCATCCTGTCACGATAGCAAACTAGTCCATCCTTGGATTCATGAAACCCATCATGCTTGTCGCTGCCGAACTCTGATCTGATCAACTGTACCACCTCATCTGTCTACTGTGCATCCTTGATCTGCTGCCTCAATGTAGGATTGACTTGCATCTGTGCGAAAAGACCAGATAACAGAGAAACTTCCATCTGCACATTCATCTGTCGCAGAGAAACAAACATATCCCACCTATGGCAAACTAGGGAACTCAACTGTGCCTTCTTCGAAGAAAAAGAAGGCTTTCTGCTAAGCGCATAAGCTACCACGTTCGCCTTACCAGGATGATACTCGATAGTGCAGTCGTAGTCGTTGATCAACTCCATCCATCGCCACTGCCGCATGTTCAACTCGTGTTGCGTAAAGATATACTTCATGTTCTTTTGATCTGTAAAGATCTGACACACTTCCCCATACAGATAGTGTCTCCAAATCTTTAACGCATGAACTACTGCTGCCAGCTCCAAATCATGAGTCGGATAGTTCTCCTCATGCTTCTTGAGCTGTCGCGAGGCAAAAGAAACCACATGATCTTCCTGCATCAACACGCAACCTAAACCTTTCTTGGAAGCATCATAGAAAACAACATAGCCTTTCCCAGGCTCTGGAAAGATCAACACTGGAGCACTAGTCAACTTCTCCTTTAGACTCTGGAAAGCTTGCTGACATCGATCATCCCACACAAAAGGTACATCCTTCCTGGTCAACTTCATCATCGGTAACGCGATCACACTGAAGTCCTTGATAAACCTCCGGTAGTATCCTGCTAGACCAAGGAAACTACGAACTTATTTCGGCGTCTTCGGCTGTTCCCAATCTGCAACAGATTCCACCTTCTTCGGATCTACCTTGACTCCTTCAGAGGATATCACATGGCCCAAGAAGGTCACTTCATCCAGCCATAACTCACACTTACTGAACTTGGCATACAAGTGATGTTGACGAAGAAGAGTCAACGCTCGACGAAGATGTTGCTCGTGCTCAAGCCTATCCCGACTATAGATCAAGATGTCATCTATAAAATCTACAACAAACTGATCTAAGAATGGATGGAACACTCTGTTCATCAGATCCATGAAAGCTACAGGTGCATTGGTTAACCCAAACGGCATAACCACAAACTCATAATGACCATACCTTGTCCTGAAAGCTGACTTCAGTATGTCATCCGCCTCTATCTTCAGCTGATGATATCCGGACCGTAGATCGATCTTTGAGAACACTGTAGCACCACGCAACTGATCGAACATATCATCTATCCTCAGCAACGGGTACTTGTTCTTGATCGTGACCTTGTTCAACTGCCGGTAGTCTATACACAACCGCATCGAACCGTCCTTCTTCTTGACGAACAACACAGGCGCACCCCAAGGCGACGTGCTGGGTCGGATAAAACCTTTATCTAGCAACTCCTGTAACTGCTTCTTCAACTCTTCCATCTCTGCTTGAGCCATTATGTACGGTGTCTGCGCAACTGGATGCGTTCCTGGTACTAGATTGATCTCGAAATCAATCTCTCGGGGTGGGGGAACACCAGGAAACTCCTCAGGGAACACATCGGCAAACTCATGAACAACTGACACCTCCTCAAGGCTAGGACCTTTCACCTTGGCATCTACTACGGTATCCACTACATGAGCTAGGAACGCCTCACATCTTTGTCGTAACAACTTATCTTCCAGCATAGCTGATACCAGACATGTCGGAAGAATCTTCCTATCTCCCTGGAAGATCCACTTCTCTCCCGCAACATCAAACACTGCCTGCTTGGAACCACAGTCCAAGACAACCTTATACCTCTCTAAGGTATCCATCCCAAGGATAACATTGAACCCATGCATAGCAAGTGGTATGAGATCCACTTGAATGCGGTGTCTCGAGAAAGACAAGACACAAGATGGACACTCTTCTCGAAGCAAAGAGGAACCATCAAGAGGGGTTTCTAACAAAAAGCTATCCTTCTTACAGCTAACAGGTAAATGACAGTTCTCAAGCATACTATAGGCGATAAAAGAGTGTGTAGCACCCGGGTCAACCAGAACAGATATAAAGTGAGAAGAAGACATATCAGAATGAAATAACTCCATCTGACTTGTCACTACTCGCGGGTTGACTACCGCCTCTGGCTGATTCATAGCGTAGAATCGAGGCATTTCTTGCTGTCCACGACCTATGCTTCCCTGAGCAGACGATCCAGCCTGAGACGCTTGACCGTGTCCCCGTCCTCTGCTACCACTGGGTTGTGGTCTCTCAGACCCCTGAAGGTTCTGTCTCGGCTGCTGCGTCACTTCAACATCATTGTAGGGACAACTTGACCTGATATGCCCTGTCTGACCATAGGCATAACATGTCCTAACATCATCTCGAGGCCTGGATGGCCCTGTCACCGCCACAAAAGCCGATCTTGGTGCCTTAGAAGGCAAAGAAACATAACCTCTTCCTCTACTCATAGACCACTAAGACGGTCTACCAGAACCTCTCATCACTGCCGGTGCTGAAAACCTGGGCTTCTTGAAGCCACCAAACCTGAGAAGGTCTTTTCTTAGCCATTGACTCTCTCTTCTCCCTAACAGAACGTTCGATCCTCCGAACAGATTCCACGAATGTAGCGAACCATTCTCGATTCTCCAACGCAGAGACTGGTGTCGTCAGCTCAGCACTCAGACCCTTCTCGAAACGTCTGATCCGTTCCTCGTATGTCATCGCCATGTGAGGACAAAACCTCAACAGATCCATAAACTTAGCTTCATACTCGGTGATGTTCATCGTTCCTTGTCACAAACTCTCGAACTGACGAATCTTCTCATCCAGATACATCTTGGGAAAGTATCTGGCGACGAACTCACGTCGAAACACTTCCCAACAGATCTCCTCACCAGGCTGCTTCTCTTCCTCGATGGTCCACCAGTGACAAGAACTACCTTTCAGAAGGTAGACAACATGCTTTACTTTGTCTGCTTCGGGGATGTCGAGGATCCGAAAAGCCTTCTCAAGACTTTTCAGCCACAGATCTGCATCTGCTGGATCATCCGTTCCATCATATTCTGAAGCTCCGACTCAGCGAAGCCGCTCGAAGGTCTTCCCAATACCTGATGCTTCTCCATGGGGAACCTGTGCTCGCGGAGGAGGCACTGGTAATCGCTCAACCATGAGATTCATCATAGCCATCATCTGCCCCATAAGCTGTTGGTAGGAAGGGTGTTCAAGTATGGCTGGGTTAGGTTGGGGGACCTCAGGCACCCGATCTTCATGTGCCTGTCCATCTACTCCATCAACCGATGCAGCATCACTATACTCAGCAGAGTGTTCTTCATGGTTTCCAGACATCTTAACTTTTCTTCCGCTGAGGGCAGAAGATATTGTAAGAAAACATGGACACACATAAGAATAGACTCAACCTAGTCCTAAATCCCTGTAGACTCAGCGAACCTAAAGCTCTGATACCAAAACTTGTGGCAACACATCCCATTATCACACAGATAACGAGGTGTTACGCGAAAATGTGCGGAAATCACCATAACCACAGCTAATCAAAAACACGGGTTAATTAAAACCGATTGCGGAAAACTGATAAACTGTGAAACATATTACATTCCAGTCCATATCCTGCAAGAAAACATGTTATATACATATCCATACAAGCCTGGATACATGTCCACAGCTTAGCGCAACAGCTGTCCTGTCATAACCATGAGTTCATCACTTGTTATATACATAAAGGCCCACATCCGGCCAGCAGTAGGATATACAAACGATATCGGTCGTACATCGTAAAACAACGTCAAACACCACCAAGCACCTGAGAGTACAGGGATGACTCTAGACTCTACTACAAAACATCCAGAACAACAACATCTCCAAAGCTTGCCTTCTATAGATCTTCTTGCTGCTCGGCCGCAACTCCACGACCACCACCACGACAAGCTCGACCACCTAAAAAAAGTGAAAACTAGAGGAGTGAGAGAATTGAACATTGTCCCAGCGGGAGGCATAACTCCGCGCCAAAACTACAAAACCTCAGATAAGATAAAGCTTATCTCAGCAGATTATTGATAAAGAATATAACAAGAACAATTATAAGTAATAAGCCATCCTGAGTCTTACCAGCGGTATCAAAAGGGCATATAACCACTATATTTCCCAATGGAACATGATTGACAAGATAGATTATATGAGACTCACCACAAAAGAGTAATGCATAAACAACTACAAAATAATTAAAGTTCACTACACAAACAAGGCCTCAACCAATGTTTCATATTTGTCTTATCAATACATACTAAACGGCTGTATTACGTTTTATTATGCCCTGAGGAAATGAACCGTACCGTTCAAATCCAACCTTCGGCTGTGAAGCCCATAGCCGGTGCCATACAAGGTCAATGGAAGAGTCGGAATCCAAGACCTTCTCTGCCTCATGGTCAGTACATGAGTATAACATAAGCAGGACCGCACTCTCATGCTGAAGTGGTCATAAGCCACAGGGTCAGCTCCTCAGGCTACCCTCTGCCTAGCCCGCCTCGGTACAGGTCACGACGCTAGAAACTGAGCCATGTGTCTAAACAGCGTACTCTGAGCCATGAACGCATTCATGCTCACCATATCACATATCTGGAGCCATGGGCCATGTTCACCATGCTCGTCAAACATCCAAGTCTGCAACCGCAGCTGCACTCATTTCACCTCTCTACTTTAGGCTAGGAGCAACCTCGCATATTCAAAAATATGCACTCCGGGTTGACCCGCAGGATAACCCGTTTCATCATCACCCTATCCTGACTGGTGATGAATCTATGGACAGGGCAAACTACATGTTAGGTTTCACTATGATTATTTAGTATCTTTTAGATGGATTGTAAGATTCAACCAAGTTGTATAGCATGCAAGATATAACAGAAAGTAAACAACATAAACTCAACATTATGCATTTCCTACAATTTACATCACACTGATTCATCACAAGGACCTCACATCACATGTTATCACTTGACCTCTTGCCAACCATCTAGATCCATCTCAAGGATCATCATACATCATGGGATCTCAATCCCTTATCACATAGTGCCATAGCCTCTCAAGTCTTTCATCATCATTATGAAATCATCATTCATAATACACCTGTCACCACAGTGTTCACATTAACCATTTCTCATAGCCTTTAATTGGGCTAAGCATCACCTGCATGGTTAGCATCATTCAATAACCATATGAATAATCAAGAGACTCATCATTAATAATATAAGGTGACAATCAGGGTTAAGTATATTGCCAGCACATAGTGACAACAATAATCATGTTCATGCCTCATATGTAAACACATTATTGAGTAACCCTAATGCATGTTCAAGATCACATTTATCATTAAAGGAATATATTAGTTACATTCATACGCATGTGCTTAGCCTTAAGAACATATATCTCATAAGTGAGCAATGAGTCACCATAAAAGCATAGCTGATATGTCACTCTTCCATGACCAATCATACCCTCACAAGAGATACTGAAAACCCTCACTAAAAGAACCTACTCGGGTAGAGTTCACCCTCACCCAAACCAAGGCGTGTAGCTCTAGCAAGCGAGCAGAGCACAACCCTGAAACGTGAGCAAGCGTGCACCCCTGTCGGGCGTGCAGCTCCAAGGCGCGTAAGGTCATCTCGGACGAGCCACTCAGGCGTGCAAGCTATCGGGCGAGCACTCATGTGTCGGGCGAGCAGGATAAAGCTGCGTGGGCAAAGCCTGTCGGGCGAGCCAAGGCATCGGGCGAGCAAAGGAGTGTTGAGCGAGCAGGGTTAGCAAACGTGCAAAGCAATGTGCGGGGTACTGAGCCGTGCAAGGCTTCACTATCGGGCGAGCAGAGTACTATGGGCGTGCAAGGGGAAGTTGGTCGAGCTACTCAAGCATGTAGGTATGTATCGGGTGACATGGTTACCGGGTGAGCAAGCTGGGTGTCGGGCGACACAACTAGTGCCAGGCGAGCCAAAGATGTCGGGCGACACCGGGGCGTGCAGGGTATGTAGCTGAGCAACCAAAAGCAGGGCGAGCAGGGCTACGGGGTGAGCAAAGTTCAACTGGGCGAGCAGCCTGTCGGGCAGAGCTGGCTTAGGGCGAGCAGGGTCAGGTTGCTCACCCGCCCAAGGTACAAAAAGAGAAAACTTGCTCACTCAAGCCGTGCAAGGCAACAAAGCTATGGGGGCTGTCAGGCATCACCTCCATGAGCACCAAACTCTCAAGATACAACTACTCAAGGTCATCTAAACGAGCTCACCATCTTGCCCAAGGTGAGATGAGGGTGTTGCTCGAGTCACTAGGTCACAAACTCACATCAATCGGTTAGGAAGGAGGGGTATTGCTCATGACACTAGGACCCAAGCTCACTCTTCTAGACCAAGGGGAGAAAGGAGTGTTGCTCCCTAAACCCTAGCACACAAGGATCGGCCAACATGCAAGATGAACAAGAACAACTCGAAACGTGCAAGGGCAAGATTAAAGCAACATATATGAAAAGAGAGTAAAGTAGTTAGGGTTTAGAGTCATTCAACCCGCCTTAAGCTCCAAGGAAGAAGATGCACTTGAGCTCCAAGGGTTGTCGACCACCAAAGCTCCTCCAAGAGGGGTGTGTCGACCTCCACTCCTTCAAATCCAAGGGTGTATCGGCCTCCAAGCTGCTCACACAAGGGTGTGTCGGCCACCTTAGCTCCTTCTTCAAGGGTGTGTCGGCCACCAAGCAAGGGGAAGAGAGGGTGTGTCATGCACAAGGAGAAGAGGAACTAAAAGGGACCTCAAGCTAAGGAAGGGACAACCTATATAGATGAGGAAGGAGGAGAAACCAAGGTGAACCCTTGCTAGGTGTCGTCCACCCAAGGGATACATGTCCACCAACTCAAGCCACCTCTCTTGCAAGCCATAAGACACTTGTCCAAAATGAGCACCATGTGTTCTCCAAACATGACCAAGGTTGGACCAAGCACCATGGGCGACACAAGCCCACTCTAGGCCAACACAAGCTCTTCTTGGCCGACACAAGGCCCAAGCAAGCCCAAACAAGGGACTCCAAGGCCCAAATAATCTCAACAAAGGTCCAAAGAACTCAAACAACAAGCACATTCCTTCCTCTCAACCCTAGAGGAAGCAAAGAGAGAGAAGAACACCTCTCAAGGTGACAAACTTGCTCCCAAGACCCTAGACTTGGGTTAATTGCAAGTAGCACCCTCAACCCTCACCAAAGCACAACCAAACCCTAATCACCACTCAAAGGTGATTAGCAAGCCTCAAACCATCAAGGTTAAGCAAAACAAACAGGGTAAGCCCTAAACGCAGGTCTGGGTCCTTACAGTAATGACCACCAAGGGTCAAACCACCACCAAGACCAAGGATCATCATCAAACCAAGGGTAACCAAGATCAAAATGGAGGTTATCCACAACTAAAATAGAAGGGAAAAACATGGAACACCACCATCCTAATGAAGGAAAAATGACTCCCATAATCGGTCATCAAAACCCTAACACTTGCATATGGAAACCACCATGAAAAGGAATCTCAACAAGAGAGAGAACCAAGTTAAATTGCAACAGACCAGAACCAAAACTTAATAGAATTCCAAAACACTCTATCATCATGCATGCAACTAAAACCAAGATCAATATATAGGGGAAAAACATCATTGCATCACAATCACCAAAAGTCAGGTACACAACTAGGGTTTCAGATTCCATCCAAACCAAGTATGATCTCAATATCAACCAACTTCTAGAGTCTATCATCATCTACTAAAATGTTAAGGAAACATTTAAGAGATATAAAACAGCAGCATGCATGTAGAAAAAGTGCATTAGTAGAGAACGTTAAGAGTTATATAACCCACTAGAAAGAAGGTCACTCCAAGGGTTGCAAGCTCCAAACACATGATCCCAAGGATGATGAAGCTCCACCCTCGGTTTCAAGAACACCTCAAGAAATAGAAGACACCATGGTCAAAGATTGCCCAAGGAAAGAGAGCAAGAATCTCAAGGCCGAACTAAAAGAAAGAAGGGGGAAGGAAAGAGAGAAGAAACTTCCCCTCACTTGGGTGTCTCCTTATCAAAACATGGACTATGATCCCTTGTGAGGAGGAGCTTACTATCAAGAACGACCACCATGTCAAAACATGGTCTAACGCCTAGAAAAGGGAAGAAGATGAGGTATAAGATCCAAGGAAAACACCATAAAGGAAAGGTAAACTCTTACCAAGGTAAAGGATGATCAAGGGTCACCACAAGCACCACATGCAAGGTCGATCCTCCTTCAAAGAATCAAGAACAACACCTCCTTTCTCCACCAAGCTCCAAGAACGTCCAAGAAAGAAAGGAAAAAGAAGATGGCCTAAAAAGGTCACTTACATGGAGATAATAGGGTTTATATAGCAAAGGAGGAGAGAGGTAAGGCAAGAGATGAGGTGTCAATAGAGATAGGGCTCCAAAGGGACACTTGTCCACCCAAGAAACTAACATGCAACCACTTAAAACCCACATGCATGAGATGGTGATACACTCTATATTAGGTCTCGACCCACTTGGGTCACTCACATGGTTGCAATTGCGATCCATCATGGAACACCATCCATGGCCACGACAACACCACCAAACACAACAAGGTCGCGACATAAGGTCACCAAACCCCTTCTGGACCGAGACACTCTAAACAAGGGCAACTATCTCAACCCAAGATCTTCCAAAACCGCCTCAGTCATGACAAACACATCTAGAGGAGGTGTCTCGACCGTGACACCCACCCAACAAGCCCTAGCTCACGACCTATGTCGAGACATCACACAAGATGCACAAACCCTAGAAAACCCTAATCACCCAAGGTGATTCCACCACTCAACCAAAGCTCAAGCAAAGCACCTCAAAGCACCAAAACCCCTGTAATGAAGCTAAAAGAGAGAAGAACACTCTAGAGGTGACAAATTGCAAGATAACCCCACAACTTGGGTAAATTGCAATTTGCACAAAAAGAAGCGCAAAAAGCACAAACATCATCGAAACAAACCCAGAATGGAAACTAAAGATATCCACAAGCTCTTAGACCATGCCAAATGATTAGTAGAAGGTTCTAAACACATCATCAAGCCAAAGCAAATAGGGATAACCCAAAACACATTTCAGGGGTCTTATAGGATCCTCCCTCTAACACAATGATTTTCTGAGTGATGTTAGGTTGAATAATGATAATCTTGCATATCTAATCTACTCATGTCAAAATGTTCATAACTTCAATCATATTCCCATAACTACTTCAATCATTTCATGATTGCTTATTTATCTTTTATTTGAATTGCTCTATTGTTATGTGACCCATTCATATTGCTTGATTTGTATGCTTAAATAGAATTGAATCTTACTGCTAACTAAATTAGTTTCATATCTTCTCCTCTATTTTTCCTATGCACTAGTCCTATCCACCAGGTATGGATCTCTATCAATGGATATCATTAGGTGATTAGGACCCCACATCTAAAAAATATGATCTTTAGGGCAATGACGGGAAATCCAAGTCTGTCTCAAGCCCCACAGATCCATAAATATAAAATATATTTTGTTATGCTTTTTTACTATTTTGTTTCCTTTTAGCCCAACCTAAAATCATCCTAACTCGAGAACATTAAGAAAAGGGTTCAATACCGATTTATCAGGCCATAAGGGGTGCTAAACCTTCCCCACTCAAAACAAAATTGTCAAATCTAGTTTTTAGCTACATTTTCCATCTTTTCTTGATTCGACCTTTGATGGAGTCAAGAATTAGTCTTCTACATTTTTTTGTTGATTTTATGTTTAACTTGGTTCTCCTCTTTTTTTGAATAAAATGTGGTGGCAGCTTCCAGATTTTTTTAACACTTCCTTAAGCGAATGCCAAATTAAGATTCCCCTTATTACATTGATTTTTTCAAGTGGGTTCACGAGACTAGTGACTCCATTGGGGATAGTTAGACAATCCAGGTTGATTTTCCTATTTCCTGAATGTTTTTGTTTGGTTTGGTTTTTTATTTGTGTTTTTTTCCTAGTGCTTTTGTTAGTCATTTGATTTCTAATTGTCATGTTCACCTGGGATGAGGAGCATGGTAGTAGATCCAAGATTTCTAGGGGGCCTATCTACCATGGATCCAGGAAATCCTTCAGCGCTCAAATCTACATCCTCTCTTCTGTCTATGTTTTCTTCTGTCTGATTTAGTATATGTTCATGTTATTTTTTATTTGTTTCTGTTTGTTTATTTTTGTGTTCTCAAGGTTTTAAGTTTGCTTCCCTTTTAGGGTTTTAGATACGCTTCCCCGATTAGGGTTATAGGTTTCTTCTCCTTGTAGGGTTTCTGATCCTCCTCTCATCTTTTACAGAAATATAACAAAAAAACTATAATAAAAATAATAAAATTTAAAACATTAAAAAATTAGAAGGAGAAAGGATAAGAAAACCCTTCTTTTATAAGAAAAACTCTTTCATACTAATTACATATGTGCTTGCATGATTGATGCATTATGGGAAAAGGATAAATATTTTTTGATTGCATGGGGGTTTCCCACTTACTTTCATTTTTCTTTTCTTATTTGTCATGGGCTTGCTTTAGAAAAAGTAGAATCCAAAAGCTTGCACTATGCAGAACTACATACCCATGTGTCGATAGAAAAGATGCTAACACTTATGTTAGATCCCTGGATGATGCATGTGGTTGTTAGTAGAGGCATTGATGCAGCATAATATTAGGCATGCAAAGGTCATGATGAAACCTCCCTCTCCTAGCACGCACAGCTAATTACGGCTATCACAATCATGAGATATATTGGGAGCATTACCCATTTATGATGAAAATGGGTTACGCACATGATGAGTGCCATAATACCATAAAGAATTTAAGGTTCAATGTAGGTCACACTTTGTGCAGATATAAATTGGATCTAAGCTCATGGGATAAAAAGGGGAAGGTTTATTCTTATATATATACACCATACAAGTGTTTATTGAGTTATGAATCTAGTACTTCCTTTATAATTTTAAGATTGTAATCATCTTACTAAGATTGTGAATGATTTACTAACTTCTTCATATGTAGTCCAATGATTTCACATTAAAAATGCCAAAATAAAAAATCTTCAACCAAAATCATCAATAAACGATCCAAATCAAACAATCTTTTACAAATAAAATCAAAATCTCTAAAATATTAAAAATCTTTTTTAATGAAACAACCTTTTAAAGGTTAACATGTTTTTTAAATCAAATCAATATTTTTTTTACATGTGTGTCATATCCTTTGAACAGGCTCATCCATTCTAAGTCTGTGCCTAATGATAGGCTACCAAGATTCATCCTCATCTCTTATTTTACTTTGATTATATGACATGGCTTCTTCTTGGTGGCCTATTTCATGCCAAAAGGTTTTCTGAGTCAACACTTAAAGCACTAGGTCATCTTCCCAAGATCGCTTGGTTCGGTCCCCACCTAAAAGGCTACTCAATTGTAAACCACTACTCTCTCGTGAACCTTTATTACCAACAAAAATATAACATAATTTTGGAAACCTCTGGAGAATCCCTTTCTTGACCTCAAACTTTTCACCATAATGCAACTCAATTCACCAAACTAATCATGTACAAATAAATGTGTTGAACTTTTCACCTTGCATCAAACTACATGGTTTTCCCAATATGACTGAGATGATACTTGTCGATACATGGTCCTCCCTTGCCACCACATTCTTAGTATATGATCTAATACTATACCATCATGTCCCTTTGATGCTCATTCTATACAGTCCCTTACTATAACTTAAAACTATATTGTAATCCATCTCACAATTCCTTACCAATTTGGAGTGGTCGAGCCAAGGTTCCTTCCATGTTGGTCTCTCACCATGTACTAAGGAATCAGTCCCCCAAGAAAGAATTTATTAAACTGCATAAATGACATGGCACAACGAATGCATTCATGGGCCCTAACTAAGTTGGGAACCCCACACCCATAGGACAATGCCTTAGGGAAGAGAACAGTTAACCAAGAAAAATCACTAGCCTTGGATATGTTACCTGAGTCTTGATTAATCACTCGAACCCTCCCCTTATTTTCTTGAAAAATTCTCTTAGAACACCCCCTTAAGAAACATTACACCTCACTAGCCATGCAAGATAGTTTGTTATCCTACATTTCTCATCATCCAAATCTTTTAATCCACACAGACATGCTATTGGCTAGTACATCTCATGTCAAAATTGAGAAAACCATTTATTTCTCCCAAGATAGGGGGACGTACAATTATCTAAATCTAATTATAAAGCTCCATTGCATTTATTCCTCATCAAAGTAGAATTGTGGAGGACCATGGAGTACCATGTTTGACTCTACTAAATGAAGGGAGAAGTCATTTTAATTTTCACATGAGATAATGAATGTAGACACATTTATCCTAAAGAACAAAATATACTCACATTTCATACTAAAAAATACTTTTGAATTTCACTGACTTGAATATCAGGACATTAGAAGAACATAGAGGTGTTCATAATTCACCCAATCCCACAAGCGATCAATTTTAGATGGGTAGAAAAAGCAATGGGGACTTCTAATCCGAGGGTAACATCAGGGAAGATGTCTACAATAGCAAGCAAGACAAGCCAATTGGAAAAAAGAAGTGAAGGAGGTCACACTGGTGTCAAAATTTTCTACCTCCCAAGAAATTCTACCATTAAGTAGGGTAAAATAGTTAGCAAGCATCACTTTCATGCACACATATGGCATTGAACATGGAGGGGTTGCATATCCATGGTAAGCTAGACAAGGAGCCCAATATGCTAGTTCATGAACGGAGTCATTCCCATATAACACATGGAACCCTATCTACACTAACTAGGGCATTTCCAATCGGGTATGTGCCAGTATCCACTACATGTGAATGTTGGGGCAATTATAGTAATTTTGGAGGAATATAACCAGTCCCGGGTCCCTATAGAGAAAGCTATAAGAAGAAGAATGAAGAAGAGGTTGAGGTCCCTAGGGAAAATCCTAAAGCTACCAAGAAGGTCACTACTACCACAAAGTTTCAAATATAGTGCACTAAAAATAGGGGCTCATTCCCTAGTCTGCATTCATTTTACTAATCATTATCCTCTTGGAACAATCTATACATTGGAGGACTATATAGGTTCCTACCACCATTATATAAAACACTTCCAATTGTAGTAAAATTGTCACTGATACCTATGGCAGTAACCCATTCAGAATATGTGATCCTGGAGCCTTTGGTCACAGATCCCATCATGCTCAAGATTCTACATAAGCTCAACTAGTTGGAAGCAAAAAAGGACAATGGAAATACCTTTAGCAATTTCTATGACTTCTCAGATGCAAAGTTACCTAATAACTTTAGGATTCTAATGTTCCACATCTACTTTGGGAAATGTGATGCACTGGCACTTATCAAGTCATACTATTTAGACATGGTGGAGATACAATATGACGACAAGGTCTTGATTAGGTGATCTGCACAAACTCATAGAGTTATAATATTACGACATTGATGGATCCACCCATTGTTCATCACAAGCACACCCCCAAATCAAAGGGTGTGCCATAACCTAGGATTCTATGGCTCATCACAAGAACACCCCCAAATCAATGGGTGGTCTCCATACTTTGAGGCTCGTAGCATTATGTCTGATAATGATTTATAAAACCATGAAAGGTTACCTCAACTACTTGCTGCCTACATCTAAGTGAGGAGGCCCGACAAATTCATATTGATGAAGAGATTTGATAGGGTATTGTACCAATGGGACCTATGCCTTGATACAAGGGTCCTCATCCCTACTTTCCCTACACTATCACCACAACTAAAGAGGGATCTAACACTGTGAAAGTCATCGTGCATATAACTATACAATGCCCCTTGCAACATGTTGATGAAGACAACTAAGGTGACTATATAGGTATTATGGCTAGCATCAGAGAGAGAACCCTCATTAGTGAAGATACCTAGGGCATACATACCTCCTAGAACAATCAATAGTCTGAAGACATGATCATCCCTCTAGACAAGAAACCAATAAGATTCACAATTACCCATATGATTGACCTTCTATGATAAGAACACCTAGACATAAGGAGTTTAGAGAAAGGTGTGGAAGTCTTTTGATGACCATGTTAATGAAGTCATGGAAAACTACATAGAGATACAGATCCAACACCTGAAGAAATAAAAGCACAATGTGACTTAGCCAACTTTGTTGCGCTAACGATTATTCATGACTAACCAACTTTGCTGCACTAATGATTATTCATGACTAACATGCCCAAACAACTCTGAGAATTGGAGTAATGAGGACATGGAATAAGACTAAGATGTATTGTATGATGGGAAAGGTGATATCTATGAAATTTATAAAGGATGGGAATTAAATTCATCTTTGAAACAAAAGATATAAATGAATTGCAAACACTCATTCGCCTCATGCAAAGGGTGGATGAGGTTCATAACTAGAGTGTGGAGTATCACATTGTCTTGAAGGAACAACCACTTCCCATGCTCAAATAAAGCATGTTAGAGGAATGACACCCCAATTTTTTGGATATACTAGAGTGTTTGTAAAACCACACTCCACAATTTTTGCACTCTCCCACAAAATCCCAAAAAATTATAAAATCCAAAAAATCCCAAAAATTTATAAAATCTAGAAAACCAAAGAAAAGTAAAGGACCATATGGATCTTCAAGAGTTTTCCGATTACTTCACAAAAGTAACACATATCTACAACAATGAAGAGATTACATTTGAAGACTTCCCCCACCAAAAACTCATGATGAATGAGAATAAATTATAACATCCATTTTTTGGATGTTATATGCCTACTTTACCCTCCATTCTTTATTATTCTAGGTTATGATATGATAAATCTTGTATTTACTTAAATTAATCATCATTTCCTCTTTTTAATAATAAATTTGAATCATTTTGTTGGAAAACATCAAATTTTGGAGTACATGGTAATTTCCTTGCTGGAAATGGCTGAGAACGTCAACTGATTGCCAAGGAAGTCATTTTTTGAAGATCTGTAACCTCATCAATAACCATCTACTAAAGATTCATCGGTAGCTTCCTATCGATGATTCATCAGTACTTTTCTATTGATGACTCATCTATGATGCCTACCAATGACTCGTATAGCCTTGTCTACAGATGGGACTTCAGACTCTAGCTACTTATGAGAGTTTTTCCTTGTGTCAATCGATGGAAATGCTAGAAGCATCAATCGATGAAGGTTCTATAGTCATCTATGGATGGAACTATAGGGATATTTGTCTACTGATGATGTCATGTGCTTACTAACACACCCAAGGCATGTGCCCCAAGATTTGGAGGCACATGCAAAGCCTCTACCCTTCAAGTTCCTAGAGTGTGCAACTGATCCCTATAAATAGGGATACCAAGATTTCACAAGAAGTCACATCTTATTCTCCCCAAAGTCTTACCAAATTCCTTTCTCACCATCCCTTTCCATTGGTTGATGAGTATGAGAGTTTGAGTCCATCAATTTTTCTTCATTGGAGACATCCACACTCTCTCTTTGATAGAAAGAGATGGAGTCTCCTTGTCTTCCATTAGAATCAATTAGGAGGTCTTCATTGAGATTTAGTACCCCCAAAAGTAGTGTTCTTCTTTGCTATTTCTTTATTCCTCACTCTTTCCATATTTGTTCTTTGTTCTTGCTTGTACATGGCCTCCATTCCCTATAGATCAGTTTTGTTACATGTAAATATGATTGTCCAAACTCATTAACTTGGTTTGGAAGTAGCCACTTTGGCCCTCAAAACATGTACACATCCATACTCTATATTCGTTGCAATGTTTATCTCCTTTCTCATGTTCATAAATAAGTCACTTGCATGATTAGCTGCTATCTTGTGTTGTATGATTTCTAACGCCTCAAAAGACTAGTATCCAATTAAATTTGGAGTTAAATAGTTGTGTGAACACATGAAAGTGTTAGATCACTAGAGTGAAGGATCATATGTTCATATGTTTTGGTTGTTTGTTTGTCATATTGAGAGGAAGACATGGTTATAATATAGATTTAACCTAGTATTGAGAGAGGAGGGAGACAATAATTATGATTTCTCATAAACTAAGCTAAGATTATACAATAGGTAGAAGTGTTTGCATGTTGGTGAGTGCGCTTGGTTGGTGAAACCTATTCTAATTTCTATCTATTTTATTAGAATATATCATAAAGACCTACAACTCTCTTTGTTTTGTTAACTTAGTTTTAATTTAACTTGTTCTATTTGTTCTTGTTGGTTACCCCATTATGTAAGAAAAACTAAACCCACTCTTGATTTTACTTAGTTAAGTTAAGATCTTAAAACCTAAAGAGATTGACACCCTTTTTCCTATGTTTGACCCTGCTTACTACTCATGACCCCATATTATTGTTGTGATCGTTCAAAGTACTGAGTTATTATTTAAATTTTGATTATCATGATCTATCTCCATTACTATTGTGTTTTGGACAAATGAATTGTAGGCAACCAATATTTGGTGTCGTTATAGGGGACAAGGAAATCAACAACCGTCAGGGGCCCAAGATCTACATAGAATTTGTTAGTGCTATTGAGTCCAATGATAGACTCAATTGAACACACTTTGAACCGATTACACTTTATACTAAAAGTTTGAATGTGGGTCTTATACTTACCTTGACTTGTGACCTTTTTTTTAGGTATTGACTGTGAACCTACTCTTTCTTTGTCAAGAGAGAAGCTATGTCTACACAAGTAAACATAAATGGGGATGGAAGTGGAGATGGGAACAGAAACAACCCACCACCATCACTAGTCTTTCTTTTGTCTCTTTGTTCCTTAGCATCAAATCATGCTAATGACCCAAAACAACATATGGTCCTTTCGGGAAAATGTGTCCAACTTTGAGTTGGAGACAACTTTGATATCCATAGTTCAACAACAAAGCTTCATGGGAAAATCCATTTGAGGACAACTCTTACCGTCGCATTAACAAGGTTCTTCAGAAAATTTTCTTCTAAGAATTATCCTTCTCTTTGATGGGCAAGGATATTGCATGGTACCAAACTTTGAGGCATGGAAGCATGTCGAGTAGGGAGGGCTTGGCTAATGCTTTTGTTACAAGGTCCTTTCTAGTTGATAAAACAATAGATTCCTTTGAATTAACCAAACACATATAGAAAACATGAATGATGCTTTAGATAGATCAAAGCCTACCAGAGGAATGTCCCCATCACGAGTTTCATGATGGACATGTTATCAATACCATTTACAATGTACTTCCTCAAAGAGCAAGGAAATCCATAAATGTAGCAGTAGAGAGTGACCTCATGGGGCACAACTCAGAGTGATATAAGTAAATCATGGAAAATATAGCTCCATAACAGTCTGGTTGAGACTAGGAAAGAGGACATGATGGAAATTTCTTTACAATGTGAGATAATTCTGATTCGAAAGCCTTCAAAGACATTACATCCAAACCCAACTAGATAGAAATAAATGTTCACCACTTTAAAGGAATGAAAAATGAAGGGAAAATCATGTAGATATAGTCATGAACTATTTTACATGTGGAGAGAGAGTGCATAGTTTTGACTATTGTGTTTATACCCATGAAGAAGAAGACACTCAAGAAGGAGCATTAGAAAATGTCACTTATGTCAAGTACATGAGACCAGGTCATCCTGATTTGCTTATGGGAAAACAACCATATAAGAGAACTCACATTGTCTTAACCAACCCACCAATCACCCTTCTAAACCACCAAGGTTTGGGATAGGTAGCTAACCATTTGGGTATCCTCATAACTCCAACTACGGGTATAAAAGGAACAACCTTTAGATCTAAACTAGAATCAACTAAAACCTAATATGATGTTTAAAGTGTTGGCCTTCACAAAATGTTAAGATGAGATCACTGATAAGTTGAACCAAAGTACCATCAATAGCAACAACATGTTAGTCTTTATGCAAGAACAAATAAGAAGTGTGATTCTAAAGATATATGATTTGTAGCAACATAACAAGATGTTTGAGATGCAGTTATCTAGTCTAGATGATTGATAAAGAACTAGAAAAGGTATATTTTGTTTAACACTAAATGGAACCTAAGCGGTCATGAAAATTCTATTATGGACACCCTCGGGTCAAGAGATGTAACATACAAGATCTCGGACCCTACCCTGGAAGTTGACATTTTAGCCTTAGCCAAACAAGGTTGAAGGTTAGACCTAAATAGATGTTTAGTATAACCCCATTGAGCTAATGCATGTATATATCACCTTAATGTAACCTAATGTTCTAACATTAATCTTAGGTTTATAATGGATACATAAAATATGCCACATAACTCATTTTGGTAGTAATATGAAGATAAGAAACTTAATTGGATGAATAATTTAGATAATGGGCCGTTAATGAGACATATGACATATCTTATAAAAAGAAGTCTCAAAAGTGGAAAGAAATTTCAAATTTGAAATCTACATATCAAAATTAGCCTACATGCCAAATTTCGTCTAATTTGGACAACCTTGAAATATTAAGATAAGTTTAGGAGAGAGAAAATGAGTAAAAGAAATAAGTAACAAATAATGTGATTATATAACTTAAAAATATGTAAATAATGGCAAATTCATATTCAACACATCATATATAACTTGTGGATGAAGTTTGGTCCAATTTGGATGTTGTTTGTGCAAGTTATGCAATTTTAGGTACATTCTGGACTTTTCTACAATTTACCCAATTCGAAGGTTCTCTTTGAAAATTGTCACATGCATTATAATACTTATATAATCCCTTAACATGCTTGAGTTATTGAACCATAGGGTGCCTAGTTTCACCTTGGTTTGAAGGCATTTCTTTCCAAGGGCATTTTGGGGATTACCCTCTTTATAAATGAGCGTATTTTTTGAAGCTATCAACCAATGGGGTTATTTCTTTGACTGGAGGTCGGTTGTGATGGACTATAAGTGTCCATAAACCGACATTTGATATTCAAGAAGCTTCTATTAGCTGTCCTCTTGCATGGCCATGAAATCCCTAGGCTAAGGACACATGGAAAGCTCCATGGACACCTCATGCCTGACTTCTTCCTTATCCATAAAGGTTTGCATATCCATAGGCACCCTTATGCATGACACATGGAAAGTCTCATAGACACCTCATACTTGACCTCTTTCTATATAAAGCCATATCTACCCCTTCCCACCTCCCAATTCAAAAAATCTTTCTCTCCTTTATTTCCTCTAGCTTAGAGCATCATTCCTACTTTGTTTTTCAACGAAGGTGTTGTCCCAAGGTAAAAGGAGGTGCCTATCTTGGTGAAGAAGGCTCCTAGGGTTCCAATTTTTTTCTATTTAGGGTTTTTAAAGCTCCTCCTTTGTTATTTTGACCAAAACTAGTAAGTTTTCTCCTTTCCTTCCCTATTTTCATGTTGTTAGTCTTCCTTCCACCTTCCTCCAGGTCGTAGCCATGGCATTCCATGGTGAAACCCCACCTAGAATCCATAAACACCTCATCTCCTTGTTTTTTTGTTAGGGTTTTTCACCTCTAAAGTGGAGAAGGTGTTTCTTACTCGAGATAGGAGCTTTGTTGGAGAAACCAACCTCTCTAAGCTTGGGAACCTTATTGGACCTGTCCACCTTCCCTAGAGGTTATTTGGAGGCCTAGGCTTGACGTGGATTGTTTAGACTCTGAAGATGAGGTATGATGTATCCCCTATTCTTCTATTTTCAGAAATTCACCTATGCTTATTCATTCTATTTGTCATATGGACATTAGCCTATACACAATGTCTTTTCTTTTAAAAATCATGGTTCATGTGAACTACCTTATTTGATATTGATCATGTAATTATGGATATTCTTGTAAACTCTTATCTTATGCTTTGTTAATGATGGAACTCTAAAAGATGACATGTGATGTCTTTTTCCCACTTATGAGGTGGATGTATATGTTGGTCACTTATGTGGTGACTAGTTTATATATTCTGACTATACTTTCTACTTGCCTCTACATTTAACATGCTATGTGATTCAGTAGCACTATAGTAGTGTAATTGCATTGGTTTTTATGGCAGATGTGTTATTTCCTGCCGAGCAGATGTGATATTTCCTGCACTTTTTGGATGGAGAGGAACCTCATACCCAGGGCAAGATGTGTGATTCTTGACCCATGTTTTATATATTTGGGACATTGGGAGTATTCCTTTCTATACCAGGTTTAAAGTTTATGAAACTTGCCCGCCTTTGTGTTTATATTGTTCTAGGGCTATGTTTATCTCACATGCATGCATGTTGATGATATGGGGTGTGTGCCCTAATTCTTTACATGTGCTTGTGTGGCACAATCTTTATGTTTTATTAATGGCAAGTATTCTTTTGTTATCATATGATTTCAATTCATTTTCTCTTGATACCCATTTGGGTGGTCCTTATCCTTTCTATGGGAAGCCTTTTATAATTGATATCCTTATTTTCATATATTACTCAATTACCTATTTTAGTATGCACATACCAGCTTTTACTGATGTTTCTCTTTCTTCTCTTCTTTTGTGGGTTATGCTTCCAACCCTAGGTAGAGCAAGGAGGACTTGGACTTCAACATTGTAGCTAAGCTTTTGGGAGACTTTGAAGAGGTGGTTAGATGACCCTCAGCTTGATCTTTGGCTTATATGATTAGATTTCCTTTTTGACACCCATGTGTGGTGAAGTGATGTATAATGATAACAAGCTTTGTAATAGTTATAACTTTCTTATTCCACTGTTATATTTTTGGTACTATGATACATACATGTAGAAAGTATTTGTACACATCCCTTAGGTGAAATTTTTTTTTTGTGGTATTTGTTTCAAGGGATGTGGCCTTTCCTTTTCTAGTAGGGAGTGGATCCCCTATCAGGTCCCACTCCTTACAGGAGCTATCCTAGATTCCCTAACTACTGAAGTTCATCAAGAAACTATCATGACTTCTAACCTTCATGCGAAAATAGTAAAGGTGGAAGAATAAAAAATATGTGTAATTGTTCCTGAGAAGACAACAACAAAGGATAACCATACGGGAAAGAAGTCATCTAAGTACAAGGGAGAAGAATAAACATAAGTAGAAGAATTCATCTAAGTACTAGGGAGTAGAGTCTACTGAAGAGGATCTCACCAACAGACGCATGTGCTTATGGAATCCCTTTTGGTATAAATTGATCAAAGCTTACCTAAATAAGAAGTATAAGAAATTCATAGAATCCATAAACAAACTTCACCTCGATATTTCTTTCCTTAACACTATCTAAGAGACGTCAACCTACACCAAATTTTCAAATGGATCTTATAACCAAGTGAGGGTGAGGAGAAGAGGTACAAATGGTCAAACTACCAAGATGTTGAGTGATTTAATGCAAGCAAAGTTGTCTGGTAAATACAAAGATCTAGAACAACATGACAACATGGAGATTTAGACTAGCTAATTTGGGAGAAAACATAAGCATGATGCCACTAATGTTAGAACAAAGAATCGGTCTAAAGTACATGGTAAAAACTAGGATTTGAATCTAGTTATCTGACCACACCTTCATAAGACATGTTAGAATTGCCAAAGACATTCCAATCAAAGTTGGAACATTTTTTATTCCATGTGATATTATTGTGATTGACATGGTAGAATATCCATCATGGAACATGACCTTTAGAGGACCATTTATTTCAAGAATAAGAGCACTAATAGATGCGGAAGAAGGTCTTATAAAAATTAGAGTTAGGAACGATTATATTGACTTCAAAGTCTAAGAATTCATGAGAGGTCAGTCCCTATTCAAATATGTATATTTTGCTAATAGCTATAATCATATCTAGCTAAAATACAAGAACAAAATGCCATAGTGTATCCTTTAATGAGGGCCCTCATTGTTCAAACTTATGATGTTGATAACCCTAACGTTGAGGAAATATTGGATTACATAAATGTTGATGAGGATGATGATATAATTGAGGGGAGCCCAAATTCTAGTACAGTTAGTTATGCTTCTATGGAAAGAACCCCCACTTCTAAATAAATCCCCAAACCTTTTCCTGAGTTGAAACAACTCCTTGAGGGACTTTGGTATTAACCTTTAGACAATGAGGGAGAAATCTTGTTATTATGAACTCCAATTTATATGAGGAGAAGAAAGGTCAACTTCTTTCTGAATTGAAGTTAAGAAGGAAAGCTATTGGATATTTTTCTGACAACATAGAAAGTTTTAAACATGTTGGCAACATGCACGTGATCCACATGGAGGAAAACACTAAACCTCTAACCCAAGGAAAAAGAAGGTTGAACCAAAACTTTTGAGAATTTGTCAATACAGAGGTTATCAAGCTTTGTGATGTAGGATATATTAGCCTTTATTGATAGAAAATAGGTAAACCCTATCCACATGGTACCTAAAAAGGATTGCATGACTGTGATGAAGAGTGATAGTGGAAAAGAATTGTGACTAGCACTATAACCAGGTGTAGGATGTGTATTTATTACAAGAAGATAAACTCAACCAGAAATAAAGTCAATTTTTCCTTAATAGATATTCATGATTCTATCAAGTACATAGCCACCCTGGTTATCTAAAGAACATGACACTCATGTGCTTTTATGGTATTTATGCCATCATAAGAATGTCATCAGCCTAACTTTTCAAAGGTGTATAATTTCTATATTTAATGATTTCCTTGAAGATGTAGTCAAAGTTTTCATGAAATATGTTTCCATTTATGGGACTTATTTTGATAAATTCCCAAGAAAACTATATAGTTTTTCATTTATGGGACTTATATTAATACTTCCTTAGAAAATTATATAGTTTTCCATTCTGGGGACTTCTTTGTGATAAATGCCAAAGAAAACTATTTCTAGTACTAATGAGATGTGAAAAAACACCTCATACTCACTAGACTATTCAAATGTATCTTACAACCATATTAATGGATCATTGTCCTACACATCACATGAAAAACCACTCATTGTGAAGAATGGATTTTGAGATGTTTCATCTGGCACATGAAGCCTACCAGGGTATCATTTCCCCGGATAACAATTACCCTAAAAACTTTCTCAACTCTCACTTTGATGAGAGGATGATGGACCTAGTGTCTACTAGTTGTAATGGTACAAATAATTCCATGTTTAAATTTAGTTATTTTCATTTATCATCTGTAATTTTGCTCAAGTTTGAATAATATAGGATTTTGACCACAAAAATAACACCTCATACTCAACTGGAAGAAGTGCCATTTCATGGTACAAGAAGTACCTGTGGTAGGACATAATGTCTTTTAGTTGGGGACAAAGTTTGATCTAAGCAAAGTAGAAGCCATATCCAAACTTTCACCACCTAAGTTAGAAACAGGGGTAAGAAGTTTCTTAGGTCATGTTAGCTACAATATATGCTTCATTAAAGATTTCTCTAAATTATGCAAACCTTTGTTTGGTTTAAATTTCAAGGATGCCACCTTTGATTTTGATGAAAAATACTTGAAAGTCTTTAATACTCTAAAGAATTCTCTCACCATATCCCCAACAATCCAAGCTCCAGATTGGAACCTACCCTTCAAGTTGATGTGTGACACAAGTGATTACACTTATGGGGTTGTCTTGTGGCAAAGAAGGATGAGAAACACCATGTCATATATTACACCAGCAAAATGCTAGATGAAGCTCAAGTGAAATATACAATCACTAAAAAGAGAGATGGTGGCCATTACTTATGCCTTCAACAAGGTTTGATCTTACCTAACAAGTTCCAAAGTAATAGTGTACATTGATCATGAAGTTTTCTAATATCATGTGACTAAGAAATATTCAAAGCTGAGACTATTGATATAGAGACTACTTTTTTAGGAGTTTCATCATGAGATTTTCTATAGAAGGGATAAAAAAGTGTTGTAGACAATCATATATCTATAATCCAAGTGGACGAGAACCACTATCTACCAATAAATGATAGTTATCCTAATGAGTCTCTTATGTTAGACAAGGCTATTGATCCAATAGTCCCAAGGTATGCTGATATCTATACTTATCTAGCTTGCCGGTAGCTTCCTCCTCATATTATCTATAATGAAAAGAAGAATCTCTTCTCAGATGTAAAGAATTATTATAAGGATGACTGCATGATGTTTAGAAGATGTGTTGATAACCTTTATCGAAGATGTATTCCTGAGTAAGTGGCTAAATTCCTCTATGAATTCCATGACTCACCATATGGTGGGCATATGGGGGAAGATAGAAAACCATATAAGGTTATATAGTTGGGATTTCACTATCCTTCTCATTTTAAAGATTCACAAGCCTCTGTGAAAGCCTATAATGAATGTCAAATAAATGGCAACATATGCAAATGCAATGAGACATCAATGTTATATTGGATTGAAGATAAAATTGATGTATATGGAATTGATTCTATGGGGCCCTACACTTAATCATGCAACAACCATTATATTATGTTTCAATTAATTATGTGTCTAAGTGTGAAGAAGCCATGGAAACTCCTACCTCTGATTCTAAAGTAGTGAAGAAACTTTTAAACAAAGGTATCTTTCCAAGGTATGGGGTTCCAAAACTATCATAGATGATGATGGATCCCACTTTGGGGATAATAAATTTGAAGCATTCCTATGAAAGTAATACATAAATCATAAGGTTTCTACACCTTATCATCCTTAGACATATGGTCAAGCTGAAGTCTCAAATAGGAAAAACAAGCTGATTCTAAAGAAGACGGTAAACAATTCAAGGATGGATTGGTCAACCAAGATAGATGATGCCTTATGGGCATATATGAAAGCCTAAAATATACCTAAGGGACCACTCCCTACATGAAAATATATGAAAAGAGTGCCACTTTCTATAGGAACTAGATCACAAAGCCTTCTGGGCAATCAAGTATGTTACATGAACCTAAACATGACAGATAAGAAAAGGTTATTACCACTCTAAGAACTAAAGGAGATGAGACTATGTTCCTATATGAATGCACGAATTTACAAGGAGAGAACCAAGGTGTGGCACAATTTATACCTAAATAGAAAGTTTTTCAAAGAAGGGGATGAGGTCCTACATTTTAATTCTTCCATCATGATGTTTCTAGGGAAACTCAGATCAACGTGGTCAAAAATTTTCTGCAAAAATCTACCCATCAAGGATGATACAAATTCTAGTGAGAAAACTTAGACTTACCCAATACATGGCCACATGGTGAAGTGGTATTATGAACATGAAGCATTTACCAGGAGTGTTGATTTGTAGCTCCATGAATTAAAGTCAAACATAAGAAATAGGAAGTCAAATTCATGACTCAAAATTAGCACTCCTTGCAAGGAAACCCATGATCTTGAACCTTCTTTACATTTTAATAAATTTTATGTTTCTAAATTAGCAGAGCTTATTACTCCATTTTGTAATCTCCTTTTTGATAGCTTAAACCTTTTTTCCACAATGCATTTACTAGTCTTACCTTTATTGAAATTGTGTTTTATGAAATATTTAATATGTTAACATTAGTGTGGAGTAAAGAAAATTTAGTTGAATGACATGGACATTAATTTCATTAATGGAGAGACAAATCGATAGAATGAAGATCATTTGTTAAGAAAGAAAATGAAAAACTGATGAAATTACAAGGAGTCAACATTTCCATCAGTTCATGAGACCAGTCATTCCATCGATTCTCTAACACCAAATTTCCACTGATAGAAGAGAACTTAGTTATCATCAATTAATGAAACTAGGAATAGAATTAGTGCATGTAACTTAGAGAACCCATCAGAAGGACACTACTAACTTTTCATTGGTAGGTACCCTCAGTGACTCTCATCGGTGAGTTAAGGACGTGTTTTTCCATGGGAAAGAGGGCAAGAAAAGCCTTTGGTTTGCAACCATTTCCTTTTTATCAATTTTTGGTCTACGATTTCATGGGTAGATCACCCAATATTTTTGATTGAAAGATATTAATATGAAGTTTCATTAGTCCACCCAGGCTAAACCATCAATTAGTAGATGCCTCATGTTGTCTCTATCAGTAGTGCATCAACTAACAAAATGGAAGGGTTCGTAACCACTTAATCCCTAAAGTATAAAAGCCTCAGGAGGGGACTATGAGCATACTCTTGCAAACACTGGCCGACTAAGAGAGATAATAATGAAAATCTCACCCTAATCACTATCATGATACCTACTTTCACCAATGGTGTTCCCATGACTTTCATTGGTTGATTTTAACCTACCTTCCTTCATTGGTAGATGACATTCATCCATTGATGGAAACCACCAACTTGAGGATTCATATTCAACTTTGTTGTTGCTTGCTAAGAGGACATTAGCTAAACCTAGCCTCTAGAGAGCCAAAGCTTGACAATGAATCACATCACCTCAACCTCTCAGAGGACTTCACTAAGATATTGTCTACAATCGTCACCACATCTTTCACAAAAAGGAAAAGTTTCCTCAAGAAATGCTAAGGAAAGAATCATCAGTGATTATTCCTACTCACTGAGTAAAAACCATCATTCCATTCCTGTGTTGAGTAAAGAAATTTAACCTTTCCTCATACATCAGTTTAATCCTCTTCTAATGATGATTTCCATCACCCTTTCAATTTCTTCAGTTTGCTTTCAATTTCTTCAGTTTGATCTTTTCTAGGTTTTTTTCTTCCTTATTCTTGGTGGACTTGGGCAAGCATTTTCATCAGTCTAGGTTATAGATGATTTTCATCACCTTTCTTTGACCAATTTTTCCTTTTCTCTCCTTTACACAATAGACAATTTTGTTAGTACACAAGGGAAGAACCCTCACCATTTTAAGAACCTTCATTTATTGTGCCATTTTCAGTGGATGACAACACTTGACCTTTTATCAGTTGATGGGCTATATTTTCATCAATTCTCAACTATATTTTTTCATTGGTTACAACCCATGTAGATCTTGTCAATTGACAACTACCCCTATAGTCCTACTTTTATTAGTTCTCCATTTTCATTAGTTCTCCATTTTAATTAGTTAAATAGATGATAAATCTAACTAGATAATATTTGTTAGATCCTAACTCTTTGTAGGATATATATAGATATATAAATTAATCTCACTTAGAATGGAAGGAAACCTAGATTCCCAAAAGTTGGACTTATGACTGCACTAGTTGAGAGAATGAAGGAGGTATCTATTTTCAAGGAACAATTTAAGAAGATAGAGAAACAAAAGGATGAAGTTGAAAAATACATAGTGTAGCATGGAGACCCTACTCTAGAGAGTAGGAACACATTGCTTGAAAAAGATTGCATGAAATACCTTCAAACATCTAACCCTCAACAATTGTCAAGTCAAATGATATAAAAGAAAATGAGTCTTTTTAATATGTACCATCTAATGAAGTTGTATAATTGAGGAAGTGGAATATAGTAAACCATCTCCCTAGTGGTGGACACGTAAAGAGAATCATAACAACCAAAGGTGGATGGAAAGAAAAAGAATAAGGTGAAACAAGAAGCAACCGAGGGAGGGCATGAAGCTTGACCATCTGGGGTTGTGACCAACACTATGGGTATACCAACAATTACATGCTTTACACAACCTAACAACCATGTTGTGCTGAGAGGCACTTAACACCAGGCGATATGGAAAGCAATGGATAAATGAATGACATTCAAGGGAGCAAGGTACTGATGCATCAATACTCTAACAAAATTAGGCATCTATGATTAGATGAACGAGATCATGTGTGTCCCAAACATCTACAAAATCCTCTTTAGTGACCAAATGTTGTACGAGGAGATCACTATAGAATTCATGTCATCCTTAAAGAAGCTCTTGATTGAAAAAAAGTAGCTAAACAAAGCAGAGGATCATACAAGTTGGAAATCAAGATAATGATAAAGGATGCCATGTTGACATAAAGAATGTCAAATTCCATTTTCTACAATCAGAATAAGAGATTTCACTTGCCCACAAGGCAACATTTGACAGAGTAGTTAGAGGATTCATCATCGCAAATATTTAGGACTGGTTGGCATGCGAGCTAGTTCATAACCCTAATCATTTGAAATATTTTTGAATGCACTCTGGTATCATGCAGGCTATTAACAAGATTGTATCATGCAATATTCACCAAAGATGATATGAAAAATGTAACTAGATCTAACATATATAACTTTTTGAGTATATATTAGACAAGAAACTAGTGAATATTAGGAAACTACTAATTGACAAACTGGCAGTGGAAAGTGTCTTAAAGGGATCAAAAGAACTCAACAGTGGTAGACTCATAACATAAATATCACACAGACTTGGGTACCTAAGGGTCCCGACCAACTTTACTAAGGCCAAGTGGATGTAATTTACCAAACATCAGCAACTGTTCTATTAAGGAAAACAAATAAACTATTCTACATATTCAAGAAGAAAATGACATGCTACCTTTGATAGAAATGAACTACTACGAAAGTGATAAACTCATCTTCTCAATGGGTGATATCCTTAAAATTAAGTCAGGATCCACTCCTTTATCTCAACCCAGTGAGACCATAATAGAAGAAACAAACCTTACTAAAGAAGGACACTTCTTAGAGCCTTTCAAAAGGATAAGAATCATCATAAGACTGTCTAAGCAAACTAAAGAAGTCCCAATATTGGAAAAGGTTTCCTCATCCCAAAAATAGTCTCCAAAATGGTCAAAAAAGGAACCAATAATGACTCCACCAATCAATTAGTTAGAATATCCAGTGAATATTCAACAACTGACACAACCATAAGGGTATGATCTTCACCTATTTTCTACCTGAGTACAAGAACCACCAAGTGCATAGTGGAAGCCAACCTAAAGAAACTCTAGAGACATGGACATGAAATGGAGCAACACGAGAAGTTTGCAACCAAGCAAACAACAAGATGGGATGAAAGGATGTTCACAAAGAGACCCCAATCCATGAACCCTCTCAACCAACTAAGGGTCCCAAAGGGGATCTCCACTAACATATTGGAGGATACGAGCCACACTCTTTTAAGGAAGACTTCCAGAAAAGAAGCCAATCTAGGGCCACCTACTTCTATGAGCACATAAACACCAGCCTCCACATAATTAAAGGAAATCAAATGGCAATTCAACATTATGGTGAGGTTGTTTTCACAATAACAGATAATATTTCGATTTTATCTTTAGATTTGCAAATACTAACCACACAGTTAAAAGTGGGGACAATGCAAATGCAACCATTAGTTCACCTACCTCAAACACATCGACCTAATAGAAGCCAACCAAAATTAGATGACAAAGACTATGGAATAGATAAGGAGATAGTTGAGCAGCAAAAGGAGCAAGATGAACTATGCAAGGAAAATAATGTGCTACATGCAAACTACTACTATGGAGAGATCAATAAGAGGAAGGGAGTCCCTTCAACTTCATCCACATATGGGCTTCCCAAATAACCAAATGCCAAAGTAAAAAGAGCCAACATGAAGCTGAAGAGCACTCTCATCCTTTGAACAAGAACTCTGAGATTAATGAAAATGGGGACTTGAATTTGATATTCCTAGATGCAACTCAAATAATACCACCACTAGAGTATATGTTCCACTATAGTACTGTTAGACCACTATGAAGAAAGAGATTTTGTGCAAAATGATGTCAACTCTGAAAATCATGATGAATCCAACATAAAATTTGTGGCTTCCCCTAGATGATAAACAAATATGTCAAAGACTTTATGGGAAATTGAACTAGATAGAGATACAAGAGATGAATTTTCTCGAGATAACAACGAGCTACAAATTCCAAATGTAGAAGCCCCAACAGGAAAAAATGAAGCAATCATTGAACATTTCCCTCCACTAGATTACAAAGTGATATAAAGCATTGAAAATGTTATGGATAAACTTGAATATCTCTTCACTCATAAAATTTCACCATCCTTCATCGAGAAAGTTGACTGTAAAGAATTCACATCCCATCAAACCACAATACAACCTATAAGAAGGTGGGATATATCAAGGTGATGCAAACATGGAATGACGTGATGGGGGTAATTCTAATGATGAGGGAAACATACATAATCTATTCACAAACATTGTGGAGAAAATAGAGATGTGAGTCTTCCTCGAGCCAAATACCCCTCATTCTGGCAGCCAAGTTTCACCCCCATTTCTTTCATGTCAAATGAATTATATGGATATGATGTCCACTCAAATTATGATCCTAAGGGACATCCACATTCTAGATGACATTCTTCTTGACGTAAATCCTAAGAGTGATGTACTATATTAGAATCAAGGGAGCATCACGATCAGGGTAGACTTGAGAAATGAAAAGGCCTCTATCTTTATAGGTTGTTCAAAGTGCTATGTGGAACAATTATTGAAGAATTCATCCATAGAGAAAAAGAATGTCCAGTCGTCAATGCTACATTGAGTATGTCTTCTTGACCCTATAAAGGAAACTCCAGAGCACCCTCGGTCAATGAAATTCTCTCCACACTGAGAAGAAGAAAGAACATAAAGCACATCATTCCACCTTATGAGGCCAAAGATCACTAACTTCTATCAGTTGTTGACTTAGTTGAATGGAAAGGAGTAATATATAACTATAATATAAGAAATATATCATGCAAACTACTGGCTTCTAGAATTTCAAAGCTTGAAGCATGCAAAAGATCCTAATCATATTTAAAAATGTAATCAAGGGACTTGACAAATGGTACAATCCAAACTGTAATAACTTCACAATCAACTCCAATATCTACCATCAACATCCTGATGCAAGGTACAACACATTCATCATCCTTATAATAATAGATGCACTAAACTGAAGAATCCTCGAGGAATACATTCCAATTTAAAACTTTTATAGAATACATATGAAGTATGTAATGGAAATCATTCATGACAGGAGATTATTTTATGACCCATACATGGACTCCATTCCAAAGCAAATGTACACAACAATTCTCCTCCCAGAGAAGAAGTCATGGAGAGAACAATGTCAAACTCTCTAAATAGTACCTGACCAATAAGAATAGAAGCAAAAATGCCTTATGGGACAACCCCATCTTCTATTATGCATACATCTTCTCAGCCCAATCTAGTACCAGTAGAGACCTCACAACCCACTCTCAATCTTGAAAAAGAACCAATAGGAGACACAGACCAAGAGATCATTGATGAACATGCCACCACTACAGACAAACTACCACCTATGGAGACAGTGTTAGCAACATCATATAACTTTGACATGGATGCATGCTATAGACTACCACTAAAAGACTTGGATCTCATCATGGAGAGGATCAAACTAGATGATGAAAATCTCATAGGCATCTTTCAGTTCATTAATCTAAAACTTTTTAATCAGATCTTCAATATGTCCTAATTTTCAAAGGATACATGATGGTAAACGTAATGACAACTTGCAAACTATTTTTAAGGGACAAGATGGAAGACATTTATATGGCTAGATACGACCTCCTTGGGGACATGATTCTTAAAAGGAATATGAAGAAGAAGAAAGACCAATTAAGTAGCTAATGATACATATGCCTTAATTTATCTTTCGATGTATTTTTTAGAATGAGCATTAGATGTTTCTATCTATCAACACTATGTACAAAACATCTATCCTTTAGAACATATCTACTGCAAAAAAACAACAAAACCTACCAATGTAACTAAGTAGAAGGATAAGAAGTTCATAAAAGGCATAATTAATCTGATCAAGAAATATGGTAGGGGATATTCAACAAAATATGGAGATTTTTGAAAGTTGCAATTCTTTTATAGGAACCTACAATAGATCCAAAAATCTAACAACTGCAGTCTCCACATACTATTATAGATGCACCTGTCGGGTGGCATGGAAAAAAGGTAGAAAAGTTTTAGGATGATTACAACTACCATTTCCATGGTGCCTATGAAGTCCAGTTGCTAAATTCCCATTGGGCACATCAGGAACTACAAGAACATAATCAAAACTTGCATTTTTATATCTAACCCCCTCCTTTGACATTCTAGGGACATAAGAAAGGATGATTTTGAGGGGTGTAAACATGTGAGATAGGCATGCTCTCATTTCTCATCTCTTTAATATTTCCTTTACTTCTAAATTGTCTAAACAAATCATATTTCCAACAAATTTGAAGAAATTGTAAATCTTTAGTCTACACATGCTAGCTTACACTTAATCAAAATTTGATGAGATAAAGGATATATTGACATTAGGAAGATTTTGATCCAATTTTCTAGGAGTTATCTTCACTCCCAACTAGGTCTAGTTGTCCCCGAGCTATTATTCTAAGTTTTGTTATATCAAATAATGAATTTTGGAATTATACACAAAAAATTCCATTGAATATACTTTTGTCTTGAATATATTTTAAGATGTTGTAGAGTGTGAAAAAAAATATTATACCTCTAGAAATCACTTAAAAACAAAGAGAATCTTAGTGTGATTACAAATGATCATCCAAGGCTTTGAGTATAGGATGAAAAGTCAGAAATCTCACGTCGAGGAAAAAGCTACCCCTTGTGGTTGCTAAAATTGTGTGAAGGAGAAAAAGCAAACCCTAAAAATTGAATCACCCCCAAAAGCCAAAAAGAGAGAATAAAAACCTGAGTGAGAATGAAAACATGAGAGTTTTTCATGTTATAAGACAATGATACTGCTCTATAGGTGTATAGCTCCCTCATGAACCTTGATACATCATGACCACCATAGTAACCTAGAAATTCTATCAAATAACTCCTTATTCTTAAATGGTTTTCACAGAATCCACTTGACCACCACAACCATATCTCTAGATGAGTGACCTATAGAAGAACAAGCTACACCCCACCCTTAACCTACCCTACACTCTCTTTGGATCATCCAAAAATAAAGTTGTGATTGAATGATACCTATTATGAGATCTGTACACTATATGAATGGGAAACATGACTTGGTGCAGATAGCATAGAGAAAGAACTGAACCTTGATTAGGGGGAGTAATAGGCAAAAGGTTAAAGAACTTATAGTTTTCAAGGAAAAGTATAGGGGTCTAATAGGACATAAAGGAGTCCAAGAATAAATTCTTCTATAGAGTTGATTTGAAGGCAGGATCATGTCAATTCTTCTTTGCCTAATCAAAAATCCTTGATTGCTACCACATACTCTGATTCTATTTAATAAGCATGTAAACAAACTAAACTCTATGTTTGGGGGTAGATAACATCCAATTGTGTAGATTTTATATGCCTATGTAACCCTCAATTTCCTTTATTATTCTAGGCTTTGATATGATAAATCTTGCATTTACTTGAATTAATCAAAATTTCCACTTTTTAACAATGACTTTGCATTTTTTTGTAGGAAAACAACAAATTTTGGAGCACACAACCATTTCAGAGATAGGCCACATAATTCAACTAATAGAAGAAATTGAGCATTTCAACCGATAGCCTATGAAGTTGTTTCCTGAATATCTAGAACTTCATTGGTAGCCACCTATCAATGAATTGCATGTTCTATCTACCGATGACACAGTTGGCCCCATCTACCAATAGGACTACTGAAAAGAGTATTTCCTTGCATGAACTAATGGAAGTGTTGGTAACATCAATGGACAAAGGTTCAACAGTCATCTATTGATGGCATTGTAGGTCTAGTCATCTAATGACAGTGTCATGAAGCTACTCATCTACCTTTGGACTCTCTATGACATCATCTGCCATCGAGATAGTTAAGAACAAACCCCATTTTTCTCTAGGGATTGAGGCACAAGTTCCCATCTTTTAGGTGCCTTGAGTGTGCTACTAATCCCTATAAATAGGTATCCCAAACCTTTAAAAGAAGGAACATATTCTCTTAACGTGGTGTGAATCTCATCTCTCACCATCCCTTTCCATAACTTGGTGAGGATTAGAAATCAGTCTATCTTCCTTGGATGCGTACACACTTTGTCTTTGAGAGAAGGGATATTGGATTCATTTTCTCTACCATCATTGCTACCATCATCGCTGAAGAGGAGGTATTCATCAAGATTCAGTACCCCCACAACTATTGTTCTACTTTTCTACTTCTTTCTTCCTCACTCTTTCCATATCCATCTCTTATTCATATGTCGGCATGGCCTTATCTCCCTAAAATTCAATTTTATTACTTGTAAATATGAGTGGCTACACTCATTAACTTGGATTGGGAGTAGCCACTAAGACTCTCCCAACTTATAAATAGCATACTATAAGGCATGTATATACACTTAGAAATGTTTATCTTCTTCATGATGTTCATAACAAATCACTTGCATGATTGGATACCATCAAGGAATCTGTGATATATAATACCTCAAAAGAGTAGAACTAGATTAGATATTGAATTAAGGAGAAGTGTGACTGCATGAAAGTGTTGGATCACTTGATCAATGATCATATCTTTGTATCTTGTGGTTGTTTCCTTGTTATCTCGAGAGAGAGACATGCTAATAATCTAGATCTAACCCGGTCTCAAGAGAGGATGGAATAGACAATGATGATGATTTCTCATAAACTAAGCTAAGTGTATAAAATGGGTACGGGTGTTTGCATGTTGGAAAGTGTGCTTGGTTGGTGAAAATTTACCCAAGTTCTATCTAAAATATTGATATCTATAAGAATTACCTATCACTTATTTTATGTCGTTAACTTAGTTTTTAGTTACCTTGTTCTTTTTTTTCTTCTTCGTTACGCCATTTGTAATGAAAACTGAATTTACTCTTGATTTGACTTAGCTAAGATAAGATCTTAAGTCCTAAACCAATTTTCACCCTTGATTCTATGTTTGACCTCACTTACTATTCTAAACCTGTATTATTGTTTTGGGTGCCTAAGTTATTAGGTTATAAATTTAAAGTATGTTTACTCAAAAACCTTCACCACTACCCTCATGTTTTGGACACACAAATCATAGTGAATCATCCTTTTCACTTTGAATACAAGACATAGATGGTCAATATCATATCAAGCCTTGAGTTACAGAAAGTTAAAATTGGCATGCATCTATTATAGGCTGTCAAAAACCAGTTGATATAGCTTTTATGTAACTACATCAATATATTCACATGGAGAAAATCATATATTCCTGATTTGGATGAGAAGAACATGGTTCATTGACTCCCTATCATACCAAGTGTTTGACCAATATAGAAAAAGTATAGACATATATTCCTAGAATGGATCCTCAATATTGGTGTGGAAGTCCAATAGTTGTATAATGTTGGATTCTTAGAGTCGGTCAACTGTCCTACATGTCTCATCAACATTGTACATGTATTGAAGAAGGATCAAAACATATGCATGTGTGTGGATTATTGTGATCTCAATAAGGCATTACCAAATATGATTTTCCACTTGCTAACATTGATATGAATATCGAAAACACTATTGACCATGCAATCCTAAACTTTATGAATGGTTTTCAAGTTATAATCAATTAAAATGGATAAGGAGGGTTAGGGGAAGAAGAAATTAAGCATGTAATGGGGAGTATCCTTCTATCAGGTCATGCCATTTGGTTTACAAAATGATTGGGCTAAATATCAAAGAGTGACGTTCACCCTATTTTAAAAAATGATGCATAAGGAGGTGGAGGTCTACATGGATGACAAGATAGTCAAATAAAAAAATATAGAAGATCATGTTTCCAATCGTGAAAATATTTTTCAACCACTAAATTGATTATCCTTATGCTTATGTCCAACAAAGTGCACATTTGAGGTTACATTTGGGTACATTATCAGCCAAATAGGAATCAAAGTCAACCCCAAGAAGACTTGAGTCATAGGGAATACCATCTTTGACAACTAAAAAGGAGACATGAGGTATGCTAGGTCTTCTCCAATATATGATCTGCTTCATCGCCAAGCTCACACCCATATGTGAGCCCACCTTCAAGTTGCTCAAGAAAGAAAATCTACCACTAGATGGAACAAACAATGTTAGAGATCTCTTTAGAAGCTCAAAGACTGTCTCATTGATTCGGCTATTCTAAAACCAACATTACCAGGATCCTCTCACACTTCAATTATCATTTTGCAAAACATTGATGGAAGGAGTCTTGAGTCAATCAAAAACCATGGTGAGCATGGTATAAATTACTTATTAAAGAGATCTAACGATAGAGAGGCATGTTAAACCACCATTAGGAAATATTATTTGGCTTTAATACATGTAACAAAGAAGTTGTGTCATTAATTAATGACATATTCTCAATAGCTGATTACAAATATATGTGATCACCCTACTCTCACTGGACATTGTACAAAGTGGGAGGCAATGATATTATCAGTTGATATCACATGTCAACCAATGAAGGAATCAAAGAGCAAGTTGTAGAGTATCAGTTGATATATTTCTACTACCCAAAGAAAACATATGAGTATGAATCCCTAGACGAAGATATAGGAATGATCAACTCATACGACATCATTATCCCTCCAAGTTCTTACTTTTAGACAATCATCTTTTATGGATCTTCCACTTGTAAAGGAGTCCATATAGGAGTAGTCCTTCATGACCTGCATGAAGAGAAATTGCATTTAACCATACGACTAGAGTTCAATGGAACCAACAATTTGGTTGAGTATGAATCCTACATTCTAGGACTCCAAGCTGCCAAAGAATAAGGGCACATCATATCCAAGTATATGGTGATTGCCTCCTCCTGATATCTCAAGTCCACACCAATTGGAGGACACACCATTCGAAACCAATTTCTTATCAAGAATATATATGTTCCCTTGCCCCGGATTATGAGCATATTTTGTTAAATTTTGTAAGAAGGGAACACAATGCCTTAGTTGATGCCCAGGGTACCCTTGCTTCATGGATTGACATCCAAGGGGACCAACTATTTTCTTTCAAAGTACATATGATTTCTCAACCTACCTACTATATGGTCATAAAAAATGAGGCCAATTATGAAGAAAAGGCTTGGTTTCATGATACTGCAGTATACCTAGAAAACCAAGTACTCCTTAAAGGTCTCTCGTGAATAGAAAACCAAGCACTCAAATGACAAGCCATGCAGTACATCCCATGGGTAGGGCATCTATATCGTAGATATTATAATTAGACTCTCCTATAGTTCCTTGAAAGGATAGAGGTGGAATCCCTCATGAAGGAATTCCATAGAGGATCACATGGCAAGAACATGAGTGGAGTCATTCTAAGGAAAAAGATACAAATTCTAGGATATTACTAGTACATCATGGAGATTGCTTCCAACATGTCTACAAATGTCGAGTCTTCCAAATCGAAGGTGACTACATTGCCAAAGGGTCAATCCCAAAACACAACATTTTTAGAAAAATACCTCTAGAACCAATTGTGAAAGAATAATATTTAAAGCTAATTTCATGAGAGAGATAACAAGCTAATGGCAGCGTAAGGAAACACATCAAGTTATGGGTTGAAAACAAGACTAAAGGAACAATGGGGCATTTATATTTCACTTCCATCACATGTGTACTATCCAAGTTTTTACAACTCAATAATCTCAATAATTTAACTAGGATCAAGTGAATTCATCTCCATTCATAATAAAAATTTTACACCAGGATCTATAACCCATGGGTTTGAGGTTTGTTACCATGGTTTATGATTCAATCATTCTATAAGATCCCTTCGGTGATCACATATGGAATCATATGCATTCATTTGGGGATCTAATCCTAAGTTTTGTGATCTCTACATCCAAGATTATATTAGACATTCTAGATAAGAGATTAATTCAAAAAGAAAGCATAAACCAAACAAAGAACATTTTGATATATCAAGAAAGATTGAGTTCAATAGAAATTAAGCTAGAGTATTAGAGATAGGGATACTCCCCATGCCCAAATGAGAAGGTATATTAACTCCTTTTCATGGAAAGAGCACAAATACAAGAAGATAGAGGAGAAATCATGTCATTGATGGAGAAGAGAGAAGGATCTCGAGGTCTCTGACTCTTGCAATCTGCTCCAACCATGACAAGTGTGAAGAACTCCTCCATGATGGAATTCTTCCTTGTCTCCTCCTCTAGATTCTTGCTCCCAAACATGCTCTGGACTCTAAGTGAATGGAATGATTGATAATTAGGGCATGCCTTCATATTTTTTATAAAATAACCTCTTTTGGTGAATGTATAATTTTTCTCTTTCTACTACACTGATCGGGAGGTCATGTGGTCTAGCTATCTAATCACCCACTTGGTGGTGCGATGATGGCCCTTTTGGTCTGCCAACTAGTGAGACTGGTCAACCAATCATCACTCCAATAAATCATATGGAGATTTAGTGGATAGGTCGATCTCAAGAGGAGATTGCTTGATCTAATGGACACTTGAGGTTGATGAGGGATTCTGACTTTGGAGGCATATTTTTTGGTCAGACGATCATTGAGGTGGTTGGCCAATCAACACCGTCTTTGAGGCACTCAACTATAGGAGGATCATCAAATCATGCAAGTGGATGGGTCAATCATTTGATCTTAGAAAATTCATTAGAGTTCTTGTTGATTTTGACGACCTTCTAATTGTCTGATCTGTGATTTTGATCACCCGATTTGGATCTTGTCTTGGAAATGCTTGGGATGGGCATATTAGTTGGTTGACTAGGCAGTCTAATAGGGATAAGAACAAATATGTTGAAATGAAGCAACACATGATATAGTTGACAACTAAAAAGAGCAAAAATAATCTAGAAATCACAATGAAAAGCTGATAAATTGCATTCATCACCAATGCATATCCCTAGATTTTTATACAAAACCTTAAAGTGTACTTGCATATTTCTAGTCATTTGTGCTTCATCTAGTCATTCAGATTACTCACCAAATATCAAGGGAATGAGAATTTCATTTTGTTAGATTGCAACTAAAATACCAGATTCTTCCGCCATCACTTGACAATCAACATCTCCAAAGAACAAATCAACTAGGATGGTCAAGGCATACACTTGCAAATGTGGAATATCCAGAGATCGAAGGTTACAACTCACTTCACTCTTAGATAGTTCTCACAGAGAAGACAACTAAATAAAACAACCATCTTTGGTCAACCATTGAGTAGCTATAAGTCTCTTTACTCCTAGTAGATCATCTAATTCTACAATCCAAATTGACTTCCTTAGAATAATGGGTTAGTGATCATGTATAGGAAGATGAGTGATCTTAGCCACATCCTCAAGAGCAGGACTCAGAATGATATCCCCAAACCTAAAAGAGTGACTGAGTGGATCCCAGAAAGGAACTCTTGTCGACATCAATTCATGCGCAACCGAAACATAAGCCAGACAATGTAGGTGTTGGATCACACTAAAGCTTGGTAGCTTGATCTCCTCTATCTTAAAAATGTATGTAATCTAGTGCCACGCCAAGGATAGATTCATGAGAGGATGTCTTAGGAATAGAACTTCACTTATCATAAATCACCCCATATTCCTAAATATCAAGATATGCTGAATAAACATTTAAACATTGTCATACTTATGGACTTCTTGTAGATAAATCAAGATAGACCCTTTTTTGAGGAATTTGGGATTTCTAGTCCCAATCAGATGTGGAATGGTGCAATCAACCATTGGAATAGGACTTGCAAACTGATGTGCTCTGCTAGCTAATCGCAGATCCCCTTCAAATCTGACTTTGCAAATTAGACTCTAAATTGATGATTTCTATATATCACAACATGATTTGACTCTCAAACTAAAATTTTAATTAAAATTTTCAAATTTCTTGAAATTCATACAAATTCTAAAATTGTACTAACACCTAATTTTTTTCACAAAGGAAACTACAATATGAAGATCTAAAGGAGCATAAATTTCAAACACATCTACGTCTTCAGTTTCTTATTCAACCATATCAACAAGTGCTTGGCCAAAGGTTGATGATCAGAAGAAGAAGATCCTGGTGATAGGTGCTTTTTGCTCACATCAAAGAAAGCATCACTGGTGGACCATATATGACCCTAAAAGGAGCTTCTAGACTACACCTCCATGCCCAAAGCAACATCCCGACAGCAAGTTGAATCTACCCCAACACTCACCAAATATGTCTCTACATTGAGTGCCTTCTGTCATGGGTTGATAGAAAATATTGGATCCTCCATGGGGAAATGGCCCATGTCAACAACCCCGTGGAAGTGTTGATTCTATCCATATCTGTAATATCCTCAATTTTGGTGAATATGAGATATACAAATATAAGACTTGAATTGATAACTAAATTCCTTAATTATAAGAATAATTAAGCTATCCAATCGTGGCATGGGTTCAACCCATCTTTTCTATGGTTACAATATCCATGGGGTATGCTTGAGCTAAAGAAGCCCATTGCCCACTTGTACTAGCATCATTATCTTGAAAGGACGAGGTCCAACTAAAATCTCCATGAAAGTGACACATACCTCCAATTCTAAAATCACAATGAAGTCACAAACTAGGAAAGTTGTCAAAGGGCTAAGCTCTGTAGGAGGTGGACATTGCAACTTGTATTGAAAATCATCTTGCTCCACAAAGGAGTCATAATCAATCACCTATTAAGAACATACGTCAAACTACTACAATCAAGTACACAAATCTGAATAGAAGATAAACTCCTACTCAGAGAGCATGGGGTAGGCAATCATATACCTCCCATGAGAACAAAATTGGCTAACCATTTAGGTAATTCAACCCAAGTTACATGGTACATTACATATGAGCTCCCAACACCTCTGTGCAAACTGATTGATCTTGATACTAGGGGGAATCAATCTAGGAAGATAGAAAAAAGGAATATGCCAACCACTAGCCCACTAACAAGAAGCACATTCACACATGAACAAGATAGTCATGGAGGGTGACTCAAATTGGATCATGCATGCACCCAGAGACAAGTAGAAAATGGGAAGCACACGATGTACTTGCCTTGCTAAGTTGAAACCTAGAGAAGATCTTCAATATGACATGAGAGCAAAATACAAACATGGATTCAACTACAACACATGTATACAAATCATACAATATCAAAGAAATGTTCTACACAAACATTTGTAGACATCATCATCTCTAGCATGAATTTCCACCACTCATAAGACACTCTACTTCTATAACCAGCCTAAATACAATAGGTGGGCAAAAAAGCATGTAGATGGACCTGAGGGCCACTCAAGGTGAAATTTTTGTTGATCCATAAGTGCTAATTGACTCAAAGATACAAGGCAAAGATCAGTGAAGTTGTTACATTAAACATTTCAATCTACACAAGAAATAAAGAACAAATGCATACCCCAATCACGCAAACAAAGAAACTGCAACTCTTGGTCTCCCTAATAATTCCCTTTCTAAAGAAATTGTCAACAAGACACATCTTCAAGCATGTCAATAGGTAGGCCTATACACCTACACCCTACTAAAGGAAGGGTACTAACTATAGGTCAACAAGATAGGCAAACCAGCTGATCTCTCCTCTATTCCCAACATTGTTATAAAAAAGGCAACCAGTGACCAATATGAAAAGAAATACCTAGACTTACAAGGCAAAGAACAAAGGAAAATTTGCACCCTCTTCTCCATCTTCTTGAAGAAGGTCTTACGCAGCCATGTGTATCTAAATTCTTACCTCAAAGACATAATGATCTCATCTCAGTCCAATCTTAGTATCTCAAAAATGGGTGATTGAACCCATAACTTCCGATTAGGAAAACCAAGAATAGGGATCCCACCAAAGCCTAACCCAATGATCCTAGTGAACTCGCGTGGGGGTGATAACCAACTCGCCAAAAGAAAAATGGAAAGTACTGGTATCTGGGTGGAAATGTTTAATCAAGGAAACATACACTCACAAGAACAATATCCTCCATTAATGTTAACTCCTCAGTAACCAACTCATTATACAACATCCTCTTCATTCCAATAGATTCTTAAATAAATATTTGTGACCCCAAGACCCTCAAAGGTGAAGCATAAGACAGTCAAAACTCATCTTCAACAACAAATTGATCAAATTGTGATTGGATTTCAGAAAACAAAGGTAAATAACAAGGAGAAAAGAGTCTAAGTGTTACCTCATCTCCCATTCAACGTCCCCGGTGGTGAACATGCATCCACAACATTCTTGTGTGTGACTCAAAAATTCTCAGCTAGGAGAATTTCTCCCTTATTCTATTTTGCAACTAATTTCATCTTCCCAGAGCAAATAAAGATAAGAAATTTCATATCCTAATGAAAATTCAACAAATGAAGGTATCATAATGTACCTCAAGTATGCCTCAATACATGCATCATCACCAACATCATGTTCATCCATAGAAGGATTCTCCTTAGAAACATCTACGTCCCTCCACTCATGCCAATTACAAGATGTCATATGAAAATTCATATTCTGAATGACATCAACTTCACACATGAATTTGAATCAGTGCATTTGGACACTGGTGCTCATGAAAACACAAAAAAAACAAAAAATAGATGAATCGCATGCCAAAACACACACTTAGTCACCTTCAACCTCTAGATAATAAAGAACATCAGGAATCCCAAAATTCGTATTTCATAACCAAATACCAACATGGAAAAATGAAAGCTAAATGATGGAAGGTACACCTCCATATATATGGATGGAGCTAAAAATCACCAGAAGATGCCACAAACATCACTAATATGAAACTTTGATGTCACCAAAACCACTACATGCCACACTGCTACAATCAAACTATGTAACACCTGAATTTATGGAGATGGTCAGTGACAAAATTTCAATGATGGGTCACACTTTGTCTCTCCTTCATTTAGTGTCATGATCACTATTTGCTCAATGGAAACCTCTCAATCATCACCACCACTAAAAATGAAGGAAATGAGGTGGATGCCACCCTCCTCTCATTTCCCCTCTTTTGAAGAAATTTTCTACAAAGTTATAGAAAGTTCCTTATATTTTTAGTAGAATTTCTACATTCTTCTAAAAATCATAAAAGATAATAGAAAAATTGCAAAAATGAAAATGAACTACCCAAAATATTGTAAAAGTTAAAGTTCTCAAATATTTCCTTACTAGTATGAAAATTTCACTATTTATAAGGAAGTTAAAATTATTTGGGTATCTTGAAAATGTGATCACGAATCATCAACATGGTTTTGTGTTTGGTTCGAATCTTCTTGTTGATGGTCCTAGACCATGACCTAAAATTGGACCATTACTCCACCTTCAGTCTTCATTTTGAGATCCTAAACCATGAACTAAAATTGGGACACTACCCTGATATCATTTTCTTATCTCTTTTTATGGTTATGAACTAAAATAGAGCCATTACTCTGTTTTCAATTTCATAAATCTCTTTGCGGCATTGGACTTTGATCTGAAATTGGATCTTAACTCCAACTTCAATATCACATATTCTTTTTGTGGTCTTGGACCATGACTTAAAATTGGGCCATTACACCATTTTCATATATCTTTTTGTAGTCCTATACCATGATCTACAACTAGGTCATCACTCCATTTTCTGTTTCATATTTCTTTTTGTGATCCTGAACCATGACCTAAAAGTGGACCATTACCCTATTTTTAGTTTTCAATTTCTTAGAGTCCTGGACTAAGACATTAAACTTCATCTCATGTATTCCAAAATTTTGGATCCAAGATCATGAATTGAAATTGTACCATCTCACGTATCAAATCCCATCATATTTTCTTTCCGACATCAAAGTCATGCATAGAGTAGGCGAAGCCTACTTGTTATCATGTTAAACCATCATGCACTAAAAATAAGAGATTATATAAGGAACATAAAAATGAAGCAGTGTAAAGAGTGGGACCCAAAGGGGAGCCACTCCCTATAAAAATTTGAAGAACAAAACATCCATCCAAAACATACTCAAAAGGTATGTTGGAACATGTGTTAAATTTTCAAATCTTCTTAATGGTATTCAAAACAACCTAAGATTAGTAGTGGAAGTAAAATTTTCATGACTATAATCAATTTTATAAAAGTACACCATCAATCTCACATAAGGGTTTACATCAAGGTACAACAAAAGGATCTAAGTAGAGGAAAATCTAAACCATATCAAGATTGTCTCCAAGCTTTAACTCCTTAAGCTAAGTCCAAGTATTCATGCCATATCATCCAAGTCCTTCACCTAAGGTTGGAAGGATACCCTATCAAGAAAAGAAAAGATAACATCAGTAAATACTGGTATGTGCATATTAAATTGAAAATTTAGCAATTTAAAAGAATAAAGGACATCAAGTATAAAACACTTCCCATAGAAAAAAAAGTACTACCCAATCGGGCATAAAAGAAAAGAATCCCAATAAAGGAGATAAAAAGATCGAGTATAAAGACAAGGCATCCCTGTGTTTCACCTATGACAATAGTAGACAATATAAACATGTAAGTACGAAATAACACATCTATCGGAAATAATGTGGGGTGACTTGTTTATGCATTAACATGTTAGGGTTTACAATTAACTACTATTAAGTGTATTTTTATTCTTTTTTGGCTAAGCCCAAAGAACAAGGTTGACTATCCTACAAGACATAAGATCAGGGTCAAAAGGTTAGGTTTCTGTTCATTACATCACTCCACCCCTTAAAAGGATTTCTTCCTCAAAATCTATTTATCCATTCATCAACAACCAACTACTCTCCACCTCTTAAAAGGTTGTACATATCAAGTCAAACTAAACAACATTTAGAGTTGCCCACATCTCTTTTAGAAGTGAATTTTTTAAAGTTTTTTTTGTTCATGTATCCAACTAACAAGTCGAAAGCATCTAGGGTTGAGTTTTGGGTCCTTGTGTCACCAACCTAACAACCCTACATAAACATCAACAAAAGTCATAGGGTACAAAGTGCAGGTCCACTACACCTATATATTATCCATATATTCCTAGTCATTCCTTCATAGCCAAAACTAAGGTTAAGATCCTATTCCAACTAATTCTAGGGTTTAACTATGCATACATACAAAAAATCTTCACTGTGACTTAGTTCAAGAAAACTTTGATAAAATCTAGAAAACTTTGTACATATAGTAGGATAATTGAAAATATATTTTTCTTTGAAAAACCGTGCGATATGAAATAAAGATGAGCTCAAAATCAATGCAGAAACCAAGTCACAGTTAATTTATAACAAGATCTCCTTATCCTACCATTTCTCCAAAATATCTTGATTTTCATTGTCAAACCAAACCTTATTGCATCAAAAGTTACATATCATCACTAACTTATATGGTAGGGTAAGATCACCTAAAACCTCATCACATTAGGGTTTAGTAAACATCATGATCCTAATGTGAAGCTCATATCAACCTTGCATTAACAAAAACAACTTTGGTAAGTTCTAGGGAAAACATCTCACCTAAAGGGGTAACTATATAAGGCAAAATTTCAAATTAGGGAGACAAAATTGAAATAGTCATATTTCGACTACAATGGGCTCTGATACCATGTTGTAAAGAGTGGGACCCAGAGGGGATCCACTCCCTACTAAAAATTTGAAGAACAAAACATCCATCCCAAACATACTCAAAAGTATGTTGGAACAAGTGTTAAATTTTCAAATCTTATTAATGGTATTCAAAGAAACCAAACATTAGTAGTGGAAGTAAAATTTTCATGACTCACTAGTACAAAAATGACGTATAACGTCACATTTGATGTCGTCGGTTGGTGCACAAAAACTGACGCCAATAGTCTAAGACGTTGGAATATAAAGAGAACTGACACCTATATGTGAAGATCGGATGATTTATAAAAGACACGGGTATCACTTTTTTTAACATCGGTTTTTAATAAACAAAACCGACGTCCAAAATCACCAGCGAAACAAATTTTCTGTGAAAAAAATTTCCTCCAAAATTTTTTAAATTCGGCATCGGTTGTGTAAAATCCGACGACACATGTTCCGCGCCAAGCCCTGAGAAAGTTTTTATCCCCTCATTTTTCATCCATTTT